>OX638368.1:127912910-128526758 GCA_951812925.1 Calliopum simillimum
ACAGAAACATTAATGTTGTTGGAATTGTTGTACAGAAATATTGATGTTGTTGGGTCGAGCCAAAATTGGCTCACTTTTCTTCTACGCTGACACCCTTGGTTTTGACTATGAAGCCTTGGGCTGACCTTGGAGAATCTTCGGGTTTTTCAGAAAACTATCAGTTAAAGCCACATAGTTGATAGTTTATCATAGATGTTTTTCTCTATTATACATGGATATTTTTCGTTTTGACTACAAAGCATTTGATTTACCTTCGGAAACCTTTGATAATAGCACAAAAACCTTTCCATACCTGAGATACACTCAGTGCCAAATTTTTAGCTAAATTGGCCGAATAGTTTCTGAGTAATAATGCGTTAAACACACACACACAATCATTTTCCATACAAACTTCCATCTTCCTAAGGGAATGTTTTAGAAATAATTACTATCCTATGTCCTTCCTTGGCTCATCTAAATCTGTTCAACAGCTTAGGCGTGAAAAGGTAACAGACAGAAACAGTTACTTTCGCAATTAAAATATTAGTATGGATAAAATACTTAAAATGGGTTGGATGTCGGAATCTTTATTATGACACGAAAGAACAATTTCTGACATTTACTATGAAGTTATTCCATTCGGAAAGTCCAATTTATGATCATTCTTAACAGCATTTCAAGTGTTGAATCGTTGATGGCTTATCGACGAAAACCTTTGACGTCACAAAACCCCAAAGAAAAAATCCGGAGGTGTGAAGGCACACGATCTAGGCAGCTATTGTTTCATGCGCTGCGTGTGCCTTAACACCGTTTTGCTGAAACCAAATGTCGCCGAAGTCCAGTGCTTCAAGTTCAGGCCACGAATAGTCCGTTTTTTTTCAAAAAATATGGATCTATGATTCAACTAGCCCATAAACCACACCAAAAAGAGCGTTTTTGTGAATGAAACGTTAGTTCGAGAATCTCTTCGTGCTTCTCATCAGGCCAAATGCGGTAGAAATGTGCCTCGTCATTGAACAAAATTCGGGGCGAAACAGCAAATTTTCATTCGGCTATTGCAGAGCCCATTGACTGAAATTAAAGCGTGAATTAAAGTGTGGCGCCTTAAATTCTTGAACAAGTTGAACTTTGTGAGCATTAAAGCCAAGATCCTGGTGTGAAATTCCCAAAGTTGTTGCATACGAGAGACCAAGCTGCTGCGCACGGCGTCAAATCGATTGGTCACAGTTTTCAGCCACACTTTCCGCAACAGCTTCACTGGGTTCGCTGCAATTGAGGTCGCTCCTACACTACCCGTTGGGGTAATATACTTAGTTCACATCTGGCTTTGCAATTTACTTAAATCTTTTTACATCTAAAATTAAATTTAAAAAAAAAAATGTTAGAGTTAAAGCTGTGTAGCTTTTCATTGAATTAATGTTTAAAATATTCTAAAATATGTTCCGAGAACAAAATGCTGACACTGTAGTCTTGCCAACAATAACTATATTGGCACTTATTCATCCTAAATGTTCATGGAATAGCTGCTGTCGCTGCGATATATGTAAAGTGGCTTTCAATTAGTTTAATTGAGTCATTTTCTTGATTAAATTGATTTTCAATTTTTTTTTTTTTTTATTTTACATTGCTTTCGCTAATGTTAGCATTGTTTTTTTTTTATATTGATCAGAGCTGCAAAAATATGGACATGATTACCTTAAGTCAGGTTGCCTAAGTTGTTGTTAATGCAAAGTAGGCTTGCGAAAGAAACGGCAGAAAATTTTTTGGAAATAACACCAGAAAAATCTTAGTACAAAATTCTAGCGTTATTTCCATTTTGTTTTGGAAATAAAGCCAAAAACTTTTCTGGCGGTATTTCCAAAAATTATGCCTTTATTTGCAAAAATTATTTAGTTTACAAAAAGAAATAACGCCATTAGAAATAGCGTAAGAAATTTTTATGGTACATGGATTTTTCCAGCGTTATTTCATAGTAGATTTTGGGGTTTATTTCCGAAACCAAATGAAAACTACGCCAGAATTTTCTATGTAGATTTTTCTGGCTTTATTTGCAAACAAAATTTCTGCCGTTATTTCTTATGGTATTATTTCCAAAAATCTGGCGTTATTTTCAAAAATTAATGGTAAAAAATTTCTGGCATTATTTTCCAAAAATTTTTTGGCGTTATTTCTTATAGAGTTATTTCCGGGAGCCTGCCAAATACGCTCAATTTAAAAAGAAACAACTTATAAATAAAGTTACTGAACTTTTAGGGTAAATTCTATAGATTTTTCTTTATTTTCCAAAAGACACATGAATGCTCAGTTGAAATTCTTGCAGATTGTACTTTTTTGAGGTATTCTGAGTACTGAGAAAAAAAATTTAAATAATCCGTCTGGCCTTCTTTGAGAAATTCTATTTTGAAAATTGAAGTACACGAAAAAAATTTAAAAATATAGAACCAACAGACAAAAAAAGCTGTTTAATAATTTTAGTTGCATTTTTTGGTGCTTAATCCGGCGATAGGATTGCGCTCACTTGACAGGATTTTAAGATATCCTAAACTAAAAATGCAAGAAACATAGTAAGACGGAATAGTTTTTGGCCATGAATCTTAAAATTCTTGTTTTTTCATCTGAACTTACTACTTGTTCTTGTTTTTATTTGTTAGTTTTATTTTCTTGATTTTTTTTCGTTTAATATCGGAATTTTATTATAAAATGTACTTCAGACTATCTGAGAAGTCATATGCTTTTTCTTATGTTTTTCTGTATGATTTTTTCTCTGACTGTCAAATTTTTATTGTTTTTAATTTATATTGTTCAAATTGTTTTAATTTTTTTATTTTTCAAACAACATTAAAAAATTTTAAAACTTCTATGACTTCTCTTTTCAAATAGATTCAAATCTAATGCCAAAATAACTCATACAAGTTTTCTTCTGATAAATCATTTGTGTTATAAATTTACATTCAAACTATCAGAGTTGCCATATTTAACAAGTCATAAGAGTTTCTGTATGACTACAGATAGTCTGAAGCGGCTTTAATTTTCAAAATGGGATTTCTCAAAAATGACTCGACGGATTATTTAAATTTTTTTTTTTTTTTAGTCTTCCAAATAGTCAATAAAACAACTATCAGCAGAATCTATTTTTTTTATGTTTACTGGAATCGCCCAATGGTCAAAATTTGACCACAAATGTATTAAATAACTTAAGACAGTTTTAGTAATTTTTTTGCTATTTGGTATAAAATAGAAAAGCCCATTTATCAATGCCATTTTACAATGAAAAATGTGAAACGAAAACAAAAAACATGAAGTCAGTGTCAGTCAGCTTTTGTTTTTCTCTTTGTACTGTATTCTCTTTTCAGCTCTGTCTGACTGTTTTTTTTTTTGTCGTTGTTAATATTGAAAAATTTGCATTTAATTTTACCTGGTTTAATAGCAAAATATTTAAATTATTTTGGATTTGTGCACATTTATGCACAAATATCTTTTTAATGGTGTATAATTCAAAGTCGTGCTCTATTTCTTACATAGTAAAAAAAGTAGGACAAACTTTTGTCTTTCGTATTAATATATAGATTTGTGCAAATGATTGCTCTTTAGTACATGGCTAATTTTTAAATGTTTTTTTTTTTTTTTGTTTTTCTTTTATTTAAGTATCTGCAAACGATTTGTCAATGAGCCTACTGAAATAATGTTGTACCTTGGAAATTCTATTTGATTTCATAAACATTTTAGTATTTTTTCTTATGGTACTTTTATCGCGCTGTCCCCCTATCATTTTACTCTGAATTAGTTCATTCTATTAAGTAACAAATTATAATACGAGTGTACTATGCAACAGCTCTGGTATTGACTTCAATACCTCGGCACATACATGCATACATACGAGTTGTAGTTATGGATGTATGTTGTTTCAACTGCTGTACCATTTGTACACAGTTCAGTCTCGCCATGAGTTCAGACCAATTGGCAGCGACATTGTAACACACTAACGGGATATGCATTGGATACAAACGGAAGTGGTTTTATTATTATTTGTTTGTTCGATATGCTCGATATGTGCACGTCTAAGTGTGTGTGTGTTTGTGCATGAGTGCTTGTCAGTATAGCCATTTGCAATATCCACTTCTACGAACAGTTGCAACACTAGGGATTCCCAATGATTTTATTGAAATTTATATTCGAATTGAATTTTGATGATGCTGTACTCGAACTCGTGTCTGTAAATGTAGAGCAGACGCTGATCTTCAATAAGTACATATGTATGTTTATGTATGTTGGGGGGGGGGGAGGGTTGGGAGTGAGTTTGTGCCACCAATAATATGTGAAAATAAAATTTTATTGTAGCGAAAACCAAAAAAAAAACAAAAATCCAACAAAAATATCTACAATAAAAATGCATATAAATTCAATTAACATTTAAAACTTATATGTACATTAAAGTGGGTTGACCACCTTACAATTAAAGAGTGGTTTTTTGTTAATCACTGAAATATGTTTAACTTATTTTTGGACTTTTCGAAAAATATTTTGACTCTGATGAAAACACTGAGGGAGCTAAAATTTGGTTTTGGACCAAAAACAAGATTTATGGAAAAAAAAACTCACAAAAATAGCAGCTGCATGAAAAATGTTTACTTTCTGCATCAAAAGTTTTCAGAAAGGGGCTGGCTGTTTCAGGGACCTTTGAAGTAGTGACAAGTTTAAAATTCAAACGTGTCACCCGTTTTAAATAGTGCCCAGAACTACTTTTCAACCGAAAATTTATGAGATGATTTATGACTATTTCTTGATTTAGCTCTAAATCTCGCTAAAAATCACTTAATCAATTTTGTCTGTTTTCAACCACCTTTTAACTTTGACTTTGAAGAACAACTTACATTTTCCCCCTTATGATATTTACTGTCAAAAATAAATCTCTTGCAGTCGGCAGAAACGTGTATGGTTTAACGACTAGATTTATAAATCTCGTCAGAGCTAAGTCTCCAGTGGAAACGTAGTATTAAAGTACATTCCGTTTTTGCAAGCAAAGTAGAACATGAAAGCATGCCATACCTATATGAAATTATTACGATGAACATATCGCTTGACGTTAAGTAGAGCATGAAAGTATGCAAGTATTTTAAAAGGCAGCTTGTTTGAAATTATACAAAAACGTAGCGTACTTAAAGGCACTTTTTTAAACTGGTGACAAGTTTGAAATTTTTCTCGATTTCTAAAATCAATGTCTTGAGACAGGAAGCCACTTTTCAAAATTTGTGGTTCAGAACCCAAATATGTTTATCTACCATTTTTGTGGGTTTCCCTATACAAAAATCGTGTTTTTGGTCCAAAAAAAAAGTTCTAGCTCACCTAAAGTTTTCACTAAGGTCAAAATATTTTGTTAAAAGTCTTACAATAAGTCCAAAAACACATTTCAATGATTAACAGAAATTTTTTTTTTCTTGCCACCCACTTTAATGTACGAATCGATGATTGTTAAAACCCCACATGTTACTTTATGAAACATGTATGGTTTCAGATGTATTGAGTATTTTTATTTATTTTTTCCTTTTGATGCTTGGCCCTGTATTATGTTATTTGATTGAAATTCACTTTTTTCCTATTTTCAGACCTGCACGCACTGATGTCCCCTCCATGTATATTGAAGAAGACGAGCTACATGACGAAGAAGCTGCACGTCCAGCTGAGATACGGGCTCGTGCCACCACCGGCCCAAGCGTCAGTTTAGGTCCACGTTGTAGCGCAAGCACTACAAGCAGTCAGCATCATTACATCACAGAGGGTTTCATTCAATATGCACAACCCAGTATGAACGGTACGACCACAATTCCAAAATCAATTTATAATAAATTGTAGTCATGCACACACACGCACACACAGCTTTCTTGTATGTATTTATATCTATCAATTTCTTTTGTTTTAATTTTAATTTAAACTTGCAAATATCTGCCTCTCTCTTTCTCTCTTTCAATTAAATAAATAAAACAAATCTATCGTAATATTGACGCTGCCTTACAGTTTTGCATTTTATGTACAATTCATCCCTTGCTACAATTTGTTACTACATTTTTACTCCTTTTTCATTACTCTTTTGCATACACTTTATGTTTATCTTATTAGAAATGTAAATAAAACTTAGTTTTAGTTGCAAGTAATAGTTGATAAAAAAAAAAATCAAAATTATTAAATTTAAAAATTATTTTGTAAAACTTATTATTAACTTTTCACATTTGGTCTTCATTTTTAAAATGCATATTTCTTTATGGGTCATTATTTTTCAAGCGGAATCACATTTGCTTTTATGGCGTCTATGCCGAAAATTTTGTTTTTCACCAGTAATTCAATTATCAATAAAATTTATATTATTTAGTGATATATTTCAAAAAGCTTAGCCTAAAAGTGTTCATTTGTATAATTTTTGGACATTTCCGATGTTGAGTTTACCTACATTTTAATCATGTCAACTTCAAATTTTACAATTCTCACAAAAGTAAAGTTAAATTTTAGAAAAATTAAGAATTTAAAACTTTTTTTACCATTTTGAATGCATTTCTTCAAATTACTTATATAAAGGTCAGAGCTCTTTTTAGATCCAGAATACTTATGTATATCTCACTTAAATTTTATGATCTTCTGAAGAATGCTTTCAACACTTTTCAATTGACTAGTCTCCATTTAGCTCATATGGAGTTGATGTCCACAAATGTGGACATATATTAATACCCTACACCCAGGGTATATTCACTTTGTCCTTCAGTTTGTAACGCAGAGAAGGAGGCGTGGCAGGTATGGAAAAGTATATATATTCTTGATCAGCGTTACCTCCTGAGTCGATATAGCCATGTCCGTCTGTCTGGATGGCTGGCTGGCTGGGTAACGGCTGTGTGTGGAAATACATTTTTTGGGAAAACTAAGCAAGATAATTCAATGAAATTTGGTACACTGCCTTCGTCGCCAAAGTTAGCTCGGGGGATTGAAAATGAGCGAAATCGGTCAACGGACACGCCTACCGCCCATACAAAAAATATATTCAAAATGTGATAATAAGAGCCTTATTTGCAATAACAGAAGCAAAATACACATAAGTACTAGAGATAGTAAGTAAAAGTTCTGAGCAAAAACTAGGCAAATTCGGACTAGAGGGCGTGGCACCTCCTCTATAAACAAAAGTTTCAAAATGTTATACTGAAAGCGTTTTTTGAGATAATCCAACTTAATTTCACTCATATACTAAGAGCATTAATTGCAAATCTGAGCAGAAAGTAGGACTAGGACTAGAGGGCGTGGCACCTCCCATATGAACGAAAGTTTGAAAATGCTATACTGAAAAATTTTTTTAAGAAACATTATCCGAACTTTACTCTAACACTCAGAACAATAAATACAAGCTTTACGCAAAATCTAGGTAAGCTCGGAGAGGGCGTGGCACTCCCCATATAAGCAATTTGTTCTTGTACTCTCCTACAGGTTACGGAAGAATTCAACAATTTATTTTATTAAAAACTTGTATGTACAAGAATACGTATATTGGATAGTATTTATCAACTAAATGTTTAATAATATCCGAGTACTTGAAATGCAGTGTAGGAAATTTAGTTTTTGGCCAGGCCAAAGATACCACCCTTACTAGTTTTAACTCGATTCAATGAAACGAGAAAACAATCGCTTTTTCTAAAGTATGTTTTTAATATTCTTGATTAACTTTTTCAATTAATTTGAAGTCAAAATGCGTATTTCCATCAAGGATTCCGTTTTATAAAATCCTCACTAAAATTTTTATTCTACAGAAAACTTCCAAAAAGACGCCGAAATTTTGAAATCAATTCAAAGGTTTTGCAAAATCAATCAAAATCAATTTCAGTAATAAGCCTACTTTTTCTAATTTTTGCTAAAGTTTTTCTGTTGAAAAATAATGAAATTCTTATAACGTACTCATTCTTATTTTTTTTTAAATTTTTTACGCAAAACTTAATTGCCTATTTATCCAGTTAACTTTGCTTTAATATTGTGTAGGTATACTTCGTAATGAAAGTTAGGAATTATTGCAAAAACGAATATCTTGCTGACGATTAAAATCTAAAGAAATTAAAGTTCATAACTTTTGTAGCGACTCAACCTTTTGGAGATATAGTCAGTTTTTCACACGTTTTGAGATATTTGATGTTTAAAAAAATAAATTTGGTTTTTTCTATGGACACTTTTTTTTTGCTTTTACTTTTATGATCAAAATTACCACTTTTTATAGCTTAATGGGTCACACCAGTTTAAAGGCTATAATATTTTGGACCAGGAATACCAAATAATTCTAAACTAGAAAAATACTGCATTAAAGCTTTTCACTTGTATAGAGACGATATTACTCCACCAGTAGAATCATCTCACAAAATTTCATTGCTTTAATGGAAAGACTGAAACCGGTCAAAGCAAATGATCCAAAATATTTTAAAATTATCATTGTAAACTGTCCAGTGTTGAGATTTAAAGCTCCTAAACGAGAATGGAGCCACGCCTACCAATTTCCAAATTTTTTCTTCGGCCTTTCCTAATCGATGAAGCGATAGAATTTTTTAAAAAATGTGACAAAAACTCTTCAAAGTGGTCGGTGGCACCCCTAAAAGTGTCAGAACTTTTTCTTCAAATTCTCCCTATCGATTGGTACAATAAATTTTAGTTTGAAAATTGGACCTAAAACTCCCGAACGGGATCGAGCACACCCCTCATCAGTCCCAAAATTTTGTTTTCGGTCTTTCACCATCGATAGGTGCAGTGATTTTGTTCAGAAAAATGGACGCAAAACTACAGAAAGAGAGGTCAGGGACATTTCTGATAGTTTTCAAAAATTTAACAAAAATGGATCCTAAACTTATTTGCGAAATTTTATTTGCGATTATTTCCCATCGAAGTCATTTTTTATACCCTACAGCCAGGGTATATTCACTTTTTCCTTCCGTTTGTAACGCAGAAAAGGAGGCGTGGCGGGTATAAAAATGTATATATATTCTTGACCAGCGTCACCTCCCGTGTCGATATTGCCCTGTCCATCTATCTGGCTGGCTGTCTGTGCGTGGAAATACATTTTTTGGAAAAACTAAGCAATATAATTCAATAAATTTGTCTACTCTGCCTTCTTCGTCAGAGTTAGCTCGAGGGATTGAAAATAAGCGAAATCGGTCAGGGGACACGCCTACCGCCCACACAAAGAACATGTTCAAAATGCAATATTAGGAGCATTATTTGCGATAACGCAAGCAAAACACACATAAATACTACGAACAATAAGCTTAAGCTCTGGGCAAAGCTAGGCGAATTCGGACTTAAGGGCGTGGTGCCTCCCATATAAGCAAAAGTTTCAAAATGCTATATTAAAAGCGTTATTTAAGATAATACTTACAACCAATTTTAACTTAAACACTAAAAACAGTATATGATAGCTCTGTCAAATAACTTGGCGAATTTGGACAAGAAGGCGTGGCTGCTCCCATACAAGCCAAAATTTCAAAATGCTGTACTTAAAACATTATTTGAGATAATCTAATAAATTTTCACCCAAACACTTAGGACTATAAATATACGCTCTGAGCAGAGACTAGACGAACTTGAACAAGAGGGTGTGGCACCTCCCGTACAAGCAACATTTTCGAAATACTGCAGTGTAAGGTATTTAGCTTTTGGCCAGGCCAAAGATAACATTCTTACTACTTACATTACAAATTGCTGAGCTTACGATTATCCACAAAAAAAAAGTCCTTTCAGGCAGAAAGATTTTTGTGACCTTCGATCTGAAGTATTTTGATACTTTTTTGCAAAAATTCAATTAACTTTTATTCCAAAGCTGTATTCTTATTTGACTGGATTATTTTTAGTTTTAAGTTTTATTTATAAGTTTTTGCTGATTGTTAGTTTTTAGTTTGATTGTAACTGTATTTAACTTTAATTGTGTATGTGCACGTACATTTATAGTATCTGTATTTTAATTTATTTAAACTGTTAATTTTAATTAATTTAAATATTTTTGAAAATAAATTTTAAAACAACTGATTTTTTTATTTACTTTTATTTTATAGATTTTATTTTTAGTTCTAAAGCGTTAAACAGTTGTGATGTTATAATACCGACAGTTTAAGAGAAATGCCGTATCAAAGGTTTAAATACTGAAAAAACAACTTTTTGTTTTCAGCGAATCCCAACTTTTTTTCTTTACAATACTAGACCTTTCGATGCTTTCGTACTTTTTCAATAGTTTCCAATCGCTTTTCAGTATTATTTTAGATTTAGATGTTCAAAAATTTTTCCTATGGGCGCTTATTTGAATTTTTAGATTTCGTTTGATATAATTTGAAACTGTGAGTCTCAGTGTTTCTTTAAAGGAATTCTTTCTTAAAATTATAGTTGAATTTCTATCATATTTTTTTTTTTTTTTTTATTTGGTTATTTTATGTTTTGTTAAAATCTTATTTAATTTTTACATACTGCTTCTATAAAATTAAAATTATTAGCATTAGCCTTAGATATACAAAACTTAAAAAAAAAATAAAAAATTCTAAAAATAATTATCAAAATTATCAATTAAGTGTTAAGTCTGCACTTAGAATTCCTTCGTACTTGTAATATTTTTAAACTTACATAAATCCTTTAAATTCTGCTATAGATTTTTATAAATCTCATTGGCGGCTTCTGTAGGCTATTCTTTTAATTCAACTTTGTATAAACCATTGTTCTCCACTGATTTCGAATAGTTCAAAAATATTGTAGTTTTCTTACTAACATACATATACTTATAACAAACGGAATTATCTCTATGTAGTAGTTTTCAATTGCCCACTGCTCCTGTTATGATTATTGAAAAATAGCCAATCCGGAGCCTTTCATTAAATTACGTAGTGTCTTCTTCAACTTATCTAAATCCTACTGTGCATCAAGTTTTTTTCTCGATTTCATCAACTTTTAAATCCATTCAGTTCCTTTTCAATAAAAAGTATTTATTTTTTTTCAAAATTTTTTCTTAGGCGATGTTTTAATTCCACTTCTCGATCGCACTGCTTCTCCTCAGCTACATTCTGCTGCATTTTCGGTTCCCGCTGCTGCTGAAACTGAATGGTTTTTACTCCAAAATTTTACTACCACCAAGTCATCATCACCAATGTTGATGAGTGATGTTCAATACGACTTTTAGCTTATGCCAGCGTTTCGTAAATGTATTAAAAATTATATACATACATTAGACTGATTCAAATTTGCATGAAACACAAAAATTTGCTTGGAATCGCTCTCCCACTAAAATGTTTTCTGTTGTGCAAATACGCATTATGTAAAATTTGGTTCTTTTCAGACAATATTTGATGCATCCCTAACCATTTTGAAAACCGAAAAGTGATTCCGAATATGAAAAAAATTTGTTCAACCTTTTGTATAGATTTTGAGCAGCTAAATTTGAATCTGCAATTTTTGGATATATTGGCCATTCCAATTCGTATCTCAATTTTCAACCTTGACTGGACAATATCTACAAAACTTACAGTGAAATAAAATGCAGATTTGAATTAAGTAGCTCAGAGTCCATATAAAGAGTTATACAGTTTAGATTTTATAACAAAAACTTTTCCATATTCAGAAAAACTATTCGGTTTTCGAAATGCTTTGGGATGCATCACATGTTCTCTGAAATGGACCGAATTTTATGTGGTGCTTATTAACATCAAAGAGAACAATTTGGTATTGTGGGAGCACAATTCCAAAAAATTTTGAATCACATAGTACTACAGATTTGAAATGTTTCTGAAATGTTTTCGAATTTTTTTTTTAATTTTTTTTTAATTTCTATTTTTTTTTTTTTAATTCTTATAATAACTGTTAAAACATTTTTTTTGGCACTTTATATTTTAATTTAAACTTTAAATTAATTTTGTCATATTGAACAGAATAGCTGTGTTCGTTGAAAAAAAAACTTTATAAATATTTGTAAATATTCATAAAGTTTTGAACAAAAAGCGTTTACTAATATTTATAAAGTTTTTTTTCAACGAACACGGCTGATATCAAAATACACACGAAAAAGGTAACTAAAATCAGAAAATATTGAAACTTAGAAATGGAGTAGGGATCGAATATAAACCATTCTTGTACAAAACCTTCTTTAAATCGTATAATACTCGACAATAAAAATGAAAATTCCATAGATGAATTTTACTTCCTCACTTCATCTGTATATTTCATATTCTAATGAAATGCATTCAATATAAGAAAATTCCCTACGGCTACACTTTAGCAACTTTTAACATATGTGGCTGTAATATTTTGCATTTACACATACACAGTGTCCTTACGTACATATTTAGCTAAGTGCAGCATTTGTATCATTTAAATATGTGTAAGGACAACAGTAGCTTCGACAGACAAAACAATTGAAAGTTATGCAAATAAACGCTGATGCGCTTTTACGAACCCACATTCAGACATGGAGTGTGACATATATGCATGCAAACAAAGGATGCACCCAGACAGACAGTCAAATGAGGACAAGCGGTAACTTGGCTTCAGTGACAATACAAGCAGCAACAGCAATTAGATGAGCAACAATAAAAAAATTGTTTGCTGGATGCATTCTACATCCTGAGATACATAAAAATGATATATAAAAGAAGTTTTTGCAGTTTTAAAAATTCAAATTAAATGGAAAAAAGGACTTATTTTCTTCCTTTATTTAATAATATGAACAAATTTAACTAACTAAACAAGCAATGGGCTTAAGCCTTTTAAGTCTTACTCAATTTTTTCAATGCTCTTAGACCCTTTCCCGCATATAAAAAAAAAAAATAAGAAAATCGTGAACATTCTCCCTCTTCCGTGGCATATTAATTTAAGAATAGCGCTTGAAGAAAACAGAAAATTAAGGATCGTTTATTATCGCAAATAAGTTTAAAAATTGCTGAATCAGTAAGAATATAAACTTTAGCTCCTGTAGCTATTCGATGTTCTCATTCCCAGGTACATCTCTTTTTATGCACAGTTTTTCCAGCTCCATCAAGTACAATACAAGAGTAATGAATTTGGTAGTTTTTGAGTTGGGAGTTTCAAGCTATTTTCAAGATTCTCAACAGTAGTTTTAAACTATTTGGGAAATTTTCTATTTTTCGAAAACTCCACACAAACCAACGAGAATATTTTCTGACACAATTTTTGAGCTAGTTTCGAAATGATCTAAAGCGTGAAGTGTTTTGCGTTAAATCCTAAATTTTCCCGGATAATCCCAAAAATCATAATTTTGTGGCTAACTTTATTTCTTCAGTCAGAGGAATCCTCGGGAAAAGTTGAAAGTATATTTTGTCATAGAAATTTCGAGCTGGTCTTGAGCGAAAAACTATGACCCTTCCCTAAAAATCCCAAAAAAAAAAATACCTTTTTATACCCTACACATTCATTATGTCTTTCCGTTTGTAACGCAGCTGCGCGCAGAGAAGCAGACGTGCCAGGTATTGAAAATTTAATTTTTTTTTTAAATTCAGTTTATAACATATTCCTGAAGACCAGTTTCAAATATACCTTCACCCAAAAAATTAGAACCGTAACCGAAAATGTCAATTAGGGTCATTGTATAAGTGCGCGACGATATATTCTTGATCAGCGTTACCTCTTGTCAAGGACGTAGCCAGGATTTCATTTCGGGAAGGATTGAACCCCCGAAACTTCTTCCCTGTCTAAGTCCTTGCCTCTATAAAAGAGTATCAAAATGCTATGCAAAAAGCATTTTTCGAGATAATCCAACTAAATTTCACTCAGAAACTAAGAACTATAATTGCAATCAACTTGGCAAACTCAGACAAGAGGGCATGGTACTTCCCATAAAAACAAAATCTTCAAAGTGCTTACTGAAAACATTTTTTGAGATAATCCAACTAAATTTCACTCAGACACTGAGAACAATAAGTGCCAGATACGAGCAAACGCTATGTGAATTCGGATATGAGGTTGTAAAACTTTCCGTACTAGCTAAATTTTCAAAATGCTGCAGTTTAAGGTGTTTAACGTTAGGCCAGGCCAAAGGTAAGACCCTAAATAATTTTATGATTCCACAAAAATGGTTTCTTATAAAATCTTTTGACGAACTTATTTTGAGCAAGCTTAGAGCTTAATTCTAGCGAAAAGCGTTTTCTTGAAAACTCTAGTTATACCCAGAAAATTCTAACGAAAAATGTTTTCTCAAACAGAAGCAAACGTAAGTAGTGATAAGCAAAGCAAGACAAGGACCAAGACCATAGCAGTCTTGGTCTTGTTCTTGCACATTAAGTCTTGGTCTTGGTCTTGAAAAGACTTGAGAGATATTGAGTATTCAAACTCATATTTTTGCAAAGCAGTTGGGTTTTTAACATTGCAAAACACCAATTGAATTTATCTTCAAAACGGGAGTGAAACAACTTTTAACTATATATTACCAAGACTGAAAAGCAGTCTTGGTCTTGACGATTATCGTGAGCAAGACCAAGACCAAGACCATAGCAGATTGTCAAAAATTAACCACGGTCGGAGCGTCAAGAGGATTATAGACATTTCCACACGAATTTTAAACCTACATATGTATGTACATTAGGGTGGGCCGATTTGAAAACTGATCTCGGCTACCCCCCTATGTGAAAGTTCATTCAATTCTATGAATATTTGCCCAAGGAACTATACCTCTGAGTTCAACTTTAGTTCGGCGCATTTTTGATCGAAAATTGTACCTTTCATGAATATTTTTTTTTGTTTTCATACTAAGTTTTAAAAATTTTTATAAAGACAAAAGTAATGTCATTATATGTTTTGGCTGGTATTCTGTCAGTAATCAATCAAATTGGGTTCCGTTTACATAAAAAGATTACTTCATAGAGTGGAATTGATGCTATATATTTAAAAAAATGATATGGGTCAAATAGCCGATTATTATGACCGACTTTCAAAATAAACGATTCATATTTTTGGATGAATTTTTTCAAACAAAACACCAACCTAGGCTGAAAGTTCATTCAATTCTATGAATATTTGACCAAGGAACCATACCTCTACGTTCAACTTTAGTTCGGCACATTTTCAATTGAATATTAAGGTAAAATTTTCAATCGAAAATGCGCCGAACTAAACTTGAACGTACAGGTATGGTTCCTTGAGCAAATATTCATAGAATTGAATGAACTTTTAGCCTAGGTTGGTATTTTGTTTGAAAAAATTCATCCAAAAATATGAATCGTTTATTTTGAAAGTCGGTCATAATAATCGGCTATTTGACCCATATCATTTTTTTAAATATATAGCATTAATTCCACTCTATCAAGTAAACTTTTTATGTAAACAGAACCCAATTTAATTGATTACTGACAGAATACCAGCCAAATCATATAATGACATTACTTTTGTCTTTATAAAAATTTTTAAAATTTAGTATGAAAACAAAAAAAAATATTTATGAAAGGTACAATTTTCGATCAAAAATGCGCCGAACTAAAGTTGAACGCAGAGATATAGTTCTTTGGGCAAATATTCATAGAATTGAATGAACTTTCACATAGGGGGGCAGCCGAGGTCGATAAAATTTCCTCCATACAATTTGGCCCACCCTAATGTACATGTAAGATCGTCCACCCGTGCAGCCTTGCAGCGCATAGAGTTACATCTGCATGAAAATCTTTGCATCAAAAAACGCAATTGAAAAAATAAAAATTGGAATTAAGCCAGTTAAAAGTTTGAAGTCTTAAGACGAAATCGTGGAGTGTGGAGGGTTACTTCAGGCGCGGGGACGGTAACATACGGGCCCCTCCACTCCTAGATTCTGGAACATAGGTACGAGTATTTTAAATATTTTTAGAAGTAAGCAGTTTATTGTTCTAAATAATTCAGTCAGTATCCTCAAAAATAAACTTTTTAGGTTAGGTGTTTTCAGCGAAAGAAGGTGCAGATATAAGTCAAATTGGGCTATGGAGAAAAAGACTAGAACTTTCAATTACTGCATCATATCGGGTTTTACTACTTAAAGT
This sequence comes from Calliopum simillimum, assembly GCA_951812925.1. NCBI lineage: Eukaryota > Metazoa > Arthropoda > Insecta > Diptera > Lauxaniidae > Calliopum > Calliopum simillimum. The sequence continues at coordinate 127,928,888 of OX638368.1, forward strand.
TATCTATCCTTTCAGATTAAAATACTCAAAATCTAGACTTGATAGTGCAATTCTATGAACGAATTCAACATAAAAACTACACTGCAAATAGCTATTCTTGTTTCTGTTCGTTGTTGTTTGTTTTCTTATTTAATACGAATATATAGCTCAAAAAAATGGGTAAAAGTTCTATATCTAGTGAAGATCATCTATGATATGAAAACAATAATGTTCGGAAAAATCCTTAACTCAAAAGGCTTTGAAATGGCTGCTTCTATAAAAACAACTGTAATACAACAAACTACAAAGAAAAATAATTCAAATCTCGCCATTGGATCACAATAATTAAAACTAAGCAAGAAAAGGTACTACATAATAACTCATATTCCTGAATACTATATTGTTTAATACAATAAGTTTTGCGGTTCGATAAAAAAACACAGTTTTATGGTTCGAAATACACTTTATTATTCAGTATAGTCTCCCTGAACATCAATACACTTGTTCCATCGGGATTCCAATTTATGAATTCCATCCCTGAAGTAAGAATCTAGAAGGGCTGCAAAATACGCCTGCACTGCTGTTATGACCTCATCATTTGATGGAAAATGAAAGAATTTTTTTAGCCATTGTCAAAATGCTCTTGTGACACAGTGCATTGTCTTGATGAAAAATAATTTTTTTCTTTTGCATACCGGGTCTTTTCACAAATTTTTTCCTTCAGCATGTCTAAAAGGTTACAATAATATTCAGAATTTATTGCTTTACCACTTTGCAAGTAATTCACAAACTAAATTCCTTTCGCATCCCAAAAAACTGATGCTAACATCTTTTGGCCGATTTGTGGACACGAATTCCTTTCGGAGCCGAAAAACCAGGTTCACACCACTCTTTAGCCTTTTGTTTTCATTCAGAATCATGGTGATAGACCCAAGTCGCTTTCATAATGACGAATCAACGAACAAAATCCCCTTTATCCTTTGAAGACACTCTAAATTTTGCTGCTTACCATATTACGTCTTTAACGCGGTATATTTCGAAGCATTTTGAAATTTACTATGGAAAATTACATGGAAAATTAAAATAATACATATTTCTAGATGATTTATCATTTTTTTACATTTACTATGGAAACAAAATTGCAGTTTTTTCCTGTAATTGCCCATAAAAGTTTTTTGGGTTTTTTCCGGAAAATTGCGAGTTTTCTGGTACATGTTTTTCACTCAGAATCAGCTTATATATAATAATGTTTAGTTAGCTATAGAACGAAATACCAATTTTAAATGGGGATATATGAAATCATGTGTAAACAAAAAAATGTTTCATTCTTTTTGTTAGTTATTTTATCATACTTTGTGGTCACCAGTTGTTATGAGTGGCATTAATATTTTTGTTTAAACTTGAATATCTTTGAAACTGCTTCACAGATTTAAAAGAGAAATTCACTGAAATCTCAAAATTCGTTAAAATAAAATTCATTATTTTTATTCTAAATTATTCTTCCTTAAGCCAAAAACTCTCTGCAGATCCATTTATTTGGCATAATAAATCCCAAAACATATATTAATATCAAAATAAATACCACATCTTAAAGCAGGAATCATGTAAAACATCAACATAAATCTTGTTGTCAGCTTCCGCACATCTTAGTCCTTTGTTCGTTTGTCGTACCATTATCTTGTGCTTCCCCCTAATGTCAAATATTTCAAAGAAAATTAAAAAAAAAAGATGAATTAAAATTTCAATTTGTTATTAAGAAAATTTTCTATAAAATAACAAACAAATGCACTTAGTCACGTGGAAGAGCATCTCCGTCTCTGCCTTTTCCTCTCTTACTCGCCAATACATAGAAATGCAAAAGACGACATGTCATTGAATATATCACCACACGGTGGCGCGTCTCGTCGAATTTTGTTACGCGCTTTTGTTGTTTCCGCATAGTAACCCAAAATATGTACAAAAGCTGCAGCAACAACAACAATAAAAATATCCTTTCTAGAGCTTTGGAAATCCTATCAAATAACTGAGATGACGACGACGACGACGATGACGACATTTCCTTTCAAGCGATGTTGCAAAATCCCTACTCAAAGCTGTTACAAGTGTTTTTACATGGCATTGTACTTGTAGTTCTTCATCAAGGCACTGCATACCGCTAGTCATTGCTTTGAGAATAAAGAGAATGAAAAAAAAAAAAATGGCGCATATAATAAGTGGCTGACTGTATGTCTCAGGGTTGCCAGCCATCATTAGCGAATCGACTTTAATTGACATAAATGTGTTGACGGTAGGGCTAGGAAGGTGTACTCATTTGAGTTGTTGCAGGCATTGCGGCGTTGCTAGGATGTTAAAAATAAATGAGCAAAATATACAGTTTGTCATTGTTGCCATTTTTGTCTTTGTTGTTTTTGTTTTATGAAAAAGCCATTCATTTCCGCTGTAAGGCTTTTAACTTATGAAACCTAAGCGAGCAACAATAATAATGAGAATGTATTGTTTATTATATATTTACTGTTATGTGTACAAATGTGTGCGTATTTTGAATTTGCCAGCAAGCCAGGCGTTCCAAAATCATCACATCGGAAAAGCTTTTGAATTCCAAAAAAACCTTTTTGAATTTTAAGACCAGTCAAATTAGAATGTCCATAAGAGTGCCATACAAGTGCATTGAATTTCGAAGTTTTTGGTTGAGAATATCGATCTATTTTCGAGCTTTTCAACAGTATTTTCGAGCTGTCTGGGAAATTTCCTTTTTTTATTAAAAATTTTTTTTGGGATTTTCCGGGAAATTTTAAGGCTTATCAGAAAACGCTATTTGCTCAAACACAGCTCGAAATTCGTGTGACAATGGATTTGGTAGCCAACTAAGTGGCAATATTGCTGCCACCCTAACCTCACCTGGCTGTAAGAACAAAGTAAGCCAAACAAATGTTTTTGAATATGTTCGGGAAAATTGCGAATTTTCAGGAAAACGCTTTTCTCTAAGCCCCACATTTATATATTATTTTACATAATTTAATGTAAGAACGGAATTTTTTCCAAGTTTTTGCTTCTCAACCTTCCCGTCATTTATGGGCCTTACGTACCTCTAATTATAGGGTTCTTATTGTTAGGCCCGGGCCCGCACGGTGCCCGCACAAATCTCGATTCCAAAGCTCGAGCCCATTGTCGAAGAGTAAAAGTCTGTATCAAAAGAATATGTTCGCCAGTTATTCCTGCGGATTCGTCTGGCTGAAGAATAAAGTTTTTATGGGTTTTATAGGATATTCCGGAAAAATTTGGAGTTTTCCGGAAAACGCTTTTCACTCAGGATCAGCTGAAAATTCATAAGTTAAATTTAATCACTAACTTTTTCTGTGGATTCATCTGGTTAGCCATAAAAAAAGCTCTTTTTTGAGATTTTCTAGGAAAATTGGGAGTTTGCCACATTTTGTTGAAAGCAAGCTCAAAGTTTCATCGAAACTCTTGTTTTAAAAGATTAAATCGCTGACTACTACTGTCGGTTCGTCTGGCTAACAAAAAGTAAAGTAAGACATAGAAAACAATTTTTTTTAATTTTCGGAAAATTTCCCAGATAGCTTGAAACTATTGTTGGAAAAGTCGTAAATAGCTTGAAATTTCCAACCCAAATACGTCGAAATTCGTTAAACATGTATAGCTTTATAGACTTTATGTACCTCAAATTAGGGAATCACTATATAACTACTTATGTGATATATCCGATAATTCCAAGGTATATAATACTTACATTTACCAATCGATAGAAAATAGTAAAATGGGTTCTCGAAATTTTGCCAAGAAATTATGTAAATTGAGGCATTCCGCGTGAAGTGCGCAGATAAAAATTTTTATGTTTCCGATTTTAGTAATATTTAATTATGTAATACCTATCGAAGTTCTCGATCCAGATATAACATATTTTTACAGATAGAAGTCTGGTTAACGAGCTACAGCGCATATATACATAGGTATAACATAATCAAATATTATTAAAATCGGAAACATCAAAATATTTAACCTCTATGGGAAATGCCCCAATTTACATAGTTTGCCGGAAAAACTGCAAAGGCATAGGTTTTATGTATCTTGGAAATATCGGTACTATCTTGACTAGTCTATTTAAACGAAAATTTTAAAAAATTACTTAAAAAGTTAGGGATAAAATCCCGGGACTAGTAACGACGGATCCCAAAAATTTTGGGAGCATATAAAAATTGATCTACGTGAAAAATCCAGTAAGAGTATGGTAGTCAAAGAGAAATTAAATGAAGCATAGTCGACAAAACATATATTGGGGTGCTGCAAAAAGACGAAATTTTTCTTACATTATTCTTTTAATTTTATATTTATTTAAACAAATCAATATACACACATACATTTCTGTATCTGTTTGTAAATATAAATTTGTTTTTTTTTATGGTTGTTTAGTAAAAAAAAGTCGATTTTACACACAACACCATTGCTTTCTTCGCTAAATTAATTGTAACCTTAAAAATTAAATGTATTTATAGAAAATTAAATGCTGAAATAGTAACTAATTGAATAATATTATTCTCTTTTATTTTTTCTTCTGTATACTGCAACATTTTTTTTTTTATTTGTAAAAACTTTTGTTTCTTAATATAAATTCTTCCGTATCACTGGTTTCATTTGAATTTATTTTTATTTATGTTATTTTGTTTTACTGCCGAACTTTTAACTAATAATTTATTGCTACATATATATTTTTATTTAACCTTAACTTTTGTGTGATTTGGTTTTTATGCAACATAGTATATATTGCAGACCCGGATCTTATACTGCCCCGTGGTGAATTGGAATTTACAACGCTGGATCCAACATTAAAGTAATGGCGAATTGTAATATAATAATTTTTAAGAATAAAATGCAAAATATAAGTTTAAGTTTAAACAAATAAAATATATATAGTTTAAATATACGAGTTTGAAATGGGTAAATAAAATTTATTTATTAGGCAAAAATTTTTTTAAAAGTGAATGAAAGAAAATTATGAATTTATTAAAATGCATAGAAAAGTAATTTAAATGTTATCTGTAAAAGAAATGTGAATAATAAGAAAACATTAAATAAAATTAGCTCTAAACCAAAAAAAAAAATATATATATATTTAGCCATAAATTAATGAAAAACATAAAGCATAACTATTAATAGGTATGCAACATATAAGGATATAAAACATTTAAAAATAAATTAATATGCATGGTTCGTAGTAAAATCGACCACTCTTCTCTGTCCTAATAATTGTGTGGAGAAATCCTCTCGTAATAGAGCATAAACTCTTTCGGAGCTGTTAATAATTCCAAATAATTTTCGATGCCTTAAAAATCGTTTCTTTACAGTTAAGAGCCATTCTAACAATATGTAATTGAAAAAAATTATCGATACCTAATTTTTGTTTTAAAATTGATTTTTGGGAGCCAAGTTACACCACATAAAATGTACTGAAAGGTAATAAAAGTACTAAAATGTAAATTTTAAATTTAAATGTACTTAATTCCAATGATTTTTGGCTTAAAAAGATATTTTATCAAAAATTTTTATGTAAAAAAAAAAATTGTAAAAGGGTGTTACGTCACATTTTTTTTTTTTTTTTTTGATAATTTAAAGCTAAGAGCGCTCCATGGTTTCTATAAACTTAGGAATTTAAAGATTTTTTTTTTTTAAATTATGTGTTCGCAACCTCATTTGGATCCAATAAGTTATCTCCAGGATCTAAATTTTCCACAAATAAATCATTATTGATATTCGAATTTTTAAAAATTATTCAAAAGGCTATGAATTGCACCGCTATCTAAGAGATATTTTGTACTGCCACTTTTCCTAACAGATCAGAACTAGACTACATATTTATAAATCGTCACTGCCGTGGGAGCAGATTTCCGGAACCAAGACACTTAATTCTGCGTCTCATCGTTGCAGTGCAAGTACACACACATGCTCTGATTTTTCCCAAGTACTCCTGATAGGAATCGTTGTTTACCAGGCCCATCTTTTTGGTGGCTATATAGGTATATAGTGTCCTGACATTATTTCAGTGCAGATTTTTATATCTTTCTACTGAGGTCTGAAATAGCTTCATCTTAGACAAGCCATTTTGCCTGCCGAAGATAGGTAGTTTCCTTAGGCTGCTCAGTAGTTAATAACGCTTTCTTCCTCCAAATTCCCAACTTAAATTTTTTGAAGATGTTTTTCACACCGCAGAATAGTTCTGGACCTATGAAAGTATATAATGCACCTCTCTTGGCCAGGCAATCCAGATTAGTATTACATCATTCCTCTTGGATAAGGCTTGTGGAAATTCAAAACACACACTAAAAAGTAATTCCGATTTTTTCCAAAAAAATTTGAAATTTTTTCCATAAAAGTATGAAATTTGTTCCATAAAAGTATGAAATTTATTCTAAAATAGTTTAAAATCCATAATTTTTTTTTGCATTGTTCTATATAAATACTTTTTGGTTTTAAAACTAAACTGCAATTTTTACTGTGTTGAAAACACCATTTAAGATTTAAAAGTCGCTTGGCTGTCCAAAGAAATGCATACGTCGGAACTGGAAGTGCCTCTGTGTAGACATTCTCTATCGCATAACTCTACAGAATGGATCTCCGCTTGAAAATCGAAAATCCATCATTCGGATTAGTAACCTATTCAGACATTGTAATTAATTGAAAACCGTCCATATTTTAGCACCTTTGGAAAAAAATCATGCCATTTGGCATTACGTGAAATAGAAAACATCGTACAGCATTATGGAACCATGTTACGAGTATAAATTTTTTCATTCTTACTAAACCAATATTCAGCTTCTTAATGAATAATAATAATTTCTTGTCTTTGGTAACCCTAAATGAAATATTCCGTAGAAAATTTTTGTGGAACACTTTAACCTTTTCTAACCCAATGAAAAGGTGGTGAAAATGAGCCAAGAACAGGATATAATGGGCTGAGACGTTGTAGAAAACTATTTCTTGATAACCTCGGAAGAAAAACTTCTATTAAAAATGAAGATCTATTTTTTTTCAAAATAATACTATACTTTGGTCAATTTTAAGTTTCAATTTTTATTTTTTTGTACACCTTGATTCAAGACGGAAAATATGTCATACGACTCATTCCGAACATTTGTGAGATCGTGAAAAAATCTCAATTAAATTTTTTGACACCCTCTTTTAGATTTTTGGGCGTAATCGTAGAAATTCTAAAAAAGTTTTTTTGCATCAGTCTGCATTTTTGAGTGTGAGTGCAAAAATTTATGAACAGGGTGTAACAAAAATTAATTATATACAAACGCAATTTTTCTGGACAGAGGGAAGTGCTCAATTTTGCAAAAATGTTCCAAATATGTGTGCACTTTGGCATAATTGTTTGTGCATATTGAAATGAGTGAGTTTCTAATTGTGAGCTATTTAGCCTTAAAGCCTACACAAACGGTATCTTAAGGCTAGCGTTATATTTCAACTTTGCCGTTGTTGAAAGACAAGCAGTCATTAAGGCCCCAGACTCCAATGTATCTCAAATTTTTTCGATTTCAAAAGCTCACCAACTTCAATCAACGACATGAGTTACGTTAAGTGTCAAATGTTTTATATTAAATGTTATAAAAAATACCAGAGCCAAAATAAGTCTGCAAATAATTTCACTAACATTGTATGTACATATAAAAATAAATATATGGAAAAAAAAAAAGAAGTAATAAAATAGACTTTTATGCCATAATGTAATTTTCATGTCATTAAAGGAAGAGGAAAAATTTGAATTTTTCAAACAATACCACAGTACCCTAAGGATAATGTTAATTTATAAGCTTAAAATAAAATCTAAATGCTAAGCTATTCAAAATGTTTTAACTGTTGTATAAAATTTTATAAATTAATTGATTGATTACACTGTAAAAAAGTTGAAAAATCAGACATTAACTGTTCTGTGTGATAAGCATAATTCAATTCAGCTGAGTTCAGTAGTCATAAAGATTTAGCTCTAGTTTTCACGATATTCAAGTTTTAAAATTATTTAGCTGCATTCAACAAAGAACGTGACATATGAGCAACATTTGCTAACATGGAAAAATAATTTTTTTATTGCACTTTCTGTGTGTTGTTTGGGTCTTCTAATGTGAAATTTCTAAATCCGAGTTTTTCGAAAACTAGAGCTTAACTGTAAAAAATACTGACATCACTTAACTCATCGTATACAAATTGGGTTTGAAATTCCGGACCCATCAATGTCAAAAAGTGAAATTTTTCCAATTCAAGTGTAGTGTTATTATTATTTGCCTTTTATTAACATATGTATATAGATGAAACATTGTGATTTTCAGAAAGTTTTATAAAATATACTGACGAAAGTGTAAATGTTACCTACGCAGACTTAGAGCCCAATTTTCTTAAAATGCTCTAGTAAAGGATTAAGTGAACATTGAGAAGTTGGCCCCAATAAGCAATCAGTAGTTATTTTAAGCTAATGCACATTAGGTCAAATGACTTGTTTTCTGTGCGAAATTAATAAAAGCTTAGGATCAATATTATTTGAGCCAATAACTGTAGCAAAGGGGTAAGAATATTTAAAAGAAAAAAAAAAATGTTTTAAATTATTTCTTTCGTGAACATTAACCTTTTCGAGAGCTTAAGTAAATTCTAATTTTTGAATATTATTTCTCCTAATGCCCTTCACATTGTACCTATAATCTTATTCTTACCAATTCTTATACGCTTGGAAAATTTCATCAAAATCAGTTGAATAGCTTCTGAGCCCATAAAGGCCAGACAGTATTCCTAATCAGGTTTTCGCAATAGAAATAGTATAATGGCACTTACGAAATTTGAGTTTCGCAAAGAAAAACTAATCATTTGACCCATTGTGCAATGTCGTATTCTCCCAGTTATCGCACTGTACCCTACTATCGTCTAACTTTTGCAAACAATTTGTCGGCAAGTGAGTGGAATGACAAAACAGCTTTCCTGATTCGTGGATTTTCTTCTACAGCGTCCTTAACTAGATCTTTGTCCATAACGTTCTCTACTGCGTTGTGGATTTCATTCAAAGTACAGGCGGCAGACATCGATGTGTGGTTTCCAGAGAGTATGACCTATCAATCTTCTGGCAAACGCTCTTCGCTTCATTTTGGAGAGTTATTGGGCATGATTTTAGTAGTTCAGCTTTTACTATTTCATAAATGCATCCCAAAATATCTGCGACAAAAATTGTATTCAATTACACATATAACACATAAAACTAATCTAGATTCCAACATATTTTTCAGTCATGTGTACAACATGTTTTATTTCCCTGGTTGTAAATTTTCCCGAGAATCACATAGTTATGATTAGTAAAAAAAATACAGTGAAAGAAATTTAAAAAAAAAAAAATTGTAAATATTAAAAAACAACTACATATAGACTTAATAAAATAAAAATCAAAATAATTTTAAATCAAAAATTACATAAAACATATGTAAATAAAACAGTTCATTAAAAAAACAAAACAGCATGTAAAATTAAAGTTAAAAAACTATTTCTAATTGTTAAAATTAATGAATAATATAATATTTAGTATTAAATACATTAACATAATATTAGATTTTATGATATGAAACGAAACAAAAAAAAAAGTTTTTTATTAACAAAATCCTTCCTAATAACCTAACGCCCCAAACATTTTCCTAGAATTGTTTCATTAAGAAGTAACAATACTAACAATAATAACAATAAAATGTTAAATAAATATGTAAATGTTCAAACTTACAAAACAAAAACCAAAAAATAAATTAACAAAAAAAAAAAAAAATTAAGTATCAAAATATTAGTGAAAGCATTCAACAATATTAGTGCTAAGCAGGAAACTAACTAACGTACTAAGTGTGAAACTGAGTGTAATATTAGATCTTAGAACATACCCAAATTACAACAACAGTAAGAATAATAATTGCAGCTAAAAAAACAATAAAAAAAATTCAATGTTGGCATCAGACAACAACAAAAACAATATTATATTATGTCTCTCTCTGGACATAAAAAACAATAACAATATCTATGAGATCTCAAAATACAATAAAGTACCGAAAATGATAAGATCCTTGTGAACATACCTTTCAAATGTTTCATGTTTTGCGCATGAAAAATCCCTTTGAGAAAAAAGTAATGGCAAAAATAAAGATTATTAAAATAAAATGTAAATTAAATGGCGTTTTATTTAAGTAATTTATAAAAAACAAAGGCCTTATGAAGATTTTAGACGGTTTCGAGGATAGTGAATCAAAATCGAAAACAACTTCAAATCTGAGCTATTGGTGTTCTTAATTCGCAACTCTAAGCAAACCCTGAAATTGTATACCTTGCTAATGTCCAAACTCCTATTCCGTACTTTCCTCACCGATTAGTGTAACAAATTCGTTAAGAAGTAGTAACGCTGTAGTCCGAAATCTGTTCTTCCTTGTTCCTTAAATTACACAGTGCGACACATGAAAAGTGAACTAAAATCCGTTATAAGGCGTCGAAGTACTCGCCGAAACAAGTAATTCTGCCAGAGCGTTTTGCAAAGTTGACTCATATAAGGATTTTATGGTCATTTTTGCGATTTTAAGGCATTAGATGAATTTTTTTTCGGTTAAGTATGTTTGGCATTTTTTTTCTGCTATACAATAGCTACAACATTGCTGAATTAATCAAAACAATATCACGGCTCGTTACCGAGATATAGCCATATGGATAATTATAATTATAATGCTGAAAATTGCAAATTTTTGCCTCAAATTGGATTTTGAGCGATTTTTCGATTTTTTCATATGGCTATATCTCGGTAACGAGCCGAGATATTGTTTTGATGACTTCAGCAATGTTGTAGCTAAAAAAATGCCGATCAAATTCAACCGAAAAAAATTCATCTAGTGCCTTAAAATCGCAAAAATGACCATAAAATCCTAATATGAGTCAACTTTGCAAAACGCTCTGGCAGAATTACTTGTTTCGGCGAGTACTTTCGACGTCTTATAACGGATTTTAGTTCACCGTCAATGACTTGAAAAATGTTGCTCTGTGTTATGCACAAGGTTGCCGGATTCCTAAATCTGTGTTTCCTTGTTCTTTGCACAAGGTTGTCTCAAAATAAAGTTCAGAAAAGTGAAATAGCAAAGTTTAAAGTATTATAATATACGAAGGTACTGTAGGTACTGGTCCGTTCAGTCAACCCTTTGTTGTTAAAAGTAAATCAAAAACATTTTTACCCTTTGTCATCTCTTCATTATTCGACTGCTTTAACGTCACTTAACCCTCTAGTGCATACGCCTGCCTTAAGGCGGGCATCAGTTAAATTCAAACTAAAAAGGCCTTGCATATTATTTTTAAAAAATCCTGTTACAAAGATGTAAACCATGTCAAAACGTATATTTTGGTTTAAGAAACATTTCAGTCTGCCGTTCTGATTTGTCGCGAATGTTACATAAAGTGAATATTTGTGTTTTCTAAGTTGAAAAATTATTTGTGAAATTAAAAAAATAAAATAAAATCCTTAGTCTTAACCTATAACTAAAAAAAAATTATTGGTAAGTAATTTACAATGTGTTCTAGTGAATATAAGAAAAATTTTAGAAATATAATGATTTGCAGCTCAACAGTGACGTTTTTACGTTGACCGCCTTAAGGCGGTATCCTGTTAGTAGATCAAAATTTTTTAATGTAACGGTTGAAAATTTTAAATCATTGTTTTCAATATAAATGTGTGTAGATGGTACATATTTTCAGAAATTTTGTGATTTGCGTGATTTCCTGATAGTAGATCACATTTTTTTTATATAACGGCTAAAAATTTTAAATCATTTTCAATTCAAATGTATGTAGATAGTTCATATTATAAGATTCTTTATTTTAGCAATGAATCTCGCATATAAGTATATGAAAAATTATTATTTTAGCAATGGATCGTCGTTATAAACTGTCGAAATTGAATGCAGAAGAGATCGAAAACATATATGACTCTATTGAGGTACCAGAGTTCACTGATGGTGAAGATGCATTTTCATCCGATAGTTGTGTTAGTGACCCAAACTACGATCCTAATGACATATTGTCATATGAAGAGGAAATCGATCACTGTTTGGCCATGGATGAATCCTCTATTACATCAGTAATGAATATGTCGACAGAATCGTTACAAGTAAATACTGCATGCAAAGTCAATGATAGTGTTACTATACCAGTAAGTGGAGATTTAACTGAACTTCAGGTAGTGCCAGATCCGAGAAGTTCTGACACTGTGGAGATTGCTGTACAAGCAACGCCAGCTTCAACCAAACGTCCTCGTAAAATTTTAGATGCTTTCGCGGTTGGATCAGCTGCAATAGAACCAAAATCGGACAATTTTTAAAAAATAAATTGGCGAAAGCGACATCTTCAACTACACATCCAGCAGATAAAGTTCAGATGTCCCAAAAAATTACCTGATAGTTCCAAAATTTCTCGGTAAAACAGAAAAACAAAGGAAAATTATGACGTAAACTGTCCAAATATTATCCGTGAGTACAACGCTCACATGGGCGGTGTGGAGAATATGGATGGACTGCTTGGGCGTAACCATATTCGCATGAAGACTATGAAGTGGAGCAATCGCGTTTTGTAGCATTTGCTGGATATGGCCATGGTAAATGCATATCTGCTGTATAGCCGAATTCACGAGAGAGACGAAAACGCGCCAAAATTAGAGTTGGCTGAGTTTCGGCTAGAAGTTGCTAAAGTGCTTTGTAATATTGATCTGACACCAGATCCTCTAGTGAAAAAAACAATTGGTCGTCCACGTAGCATTATTGCTTCGCGTCTTCCACCAAAATCAGCAAAGAAGACATACTTTCCCCCAATAAATGTCATAGAAGATGGCTATAAGCATTGGGCCAAATGGTTAGATCGATCTGGAAAAAAAAATTCCAAGCATCCCGGATGCAAGGCCGAAACGCAATGCATTTGTGTAAAATGTAAAGTACATTTGTGCCATGGTGAAAACCACAAACTATGCTTTGCTAAATTTCACAAATATATATATATATATTAGTGTGTATCGAAAAACGAACACCCAATTCCACACTCAAATTATGAAAGAAGAGAGATAAAAAATTCAGGGAACATAAATTTTTTTACTTTAAAATAAATTCCTAGCTGGCCAAACGGCCATTGTTTTTAAAAACCGAGTGATTTTGTACTGGAGCCTATCTTACGGTAAATTTTTTTCCAAAAAACACCATAGATATCGATTTGTGGTCTAAAATAACTTACGTGTGCAAATTTTCAGAGAGATCGTATGACGTGCAGGAGCGTCAGCAAATGAATAAGAAACGATTATCTTCAATGAAACGAATACTTTTTGTACTGGAGCCTATCTAACGGCAGATTTTTTTCCAAAAAACACTACAGAAAGCTATTGGTAATTATTTGAGGAGAGTTTGTTACATTTTACCTATTTTTCGACTTTTTGCACCCCTCCATAAGCCACAAAAAAAATCGCAAAATCTTTTATTTGCCATTTCTCAAAGCATGAAACGAAACCATGTACCAAATTTGAGCGAAATCGGAAGGGGTGTGGCAGATCTTGTTACGATAGGCATGAAATGGCTGTATACCATTTTTTAATCCTTCGCTGACACTCCCACACGTCGTTCCACCAATCTTAAAATTTGGGTGCATAGTTTATTTTTTATGACGAATCAAGTACCACAAGTTTTTTTTGGAAAAAAATGAACCGTTAGATGGACTCTAGTACAAAAATTAAACGTTTGATTGAAAATAAGTGCTTTTTTTTCTTTGCTGACACTCCTGCACGTCATACAATCTCTCTGAAAAATTGCATACATAAGTTGTTTTCGACTACAAACTGAGATCTGTAGTGTTTTTTGGAAAAAAATCTGCCGTTAGATAGGCTCCAGTACAAAAAGTATTCGTTTCATTGAAGATAATCGTTTCTTATTCCTTTGCTGACGCTCCTGCACGTCATACGATCTCTCTGAAAATTTGCACACGTAAGTTATTTTAGACCACAAATCGATTTTTATGGTGTTTTTGGGAAAAAAATTTACCGTAAGATAGGCTCCAGTACAAAATCACTCGGTTTTTATAAACAATGGCCATTTGGCCAGCTAGGAATTTATTTTAAAGAAAAAAAATTTATATTCCCTGAATTTTTTATCTCTCTTCTTTCATAATTTGAGTGTGGAATTGGGTTTTAAAACTCGTCCATACATTTCAATACACACTAATATATATGAGTCAAATTTTTTCAACTGAGCCATGTAAAACGGACTTTTCGAAATGTAAATTTTTTTTCTCCTTATCGGGAATGTTTAAGGATCAGAAATTTTTTGGCGTTTAAATTTTTCCAAAATTTTAATTTTTCTATGTGCTGCGTACAGTAGAACTTTCATGAGTTGTTTTCTTGTATTTGCTATTGCTCAGTAAATACTTAATGGAATTGAAAATTTTTTTTCTCAGTATATCCGCAAATGCTACGCGCACAAAATTTAGTGGCGTCAAAATTTTTTTAAATTTTTTTTACTAATTAAAAATGCATTTTGAAATATGCAATTGCAAGATAACTGAACTTCTCATATGATTTGAAAACAAAAACGACAAGGGTATGATAGGAAAAACATTCATTTATTTATCTACAAAAAAAAATTTTTGTGCAAACCATTTATGACAATGCTATGAATATTTGCTTAATGGCGCGCAGACATTTTTTATATAGAATATGATATCGCAGTGCAGCAAATTGAGAGAAAACAATTTTTAATGAGATCTCTATAATGGTTTTGGGTAATTTATGGTCGCTGAATCCGAATTTGGCACCCGATTTTCTCCATCAGATATATGATCCATGCTGTCTTTGCTTTAAAATTCAAAAAGCGCTATTTTTAAACATATGGTGCAGATCCAGGAGGTAGTTTATTCGACTTTTGTTAACGTTAACGTATAGCCATTATCTTCCTTATTATATCTTATCTTTTAACTTTTCCAATCAGATCATTACTTTTCGAGTTATCATTCTATGAAAAAGAGGTATTTGACTGTATACAAATTGATTTAATTTAATGTATGTAAAGGATTAAATACAGTCAAGATAATTTTACTTCAATGAATGATATCTCGAAAAGTAATGATCTGATTGGAAAAGTTAAAAGGTAAGATATAATAAGGAAGATAATGGCTATCCGTTAACGTTACCAAAAGTCAAATAAACTACCTCCTGGATCTGCACCATATGTTTAAAAATAGCGCTTTTTGAATTTTAAAGCAAAGACAGCACGGATCATATACCTGATGGAGAAAATCGGGTGCCAAATTCGAATTCAGCGACCATAAATTACCCAAAACCATTATAGAGATCTCATTAAAAATTGTTTTCTCTCAATTTGCTGCACTGCGATATCATATTCTATATAAAAAATGTCTGCGCGCCATTAAACAAATATTCATAACATTGTCAGTAATGGTTTGCACAAAAATTTTGTTTTGTAGATAAGTAAATGTATGTTTGCCCTATCATATCCTTGTTGTTTTTGTTTTCAAAGCATATGAGAAGTTCAGTTATCTTGCAGTTGCATATTTCAAAATGCATTTTTGATTAATAAAAAAATTAAAAAATTTTGACGCCATTAAATTTTGTGCGCGTATCATTTACGGATATACTGAGAAAAAAATTTTTCAATTCCATTAAGTATTTACTGAGCAATAGCAAATACAAGAAAACAACTCACGAAAGTTCTACTGTACGCAGCACATAGAAAAATTAAAATTTTGGAAAAATTTAAACGCCAAAAAATTTCTGATCCTTAAACGTGCCCGATAAGGAGAAAAAAAATTTACATTTCGAAAAGTCCGTTTTAGATGGCTCAGTTGAAAAAATTTGACTCATATACTTTTTGTTCAAATAAAGTTTTGAAATATTCGTTTGAAAATTCATTTAATTTTCTGTATTTTCTACAGAATCCCGCCTTAAGGCGGTGACCTCCAGGGAAGCCCTGTGGGGCCCAAACTTTCCCCAAATTAAAAACTAGCCTCAGATATATTTTTTTCGTACCCAAATTAGTCTAGTTGAATTTTTCTATAAGAATCAAAAATTTATGCACTAGAGGGTTAAATGAGTGCAGAATCGCAAAAAAATCGTTACATTTTACTTTTTTTGGAAAGGACAGTTGGAAAATGGTACGATCGATTCCGCTCTGGAAATTTTGATGTATTCTGGTCGACTATGCACCGGAAAAATGGACAAAATTCTTGAAAAGGTGAAAAAAGACTGACACATAAGCAGTCGCGACATCGCGAAAGTGAAAAGAATCTTACTGACCGCATTTCAGTATGTGAATCTCTTCTGAAATGAAATGAAATGAACTCGAAACATTTTTGCACAAATTGGTTACTGGTGATGAAAAATCGATCACATATGATAATGATGTGCGAAAAAGATTACGGCCGAAATGAGGTGAGCTTGCACAAACCGTCTTAAAGCCGGAACGGACGCCAAGGATGGGTTTGCTTAGTATTTGGTGGCATGGCAAGTCTCCTGTGTACTACGAACTACTTCCGCGTGCCCAAACGATTAATTCGGAACCGTAATGTCAACAATGAACAAGATTGAATGAAGCACTTAAGGAAAAACGTCCGAAAATAGTCAACAGAATCGGCGACAACTAGCTAGACCATATGTCTGATATATGAAAAAAAAAAAAAAATTATATCTTAATATTTTCCAGGCATATGAGCAATTCATATCTTGGATTCGGATTCAGCGTCCAAAAGTACGTAAGGGTACATGACATCATGACATCAAAAAAAGGAGCAAATATTAGTACACTTTTATTTCTAACCTTTAAAAATAAAAATTAAAAAACACTTTTATCGTTGAATTTTTTTTCGATTTTTTTTGTGTTTTGCTTAACTTTCCTTACTTTAACATATTTCAAAGTCTGACTTTCATCAAAAAAAAAAAATCTTTTACGATTTATTTTAAGGACACAAATAGCTGCACTGGAAGATTAACCACAAACAATTTGCAGCAACATCTTAATTTTGCACCTGCAATTCATAGCTCTTAAACATATCAAGCGAAAGATTTTTTTCAGCAGTAGAAGAAGCCAATGATTCCGAAGTAATCAATAAATGAAAAAAAATTAAAGAAGCTTATGAACTCAGTTATGTGCAGAAATAAAAGAGAAATGCGAGGAAAGTCAAGACACAGTAAATGTAGTATTACAAAGGTGTTGAGAAAATGCTTTAACCCTCGTGTTGCATCGTTTGAAATTTTTTTATTAAATTAAAAATTTTTTGAAAAATTATAAAATATGTCAAAAAATTCTGAAAAATTTCTAACGTATTCTTTGGAAAATTCCAAGCATTTTTTTCCTTATACAGTTATTTTGCCTTACTTTTGAGTATAAACGATTTGCCGACCGCTTAATTGAAAAACGTAAAAAAATCGATTTTGAGACGCGAATATTATCTATAGGTACCCCCAGAAAAAAATTTTGTAAGGAAAAAAAAAGATATGACCAACAAACGTGTTTTTTTAGTCAAAAGGACCTTCAGTAGAATCGAAAGTGCTGAAATGGTTTTTCTCGGAATGAAAAAAAATAAAAAATTATGCTGATATCGTTTAAAAGTCCTTCTAACTTCTGAGTTGGTTTCGGGATGAATATAAATTTTGACCCAATCTACTGAAGAAGAAAAGGCGTACTTTATTTTAAACGAACTCTCCGTCTTTGGCTGAATTGTGTTCAGTTAACACAAACCTGTAAAAAATTAACCAACAAAGAAACACGAATGGTAATTTTGAACTGGTAATGAAATTCTACTATCACGTCAGAATGTGCGATGTTCCTAATAATGTCAAAAAAACAAAACAATAGAAGGGGCGACAGACAGTTTTGAGTATGCGAAACAAAAGTACTAAAAATTGAGCTCAGATTCTTACAGATAATACCCCAAATAACAAAAAAGTGGATGTTGCCAGGTGTTAAATTTTTTTTCTTGTGCCCTATACTCCGCCCAGTCTAACCATGGCCTCCGTCCACGGTTTTTATAGCTGTTTGCGATGGAATAGGACCTCATTATTCGAACCTGAACTTTTTTTTTCGATTTCGCTAAGATCTTGAGGTCTACTTAAAGCTAAATAACAAAAACAGCATGTATAAAATTAATTTTATTTTTCAATGAATTCGGATAGCCAAAACTGCCATCTGGCGCTTGGTTTAAAAAGTTTTCCACTTTTTTTTGAGGTTATGTAAAAAGGAAGTGTAATTATAAGTACTAGAATCGCCACACGATCAAAATGTATCAAATAATTTTGGTACTTTTTGGACAGTTTTAGTACTTTTTTTGCTTTTTGGTACAGAATTCCTGGTACAATGATAAATGTGAAACCGCGTATTTTGTCGTTGTTAAAATTGAAAAATATGCATTTAATTTTGCCTGGCTTAATGGAAAAATATTAAAATAATTTTAAATTTGTGCACATTTACACGCTAATACCTTTCTAATGGTGTATAATTCAAAGTCGTGCTCCATTTTTAACACAGTAAAAAACGTAGGACAAGTTTTTGTCTTGTGTATTTATCTTCTCTTTCTATACGAACTAAAATTGTATGTTTGTTTTTTTGTTTGTTTGTTTGTTTGTACTTATTTCTGTGTCAATATTTTTTCTCGAAAACGGCTGCAGCGATTTCAATAAAACTTGGAATAGTGTTAGATATCAGCAAACAATGAAGAATAAGCTAGGCTTGAACTTTGTAAATGCTCACCAGGGGGCGTGGCATCGAATTAAATTTTAAAATTGATATGGTCATAATTCGCAAACCATACAAGGTATTTGAATGAATTTTGGTGAGCGGGTATGGCTTAATTTTATCTTGTAACGGACAAAAAGTGGGTAGGATCGAAGAAGTACCACGCCCACTTTTCAGCCCTTGAAAATTTTTATTCAATATTACTCGAAAACGACTCCAACAATTTTTATGAAAATTTAGGGGATATTACCCCTGTAAACAAAGATTAGTATGTGATACGCCGTTATATTGGAAAAACTCGTTGAAGGGCGTGGCACCGCCCACAAAAATATAGAACGGTATAAAAAGAAAATTAATAAAGTAAACATTCTGAAATTTACTGTGAGGAACCAAATTGCACTAGGGCAACTCTGATTTGAAAGTAGGCGAAATATCGCCATTGCGCGTGGAACCTCCCATACAAGCAAAATGCGTTAAATGCTATTTCTGGCAAATGTTACAAGATGTTTTAATGAAATTTGGTATGTAGGTACTGCTTATCAATGCCTTATAATAACCGAAAAGTGGGCGGTATAGAAGAAGTGCCACGCCCCTTTTTTAACCATTGAAAATTTTGAGTCAATATTACTCGAAAACGACTTCAACAATTTTAATAAAAATTTCAAAGATTTTACCCCTGAAAACAAGTATCAATATGTGATGTGCTGTTATATTAGGAAAACTCGTTGGAGGGCGTGGCACCGCACACAAAAATATAATACTAAAGCAATCTTTCTGAATTTAACTGTAGGGAATCTTTTTTTTATTAGGCACCTACGACCTGAAAGTGGGCAAAATATCATCGGTGCGCGTGGAACCTCCCATACAAGCAAAACAAATTAAATGCTATTTCTCGCAAATGGTACAACATATTTTGATAAAATTTGGTATGCGGATCTGGATCACAAGTATCTAAAGCATAACGAAAAGTGGGCTTTGTTCAATAATTGCCACGCCCACTTTTTACCAAAGTAAAAATTTTAGTTAATAACTCACGCACAAAAAAAAAATGGAATGATCTTTCCGAGGCATGATGATATGATATTTCAGCCCCCATAAAAGAAGCGAAATATTTTGGGTGCGTGGCATATCCCATTTATTTATTTTAGGTCATTCTAATTCTCTTAAAAAATTTGGAGTTCTTGATATTTTTCTATACCATTCGATATTTTTCGCGTTTTTTCTTATTATTTTTCTCATCGGTTAATTTATCATTTTGAAAGCATAGAAGGTGAAAAGGTACGAATTTCATTGCAAAAAATAGCTATGAATAAAAACATAGACTAAAATAATAAGATCAGATTGTTGACCGAGCAGGGATCGGTCTCTAGGTACTATATAGATTAAACAGGGTTTTTTTTTTTGTTACGAAATTTCGACCAGCATAAAAATTAACTTTCATTGGAATTGTATAGTTTTGAAAACACCCTAACTAAAGTTACTAAAATCAAAGAATGGTAAAATTTTGTTGATAACTCTGTAAGTGGTTTTGTAAGTACAGTTCCAGTAGCATTAGTTGGTTTCCATTGTTGTTGGTATTCCTACTGCTGCTGCTGCTGACTGTTGGTTGCCATTGACTTTATTCGCTTCTCGAATGTCTGTCTGCATTTGTCAGCAGCTGAATGAGACTTTGCAGTTGCTTTGACGATTTACTTTTGCCGGTTGCAATTTCACTGCTATGAACTTAGCTACTCGTTCTATAAGGATTTAGTTAAGAATGAAGTTGATTGTGTTTGAGATGTGTTATATACTGCATGCTTCAAAAGAGTACTCGTACGAACGACTTGAAGATGCAAAAGCTGCAGCTGCTCGTTACATTTTAAAATTGTGCACAAAAGCATAACTTTTTTGAAGAAAAAAATGCATGCTTGGTTTTGGCTTAAAGAAAAAGATGCTGCGGGAAGTATTAGAAGCCAAAAGGAAATAAACTTAACAATTTAATCTTGTTTAAGGATCAGCTAAGAAATGAAAGAGTTAACAAGAAACTTAAGCATACAAATTGACAAAAATGCAGACTATTTAAAAGAAATTCAGCTTTTGTGCTTCTTTCGTTGCTTTTTTGTGACCCTACTCCAAGGATATATTTTAAAGATATTGTTCATTCAAGGTGGAAAATAAAAATACGCAATGGAATGGCCAACATTTCCAAAATTAAAGAACTTGTGGAGAAATAAATTGCAGATTTGAATTAAGCAGTTCAAAATCCATACAAAAAGTTGAATGTCTTAAATTTTAATAATTTTATTTCATATTCGGGACGACTTTTCGGTTTTTAAAATGGTTTTGGATGCATCAAATATCCTCCGAAATGAACCAAATATTCCGTAGGGCTTATTTGCATCAAAGAGAACATTTTGGTGCCTTGCGAGCGCAACTCCAAGCAAATTTTTGTTTCTCATACAATTTGGAACCAGTGTAATATATTATCTGCTTGATAAGAGTCACCTCCTGAGTTGATATAGCCGTGTCCATCTGTTTGGCTGGCAAAAAAAAAAGTAGTAAAAGCAAATGAAAATGTATTTAAATCAAAAACAAGGGTTTTCAAATCAAAATTTCAAATATATACAAATTTTTTAAACCCTAGAACGAATACTTTTAATTCAAATACAAAATTATCAAATTTATGAAATTTAATTAAAAAACAGTCATGCTTTTAGATCGAATACGTTCCCACTTATTTTTAGAACCAGTTAAGTTTTTCTGTGTAAGAAAATACTAGGCTCGAACAAGAGACAAATAGTCTAAATAAGTGACTATTATTTCAACATCGGAATCGGCCTCAACCTCCCTGTGGTGACTACTAACCAAAGGAGACTTGTTGCATAAATATTTCTTATTCATATCATTTGGTTCGAGTTCGGAATCTTCTATTTTCACTTCTACTGCATTCTCTGTACGTACCACAGGAACAACTTTTGCATTTCCTTGCGATTCGTCAAGTAGAAGTATTGAAACTGAACTGAAATTTCTCGAGAAACGAGAAATTATAAATAAATGAGTGTTCTTGGTAAAAACTTCCATTTCGTAGTAATGACTTTTATGCATAAACGTTATGCGCACTCTGCAAAGCGTTTTATAAGTCACGTGTCACAGTGTACAAGTTACATTTGTAAGTTTAATATCCTTGCAAATGTGCGTAAGATTGGCACTTCAACAGGTGTCTACTTCATCATCATAGGACATTGAATTGAAGCTTAACCTGAGGGATAAAAACATTTTTTTTTTTTCATTTTCACTTTACTGGCTTTTTTCGCTTTTACTTTGCCTATATTTCTTATGAACTACTTATTTAAAGAATTTTCTTTGCTTTCTACCTACTGAAAATAACTAACAATTTTCTATTAAAAGTTTTTAGCATGCATTTAAATAATAAAAATCAGACTTAATATGAGTTTCTAAATTTACTTTATTTATTATTATTTATTTATTAATAATTTTTTTTTCTAATAAGGTAAAAGGATTTTGGGGAAATACTTCATTCTTTCTTTATATTCAATAAAAGTTGGTAGGCAAAATATCGTTACGGTCTTCAGCGACAGTTGTTAATTTTGAAATGATTTGAACCAGAAATTGGAATAAGCTAGAATAAATAAAAATAGAATTAATTTTTCCACTTTCGTTAATTAAGAATTTTTGAATTTATCATTGTCAATAGCAAAAAATTATAATTCTTTCCAAAATATTCACATTTCTATATATTAATACGAAAGACAAAATTTGTCCTTCCTTTTTTGCTATGCACTATGGGAAATTTCAACATATTTTCTGGCCAAAAGTACAAAAATAAAGATATTGAGCTGAAATCTCGTGGAAGTTTTCTAGGAGTGTAGAGAACATCATACTTTAAAATTCATCAAATTGGCAACTGTCATGCCCCTTTTTCAACTTCTTTTCAAAGAAATTATTATAAAACATTTTTTATTAAAATTTAGTATAGAATATTCATATTTTCTAAGTATATACATACACACAAATGCACATATATTAAAAATAACAGTAAAACTACAGAGATCTAAAAGCATACTTTATTAAAAACTAATTTTTTCAAATATTACATAAACTAAGCTAATTTAAAAACATCAGAAAACATTATAAATTCATCAGAAAAATACATATTAAAAACTCGAAATTTTCCAATATATTCTCGAACTTTGCGTCTATTAACGTACAAATATTACTTTCTTTATTGTTTTGTCACATTTGCGAGCGTGATGCAGTCTATCTAATTTAAAAATTTTATTCCGACACTCATCTGCGTCTTTTCCAAAGTATCCTACCGGAAGTACCATATTTTGAATATTTTCCTTAGAATGAATAAGGACTTTGTGTCATCGGATACCAAAGATACTTTTTTTATGATATAGCAGTCTCAAAACAAAATTTTTCAAAGTATTGCAAATTTAGTAGATATTGACATGATATAGGAGTGGTTTTTTCACATTTTTCTTTCAAATGTTTGCAAAAGGCTATAGACTTTTCATCTAAATATTCCGCAAACGAGTTCGAACTATCACCTTTATTCAAGAAATTTATCAAATGATTTAAAACTGCTGACTCTTTGTCTTCTTCGGCTCTCCAGATTTTGAATAAGTCTGCATTTCATATTGAGAAGTTGTCTGAGAAAAATGTCGATTATTAAAAAATTGCAAAAAAGCGCAAAAAAAATTTTTTACAGAAGAGCTCAAAATTGGTTGCTCTCCATATTTCTATTAGTTAGAAAAAGGCCTAGGCTGGACTGTGCTTTTCCAGGTTCACCAAAACTTAAATTTAAAAAATAATTTTACGATTTAAAGCTCACTGCAGAAAACGTAAATTTCTTTAAAACCACTATGCGAAACGACGAATTTTTTTATATTCAGAGTAACTACTTTCTATTAATTCCCGTTTCCATTTTAAATATTTTTAATTAGCTTTGAAGAGAAATATTCACTTTTTAATACATGCGAATTTTTTGAGCGAGAACAACAAAATTTGTATTTTTTCAGAAAAAAAAACTTTGACACTTGTGTAGCTGCAGGATAAAAACTTTAAGAAAATACTAAGTATGGGGATTTTCTCTCGCAGGTATTCACATTTGAATAGCATACCCAAAACTTTATTTTTTAATTGTATAAAATTCGACTTTTGGCCAACAAACAGGGCAAAATTTCCCACAGAGCTATGTTAGAAATAGAGCACGACTTTGAATTAAACACCATTAGAAAGATATTTGTGTGTAAATGTGCACAAAGTTAAAATTATTTAAATATTTTGCCATTATGACAGGTAAACTTATATGAAAATTTTTCAATATTAACAACCACAAAATATGCGGTCACACAGAGCTGAAAAGAGGATAGAGCACAAAGAGAAAGCCAAAAAGCTGACTGACACATCATGATTTTACTTTTCTTTTCGTTTCACATTTGTCATAGTAACAGGGATGAAAAATGAGCTTACCTATTTTGTACCAAATGGCAAAAAACTACTAAAATATATTACATAATACTTTTGTGGTCAAATTTTGACCATTGAGCGATTTTAGTTTTCTTTGGAATTTAAAAAATTCGACTAATCAAAATATCAAAAACTTCAGGAATTCGATGAAGTCAATTCAAATTTGCACTCTTGTAAAACTCTTTTGTATCGTAGAAAGTACCAGTTGAGGCGTTGCGTGCAATAACGCCCTAAGTCGAAGAATGGCATTTCGAGATAATTCAATTTAAAGTTTCTAAATGCTATAGAAAGAACAAACCATCATTTTAACCATGGAAAACAAATTTATACAATTAACACCAATAAAATGAGTAAATAATTACCACAAACAAATATTACTTATGCATATCGACAGAATTATCGAAGAAGGAAAATTTAAATTGTAGGGCGTTATTGCATAAATTCATTTGACTATCACTGGAGTAACGTTAGCATTTTGTTTGGGAAACCGGCAAAACTGCTCCGATTTTAATGATTGTTTTTTTTTTTTTTAAACGAGGGAAATGAAATATACTTTCACTTCAACTAATTAAAAATGTGAGTTTTAGTTTATTTCTTTAAAATTTTAATTTCATAAAATGATAGCATACATTTGGATCTGAGTTTTGCACCTGGTAAATATTTTTTTTTTTTTTTGCAAACGGCTATAGAGAATTTAATGGAACTTGGTACATCGTTGTATATAAGGATAGCATTGTGACTGGGATCAGTTTTAACGTTGTAGATATTCATAGAAAGGCGTTGCAAATCCTTTAAAATTAAAATTTTTTGGGTCATAATTCGCAAACGGTGGTTAAGTTTGTTAGACAAGTGCCGATTATAAATAGCGAAAAGTGAATGGAATGGCAAGAGTGTCACACCCACTTTTAAGGAATTGAATATTTTGAAATCAAAAAAAGGTGCAAGGTGCCTTACGAAAAAAGTGTATCAGGCAGAAAATGCTTAGAATCGTTCAAAAAATATGTGTGCAAAAATAAAATCTAAAAAAAATCACACGTACACTCTAAACAATTCTGAACATTTTTTGCTATATACCCTTTTTTCGTTAGGCACCTTGGTTTTGATTAAAAGCCGTTTTTCCTACCGCGAACTGATTTATGCAATAAAGCCCTAAGTCGAACTACGTCCTTCTTGCACGCAACTCTTCAAACAGTATTACATATTGCTCTACCACATTCTGTGATCAAAATTAGAAGTTCAAATTAAGTACACATATATTTGAGGACCCAAACCCATCAAAAAAGTGATGGGCGCAATTTTCGATATTTCGAAAGAAAGATAATTCTCAATGCGCTGGATATGTCGATTAATCCATTTTCGGCCGCGTACGCGAACAGTAAAATTAACAATTTTCAATAATTTTTTAAACAATGAAAGTAAATGATATCAAAAAGATTTTTAGTGCTTTATATTACTTTGATCTTTTGGCTGTTCGAAAATATTATTTTCCACTTCCCCACCTCCCTCCATTTGTTTCGGAGGAGTGGTTGAAAAATGCCTTGTCGACGAACCTTTCTTCAAAAAAATTATTAAAAATATAAAATAATCACAATAAAAAAAATTATTAATAATGAGGTTTTATAGTCAAAGAACCAAGCTATGACTTGCAATCCAAAAATCAACACCTGTCATTACCTGATAGGTTCCGGTAGGAGTCAAAGTTAGTGTTCGATTAATCGAACGTTTTCGGTGAAAAGGGGCTGCCCATAAGCCTCGCTACGCTAAAATTCGCAAAAAGTTTTCCCATTACCACCGCTCCCACCTATGTGATGATGGCATGAGGTAAAAAAAATAATTCCGTCACTTAGGGGGCGGGGGGTGGTGAAAACGAAAAAAAAAAAAATCCAAAAAAAAAAAACATTCATAAAAATTTTTTGATGACGGATTTGGCATCAGTGTTAATTACACTAAAAATATACTTTATATCAAAAAATAAAATAGTTCTAATTTCTTGGCCGAAAATGGGTTAAAGGGTTTCCATAAAAATACAATCAAGCCGATTTACTCTGAATACAATAAACACGCCATGGCACTGTAGAACTCATTAAAAGAAATGTCATTAAAAAAAAAAAAAAACATTTAAAACATATCATACGAAATATCTTCTCATTGATGAAAATTGTTTCTTTAATGACAAAAAAAAATAATTTTTCAACCAAAATCATATTTTTCTCTTCATATACTGTAGACTGTCGACATAGAAAATGACAAACCACATCTGGAGTACAAGCAAACAAATCAATTGATAGCTTGTCATTTTTGACTTAGGCACAGTACGAGTGAGCGCATAAAACCCTCCACCTATTCAACCATCTGGATATTCATTCATTCATATGCACGAGTATCCTTGCCTCTTATCATGGCGAAATGCTCTATAACACTTTCAGTTTGATATTTTCATTTATGAATTGTCAACTGCCAGTAACGAAATTTTGCATCCGTAACATCAATGGGTTCAAAATTCATACCGCATGACAACACTCACAATGCTGCTGCACCAAGATTCTGTAAGCGCACAATGTCCCATGAATATGTTTACACAAACACTCACTCAATGTGCTGAAACTACAGATACTCGCAGTACAAAATCAACAACCTTTAATGAGTGATGAATTAAAGATGGTCCGGCTTAAAGATATTTCCAGCATTTGGAATGCTTTCCGTGTGTAAAATTCGATAAGTCGTGCCTGCGAGTGAGCTTTGTTTTGTTGTGTTTAAATTAAGAGAAATTTTGAAATGGAAGATGTCAAAAAAGATCTAAAAATAGGATCCTGAGTAATTAATTTAATTTTTAAATTATTATCCTCGAAGCTGCAAACAATAAAATTTCAAATTTGTTGTAATTTAATTAAAACGACATCCGGCATAAGCATAATTTTAGCATACAATACATACATAAGTCGTTAATCAAAAGCGTCTCAATTTAAAAGCCTTTAATAAATAATTAATTTGAATAATACAAAAACATAATCTTACATATGTAAATACATTTTTTGCAGCTTAAATATACAATTGTCATAAAACATATACATACATACATATGCATGTATGAAATGCAAATCAAATTTCATGTTTTATATGAAATTTTATTATTTTAAATTTCAATTTAAAAAAAAAAATATTGCCATTTTCGGTGACATTGATGTTCCTGTCAATTTATGTTTTTATTTAAATTATTCCAATAACAACAGAAACAATCATGAACAATAACATTTTGCATTTTTGCTGTTGATTTGTTTATAAATGGATTTTTAAATCCAGCATATGCACATGTTTTTTAATATAAAGGGTGTTTTTTTTTTGGAAGTTGAGAGCTTAATTTGCAATAAAATACACAAAAGTTATACGAAGCAGTCAAATTTATGTAAATAACTACAGACGCGCCCCAGGAACTGCATCGTGATAGGTAAATTTTCGCCCTTCATGTCACATACTGCTCCAAATACTAAATGTTGATAGCCCTTTGATCAATTGCGGTTGAGAGTCACTCCACATGTGACACTTTTTTTCGAGCTGTGGCCTGAACAACACTTTAAGCTGATAGCACCGTTTTTACATGCATGGTTAATGACTTGTTCTGACTAACTTAGCTAACCAAACCGAAGTAAGAAAACATCAAAATGTGATAATCCGCGTTCAAACTATGCTTGTATATACTTGGGCTGTGGCAGTCACTTCAATCGCATTTTTTCCCTCCGATTTCGAATACGACACTGCTACACTACATCCTATATGAAAACACCGCACTTTCAGAAAATAAATTCGAAAAAATAAACCAGCAAAAAGTGTTCAAAATACAAACTTCAACAATAACTCCTGGATTATACACATTTTGAAATTAACAACACTGATTTTTTTTTTTATACCTTACACCCAGAGAATATTCACTTTGTCCTTCCATTTGTAACGCAGAGAAGGAGGCGTGGCAGATATGGAAAAGTAAAGATATTCTTGATCAGCGTCACCTTCTGAGTCGATATAGCCATGTCCGTCTGTCTGTCTGGTTGGCTGGGTGGCTGGCTGTGTGTGGAAATATATTTTTTGGGAATACTAAGCAAGATAATTCAACGAAATTTGGAACACTGCCCCCGTCGTCAAAGTTAGCTCGGGGGATTGAAAATGAGCGAAATCGGTCAATGGACACGCCTACCGCCCATACAAAAAATATCTTCAAAATGCAAATTTTGGAGTATTTTTCACAGCAATGCAGCCAAACTACACATAAATACTACGAAATGTCAGCGCAAGCTCTGAGCAAAAAATTGGTTGAATTCGGACAAGAGGGCGTGGCACCTGTCATATAAGCAAAAGGTCCAAAACGCTGTACTGAATGCGTTTTTTGAGATAATCGAATTAGATTTGACTCAGACATTAAAGACTATAAATGCAAGCTTTAAGCAAAAACTGGATAGAATCGGACAAGAGGGCGTGGCTCCTCCCATATAAGCAAAAGCTTCAAAACGCTATTCTGAAAACATTTTTTCAGATAATCCAACCAAATTTCACTTAAATACTAAGAACTATAAAAGCAAACTCTGAGAAAAACCAGGGTGAATTCGGAGGGCGTGGCACCTCCCATATTAGCAAAATTTTCAAAATACTGCTTTGTAGGGTATTTAATGTTTGGCCAGGCCAAAGGTTACACCCTTACTAGTTTATCTTGATGTAATAACACTGCGGAACAAAATTTGGTCGCCAAAAGTTTACTCGGATCTGACATCATTTTGTTAAAGCCTTTTTTACATTTAATTTCTTAGGTGGCTCACTTGAGATATTTTTGCCCATATGAAACATATATTATATCAAAGTGTTCGTATGGATCTCCGCTATAGGTTAAAAGGCATAAATTTACCACTCCAGTGATTTCTATTGAGCCGAATAAATATATCACTTTTTTGGGAATTTTGTGCTCTAACTTGCAAAAAATGCATTCAAAAGCACTGAGTTGGTAGTGAAAGTGTAGATATGAACAAGACGAACAAAACCCTTACCCCAAATACTACAAAACTTAGTTAACTTACGAGATTATTAAAAAAGCCACATAATTCAAGGCCTTTCAAACGGCCTTTTCTCGAAAACTAGAGCCAACTTAAACTAACTGAGCCAAATGGTCTTTCATTTTGGCCTATATTTTCACCCCGCAGCGTCAGATCCGAGTAAACTTTTGGCGACCAAATTTTGTTCCACAGTGTAATCAGTCATTATTTCATCAGTTTCTGAAACGTTGTTTCAATTTTCCTTTTCACAACTTTTTGTGCACATTCTCTTTGTAAAATTTCGAAGACTTTCGAAATGGTTGATTTTACTTTACATATTATATTATGCTTAATTTAAGACCGTAAATTTAAGTATTATATCGCACAATTTATTTCGAGTAATGTTTGTTATTTTTGAATAAAATATGTGCTTAATGGAATTTTAAAATTTCAACTTTTGAAAACTTTTTTTTTTATCAAATTTGTCCCATTGTGGTTTTTGATGGGACAAAATTAATTGACTTTTATAGAACGCTATTTTGGATTCGTTTGCATCGAAATATGGGGAATCCTCAAAAATTTGGGAATTCTACAGTTTTTGAGGCACATTCGCCAAGCATGGTGGAGATGTCACTTGTTACATAAGAATCAAAAAACTGAAGGGCACAAATCACGGAAAATGTCGTTAAAAAAGTTACGTATATATGTGAAGCAAAACACGCCAAGTGTACCAGCTGATTTCCGATTTCGCTCAAATTGTGCAAAATGGTAGTTAGGTGTGCAAGAACAATAATCCGAGAGGATTTGGCCGTAATGCCATTTGTTGTTAAAATACAGGGTGTTGAAGTGGCGTTTTTAGTCATTTTCATGAAAAGATTGTTTTTTCAAGAATTTAAAGCTTACACCAAAGTTTGTAAATTGATATATATAAGTAAGTGGTCCCATTCATTTTTAAGTGTTCTTTGACAAAAAAATATTATTTGGCAATAAACATTTTTTTTCAGCAAGATTTTGCAAAAAAAAAATTCTCAAAAATTATTAAAAAAAAAATGTTTAAAAAAATCACATTTATTTCTTGGACTATTCTAAGTATTTTATAAACAAACAAAAAGAGTTTTGCCTGCCGCAGTCGTTCAAAAGCCAAAAACTCGCATCTAGAGACCGAATTCCATCAAGAGTAATACATCATTTTAAAGGTCATAAATTATGCTTTAATTTAAAGTACTTTTAAAAAAAAATCTGAGGGGGTTTTTATTAAAAAAAATTCAAAAGTATTTTTAAGTGTAAAAAATTTTGTTGAAAAACAAATATTTTTCACCAAGAAATATTTTTTAATAAAAAGAACACTTAAATATGAATTGAACAAGTTACTAACATATATCGATTTACAAACTTTAGTGTGAACTATAAATTTTTTAAAAAACACCCTTTTCATGAAAATGAGTAAAAATGCCAACCTCAACACCCTGTATTTTAACAAGAAATGGTACTAGAACCAAATCCTCTTGGATTATTGTTCTTGAATATTAGGATTACCATATTACCCAATTTGAGCGAAATCGGAGACAAAAAAATTTCCAGCTGGTACACTTGGCGTGTTTTGCTTCATATACTTATATACGAAACTTTTTTAACGACCTTTTCCATGACTTGTGCAATTAATTTTTTTGATTTTTATGTAAAAAGTGACCTCTCCACCAAGTTTGGTGAATATGCCTCAAAAACTTTAGAATTCCCAAATTTTTAGAATTTTCCATATGTCAAAATGGTATATTGAAAAAAAAAAAAAAAAACATTATGCTTTTAAAAAAATATTTGCTTGCGTTTTTGTATATAAAATGTAAATTATGGTGATTTTTTGAAAAAAATGTTCTCAAAAAATTTCAAAAATTTTGACATGAAAAAATAACTAGTAAGGGTGTGACTTTTGGCCTGGCCAAACATTAAACAACCTACACAGCAGTATTTTGAAAATTTTGGTTATATGGGAGGTGCCACGCCCTCTTGTCCGAATTCACCCGGTTTTTTCTCAGAGTTTGCGTATACAGTCCTTAGAATTTGAGTGAAATTTGGTTGGATTATCTGAAAAAATGTTTTCAGAATAGCGTTTTGAAGCTTTTACTTATATGGGAGGTGCCATGCCCTCCTGTCCGACTCCATCCAGTTTTTTTTTTTGATGCTTGCATTTATAGTTCTTAGTGTCTGAGTAAAATTTAGTTCGATTATTCCGAAAAACGCTTTCAGTATAGCGATATGAAGCTTTTTATATGAGAGTAGTCACGCCTTCTTGTCTTGCGCTTACAATTCGTAGTATTAATGTGTATTTTCGTTGCATTATCGTGAAAAATACTCCAAAAGTTGCAATTTGAATATATTTTTTGTATGTGCGGTAGGCGTGTCCGTTTACCGATTTCGCTCGTTTTCAATCCCCCAAGTTAGCTTTAATGACGAAGGCTTTTCACAAAATTTCATTGAATTATCTTGCTTAGTTTTTTCAAAAAATGTATTTACACACACAACCAGCCAGCCAGACAGACGGACATGGCTATATACGTATCGACTCAGGAGGTCACGCTGATCAAGAATACATATACTTTTTTACATCTGCTACGCCTCCTTCTCTGCGCTACAAAAGGAAGGACAAAATGAAAATACCCTGGGTGTAGGGTATAAAAATATGTGTCTTCGGATTTTCATAATTTTTCAGTATAATATTTGGCCAAGTGTGCTTAATCGAAATTCATAGTTCCAGCTGCAACTTTTGAAAACCGTTCTTTTATGAATTTTGTCTTAATTTTAGTTTTTATAGGGGAAAATATTTTTATATCTTTATATTTTACAACGTTTTACAATAGTTTTATCAATTTGAAGCTTTTAGTGTGCTTTAATTCGAAAGATTGTGCTTTTAAAGAAAGGGTATCAGGTAAGCCCCCTTGGTCTTTGCCCTTTCCTAACTAGGACATAAAATTATGAAGCATTGTACGAAATCTTATAACTTGCATAAAATGATTTCAGAAATATGATGATTTTTTATTTTAAAAGGGCGTGGCACCACTCCTATTTTACTAAAAATTATTTCTTCTTATGCTCTTTGTAAATGTACCAAATTCTATCTATCAGCGATAAGCATTTTCAGAGAAATGATAAATCAGCACCTCCCATATTTTATGTGAGTATTATTTATCCTTAGAGTTTTTACATATATACCAAAGTATATCTATCTGCGTTAAATATTTTCTGAGGTATAATGAATTATCAATGAACAATATTTCTTTGAATGACATTCACATATTTACTAAATTTCAACTGTCTACGGAAAAAAGGTTTGGAGATATGATTAATTAATATTTAGGAGAGGGGCGTGGTACCGCCCACTTTTTTAGCCTGTGACTGAGCTTTTTTTTGTACTAAGATAATGTGAAAACTTCTTTAAAATCGATCAGTTAGTATCCGAGTTATTACGGAACAGTTGCACAAAGAAACAAAATCTCATTTCCATAAATTTTATTTCTGTGAAAACTGTAAAAGATAGCGCACAATTCATAACCTTTTTTGAAATCAGCGTTGTAAAATTAATGGATATTGATACTCATTTTGAAAAAAAATTTCGACCACGCCCTAACTTTATATGGGAGGTAGGAGTGTCCGTTGACGGATTTTGTTCATATTAACAGATTTTTAGTATCTTAATCTAAGAAACATCTGTATCAAATTTCAGCAGCCTAGGTCTAATATTTCTATTAATAACGCCGTTCCATATAAACGCTACCACAGTGCTGCGGTCAAAAATTCCAAATACGATTAATCGAACAGCGGCCGAAAATGGGTTAATGAATTCAAAAATCAGCACATAGGGCTTTCATGAGCCTTTTATTAAGATTAAGAAATTTATGAATGATATCAAAGTTTGGAAATACCCAATTGCCTTAAACTACAACGAATTTTGTATACTGCATATATCGCCAAGATAAGATTATGCTTTGAGGGTACAAAAAAACGTAAAATAAATTCCACAGCTGTTAGTTACTCGAAAAGTTTGTTTATTTATATTTTGTTTACCTAAACATACTAATCATTGATAGCATATTTCAGTCTTTGAAAAATTTTTCTTGGAATAATATTTTCTTATCTATATAACCATTGTAAAAATAAAGTTATACCACTTGGTTTGTTTGTTTACTTAGAGTCAAAAATAAATGTTACAATAAAAATAAAAAAGTTACGGCATGATATTACGTTTTTCGATTTCGCCTTGAAAATAGTTTATGTGAAATATCATGATAAGCGTTTTTCTATAGAAACCTTTTACTAACTGCACTTAGTAGATTGTAAATACTTTCTGCTGATCAATAGTAAATTATCGAAAACTTTAAAATTATAGTTTTAGTACAAAATGTATAACATACGCAAAAAGACGTCTCCAACGATTGAAATTAATCAGCCCCGTGGCATTTGTGAAATTGCCGAAACTCATGAGAATCTTCCGAAGGAATTGAATGAAAATTGGTCGGAACGTTGGTGTACAGTGCCAAATGATTTCGTAGAAAATTATGAAAAAATATTTAATTTTAAAGTCAGATCCGACGATGTGTTCGTGGTATCACAACGAAAAGCCGGCACTACTTGGTTACAAGAAGCGGTATGGCTGTTGCTGAATAATTTGGATTTTGAGCGTGCAAATAATGTCAGTGCGATGGATCGCTGTGTTTTCCTGCAGTATGTATTCTTCGCTGCAGTGGTAAGCAGAATTTACATTGAATGAGTAAATAAACAAAATTATTTTAAGCTTTTCTGGACTTGTTCCGTTGACAAAAGGAGGAAGCGAGACAGAAGGCCGTTGGGAAGCCCATCCAAGTCCACGTACAATCAAAGCGCATATGGCAGCAAATATACTGCCAAAACAACTATGGGAAAAGAAAACAAAGGTAAGTTAGTGGAGTTGAGAAATGAAGTCATGTAAAACCTGATAAGTAGTTTTTTTTTTTTGGGAACCATGTGTAAATTTAACACAGGCACACAAAGTCAGAAAATTGATATGAACTTTTGATTAGAAGTACGTACTTTTACGTACCTTTTGATTGAATCTAAATCCGAGATCAGAAAGGCTTATATACTGTAGCGTTTTAAAATATGCTTGATTGAAGTTGCGAAAAGTGCTGTTTTTCATTTCTATTGTACAATGGCTTCGAATAGCCAAAACTTCCCTTATCAAACCGTTCCTATGAACTTTTCAAAAAATTATTTAGCCAAAAAATTTCAAGCAACGACACACATGAGGGGATGTAAGTATTTAATAGAATATTGATTTCGTTCGATCCCTTTTGTACAAGTTAACGGTCATTTAATGTTTATTCCTATATTGGCCCAGAGGGGTAGTTTTCTACCCCTAAACTAAAATAAGGATTTCAATGAAACTAGAAACTCCAAAAATTATTTGTTGATACGTTTCTGTTGTTTGGAATGTTGGCTATAGTTTATGTATAACAATGACATTGAGTTCATCACGCCCTCACCACCACCTCACATTAACCGAAACTCTCCAAGAAGACCATTTTTGAAAAAAAAAAAAAAATATTTTAATATTTAAAATGATAACATCAGCACTCATTTCTTGTTGCCAAAGGATTTTAGTTTCAGTGTGTGAAAAAATAATTCAAGTCGGGATTGCTATGTCTGAGAAATCCGATGTCAAAATTTCTGGTGTAGTTTTCTACCCCTTGGCCCAATGTGACTATGCCTTTCGGATAATTTTGACGTTTTTGAAAGCGACGCCATTTTTTGTAAGCAATATATACTTTGATTTCGAATTCTAAAAGTTTTTGACACGCTCAAAAATATGACGTAACCAGTTTTGTAGGTGCGTTTTGACCATTTAGCTTTGAAAAGCGCAATATGGCCATTTGGTTATCTGGTCATAGATTACAGGAAGATGCATGGGTTTCGATGAAACTAAATGAGATAAGTAGAACATAAAACAATAAAACAATTTGAAACAATGCATCAGTTTAGTGTAGTTTCTTTTTACTTATTCAAGGATTTTATCCTTGAAAATAGTGAGTTTTTATACCAAAAACCCAATATGGTCACTTGGTCACCTGGCCATGAACCACTGCGGAATAAATGGATTCCAATAAAATCAAATGAAATTTATAGAACATAAAACAGTGTTTGAAACAGCATATCAATTTAGCTCAATTTCGTCTTTCCAGCGCCAGAAATTTGTCCTTAAAAATAGAACTACGAACCCAAAGTGACCACTTGGTTGCCTGGTCATGGACCACTGAGACATGTGTGGACTCCAATGAAACTAAATAGAATCAACAGAATATGAAACAGTGTTTGAAACAATTTATCAATTTAGTGAAGATTTATTTTCCTAATGCCAGGATTTTATCCTTGAAAATAAGGACTTTTCATTTTAAGAACCTAATATGGCGACTTGGTTATCTGAGCATGGGCCACTGGAACATGAATGGATCCAGATACAACCAAATGGGATATGTAGAAAACAGTGTTTGAAAAAATGTAACAGTTTGGTGTAGTTTCTATTTCCTAATGTCAGAATTTTTTCCTCGAAAACAAAAACTTTTAATACTAAAAAACCAATAACCCTATTTGATCACCTGGTAATGGACTACTGGAACATGAATGGATTCCAATAAAGTCAAATGGATACATAGAAGATAAAATAGTGTTTGAAACAATATATCGGTTTAGTGTAGTTTCTTCTTCCTAAAACCAGAATTTTGTCTTTGAAAATAAGGACTTTTTATACTAATGACCCAATGTGGTCACTTGGGCGCGTGGTCACTGGCCACTGGAATATGCTGGAATTTGCGCTAATTGAACTGAAAGGTTATCAGTTGAATAGGTTCCATTGATCATAGAACAACATTTTAAACGACATATCAATGAAAACCAGATATGTTCCGAATTGAGTAATTGTATTGACCCAAGGGGTAGAAAACTACCCCAACCGTAACTCGAAAACCGTTGGAGTATCCAAAACAAATCCAACAGATTTTTCTTCCCTAGGCCCAAATTAGTCTGTGTTCTAAAATTCACAAAAAAATTTAACGGGACCGGGTACCGGGCCGATATGGGTTAAGCCATAAACTATGCTTTAAATCGACTTTGACTCCCTTAAGGCTTTCTCTATTTAAAAGCATACGTTGTTTAAAGTATGCATTATTTTGATAATGATTATGCGAAATGGAATTTTGAACATGAATTTGAAATCTTACTGAGTGGAAATTTTTTTTTTATATTTTTCGCAGATTATATATGTGGCTCGCAATGTCAAGGATGTCATTATTTCTTCATATCATTTCAATAAAAGTGTACACAGTTTGCGTGGCAGTAACATCGATGATTATATCAATGATTTTATAAATAATGAATTGGCTTACACACCCTTTTGGCCACATGTTGTTGACTTTTGGCGCTTACGCAATGAACCCAATATCTTTTTTGTCACCTATGAGGAGATGCAACAAAATTTAGCCGATGTTCTGCAAAGGCTATGTAAATTCTTGAATAGATCTGAGCTCAATGCCGAAGAGTTGGCGCAATGTTTGGAGCATTTATCATTTGAAAAAATGAAAAGTTCTTTCTTATTTATGGACCACAAAAGATCAAATTTTAGTTTTATAAAGGAAAATTTACCAAACATTGATAAAAAATTTAAGTAAGTTATCAATAACTTTAAGTCCACATCTTTTGTATACTGCCTTTGTAATAACTTTTTATTTGTTCAATTTTCAGTTTCTTTAGACGCGGTATTGTTGGCTCCTACAGAGATGAAATGTCAGAGGACAACCAACGCAAAATCAACGAGTGGACAAAAGAGTGCTTAGGAAAATATGATATTACCGAGGAAGACATATTTGGCAAATTAATTTAGTTATTGGATAAACGCGCTCAGTTTTTTATAGATTTAATCATCTAAGCATTAGCTCATGTAGCATGGTACCTATCAGCTTTTATTTTACAGCTTAAAGTAAATTTCATAAATATTTATTTTGGTGGTCAATATATGTTGTGTCATTGAATACTAAATATTTAAAATGATATATGATATATTTCACTGCCTTATTCTAGACTTTGCTCATGTGTACAACAGCAAAACTTTCGTTTTTTATAAATAAATAATAATAGTAATTTTAATAAATTTAACAAAATTTTTCTTTCTTTGACATGTCGGTGAACAGAGAACCGAAATAAAACGTCTGCATTGAATGCATTTTTTTACGATATCTCTGGTTTCTCTTCAGATAGTTTATATTTGGATGGAAAACACCGATCTATTTCAGATGACTTTTAGACTATCAACTCCACTATTGCCTTAAGGACTTATTTATAACGGGCCTTTAAAGCTTAGGTTTTATAGTCAATTTTGAATACGACCCTATCCATCTCAAATTTTTCGAAACTGGCAGTTGGGTTCTCAGATTTTTATAAAAATTTACAAAGCTATTCTAAGTGCTCAGCACAGTGAACTCACACTATTCATTTTGCGTAAAAAAAATTTTATTCAAGTTATAAGTAGGGGAAAGTGAGGTAAAGTGGGAAATTTTTTTTTCGAAGCTCCATAAAATGAACAAAACTTCTTATTTTTTCATGTTTCAACATCCTATAATAAATAAAATTAAATAAGCTATAGTTTTGCCGAAGAAACGAACCGAAAATATGGATTTTCTGTTAAGTACGACGCTTTGATCGAGGATGCCCAAAATGGCAAAAATTAAAAGTCGTGGTGTAAGGTGGGAAAATTTCAAAACTCATAAAGACTAAAACAAATGTTGGAAAAAAGTTCTAATATCTTTATTGTAAGTCAAAAAAGGTTCAAGGAAAACACCCATAGGAGTAAATATGAAAAGAAATAATGATTTTGCTGGAAAAAAAATTATGAAAAAATGTGTTCAAGAAAATTTGTGAAATAGTAGCTTATTCGTCGTTCTCTGATGAAACATCAAAGTCCGAGTCACAGTGTTAGTAATAAAAGAAGCTTGTAGTGAGATTAACGCATTTCAAGTGAAATGGGCGTTGACAATCCTTTAGGTTGCATTTCATGGTATTGTGTCTGGTCATGATTTCGGGCATGAGTTCCATGCAAATGGTGCAAAAATCACGATCTTCATCTGAGCTAGAACTTCTTTGTTTCTTCTTTGACACTTTCTTTGCTGGTGGTGCTTTTTTGCTCCTGGTACTCTATTTTTTGTGATTCGTTTCCCTCTTTCTTCCGTTTATTTGCCAAACGTTTCTCAGCTGCTTTTTGCAACTCGCTTATCCTTTCCGGAATGTTTACTCACAATATAAATGAACAACACTTATTTGTATTATGAAATAGTATAATACGTTGACAAGTGGGGACTAGCAATTGTGAAATAACATTTCCCACTTTACCCCATAAAAAATTTCCCACTTTACCCCGATACCACATTTTGCAAAAAATGTGAGCTTCATTCTTTCACTCTATGAATTACACGCAATCCTTTTGCGTTATCAAAATTAAGACTACAAAGAATATATTTGTGTACTTACAATCGGTTTATCTCCAGAAACAGTAAAAATATCGATGCTTAAAAATTTCAAAATGAAATTTCAAAATCACTTAAAAACTTTACATGATTCCAGAGATCACAAAAATACGTATGCACGCATCGCTATACCATAAAGATTTTCTTACGGTCATTACAAGTACATGTCAGAAGCGCATGACAGCTACACTTTGCTAGTTTGCCCGAAAACGGGCATTTCCCACTCTACCCCACTTCCAACTTTACCCCACTTACCCCTATGAAACTTCAGACCGTCAAAATAGTGTTTTTGCGAAAAATCGATGCAATTTTTTTTTTTCTAAATTCCGCCAGTTTGTTAATAATAAATGTAATTTTAGTTTTCGGATTCTTGTCGTATTTTAAATGTGATTTGATTTCCATTTCTAAATTTTGAAAATTTACAAAATGGCGGCCATTTTTTGAAAAATCTTAAAAATTAATTTTCCCAAAAATTTATTTTTTTTTTTAAATTTTTTTATGGAAATCTTTTGAAAAGAGAAGGTTTTTTAACCACCATTTTCTAAGCAAAGGCCATCTAGTGGGTGTAAATCAAAGCACAAAATAAATTTATAAAAATTGTCACGTGACTCCTAAGAAAAAAAATTCCTTTGGCTCTCACAAGCATTAAGCGCAAACCAAATCTTTTGAAAAACGTTTGTTTTTCATCCACCTTTCTGCAAAAAAAAAAAAAAAAAATAAATATTGTATTGATTTTTCAAAAAATTACCGCCATTTTGTAAATTTTCAAAATTTAAAAATGGAAATCAAAATAACATTTAAAATGCAACAAGAATCCGGAAACAAAAATTAAAAAAATATATTTTTGACAAAATGGCGGAATTTAAAAAAAAAACTCGATTTTTCGCAAAAACACATTTTGACACCAATTCCATACCCATAACTTGCAAAAAAAAATTTTTTCCACAAAACTAATAATGAGAGGTCCTTAAACTGTGCACTTAGAATAGCTCTGTAAATTTTTATAAAAATCTGAGAACCCAACTGCAAATGTAAAAATTTGAGATGGAAAGAAAGGGTCATATAAGTATGAATGTCTGTACAATTGTAGATAGGTAAATGTCGCTAAAAATGTCCTCGAGATGCTAAACTAAACACTAAATTTTCACCGAATCTTTTTTTTTTCTTCCGACTTACATTGAGCAACATTTAACATTCAACTTATTACAGACATCTAAAGGTGTATTTTCTTCTATATTTAAGTATTTTGAACTCAAGGATAATATTGAAAAAATTCCTCTAGATCTGGTTTTGAAGACATTTTGAACTATAATTGTTGAGGAAGATGATTTCACTTTAATAAATATGAAGTAAGTTACGTCAAATTGAAAAATAATAATACAAAATATTAAGGGTGCAACCTTTGGCCTGGCCAAACATTAAATAACCCACACTGCAGTATTTTGAAAATTTTGCTTATATGGGAGGTGCTACGTCCCCTTATCCGAGCTCACCCAGCTTTTGCTCGGAACTTTCATTTATAGTTCTTAGTGTTTGAGTGAAATTTGGTTGGATTATCTCAAAAAACTCTTTCAGTTTAGCATTTTGAAACTCTAGCTTATGTCGGAGGTGCCACGCTTTTTTTCGATTGCACCCAGTATTTGATCAAAGCTTGCTTATATAGTCCTTAGTGTCTGAGTAAAATTTAGTTGGATTATCTCCAAAAACCCTTTTAGCATAGCATTTTGAAGCTTTTGCTTACATGGTAGGTGCCACGCCTTCTTGTCCGAATTTGGCCAGTTTTTTCTTTCAGAGCTTGCACTTATAATTCCTAGAATTTGTGTGTATTTTTTTTTAATTTTATCGTTGTGAAAAATACTGCTAAAGTTGCATTTTGAATAAATTTTGTGTATGGGTGGTAGGCATGTCCGTTGATCGATTTCGCTCATTTTTAATCCCTCGAGCTAGCTTTTACGGCAAGGCCACAGCTCCTAATTTCACCGAATTATCTTGGTCAGTATTCCCGTAAAAAATATTTCCACAGACAGACATACACCTAGCCAGCCAGACAGACGGACATGGCTATATCGACTCAGTAGGTGACGCTGATCAATAAAATATATATTTTTCTATGTCTTCCACACCTCTTTTTTGCGTTACAAATGAAAGGATAATGTGATTATACCCTGGGTGTAGGGTATAAAAATCCTTTAATATAAATAAACAAAAAGTCTTCAAAATTACTTCTACTTTTCAATAACTTTTAATGAGACTTTTTGAATAAAATTATGTAGAGTAGAACCGGGTAATGTCGTGCAGGGGGTAATGTCGTGCACTGGCTGTTTTAGCCCAAGGAATTGAATGATTTACCAACTGTTCGTAAGGTAGGGACCTGCTGACCTACTGAGCTTATGCATATAATACTAGCAATTTTCACCAGTTCGTCTCTACAGAGTAACCTTTTTTTCAAAACGCCCGCTTTCGGGACGATAAAAGTGTTTTTTTATCGGGTCAGAAAAATAATTTTCCTTCCGGGAAAATGTACCAAGTAAGTGTTTTCTGAAACGAAATATCCTGCCAAAGAAAAGAAGTATTTGGTTTTCGAAAAAAATGTTGGGCTTCACCGAGTTATCGAAGTTGACCTTTAAAACGACCATTGGGGTAATGTCGTGCACATTCACTTACACAAACACAATTTCTCGCTATACAAATGTTGTTACACATAGATGTAACCAATGAAATTATCTTTCGATCGGATGCTTACTCGTCGCATTCGCTTGAGATGTACGGCTTAACGAGCATGTCAAAGTTGAGTGCACGACATTGCCCCGTTCTACTCTACTTTTAAAAGTTTCGACTAAATCTGATTTGTTTATTAATTTTAATTTAGAGTATGTTTTATTAAGAAATTGAAAACTAAGAGTTTCATAAAGGGCGTTTTGCTTGAGTGATTAATTTGTTTGGACATTTGGAGCCAATTTGCGACCATGATGATGTGAATGATGGCAGTTTACTAAATTCGTACACGTACTTACTTTCTTTATGAATGCTCAAATTTTTTTTGGCTCTATCTTCCCCTAAAGAGTTAAAGAATCAAGCATGATCATTATATTGGTTCGCTTATTATAAAGCAAAAATATTAGTCATCCTCTCTCCAACTCAAAAGTCAGAAAGTCTCTTAAAAATGATACCAGCATCATTATACCAAGGGTATATTCACTTTGTCCTTCCGTTTGTAACGCAGAGAAGGAGGCGTGGCAGATATAGAAAAGTATATATATTCTTGATCAGCGTCACCTCCTGAGTCGATATAGCCATGTCCGTCTGTCTGGCTGGCTGGGTGGCTGGCTGGCTGGCTGGCTGGCTGGCTGTGTGTGGAAATACATTTTTTGGGAAAACTAAGCAAGATAATTCAATGAAATTTGGTGCACAGCCTTCGTCGTCGGGGGATTGAAAATGAGCGAAATCGGTCAACGGACACGCCTACCACCCATACAAATTCAAAATGCAACTTTTGGAGTATTTTTTACGATAATACAACCAAAACACACGTAAGTACTACGAATTGTGAGCGCAAGCTATGAACAAAAACTGGGCGAATTCGAACAAGAGGGCGTGACACCTCTCATATAAGCAAAAGCTTGAAAACGTTATACTGAAAGCGTTTTTTGAGATATTCAAACCAAATATGACTCAGACACTAAGAATAATAAATGAAAGCTCTCAACAAAAATTGGGTGAAATCGGACAAGTGGGCGTGGCACTTCCCACTTAAGAAAAAGTTTTAAAATGCTATACTGAAAGAGTTTTGTGAGATGATCCAACTAAATTTTATTCAAATACTAAGAACTATAAATTCAAACTCTGAGAAAAAACTTGGTGAATTCGGACAAGAGGGTGTGGCACCTCCCATATAAGAAAAATTCGCAAAATATTGCAGTGTAGGGTATTAAATGTTTGGCCAGGCGAAATGTTACACCCTTACTAGTTTCTGATTCTCCTGGAGGCTAAAAAGTACTTTCTGAGTTTATAACATTTGATAGTTTCTACTACAAAAAAAAAATTAGTTTACAGCGCCCATTATCTGAAATGATTTTTAACTAAATAAATTTCATTAAGTGTAGTATGTCATTGTAAATGTCTTTCATTCATATAGATCATTTATCTGAGATTTTTTTTCCACGATTTGTACACAATACTTCAGTTTCTACCAGACTAAGTTATCAAAAACGAGTATTGCATAGTTTTATTACTAAAACTTAATTTTCATTTTGAATATTTCATAAACATTGACTAAAAGAAAATTTTCCAATTCAGGGGCCACTTGTTCAATATCATTAATTTGAGAAATCTTTGGAGATGTAAATTTTATGATTTTTAACGGACTTCTATTTTATGGTGTGACCTTGGTAGCTAAGGGTGGTAGAAAGTGAGAAAATGCGTACAACTAGTGATGATCGTATGTCGAATGGCGGAGATATAAGAAAAAATCAAATAGGTAACTACTTATTGATGGTACGCGAAAAAAAAATCATTTCAGATAAGCTTTCAGACACTGCATGATGTACTTTAAAGCAATCAACTAGCAATTTTTCAATTTAATTCAGTACTTCTATACCTTGCATATCTTAAGAGTTTGCCAACCCGCAATAGCCCGCAGTGATTTGTCTCCAATACAATTTTGAATTTTACATTCCAAATGAATTAAAAAAAAAACAAACTTTTCAAATAAAATAAATTTCTTTACAACTTTTTCCAAAAAAAAAAAAAAAAAAAGCATCTATTTTATGAGAAAATTCACACATGGAATCGTATTCACTGTTTTGTAATTCTGAGGATGAATGTGAAAATTAGAAATGACTGAAAAACTTGAGAGTGAAAAGCAAAAACGCTTCAACAAAGCAAATGTCAAATGTAAAAGGCGCGTCAGTGATGTTGACCATGACGATGACATCGTACAACAAAATGAAGAGCGCACGTGACATGATTTAGATTTTTCTTAAATAAGTATCCTTGCAAATATGTTACATTAGAGAAATGGGGTACGCGTTGAAAAACGAAACGGAAAGAACTAAATAAAACTGACATTCAACATTGGCAAGGGCAGCAGAGCACACGGACAGCCGACAGCCATTGCAAATGCGGGAATGTTCAGAATTTGTTGTTGTAAGTTGTTTAAAACATTTTTGTTGCATACTTTTCTGCTGTACTATTTATTGTATGTGCGAAAGTATTGTAAATATGTTTTTTTTTTTTTTTGCTATTGTGTTGCAACAATGTATTTTTATCTTAATTAAACTTAAACATCAGATATGTATTCTGCTGCACGTGTAGAATTTCTCATTGGAATTAAATACTTGTAATTTTAACTAAATAAAAGGATTATATTGATTGCATCGTATTGAAAAAAAAAAAAATCCCAAGTTTGTTGCATCTTTTTTCTTTACTTCCAAAGATGTACCAGAATACCAAATAACAAAAAAAAAAAAAAAAAAAAAAAATACATTATTAAACCTTTTGCTTTGATTCTGACTAATTCTTTGCTAAAAGGTGAATATGGCACCTATACTTGAAAGTTCTTCTGGAGCCATTTTTGAGAGGATAAACTGGCAC
Organism: Calliopum simillimum; assembly: GCA_951812925.1. NCBI lineage: Eukaryota > Metazoa > Arthropoda > Insecta > Diptera > Lauxaniidae > Calliopum > Calliopum simillimum. The sequence goes on from OX638368.1 coordinate 127,973,264, forward strand.
TTCTTGCACCTTCCTAGCTCGATACACATGATGCCTTTATAGATGCCATCGAGGTCCCATTTTGAATGTATAAATTAGATGTCTAAAGTGGAAATGTATAGCTTACAGGCAGCGCATCAAATTGTGAAATAAAATTGTGAGCCGTGGAAATGTTAGAGAAAATTTTAGGCATAGGATAGACGCGGTGCTTGATGAAATGTTTTGTGGAGGTCCTATGTTCCGAGAGCAGGAAGTGACTGGTATTTTATTTTAACTAATACGAAAGCAAATGAGTTTATAACAAAAACTTGATCGAATAGTGTTTTCTAGAGAAGTATTGGGAACGGTTTCTTCTAGGATCAAGTTTAAATGTGCGTGGTTTACCTGCCAAAGTCTTTTTGACATAATTCTGGACATTATGAGTATAATGAAAGATTTGAATTTTGAAGAAAGCAATTGGATGAACGCATTAAACTCTCTGAGAACAATACACGTATGAAAGAGTTTAAGGATAAAGTGTCACAATTTTATTCTCACCTCAAAACACGTTGGATAAGATGCAATAGACATGAAGATCGTTTACTTCAAATGTACAGGTTGTGAGATAACAAGTCGCTGGGTGCTCGTTGGATGCTTCCACATATTTATTTTATATCGATTATTGAATTTAAATTGATATAATATGATTAACAAAGTGTTTGAAATGTGTAAATAAGTATAATAAGAAATCTAAGGAAAACCAACAAAATAGTTGGACGATAGTTTAATAGATTAAGTACAATAGTTTAAGTAACATGTAGTAACACCAGTCAACAGCTGTCACCGTAATCAGCTGTTTATCACACCGAGGTGAGTTGGGATGATTATAACCTCAGTGTAGGCAGAAAATATTGTCATTCCAGCGGCGACCGGCAGCGAGTAAAGGTGGTAAGCATAGTAGTTAGTGGCATTAGCTAGCATGGAATTGAGCCAAGCTGATACTGTGAGAAAAGTAAACATAATAATTAGGGGTATTTAGTCAGTACGGTATTGAGCCAAGCCGATACTGTAAGAGTGAGATATTCTAGTAATTAGGGGTATTGAGGTAGAACGATATTGAGCCATGTTGATATTGAGAGAGTGGGAAATCATAGTATTTAGGGCTATTCAGTTAGAACGATACTGAGCCAAGCGGATACTGCAAAAGCGGGAAACATAAGTAGTCATTAGGGGTATTCAGCTAGAATGGTATTGAGCCAAGCCGATACTGTGAGAGTGTGAAACATAGTAATTAGGGGTATTTAGTTGTAACGGTATTGAACCAAACCGATACAGTAAAGGTAGGCCGGTCGAACCAAATTGATACTCGCAAATATGTGAATAAGGTACCGTAATCTTAAGAAATTTGCTAACAAAAGAAATAAAAGAACGATAACCGGTGTTTATATTCAACTTAAGACCAGAATAGTTATAATTGCTAACCTTTCTCCGAAATAAAAATATTTTGTGACGCGAACCTTGGCCACCGGCGAGCCAAGACCTCGGCCGTAGCAAAATCTTCTTCACAAGGTCTTGGTTAGATTATTCTATAGCATTAACCTATTCAGTACATACAAATCATTGGCGCAGAGAACTTCCATTTGAAGAATTTAATGATATAACCAAAAGAAAGAAAGGCAAAATCGTTAGACACAACACGTCTCTAACTAAGGAGTGAAATCGAAAAAATCTTAACATATATGTAAAATTCAATAATTTTTAAACGGTTGATCTTAGAGTTTTGATTTTTTTTTAATTAATTGATAATATTTTACAAATTTCAAAAAAATATAACTTTTATAGTTCTAACCACTATTTATGAACTCGTGGACCTTTTTTGGAAAGCCTTCCATTAGAGATTTGATAGTTGTTTCAGACAACTTATTGAAACAGTTTGCCCATCTCCTTTTAAAATCTTCGATATTTTGGGACATCTTTTTTGTGCTCTTTAAATTTCTTTTCACAAGAGACCAATATCTCTCCACTGGTCTTAGCTCTGGACAATTTGGAGGATTGGCCTCTCTTGGTACAAAAACTATGTTATTACTTTGGTACCACTCCAGAGCTTTCTTGCCGCAGTGGCATGATGCCAAATCGAACCAAAAATATGTGGACATATTGTGCTCTCTTATAAAAGGAAGGAGTCTTTTTTTCAAACATTCTTTGATGTATATTTCGGTATTTATAGAGCCCACTGTAACAAATGACTTGCTTATTTTGCCACAACTGCATATATTTTGCCATACCAGGAATTTTTTAGGAAATTTTGTCTGCTTTTGGATTCTAAATTGTTCTTCGACATTTTTTCGAGCATCAGCAACATGAAAATTTTGTCCCGGAAACTGCGTAAAATCTGCCAGTACATACGTTTCGTCGTCCATTATACAACATGAATATTTTTGTATGAAACTCGATTTTAATTTCCGAGCCCAACTTTTGGCGTCTAAATTTTTTGCAGCATTCCTGTCTGGAACTTTTTGAACTTTGTATGTTTTCAAACCTGCATTGGTTTTAATTTTTCGCACCAAATAGTCAGAGCACTGGGCTAACCGGGCAGCTTTTCTAGCGGATGTATTTGGAGATCTTTTCAATATGCTTTCAATTTTCTTGGCTTTCCCAATATCATATGGTCCTTGTTTTCTTCCTGAACCAGATTTCCTATTGATGGTCCAATTCTCCTGAAACTGCTTAATAACATTAGAAACAGTTTAGCGGCAGACCTTCAATTCTTTGGCTAATTTGGTCCAATTTGGATTTTTTTGAAAATTTTTAATAATTTTGAGTCGTACTTCTTTTTCTTCACTCACTTTGATCAAATTCACAACAAATCAACATGTTTGTCATTAAAAATAATAACTGACATATTTTTCAAAGATAACTAGATCAAAGAAATTTTTAAATTTTACACCCAAAAAACGGTAAACGGTAAAAGGTAAAACGTGTATTAAGATTTTTTCGATCTCACTCCTTATTTTAGCTTATGATACTCAAATGAGCTTAAAAGCTGCTGGCCACAAAGATGTTTCAAAACTAGTAAAAGAAATTGTTAACTTACCAACAAGAGCAACGAAATACGTTAAAAGTCAAATGTCTAAAGAAGAATCTTTATCAATTATGAAAGATGCTAAGTTATCCCATCATTAATATATTGTAATTGTCTGCTCCCGAAAAATTTCCCTGCTACACTTATGTTCAGTTAGCAAAAAAAAAAAATTGCTACCCTTTACATGTACGAAATTTCAGCCCAGGTGAGTTTACAAGCTCTTCTAAATCATACTGCTGCTCCAAAAAAATTTGATTGAAACCATAAAGAAGTTATCGAAAAGTTTTGCCTGTATTCTAAGTGGGAACTTGATGGAAGCACGTATAAACAAGCTTATCACGATCCAGATGCAAACGATTCAACCGTTTTTATCACAACTATTGTTCCTCTCAGGTTGGTTTGTGGAAAAATCCTCGACCAGCATCTACCATGTTCTGTAGACCGTTACAAATAGAATTCATTAAAGACTCTGGGGATGTTTCTAAAAATTTTAAAATTAGAATTGACAACCAAATAAAAGATCTTGTGAATTCGGTTGTGCCTCATGGAGATAAAAATTTTGAAGTTGTGACTTATTTGGCTTTGACGATGATTGATGGAACAGTGTGCAATGCTTTTACCGAAACAAGTTTCGCACAAAAATGCTACTTGTGTGGAGCTACTTCCAAAGATTTCAACCAGATTGATGATTTGTTAAAAAAAGTTGTAAAACCGAAAATTTGCAATATAGTCTTTCCATACTACATGGTGGGATTCGATTTTTTGAGTGTTTGTTCCACATATCATACAAACTACCAATAAAAAAGAGGCAAGCTCGATTGGAAAATTGAAAAACTTTTATTTTCTCAAAATAAAGCCCGCATACAAAAGGAATTCAAAGATAAACTTGTTCTGATTGTTGACCAACCGAAGCCAGTATTTGGAAACTCAAACGATGACAAGACCGATAGGCATTTTTCTCAAAATGCCGAGGTTAGCGGCAATCACAGTAGTTTTGAGACTGGATACGGAATCAACATCGACTAACACATCGAAAATAGCTATTTGATTTTTTATTTTATTTACTTATTTTTTTAACTTTCCTTATGAAAACTACCTATTAACCCATTCTGCCACAAAAAAAAAGTAAAAAGTGCTAAGGTTTCGATTTTAAAAAGCATGTCATTTTATCCAGGAGACTTAGGATTATTGATTTCAGTAAGAAAATGGGTACATTATGTCGTTCCAATAAGATATCTTGTTTGAAAACTGTGAACCACCTAATGAATTTTTGGATTTACGCCTCAATTAAAAAATTAATATGCAATTCGGACTTCTTTTGTTAAAAATAAAAATGTGAAAATGTTCGATTCTGATGGGCTTCATTCCACATTAAGATAAATTCATGTTTCTTAATGGCTTTCTAACCCTTTAACTAAAACGATGTAAAGCAGACATTTTGTAACGTTTCCTCTTCAATTTCCACTTTTTTTCCCCTTCCCTCTTAATAATTTACGCGTCTGTCAAGTAGACATTAGTGTCACGTTACTGCATTACGTAAGTATAAATGCGTCTCGTAATAATCCGAGCGTTAATAACAACGCTTATCTCAATGTCGTCGTCGTCATCATCATCGTTATTATCAGCAACAACAACTACATTTATACAACAAAAACTACAATAACTACTGCTGCCATAACATTGTTGTCTTTTAAAACAGAGGCGGTGGTGCTGGGGGGGGGGTAAGAAACACCAAGCGCATTGGTAGCAAAATAAAAAAAAAACGCAATAATAATTTGAGCATAAAAAATAAGAGTTGCCACTTATTCATAGCTGCTGCTGTCTGTGCCTTAGTTACGTGCAACGTAGTAACAACGACAGCAGCGCCATCTATTATCATCAGTTTGCAATCTTGTCTCGCGGAAAATGTCGCATTGTTTTAATGCATTTCTTTCTACTCCTTAATACCTATGCAGACAAATAAAACAAAAGGGAACATGAACAAGGGGTTACAAGCATTGAAGTAACAAACAACAAATGGGATGGTTGTTTTTGTTCTTCGTAGCATTTTAGAATTTCTAAAGGAATTTTAAGGAGTAAAGTATCTACATATATATTAATACGTAAGAAAAAAACTTGTCCATCTTTTTTTCCTATGTTAGAAATGGAGTACGACTTTATATTATACACCATTTGAAAGGTATTTGGGTGTAGATGTGCACAAAGTCAAAATTATGTTAATATTTTGACTTTAAGCCAGGTAAAATTCAATAAAAATTTTTCAATGTTAACAACAACAAAATACATGTTTACACATAGCTGAAAAAAGGACAAAGCACAAAGGGAAAGACAAAAAGCATAGCACTGACTTCATATTTCGCTTCAATTATACCAAGGATGATAAATGAGCTTTTCTATTTCATACCAAATAGCAAAAACAAAGTACTAAAAGTGTCGAAAAAGTTCTAAAATTATTTTATACATTTGTGGTCGAATTTTAACCACTGGGTGATTCTAGTATAAAAAAAAGAATTAAATAGCGCACCGTTGGAGTACAATCAAATTTAAAATCTTTTAGTTACATTTACTTTGTTGATACTGAACAGTAAAATTTATTTCTAAAGTAGTTTTGAAATGATTTTTTAATTTATCAAATCGTATGGAATCGCGAAAATACATATTACATATAAAAAAAGAAACTAAAAAAAAAACACAACAAGCAAAAAGAGAATAGTCATTTTCGATGGGTTTTGTGATGTTAAATTCGAATCTGGCCTTAAAAATTTGGAGAAAAATGAAGGTAAATAAGGTTTTAGTAAAGAGATTAAGATTTTTAATTATTGATTGAACATATGAACGTTCTATTTTGTAGTTATACGTATTTGGTTTAAAAAAACAGCAAAATTAAAACCCCGAAAGCCAAATTTTTCCACATTTTCATTACACCTGACATATTTCATGTACCAAAATAGCAAAAAATAATAAAATTATTGAGTTTTTGACTTGAATTTGCTGAATTCAGAAAATTTAAATTTCTTCCGAAAATCTCTGAAAAAATCTTAATGTTTAAATAAATGTATCTTCAAAGCTAAACAGTCTTACCTCCTGAAAAAATATAACTAGTGTAATTTGGTTTATTTTCTCAAGATTTGCATTCCTAGATATTAGCTTTTTAAATACATAAAGAATATTCGGACCATCACAAAAAATCTTAAATTTTATTACCGAAATTTTCTGTTTTCTGTGTTTTTGCAATGCTATAGTTTCCTTAAACTAATAATAACTAAGCTGTAGAGCAATAAAATTCGATATCTGATCGGATCACAGGCACGTCCACATTCCATATAGTCCGAAATTGCCAGCTATTTTGTTTTCTAAAAATTTGATCTCAAATTTCTAATCAGCGGGCTTATAAACCTTCTTAGCCACAATTTTGTAGTGATATAATCTCTTTTGATCCCGAATTTAGAATCAGCGACTTTAAAAATCCCCCTTTGCCACAATTTTGTCGTGGTAGGTTTAATTATTCTTTGAAGAAATTGTCCGATATTTTGGATCTTCGATCTCATTTTAGAAAAAATTGAATTTTGAATAAGTGGCATCAGAAACTCCCGTAGCATGTAGTAATTTTGTTTTCAAAAAAGTTGATCCCAATTTTGGAGTTAACGACCTCCAAAGTACTCCTAGCCACAATTTCATCGTGATATAATAATTTTTGAAGAAAATTATTCGCCATTATGAATCACCAATTTTATTTTTAAAAAATGATTTCCAGATTTCAAATAAGCGACCCCAAAAACAGAAAATTTTATATATTATTTTTTTATTAAAAACTAGGGGGCTATGCCCCGTGCTCGCTTCGCTCGCCAACCCCCGCGTAGCTCTACCTCTTTTAAATTCCCTCTCTTCCACTCTGCGCGAAAAAATTATTTGTTATCGCCTTGTTTTGAAAGACACACACCGAAGAGATATACATATAACCAAGAGACGCAAAGAAGCACTGGAGCAATTTTTTGGAGTTTGTATTAGCCGTAGACGGTAGCTTTGTCGAATTTAGAAGTTGAACAGCAGCGTATTTCAACCAAAAAATATATATATATCCCTTCGCTTCCGGATGAGAAGAGACGTATACAGATTTTTTGGTTAAATTACGCTGCCGTTCAACTTCTTAATTCGTTACCGTCTATGGCTAATACAAACTCCAAAAATTGCTCCAGTGCTTCTTCGCGTCTCTTGGTTATATGTCTCTTCGCACACACCTTCAAAACTGTATAACTGTGTTATTCAATACACAAACCTTCAAACTGTAATAACACAGTGCTTTATGAACTGTAGCAAATATAAATTGAGCTTCCCAAATTGTAAAATCACAGTGCTTCTCAAACTGTGGAAAGGACAAATTGCTGCAGTCCTCCTCATACTGTATTGACACAGTGATTGTCAAAATGCGTCAAAGCTTCTCCCTGCGTGAAAGACTCTGCAAGCGATCTTGATGTTGAAAGACAACAAGTGCGGCGGGCAGGAAGAAGCCATAGGTATCACAAAAATGACGAGGAAAACTGAAGATGGGATTGTGTTGGGGAACAATTATGGATGAATGATTAATGACATGACACAGACTTTTTATAATTCCGTCCTTATTATACTAATGAGGACTTAAAAATTTTAAATTCAGTTTATATGTAATTTATTATTATATAACTTTATTTTTATTATATAGTATATGTATATATTTAAATCTTTTTTTGAAATTTTTTCAACAAACACATTTCCCTGATATTTCGAAATCATTTTAATTCCTATCATTATTAACTTGTCCACTGGTTGTACACTTTGAAGCGCCATTTATGGTGCAACTGCTAACGCCGCCACTTTGCTGCTGTTGTGGCTGCATCTGTTGCTGCTTTGTCTCCAATGCGCTTTGTGATTCCTTTACCGTGAACGTGACATAATAACGTTTATTACTATCCAACTTTTCGGATGGCAGTGAAATCAATTGTTTATTTTTGCCATGTGACAGCTCCAGTGAAACCTTACCACCGCAACTGGAGTTGCTGGATAAGATTTTCGGTAGATAAAAGCTGCCAACACCGGTCTTTTTATATGGGCCAAAGCCAAATTTTGGCATCGTATGATGATTCATCATGGGAACTATAAAAATGATGATAAAATAAGAGGAAAATCTTTATAAGGATTAAATTTTAATTTAGAATCAATGGAAGAAACAGTAAGAAACTAAATAGGCTAAAAAACTTTTTTACATTTCTAAGAATGTTTTTCTCTTCTGTTAATATTATCAAAACTTAAAATTTCCTCAGCTGTCAGTAACTATGTTGTTTACCAGTTGTTTTCGTTTCAGTTTTTGTTACTTTTATTAACTTGCTTTTCATGTCAAATCATACCCTGACAACCTTTAGATTTGTTTCCTGTCACATTTATGTCTTCCGTACATCTATTTTTTATGCGTATATTACAGCTTCCCTAACTTTCGCTTAGTCCCCGCACTTTTCATTTTCCTGTTTATTTTGCGAGCGCTGTTCCATCATACTGTCATCCCAGATTCGTGCTCCAGCAGCAGCATAAAGATTTTTTCATTTTTAATCTTTGCAAATGAATTAGTTTTGCGCTGTTGCACAAGATAACTCGCTCGCTGCGGGAAGAAAAAGTGTTGAATACAAAAAAAAAAAAAAAAGACGGAACTGCAACACGCAACAAAAGCATCAACATTACAGCGTATCAACCACAATTGTACCGCCCACATGCCACACCCCCTGGGGTGACATTTTTTTCGTTGCATTTATGTGTACGTCTTTGTAAATGCGAATGATTGTGAATGTTGCAAGAAAACTTGAAAACTGAAATAAAAAAGTAAATGTAACTTGTTTTGGAAATGGCATCGAAACAAAATACAAATAAAAAAAAGACAAACTGAAGAAACAACTGAAAAAAAAGTAAAAGAAATAAAAGAGAAAAACTAAAAGAAACCGACAAATGCAGTTTCTGCTTTCCAATGGCACCCCTGGGGGTATGCAACAGAAATGCATCACTCTGAGTGACAGCATCTAAAAATGTTTCAGCACCAGCACAGTTGCAATTGTGGAAAAACCAACCATTGCAAATGCATTGAAAAAGATTGGATGAAGTTGAGAGTGGAAGAGTGGAAGCGAAAGCATAAAAGCAACTTTTGCTTAAATGTCGTAAGAAAGTGAAATATAGCGCATTTTCGCACAACTGACAAGACTTTGTTTCAGCGAAAACTTTAAGTGGATCAGGGAAAATTTGAATTACGTAAGAAAGATTCTACTTTAATACGCTTGCTTGAAAAATCACTTGTCATGGATCCCATTATATAGTTCAATTGAAAATTTCCCAGCAAAAATTTGCAAATTCTTCACTTTTTTTTTTTTTTTTTTTTATGTAGAGGAAGGGTTAGACCTAAGAAACAGTTCAATAGTTAAATTTCATGCAGTACTGGGTGGACAGTAAAAACAGAACAGAATAGACAGACAAGACAGACAGGACAGAACAGACAAACAGCACAGATGGGTAGACAGGAAAAAGAGTAAAGACAGAAAATGCATGACAGACAGGATAGATAGAACAGAAAGAACAGACAAGACGGAGAGGATAGACTTGACAGACAAAACAGGTAGAACAGATAGGAAAGGTAAAATAAGAAGGACAGACTGTATATTAAGAACATACAGGACAAACAAGACAGAAAAGGTAAACAGGAAAAATAGAACAGACTGCACTAACAGGAGCGGCAGGACACACAGAAAAGATAGGACAGACAGAACAGACTTGACAGTCAGGAAAGGTAGAACAAATAGCAAAGATGTCTCAGGGATGATAGAAAAGGAAGACAGGATCGAAATGAAATGAAATGAGGATCAAAAATTAAAAAAAAATAACATGGACTTTAATAATGTTTATTTAATGTCTGGAAAAAGGAGTGATGAAGTAGAAATTTCAAAGTTGTTGTGAAAAAAACATTTTCCAGTGATAAAGCACAGATCCTACTTGCAATTGACGCACGTGAAGTCGGTGCGGTTGGTTATATCGACGCACTGTAAATGGAAGGGTCGGTCGCAGATGTCGCACTCGGTGGAATTTTTTTTTTGTGAGCTTTGTCGGCATCAATTTAGTGCAAATCATACAAAAATCAATGTCTTCATCTGAAGAAACCGAGGACTTTCTTTGTTTGCCTTTTTTCTATTGAATCTTTTGTTGGTATCTGCGATTTTTCATAATTTACCACTTTTTTGGTGGTTTCCTTCTTTGTTTTGGAGGCATAATGACTAAAATGATAAAAATGAGTAAATAAGACATTTGCATAATTAATAAAAACACTTTACTGTGCAAAGAACGGCATTACTCAAGTGGCCCATGTCTGTTCACAAATAGTGGCCCATTTCTACCTACAAGCCCCTTTTTTGCATATGCATTCCACAAAAACACAACGTGAATAATGGGCAAAAATCACCTGGCATTCCAAAGATAACATGTTTAACTAACATATTGCATATTTACCTAAGTATTTCTCGTAAAAATTCGATCACAAATTGTATGAAAGGGTACGAGGGTAAAAACTTTCTCGCCAAAATCTAGAGCACGTTTCTCTGGACAGTCAACACTGCATATCAGCTGTTTTTGACACGCAGATATATATCACTCAATTGGCAAGCTGTCAAAGAAACAGCAAATAAACTTAGGCACACTGCAGAGACAGTCTTTGCGTGGCCGGCGACCAGTGAACAACAGCAGCCAAAAAGGAAACAGGGCATTTGTTGAGTCAAAGGTGAGTAGTGGGGAATAGTAATATAAAGACTACCGCACCAACCCGACAATACATCAGTTGCCTGTGATTAACGCAAGCATGAGGGGTCACATAAACAAGAGGCCCGATAATACATCAGTTACTCGTGGTTGCGACCTAGTCTCAAATTGAGTAGCAAATAAAATGAGAGGAATTAAGTCATGTACGGAAAAGCACTGTAGTCGATAGCGTGATAGTGCTCGGAGGCGAAAATAGAATCACCGCATTAGACGCGAGTAGCCCAATAATTCAGCAGTTGCTCACGGGTAACGTGTAAGTGGGGAGAACAGCCTTACGATCAAACCCGATAATACATCAGCTTGTCGTTGATGTGTTCTCCATCCCTTTCTGGGATGCAAATGATTTCCAGAAGGATAGTCAATAGGACAGGGTGATAAAGGCAGCCACTGTATTAGGCGTGAGTAGCCTCATGACTAAAGAGTAAGTTTTCAAGAGAACATATTCAGTCTCTCTCGTAGGCCATTTGTCAGAAGAAGCAACACAAAACTAGCTCACGTCTAGCGGAGAGAACGGTGCTTAAGAGCAGAGAATGGTGGGAAAATGTGAGACATTTTTCATATTTTTTAGTATTTTGAGTAAATAGAAAACCGAATAAAAATAAAATGAAGTAAATAATTAATGCTCTAACAGTCCTTTTCCTTTATAAATTTTTGTAACTAAACTCCTGACCTACGGCGAGCCAAAACCGCTAGCAGAAAAGTTTGTTACACTTCGCACAAGGTAAAAATAAACAGTGATCCGAAAACCAACCATGATCACATAATGGGTTAGGTTAGTTTTTCTTTATTCTTCACACTAATTCTTTGTTTGAGTGTCTAATTAAAACTGACTTAAGCATAACAAGGTAAAAAAACAAATCTCATTTAAAGTCATTATGTTGCATAAAAAGAAAAATACAAAAAAAACAGACTTCAGGTACAGGCGTTGTAACAGAAAAACTAAAGGAACTTAAATAAAACAAAAAAACAAAAACACGCCAATACCGACTTTAACAAAAACAACAACAACAATAATAAATATAAAGTTAAATAAAACAAATTTCAGAAATCTGAGAAATTTCAGTGTTGCTGCTGCAATTAAATAAATGAACTCGTCGTAATTCCTAATTAGGATTTATTTGCACTTCGCCGCCAGGCGAAAGTGTAAACAATTCAGTGCTGCAGCAGCAACAGCCGCCAGCAGCGAAAAAGGTTTACTGACAGACCGACCGACAAACTGTTAACTTGTCGCAGGCGACATTTGCTGACCGACTGCTACTAAATGAAGTTAAATGAAATTCGTACTGAAATAATGTTGACTTTTTCAAGTTAAAAAGTACCTTGTCCCTTCACTACGTCTTGATTGCGCCAGCTGCCATTCACTATATACCAAGTACGCTCCATTTATTTAAAATTTAAATAGCGGCTTAATGAGTTGCTTCGCGCGTTTTTATATCTGTGTCAGTTGTCATTTTATTCAAAATTTATCTCTTTTAAATTTTTTATACATCTTTGCTTTTTTTTTCTGTGTGTTAAGTATTTGCTGTAGAGCTCTTGAAAATTGTTTTTAGGGCATAAAGTTGTTTCCCCATAAAGAACTTAAGTCTTGTATTTAGTTCCATGTTAATGAACGAATTAACTATTTCGTTTGCTTACATTTTGCAGAATGACATTTCAACAATTAAGGGTAACAAAAATTTTATTAATAATAAAAGATGAGATTTTAAGTGAAAAAATGTGGAAAAATATTTAAGTGTAAATTCTTCGAAATAACTTTTAAAATTTACAATAAATTTTAAGATCGTGAACTAAAGTGCATCGAAAATCCTTACAACGAAGAGTAACTTAGAGTAGATTTACAGAAGTACAACATAAAATAAAAGTAAATACAAATCATCGTCGGCATCTAACGTAATACTACGTCTCCACCGAAAATTTATGAGTAAATTTAAGGCTATTTCAAGACTTTTGTAGCTCTTAATTTGGGTGTAGGTCACATGATTTACCATGCAAAAATTAATATATATTTCCACTGGAAGGCTACCGATTAGAAGAGGCCGCAGTACAATCGATGTTATTTCAAAAGTCTGTTGCATAGCCCGGCGGGCACTTGAAGAAACACGGAGGAGAGGAGGCTCGAAAGAATACTGCGCAGTAGGTAGTGACATAAGATATTAAGAATGCTTTTAACACAGCTGAGTGCAATGCTGCAATCGATTCTCTTATAAATATGGAAGCACCCACTTATGTATCTAATAAATATAATAAGGAGTTACTTTTCGGAAAGGATCCTCGTTTGTGATTCGGATGAGTGCCCAAGAACTTACCTAGTGACAGTAGGAGTACCGTTAGATTCTGTACTGGGCCCCACTCTATGGAATTGCATGTATTATGGGGCTTTTGGGGTAGAAAAACCAAGCGGAGTGGACATTGTTGGGTATGCTGATGATGTTGCAATTGTAGCTGTGAAAAGTGCAACACCACAATATTAAATGTAAAAGCATGGCTACAATCAATGAGCTTGCAACTGGCTGAGCACAAAACAGAAGCGCTACTTTTAAGTAGTAGCAAAAAGGTTGAATCGCTGGAAATTCGAGTTGGAGGTCATATTTTAGTATCACGTCCCACAATCATGTACTTGGAAGTCCTGCTGGACCACTGGCTTAATTTTAGAGAGTATCTCATAGCAACTGGTAACAACGCTGCATGCATGGCATCGGCCTTAGCCAAATATTGGAGGGTCTAAGTATGCAGCCAGAAAATTATTGGCTTCAGTTTCAAGTACAATTATGATGTTTGTAGCGCCAATGTGGTATTCATCAACTATTTTTACATTGTTAATGAAAACAATGGTAGCAACACACAGGCTAGCCTCATTGAGAGTTTTTTGTGCTTTCCGAACAGTGTCTGAAGTAGTTTCAAATGTGATTGCGGGTTGACTTCTAGTCGACTTGGAAGCAAAAAGATCGGCGGCATTACGTGACCTGCGTCGGCAGAAATTCTTTGACCGAGATCGCATAACAGCAGTAGATCTAGAAGTATACACACAGTGGTAACAAAGATAACAAGCATCAATAAATGGGCTGCGGACTTACAATCTGATCCCTCTGATTGAAAATTGGCTCAAGCGGAGACGTGGAGAGCCAAATTAGTTTCTCACTGGACATGACTATTTCAGAGAGTATTTATACAAGTAGAAGCACGTGAATGAACCCATTTGCAGGTTTTGTAAAGAATTTGTGCTAGAGAATATAGCGGATGAAGAGGTAACTTGTATCAGTATTGTTCGACATATTCTGCTGGGCAAGAACTCCTGGGATCAAATTAATCACGTCATATCAACGATTATGCAGCAACTGAGACGAGATTAGCAACTCTACAGTTAAGACAGCAGCAACAGAAATTAAGAATTAGAGCCTAATGCTCTTGCCCTGCCAAGCGAAGAAATGCCCTGACAGGCGCGCCATGGCGGTACCGCTTGGCACTGGAAGGGCAGTGACACAAAATGAAGTTAGGGTTTAACAACTTAGGCATACTGAACATGTATTTATAAACATTTGTTTGTGTAGAACTGTGTATCATTTTCTAAATAAACTGATGTATATATCTACATTGCTTGTACTCTGTACATATTTTGCGAGCCGGCATATTAAGATCATTGTCCCTGCGTTGGTCCCGAATGCGGCAAACCAGTAATCAATATGAATCGAGTATGCTGCTTAGCAGTATCTGCTAGGAGATTCCCCCTTCAATAGTTAAAAAAAGGGCTACCGATATGGAAATTTTCAACCAAGTGGCACCTCTTAACTTTGAAAGTTGGCATTAAGTGTCATAAAAAACAACGCAAATGGAAGAAAAATATTGTAAAGGAAAGGAAAAACATCTCTAGTTTTCCCGCTTATGATATTTACTGTCAGAAATAAATTTCTTTTGGCCAGTGGAAACGGGTTGGATTTAGTGACGAGATTTGTGTACATAACTCAGCACAGTCAAATCTCCAGTGGAGACGTACTATAGTATAAGACGAATTAACGCAACACTCTACGTAACAAGAGCATGAAATATAATTGACGCAACTTCAACAAAAGACAAGAAGTACGAAGCTTCTAGAACATCCTCAATGTTTTACATTAGAGTGCAGTTCAGTGTTAGTTTGATTGCAGTGCAATAAATATAAAAGTGTTGACTGTTGCTCGAAAAAAAAAAATTCCCGAGTAAAATGAAAATTAAAAATAATATTAGTAAAAATCATTGATATATTGAAAGGTGGTTTTGAGTGACTGAAAACATTTCTATAGCTTCGATTGTACAATAATTCAAAGATCAAATAGTTTCAAAGGGAAAAATTATAAGTTAAGTGAACTCTTACTTTTTGAAAACTTACTATAGGCTGCGCACGGTATTCCTGTATAAGCATGCGCTGCATGCAGACAACGATGTGTCTTTGTAGTGCACTGTAAAGCTTTTGCGTACATATTGTAATCCGGACTCAAACGGCGCTCCGCCTTAAAGTATGCAATTAAAAATAGAAAAATTTTATGTGTCAAGTAATAAAATAACAAACGAATTTTATTTGTTATTATTATATAGATAACTATAATTATACATATACAGTTACTACATACCTCTTCGTAAACCTCATGTATATTTTGAAAATTAAATGTTCCCGGTTTTTGTAGTGTTTTCAATGTTTCATAGAGGAATAGCTCGAAATTCTTAAATGTATACTCTGTATAGGGATAACGTCGCAGGCGACTACCCGTTTCACCGTTCAATGAAGCACAAGATTTATGATATTCATCGATAGCACGTTTTACTAAAACCGCCTCATTGAGCTTATTAGAACGTATTTGTAGTGACTTTAATTCAAGCAGATGTTGAAAAATCTTGCGTTCCATGTAGTATCTATAGAATGAATATTAAAGAGTTATATTACAAAAATATGAAGAAAAGTGTTAGTGTGAACGAATTTTAATCTTAAAAATTTGAGGAGTGAAATGATGCGTTTGAATTTTTTCTTGGAAAATTACAAATTGGCTACGTCTAGCTATGTCTTCTAACTATAAGAAAATGAAAGGTAGGAATCTACTCTTTAAATTAAAGTCATATTTGCGGCAATTGATAAACTCATAAATTTTCTCAAATAGGACATGCGTAAGTAATTGTATTCGGATGTAATGTGTTGCATAAGAGCTCCCTTTATCAATGTATTGGAATCTTTTATATTTTGCATAAGCTGCATGCAAGTGGCGTAGATCTGGACAACTACGGACCCAGCTGAACGTTTACCTGTGAGTGAATACGTATGCGGGAAGCTTATAGGCGCAAAAGCACAAGTGCCCGTGGGCATAGCATGCATATTCTTAAAAATGGAGCTATAACCTCAAAAATTAAAATTTTCGATTTTCTCGAGAATGGCCCTGAATTGATAGATCAATTGTGCGAATCGATTCAGATTAAACACAAAAAATACATCCAAAACTACTATTTTTGTTTTTGGTATTTATTGCGAAAAGTATCTAATGGTTTTTTTTTTTTTTTTTTTTTTTTTGTTTTCCACTTTATCGAGGAAACTTTAAGCCCAGCAGGTTCTATATAAAGTGAAACTGCAGTTAATGTTGCAGTTATTCTCACTATGGTTACTGTTGCCTATAGCAAATTTCTGCTGCTGATGCTGCTTTTTTTCTCTTGCATCCTTTGCGATCATATTAATTCCTTGGCTTTTTTTTGGCGTGTCTCATCCCAGCGATTCGTCGGATATGTTTGAGTATGTAAGTATATGTTTTCATATGGAAATGCGAAAATTCACTATGAAAGCAAACATACAAATATTGAAAATGTTGCATTCCCATTAGGAACTGCAGTAAAAGTACCTACGTAATAAGTTCTATGCTGTTAAAGAAATATTCGTTCTTTAATAAGGCATTTCATATGAGCTGTTAAGATTTTTTCTTTTTTTCAAGTTCCGAAATAAAGAAGAAAATACGAACTTCTACAGGCATTCACTATCTTAACAATTCAATAAACGCAAAAAAAAAGCAGAAAGTTGCGTTAAAATGTTCCACAAATCTATTTTTTTACGTTTTTCAATAACGAGGTCGGAAAAACAGTTTTTTACTCAAAAGCAAAGGAACTTACAAAAACGTGTGTATGGCAAAAAATGCTTCGAATTGTCCAAAAAATACGTGTGAATTTTATCAGAATTTTTGGAATTTTTTATTTATTTTATTTTTTCAAAAATTGAGTTTTCCGCTGTTCACGTTTGTCAGCAAAATGCAAGGTTTTCTTAAAACCAAGGCATCTACGAAAAAATTGCATTTGGCATAAAATGCTTAGAATCCTTCAAAAAATAGGTGTGAATTTTTCAAAATTTTTTTTTTTTTTTGACCAAGTTTTGAAAAATTATAAAATATTTCAAAAAATTTTTAAAAAATTCACATGTACTTTTTGGACAATTTCAAGCAATTTTAGCTTTACAAACTTTTTTCGTAAGTTCCCTTGCTTTTGAGTAAAAAATCGTTTTTCCGACATCGTTATTGAAAAACGTAAAAAAATCGATATTTGGAACCGATCTATACCCTAAAATAAATAATTTTTAAGCGCTTAAGTTTTTGAAAGAACTTAATCTTTATTTCAAAGCACTCCTTTTTCGCAAAAATAGGCCTTCAGTAGAATCAAATGTGCTTCATAGGTTTTTCACAGAATGAAAAAAAAAAAAAATTATGCATATATCGTTTTTAAAAGTCCCTCTAACTTTTGAGTCGGTTTCGAGATGAATCTAAATTTCGACCCGGTCTCGTGTTCAACATCAACGACGCCTTTTCCAGTTGGGCACCTTCATGAGGCAATAAAAATGTATGAATTGTTTGAATGCTTTTGTTGCGATTTCCGCTGCGTTCACGGCTTAAAGTCTACACTTCTTCACTTTTTTTTTGTTTCTTGATACACTTATTTTTAGCTCGCATTTTTTTATTATTGCATCCGGTCGTATCCTTGTTACAGTTATGACGACAACAACAACAACGGCAATAAAAACGCCACCGTCAGTTGGTCGGTTGCGTTTCTTGTTCATCTTCATTTCCTCATAAAATATTCACTGATTTTGAGTTCGAGTTGAAATTTTATGAAGCGATTAAACTGAAATTGTGTGAGTGTATTTGTGTTGCTAGGTATGTATGTATGTAAGTACATGGTATTGCCATAGATGCAGCAGCAACAGCAACATCTAAACTTAAAATTGTACGAAAATAATCATGTTGCCTTTGTTGCCCCCGCGGCTTTTATAGCATAAATTGTGCTGCATTTTTCACTTAGTAAAATGGAGTTTCTTGTTATTGTAATTTTTTGACTTCATAATTTAGTAGGGTGATCATAAAAGCAGCGATTAAGTATCTCCCTCTGACACTGTCTCTACTCCAGTAAGTGTGAGAGACATTTTCAGTTTATGAGTTCGCTACTTTGGATGTTTTAATGCCACTCTGTTGCTACTCCAATGTTTATTTGGTATGTGAGGTAGATCAAAGATTATGTTTTAGGTTAAGGTGATGCTCATTAGTCGCTCATTTTCTTTTGGGAAATCTTTTGAGACTTAAATCGTTTTTTGTCATATTGATGTGCTTTTCAACTAACGCTCAAAATTTCCTTTCAAACTTGTTTTTTGATATCAATTCATAACTTTTCAAAACCATCTCTGAAAGTTCATACAAACCAGAGCTGGGCGATAAGAGGATTACATGTGTAATTGATTGCGTATAGGATTACGATTGCAGTAATCCTTAAAAACAAAAAAAGATGATTAGGATTACAGTAATCGTTCATCGAACGAACTTCGATTTCGATTACAGTAATCGTAATTTCACTTTTTTAAAATTACGATTACTGTAATCGTAATCTTTTTTAAAATTATGATTACTGTAATCGTAATCTTAGCTTGTTCGATGAACGATTACTGTAATCCTTATACTGAATTTTTTTTAAATTACGATTTTTTGAATAATCGTTAAAAAAGTAATTCTAGAAATATCCACAATTAATACGCGTTTTCTTAGAATAAGTGTACATTACGAGTACTTATGAGTTAAAGGTTTAGTTTCTTTACCACTACACTACCGTTAAATTGCCAATCGCATTTTAAGTATTGCATGGATGGATTGTTAAAGAAGTAATTCTCGAAATATCCAAACAAAATATAAAAATATACTACAATATATTTTATACTTTAACATAACATAGAACTTAGTCTCATTTATTATTTATTGTTTTTGTCAAATTCAGTTTGTATAAAAGTTTTTAGTTTTAAAAAAATTTTTATTTGACCGATCTGTTGATACTATCAATTTGATACCTACCATTTCATAGGAAAGAATTTAAAAAAAAGGAGTTTGATCGTAAGTATTGTATATGATTTCTTGGGAAAAATTCACATAGGTTTCTCTATTTATAAAGATAAACATGAGCTCGCCAAATTTATTTTCAACTGATGAGTCTGACTTTTCTGCAGATGATGAGATAATTGATCCCAACTTTTCGAATTACAATATGTGAAGAACTCCAAGTTGTTCAAAGCAAAGTTTTTTTTCAACAAAGAATATTTTTGCGATATGGAACACGTAAGTTGCTCACTTTTGTGAATGAGTTTAAAACGAAAATCATTAATCGAACGTTGGAATATTTTTGCTAAGGTTACCAACGAAACATCACAAGTTGTTCTCACAAGTGCTAAGTGTTCGACCTGTGGTATAATCATTAAAGCAACTGGGTGGGTTACTTCTAACTTCGTTACTCATCTTCGCCGCATGCATCCCGATGTTTTTAAAAAGTATGAAAGCAGTAAACCAAAAACGCGTAATCGTTTACATAACAAGCAAAAGCGGTTCGATGAACTTGTGCTGTCATTTATTATTAATACTTCATCTCCTATATCAATTGCCGAAAGGCAGTCTTTTAAAGCTCTGTTCAAATGAACAGGACTAAAAGTCATGAGCCGGAAAGTTGCTATGGCAAAACTAGACTCAAAGTACAACGATATGATGCTAAAAGTAAAAAATAAAATGACCAAAGTAAAAAATTTTTGCAAAACAGCAAATATTTGGTCAGGAAAACACCGCAGCTTTTTGGGGTACACTTGCTGGACAATAATTTTTAAGGAAAGTCATGGAACGCACTCTGGAGACCGGATAACATCTTTAGCAACAGAAATAAACGATGATTTTAATTTGGACCATTCAAATAATGTAGCAACAGTCACGGACAACGGTATTAATTTTGTTAAGGCCTTCAATAAATACGGTGTTCAACCGATGACGGTTTCCACCGTTGGTGATGTTCCTGATGATTCTGATGACGAAGAAGATTTGACACAGTTTCACGAGATTACCTTTTATATGCCGAAGCATGAACGTTGTGCCAGTCATACATTGATCCTGCTAGCCACTACAGATTTCACAAATATTTTAAAAATTAATACAGAACTTCATCAGCGACACATTCAGGTAAGCACTAAAAAATAATTATGACTCATAGCTAACATAAGTAAATTAATTGCAAAAAAAAAAATCTTATGAATTAATTTTGGTAGGGTTTTCAAAAAATGCAATTCACTTTGGACAAAATGCAATCGACCAAAATCTTCGTAAATTATTAAAAACGCATTGGGCTCGGCTTTGATAGTACCAGTAGTAACGAGATGGAATTCGTTGTTTGATGCTGTGGAAAAGCTCGATGGATTATGCGACTCCTTAGCAATAACAAGATTGACTTTGAGCGACTTACAGTACTTGCATGAATACTGCAAATTGATGTCACCAATTAGTTCAACTCTTGACTACCTACAGAGAGAAAAAATATGCTCTTTGGATGCCTTATTCTATCTTTAGTTTCATTAAGTGTGAAACTAAAGAAGATTTCACACGGAGACAGTCTTCAATTTCTGAAAGCAGTAGCAGTTTTTTTGGAGAAAAAGTTGTACGACAGATTCGTAAAGCTTTTTACTTTGCTGCCGGAAGCCAATGATGTTATAGTTGCGACTGTTCTTTCACCAGATGTGAAAATGAGGTGGTTCAAAACGTTAGGCAACAGGCTGCCCAATATTTCTGAACAAGACATCCACATTTTAGTTATCCGTGAAATCGAAAAAACATTGGACGTAGAGGACTATGATTTCAGGCTGTGTGAAAAAGCAGAAATTGGTGAAGATTTTATGAGTTTGAAGGTACATACTAATTATCTGTACACAAATGAAATAATTCGAATAACCGTTTATTTTTTTTTTTTTTCCTTATTTCAGAATCTTACGATTCATCTGAGCGCAACTATAGCAGAAAGAATTACGATTCAAATATTATAAGTAAAGAATTTTACAAATATTTGAGCGATACTGACACAAGTCAGGAGAGCATCATAAAATATCCGCTGCTGAAAAAGTTTTTTGAAGATTAATACACCCCTAACTTCATCGACACCAGTAGAGAGGTTATTCTCTTTTGCTGGCATAATAAATAGTCCCCGTCGTCATGCTCTTTCTGACTTTTCATTTGAAAAATTAGTATTGTTAAAGGCTAATATTGAGTTTTGTAATAAAATATAGGTATGCTTTTTTTTAGTAGGTGTATGTAAATTATGAATTCCTATCACCGGAAACTTTTTTTTTTCATTTGTTGCTTGCGTAAAAATCTGTTAATTTTTTGTTAATAAGTATTGAAAATTTGTTATTTATTCAATATATTCTTTCACTATTATTGTTGTTAAATTGTTTTTTTTTTCATTAAAATACATGTTATAATGTAAATAACAGTGATTTTAACTGATATTTTACAAATGTAATCTTTTCCAACGATAACAGTAATCCTTATATAAAAAAAACGAAACAAGAATTACAGTAATTGTTCATCGAACGAGCGAAAAGTGAAATTACGATTACTGTAATTGTAATCGAAGCTCGTTCGATGAACGATTACTGTAATTCTAACCAACGCACATAGGGGTATCTGAGTTAAAAACCTGGTCAAAATTAATAACTCCGAAACTACTGGTCCGATTTCGGAAATTGAGGTGCCATTTTGTTCAGATTATTCAGACGATCAAAATACTTACAGACTCGTTTAAAAAAATTGTCAGCAGAGGTCGCTGCAGACAAGTCAAATATTTGAGGACTTGTAGCTCCTGTATAACCGAGCGGATTTTGGTTCTTATAAAGTTTTTCTTTTTCATATTACTAAAATGACCATTTGATAGTATTAAAATTATGAAATACATTTAATAGATGGCACTGTACACATGATAATTGTTGTAACTTTTAGGGCCTTCTATGTCCTATACTGCTTTATTGATTTTAGCTATCAAGGTGTCAATCAATTCATATAACTTAGAAGAGTAAGTAGTTCGAAAGCACTACAGAATAGAAAATTTTATCACAGAGGGCGCTAGAGACAAAACCACCATAAACAAATTTTAAACATTCTATATCACTGTACCTTATTTAATAGATATGGTTTATTCTTTCGGTATTGTTAACTGGGCTAATACATTAATGCTGAATTCTCAACAAATTGATAATAAATAGAGGCCAACATAACTTACCAAAGCTTCAACTTTTCAATCTCCGAACTAATAATTTAACTGGAAAGTAATAAAATCTCAAGTTTTTCAAAAACATAGTAATTTTTGTTTTAGTTTTCATATTTCCTTGGTTTTTCGTCTTTTATTGCGCTCGCTACATTCATTAAATGATTTTGCAGGTCGCACCGGGTCAAGATTCATCCTTAATGCGTACTTGCTACAATTCAAGAAAATTCTTCCTGTATTTCGGTTGGCCTTGCAAATGATCTTAAGAGTCTCATCTTGTTTTGGTTTTGACTACCAATGGTTCCAAAACAAAATGTAATTTAGTCAAATTCCGACAAAGAATTCAAGTTTTATCACTACCATTT
Source organism: Calliopum simillimum (assembly GCA_951812925.1). NCBI lineage: Eukaryota > Metazoa > Arthropoda > Insecta > Diptera > Lauxaniidae > Calliopum > Calliopum simillimum. Next base: position 127,996,028 of record OX638368.1, read on the forward strand.
AGCAGTAACGCGTATATATGTTTATGTCTATTTCAAAATTTAAGTGTTGTCAGGAAGTATGCGTATTTATGAACCAACTTGGGTTCTACCGGTATTTGCCATTCTACTAGTTTCGTTTTTTTTTCGTTTGATTTCTCTAAAAAATGAAAATATCACATGTATTGGCGTTAGCAAAAAGTGCAGCTATTTTGCGAATTGGAAATAGTAGGAGCCAAATTTTGCAGTTTTAGTTACAAAAAGATTTAATTTATGAGAATATTTGGTAGAGAAAATTGGGACTCGTGAGGTTCAATGAAAAATACTCATTTGCTTGTAAAGTTTGATCACACTATTTTGACTCTCATAATCATTTTTTTTTTATAAAATTATATTCACTGTTGAGAACACACCTGTCGTAGAAGAATCCATTCTGCAATTTTTCGTTTTTCCCTGCACTTAAAGAAATAGTACCTGGAGACCGATCCCTGCTCGGTCAACAATCTTATCTTATCATTTTAGTCGATGTTTTTATTCATAGCTATTTTTTTCAATGAAATTCGTACCTTTTCACCTCCAAAGCTTTCAAAATGATAAATTAACCGATGAGAAAAATAATAAGAAAAAACTCGGAAAATATCGAATGGTATAGAAAAATATCAAGAACTCCAAATTTTTTAAGAGAATTAGAATGACCTAAAATAAATAAATGGGATATGCCACGCACCCAAAATATTTCGCCTCTTGTATGGGGGCTGAAATATCTTACCATCATGCCTCGGAAAGTTCATTAAATTTTTTTTTGTGCATGAGTTATTAACTAAAATTTTTATTTTGGTAAAAAGTGGGCCTTACCATTATTGAACAAAGCCCACTTTTCGTTATGCTTTAGATACTTGTAATCCAGGTCCGCATACCAAATTTCATCAAAATATGTTGTACCATTTGCGAGAAATAGCATTTAATTTGTTTTACTTGTATGGGAGGTTCCACGCGCACCGGTGATATTTTGCCCACTTTCAGGTCGTAGGTGCCTAATAAAAAGTAGATTCCCTATAGTTAAATTCAGAAAGATTGCTTTAGTAGTTTTCTTTTTATAGCGTATTATATTTTTGTGTGCGGTGCCACGCCCTCCAACGAGTTTTCCTAATATAACAGCACATCACATATTGATACTTGTTTTCAGGGGTAAAATCTTTGAAATTTTCATTAAAATTGTTGAAGTCGTTTTCGAGTAATATTGAATCAAAATTTTCAATGGTTAAAAAAGGGGCGTGGCACTTCTTCGATCCCGCCCACTTTTCGGTTATTACAAGGCATTGATATGTAGTACCTACATACCAAATTTCATAAAAATATCTTGTAACATTTGCGAGAAATAGCATTTAACGTATTTTGCTTGTATGGGAGGTTCCACGCGCAATGGCGACATTTCGCCCACTTTCAAATCAGAGATGCCCTATTGCAATTAGGCTCCTCACAGTTAATTTCAGAATGTTTGCTTCATTAGTTTTCTTTTTATACCGTTTTATATTTTTGTGGGCGGTGCCACGCCCTTCAACGAGTTTTCCCAATATAACGGCGTATTACGTATGAATCCTTGTTTTTAGAGGTAATATCTCCTAAATTTTCATAAAAATTGTTGGAGTCGTTTTCGAGTAATATTGAATCAAAATTTTCAAGGGTTAAAAAGTGGGCGTGGCACTTCTTCGATCCCGCCCACTTTTAGTCTGTAACAAGGCAATATTAAGCCGTACCCGCTGACCAAATTTCATCAAAATACCTTGTATAGTTTCCGAGTTATGACTAAATCAAATTTAAAATTTAGTGCAGTGCCACGCCCTCTTGTGAGCATTTATAAAAATAAAACCTAGCTCATTATTCATTGTTTGCTAATATCTAACACTATTCCAAGTTTCATTGAAATCGCTGTAGCCATTTTCGAGAAAAAATATTGGCACAGAAATAAGTACAAAGAAACATACAATTTTAGCTCGTATAAGAAGAGAAGATACGCACTTAAATCAACACTTCTTTCGCAGCTTTAAAAATTTATTTTAAAATGTTTCACAAAACTTCAACTTTGACAGCGTAGTATGCAGCCGCAGATTGATTTAGATAAAATCGGGTGTCAGATTTCTTTTTTTTGGAGTGTTAGCTGTGTAATAGAAAAAAATTGGATCATTTTGGACCAATTTCAAAAATTCGTTTTTGACCAGCTTTTCGGGTTAAATCTCCCTATGTGCAACGTTACTACAATCATAATCGTTTGCTAGTCGTAATCCTTATCGCCCAGCTCTGATACAAACACACCCTCAATTTTTTAATAACATTCGGCTAAATTTCAATTTTATCATCTTTTATTCGATATATTTCTATAACGCCCGATGTAGTCAAAACGCTTTGTTTACTCAAGAGGAAGGCATAAAATGCTTACAATAGTTCAAAGAATACGCCTGAATTTTTAGGAAAGTTTTTAAATTTTTCCAAAAATTAGAAAATAAAAATTCCAAAAAAAAAAAATTGGCACACATTCCTTGTGCGATTCTAAGCATTTTATGCCTTGAACACTTTTTTCGTAAGATACTTTCCTCTTGAGTAATATAAGCGTTCAGCACATTTAGCGACTTAACCCCATCTTGAGTCATATACCACATTAAAACTTATTAATCGACCTTTAATTTAAAGTACTTTTAAAAAAAATGTATGGGGGGTTTTTTTAAAAAAGTTTCAAAAGTATTTTTAAATTAAACTAGTAAGGGTGAAACCTTTGGCCTGGCCAAACATTAAATACCCTACACTGCAACATTTTTCTTATATGGGAGGTGCCACGTCCTCTTTTCCGAGTTCACCCAGTTTTTACGCTGAGCTTGCATTTATAGTTCTTAGCGTCTGAGTGAAATTTGGTTGGATTATCTCAAAAACACTATAGCGTTTTGAAGCTTTTGCTTGTATGAAAAGCGCCATGCCTTCTTGTCCGAATTTGGCCACTTTTTGCTTAGAGCTTGCTCTTACAATTCGTAGTATTTATGTTGTATTTTAGTTGCATTATCGTGAAAACACTTCAAAAGTTGCATTTTGAATATATTTTTTGTATGGGCGATAGGCGTGTCCGTTGACCGCTTTCGCTCATTGTACCAAATTTCATTAAACGATATTGCTCAATTTCGCCAAAAAATGTATTTCGACACACAGCCAGCCAGCCAGCCAGGCAGACGGACATGAATATATCGACTCAGGAGGTGACGCTGATCAAGAATATATATACTTTTCTATATCTGCCACGCCTCCTTATTTGCGTTACAAACGGAAGGACAAAGTGAATATACCCTGGGTGTAGGGTATAAAAATAGTGTTGTATTTAATTGAATGAAAAAGTTTATCAGTTTCACACTTACAACCTTTTAGTGGCTCATTTTTTTGGAAGAAAATATATGACATCACTTTCGAAGTAAAACATTTCTCTATTAAATTGCATCATTAGATTTTTTAAATTCGGTGGTCAAAATATTACTTTTTTACCAAAAAAAAAAACTCCATAAGTAATTTACTTTTCAAAAGTTTCTCGCTTTCTTGAAAAGCAATTTAAAAAGTGTACAATACTCGAAAAAACCAAGTATTTAACAGTTAACAGCACATTGAATATTAAAACTAAAGAAAGAAATTAAAAGTTCTCATCAATGTCAACAGCAGCTTGACTTTTTCACAAAATGCTGCTGCGCTGCTACTCGACGACTCTACGTAGCACTTTTGATTTTTCTCTTTTTTGCCATTTTATTCCTTCATTCACTTGTAAATCCTTTGCAAATCCTTTCGCAGTGAAATACACATTTCGCTACTTAAGCATTCGAGTGCTGTGCTGCTGCGGGCGAAGAGATGATTGTGGCCGAATTATTTCTAACGAATGATTGAAATACTTGAAAATCTTTTTTTGTTGCTATTTTAATTTTAGTACTTTTCTTTTACAATTTTTTGCTACTTTCTAAAAATAGTAATATTTCAATGTAAAATGTAAAATGTAACAGTGTTGCGTTGCAATGGTTTTTTCATTTTTCAATACTTAAAAGATTTTTGGTATGAAAAAAGGAAATGTGCATGCAATGTTGCCAACTTAAAAAGGCTAGCGGTGAACAACCACAAGGAATCCGTAGGCGATGGGTGCATCCAAATCTGCACAATTGTTAAGTTGAGCAAAAAATCTTGAGTTGATTGTTGAATTCGCTTTGGTATTTGATAGCAGCGCGGTTGCAACTTTTTTCACCCACTAATTTTACGCAAAATTCTTGCGATCCTACTATTTTTATTTGATTTTCCTTCCAGCTTTTACTCTTACATTCCATTTTGTTGAACATTTTAAATTCAACAGACAAGAAATGACTCGTATATTTACTTTGAATAACCATAGAGAGTGTAGTCCTTTCGTCTGTGATGTAAAGAATATATGGTTTTGAATAGTGGCAGGGGTGTAGAACGGAACTTATTTTGTAGGAGCCCGTAAAGTTTTTCTGTTCAAATCATGAAATAAATGCGCAAAAAACCGTTAGAAAACTTGGGATATATGAAAAAAAACACAGGTGGTATTATCTGCCTTGCATTTTAGTCAATATAGGGTATTTAATTTTTCACAACGCCAAAGATAACCCCTTGTTAGTTTTACTTATACATTTGGGAATTCCCACGGTGTCGAACGTGACTGTCGAACACATTTGAAGTAAAAAAAAATAAAAAATCAAAATAAAACAGACTTTTATTTTGACAATAGGCTTAACTTATAGCCCTTAATTAGCCCTATAATTGGTGCTAAGTTTGATTTTGGTCAACTTTTCGTTTTGAAGATAATTGCAAAAAACCAAGAAAGTAGCACGGGACAATAACAGAAGTGGTTTTCGTGGCCATCAATTCAAACGACGATTTCATGGAAACCTGAGGCCATATTTCAATGTGGCTAATTTTAGAATTTTGTGCATTGATGTCTCCTAAAAATTATTTTAATTTTACCCAAAAATGATTAATACTTTTTTTTTAATTTCATTTTAATCAGTCGAATGGGACATTTTTTTTTTTTCCATACAAATTTTAAATTGAAAATATTTCAAAAAACCAGGATTTCTCCGTGAATGTTGGTTCAACTTAACTTGTTAAGTTGACATGGAATCACCAATTTTTTCAAAGTATGTCGTTTGCCCCTGACCATTTTGAATGTGTACCATATCTTATGATTTTTTTGCAGGGGTGTGGCATCGCAATTTTGCCAGTGAACATTATTTGCCCTGGTGCTCTGTATACATGTATTAAATCTGATTCATGTGCGTTAAATATTTTCAGAGACATAATGAAGTGATTTTTGTGGGGGCGTGATACCCCCATTTTCCCAGTGCACATTAATTGGCTTGGTGCTTTTTACATAAGTGCCAAATTACATCCATGTATGATAAATAGTTTAAGAGATATGATGATGATTTATGTAATTGTTCCCTATTGACTCGGAAACTAACTGACCGATTTTAAAGAAGATTTCACATTATTTTAGTATTAAAAGAGATAAGTAATAGACTTAAAAAATGGGGGGTGCCACGCTTCCCTAAATATTAATAAATCATATCTCCAAAACTCTTTGCAGAAAATTTGGTATATGTACAAAGAGAAATAACTTTCAGTAATAAAGTGGGCGATGCCATGCCCTATAAAAATAATAACTTGTCATATTTGTAAAATCATTTGATGCAATTTAAAAGGTTTGGTAAAATGCTTCATAAGGAAATGTCCAAGTTAAGAAATGGTGAAGGCCAAGGGGGCTTAATAAGGGCAACATACCACATACCAGCTACCCTATATTTAAGAAAACTTTCTTCCGAATGTAAGCACACTAAAAGCGTTGTAAAACGTTGTTAAATATACGAGGGGCACTATTTATATTTCGGGAATCAATTTGGCCAAAAAATATAAATTTTAAGAGAAGGTTTTGTTTGATTATTTTTCACAACTTTCGACGCGAATTATCTCAACAAGAATGTGTCGATGAACTTTTTATGGCGATAAAGCACCATCAAAAACCACAGTATATGGCTGGTAAAGTGAATTCAATCGTGGTCGTAGTTTGGTCACCGACGAATTCCATGAAGGTCGTCCAAAATCGTATGTTAAGCCAAAAAACCTCGATCCAGTGCATGAACTGACAATGCAAAGTCGTCATGTGACATATTGTAAGATATAGGTATCCTTGCACATTATTTCCACTTCAATACATTCGATTTTGTATGAACACTTAGTTGTTATAAACGTTTTTTCTCGTTGAAAATCCCATAATTTATCAATTGCTAAAATTATCAACGGAAAAATTGATTTTCTTAACTCACTGTAAACAAAACAAATAGCACTTGTACATCAAAACGTTGTGAGTACGTGTATACTAAAAAATTTCAAACTTTATTATAGTGTTGCCAGATTTTAGCTATTGACATTAGTGTTGCCAGTTCCCGAAATATAAATAGTGCCCTACGTAAAGATATAAAAATATTTTCTCCTCTAAAAACCACAATAGGAAAAAATTCATAAAAAAAAATTTTATCAAAACATTTTTAACCCGAATCGTTTTACCATTATATCGAAAAATCAAGAGTCCGATTAATCGAATGTTGGTCGTTAGCCCATACCAAAATATCCCATACAAATACGACTAAACGTGGTTCTTCTGACAGCTGGAAGTCAAGCAGTCTAATTTGACTTACCTGCCCATGGATCAGAATAATTAAAACTAAACATTAAAAAATAATTATAATTCTTATTTCTGAATATCTATACAAAATGTTTTAGTGGTGCAGATTTGGATTTTAAGTTTTTATGTTGGCCTTCAGCGTAAAGCATTTCATCAACTTTGATTGTACAAACAAGTATGCCTTTACCGTGGCCCAAAATCCCGCTTCTCGCTATGAGTTAAACTAATTTATGTTACTTCAAAAATATGTCTATCAAAATTACAGACAAATCCTTTATTTGAGAAAATTAACATTTTATTTTAAAGTTTTTACGCTCACTTAAGTGTGAAAATCCTTTACCGTGAATATTTTGAAATATTTTGAAATTTACTATGGAAAATTACATTCAAAGCTAAAATATAATTCCCAATTGATTTATCATTTTTATTACGTTTATTAAGACAACTTTAATCTATTTCAACTTTTCAATTGCATTTTATGGATTCTCATTTCAAGGTCAATAAACACGACTGAACGATTAAATTACGAATCAATCTACCTGCGAGGAGATCCCTCGACGATTGTAAATTAACGAAATATGCTTGGCAATTTAGCATAAATTTCATCTTCCAATTAAAATTAAAATATTTTACGCTTACTTAACATGCGGTTAGACATTGCATTAAATTTAAAAACAGTTTTTCCACCGCATTAAATCTTAAGAGCTGCGAAAAATCACTAGCTCTCTTATTATCTTGTATCTCTGCAGTCTCCCTCTCGAGAACATTATATGTTTGTATTTTCTTAAAGAAACATTCACAGTTTATCAACAAAATTTGTAATCTCCTGTTAAAAATACATAACCAAGCGTTAAGGTTAGCGTTAGCGAAAAATCAAAACAAAAACAAATCCTTGCTAATGCCACTAACAATTAGTAGTAGCAAATATTGTAAATGGCAGTAGATATTCGCGCATTACATTACTCCTCCCGTTCCCGCCCCACTAACTCAACTATATTTGTAGTATAACATACACAAACACATTCAAACAGCTGCAATAGCATAACACTAAAGTTGTTAAATTGTTGTCTTTACTTATAACACGCCTTCTACATTTACCCTTCATTCACTTTCTGCTACTATATACCCCCTTCCAGCCACTACTACTATTTGATAGTGTAATTTTTAATCTCCTTGCGCAATTCGCTGTCAGAAAACAAAGGCGTCAAAGTTTTGAGCTGCTGCTCTCAATTATGTCGTGAAAAGACACATCGCACGGATGTTGAAAACAGTATTGGTGTTTGGGGCTTGTGTTCGTTTGACTATGTAAGTGTTTCTTGTATTGGTATGGGTGTTGGTGTTAGTGCTAATGACAACGGCTGTTGTGACACAAATGCGAGACATCAAAATAAATGTCGCGTACTCTTTCTGCTTTTCCCGTCTGCGTTCTGTCACCATGCACCAAGTTGAATATTCAACAGCACTTTAAAACCGCTAAATTAGCTGCGCAAAATTATCTCTGTTGCTATGGCACAAAAAAAAAAACCAACATGACTTCCACATTTTGTGCTTCATTATGGGATTATAATAATTACAGTATTTTTTCACAGAAAAATTAAATGTGATACATGAAGTTCTGCCAAGAAATAACAAGGTGTGAGGTTCCATGTTCGATGGTCGAGGTTCGATGTTCGACGATCGATGTCGATGTTCAAGGCTTGAGGTTCTGTGGTCAAGGTTCGAGGTTTGAGGTTCGATGTTTGACGTTCAATATTCGACGTTTAATGATCGATGTTCAAGGTTTGAGGAAAGATGTTCGAGATTCGATGTTCAATGTTTGATGTTTAAGGTGTGAAGTTCGATGAACAATGTTCTAGGTTCAATGTTATATGTTGAATGTTATATGTTCAAGGTTTGAGGTTTAATGTTCGAGGTTTAAGGTTTGAGGTTCGATGTTTAATGTTTAATATTTAATGTTTATGGTTCAATATTCGATGTTCAATGTTCAATGTTCAATGTTTAGTGTTCAATGTTCAATGTTCCATATTCAATGTTCGATGTTCAATGTTTAATATTCAATGTTCAATATTCAATGTTCAATGTGCAATGTTCAATGCTCAATGATTAATTTTTAATGTTTAATTTTTAATGTTAAATGGTTAGTGTTTAATGTTTAATGTTTAATATTTAATGTTCAATGTTCAATGTTTAATGTTTAATGTTTAATGTTTAATGTTTAATGTTTAATGTTTAATGTTTAATGTTTAATGTTTAATGTTTAATGTTTAATGTTTAATGTTTAATGTTTAATGTTTAATGTTTAATGTTGAATGTTTAATGTTTAATATTACATGTTTTATGTTCAATGTTCAATGCTTAATGTTCAATATTTAATGTTTGGTGTCTAATGTTTAAAGCTTAATGGTTTGATGTTCAATTTCAAAGGTAAATGTGGAAAGTTCAGTATTAGTACAATCATTTGGGAGAATAAAATGATGTTACCTGGAAAGTTTTGCGGGATTTTTGCAAGTGAGTTATTTTATAGATTTCGATGTGCTCTTTCAGAATTTCAAATTTGCTACCTCGAGTCGTGTTCGCTCTCGCCGCCATATTGGAAAAATGGCGTTCAAAGTCAGTTTTTTGCAAACATCTCTTTTATGGTTACATTTAAAGAAAAATATTGTGGCGCAATATTGTAGCTTATAAAATTCTATAAAAATTACCCCTCAATTGTTTTCGTACGACTTATAACTCAGGAGATATCCTAATTCAAAATTTGAAAAAAATTAGTAAATTGTGCATGCCCCTTATGAGTAGGCACAGTGATGTGTTGAGCTTAAAATAATGATAACTCATGAACGGTGAGTCACACTTTCAAAGTAAAAACATTTATTTATAAGAAATTACTTCCACTACAAGCAACGTGGAATTTTTTGTTCACATGACCTACAGTTCAGGAGATATTTTTTCAACAAACCTAAAATTTCGAAAAAAACCGTTTTTTTTAAATAGCTCCAAAACGGTTCGTCCTAGAAAAAATATTATTCATGCATTTTGTAGAACGTTCAATTTCCTATAAGAGTTTTTCTGAACTATTTTTTTGTCATTCAAAATTGAACATAGTAGGGAGCATAGTACAATGTTCAATTTTGAATGATATTCAAGTCGCGATATCTCATGAAGGGTAAATCTGACGAAAAAATAGTTTGGAGAGACTCTTATAGGAAATCGAACGTTCTAAAAAATGCATGAATAATTTTTTTTCTAGAACGAACCGTTTTAGTTTTTTTTGAAAAAACGGTTTTTTTCTAAATTTCAGGTTTGTTTGAAAAAATATCTCGTGAACTATAGGTCATGTGAACAAAAAAATGATATTTAACTTGTAGTAGAAGTATTTCCCTATAAAAAGATGTTTTTACTTTGAACGCGTGACTCACCGTTCATGAGTTATTTTAAGCTCAACACATCACTGTGCCTACTCATAAGGGGCATGCACAATTTACTAATTTTTTTCAAATTTTGAATTAGGATATCTCCTAAGTTATATGTCGTACGAAAACAATTGAGAAGTCATTTTTATAGAAAATATTCCGCCACAATATGTTTCTCTAAATGTAACCGTAAAAGAGATATTTGTAAAAAACTCATTTTGGACGCCATTTTTTCAATATGGCGGCGAGAGCGAACACGACTCGAGGTAGCAAAGTTGAAATTCTGAAAGAGCACATCGAAATCTACAATATAAAATAACTCACTTGCAAAAATCCCGCAAAACTTTTCAGGTAAAACTACCAAATGACTGTACTATATATTTTTTTAAAACATTATATTAAGTAAAATTAAATTTTAAATATTGCCATGCAAAACTGACGCTTGTCTTTCGCAAAGCGCAAAAAGTTGTAGGCAAAAATTAAAACCAAAAATTTTTAAAAACATGACAAGAGCAGATAACATGCAAATACCTAAGCAAAGAACACTCCAACACATTTACGGCCAACAACCAAATCTCCATTGCGAGTAATGCGGCTAAAGTAGAACACGGATTCATGTCAAGTGAATTTGTTACAAAAAATCTATCTTAAGAACTCAGAGGACAAGTCAATTAATTTACCACCAAAATCCAGGATGTACCTACACCAGCAACTAAATTAAGTTGAAAATATTACCTGGCTGTTAAAATTGGAGGGCAGGCATGTTGTATTTTCTGTTTTCCTTCTAAAATAACACAGCACGCAGTCAAGAGAAATATCCACAGCGAAAAAAAAAATAATTCGAATATATTGGTTCAAAAATAAAAGGAAAGGAAAACAAGCCTTAGAACATCAGGGATTAAATTTTTATCTTACGCATAAATTATGCAACAGCATCTATTTGTAACTGTAGGAGAAGCTGTGTTTACTGGTTTTTATGCTGGGGTTTGTCCTTTTAAAATTAAAGCAGTGGAACATTTTGTGTGAATTATCTGAACAGTAGGTAAGGAAAATTTAAATATCGCAAAAAGAGGCTCTTGGATAAACATGCAATGGTTTCTTTCTGGACCCAATTTATTCTTATTACGTAAGGATCCTCAGAAATCATTGCTTCAAAGAGTAAAAATCAGTTTCATGAACAATACTTGAAGTAATATCACACTTAAAGTAAATGGTGTAAATTTTTTCCTGCTAATGGCGACGGATAGTCATAATCTTGGGTCCTTACTCTTCGTGTTTTTTTGATTTAATTAAAGAGATCTCAACACCATACATATATAATTTAGTTTTTTGTATGGAATTGGCAGACATTTACTTTAACGTATGATTAAGCTTAATGGGCAATATTATATATTATATCGGGGTTTCCCTTGATTCAAACAGTAAGAAGACTGACATTCAGAGAGCTTCTTATATAAGTAATTCTCAAAAGGCAGAATGCGAAACTCATCATAAATATTGATCTTTTCTTATTTTCAAAATACTTTTGAAGTTAAGCTGCCTTTAAGACTTAAATTTTTTTGTATAAGTTGTTTATAAATACTTTTCACTGCCATTTGTACTTTTGGTAAATATAGTACACGAACGTATGCCTGTGACAGTATTTAATATAAGAAATCTTTTTTAAATTTTTTGACGACAAAAAAAAACAAAAATTTTCTTAAACACAAGGAACAGTTTTTAGTAAGAGGACATTTTTATGAGCGGTTGCTGTATTGTATTAGTTTTGCTATTAAAAATATTCAAAAGTTTTTTTTCTTTTTAATGTTGCATATAGGTAGGTACCTACAAAGTGAGAAGAGAAATTGAAATTTTTATGACACAATTTTGCATACGACAATCACAAGCTGTTAATATTTTAAGATAAAAAAAAAATGTTTCTGTCTTATCTTGAAAATACGGGTTTTACCATCGGACAATTTATAATTTATTTATTCCAAAACTTTTTTTTATTAATACATACATGCTCAGAAAAACTTTATTGTATTAAAGTCTATATTTTACAGATGAGAATATGCTAATTCCTCAAATGATTTATTCTGAATTTGTGCGAAGTTCTATTAGAAAATTAAAAATATTTTCACTATCTTATAAATGACAAAATACAAACTTAATGACTACTAAAAATTATTAAAGCAAGTGACTGAATACAAAGTACATATATATCCAACACACCTCCTCAACCGCTATTTTGTCATAAAGTTTTCTTATCGAAACCACCGCTTAGATATGGCTTTTTCACATTAAAGAGATAAATCTGGAGGTTCTTGTTGGCTGTGTACCCCATTTCAACAAGACGTGCTTTATACTGTAATTTATCACCATCTGTTTTCTGGATTTTAAAATTCCAATTTGATCCAATAGATTTCTTCTTCTTTTTACGGTCCTCTTTCTCAAGATTAAACATTTCTTTGCAAAATCTAGACTCGACTTTATAAGCTGAATACATTAACCTTGATGGTACCTTCCTTCTGCGAGTTGAACGTCTCAACGTTGATTCATGTTCTTGTTCATGTTCTTCTGGCAAGACGTGGTTCTCAATTTTACTACTTTCTTCGATAGATTTATGGATATTTGTTCTCTTTTGTTCTTCAGAAGAGTTCGCGGATTGTTGTGCAGATTCGATACTACCTAAATCTTCACTTGACTGGTCATTTTCCCGTGACATGGTTATCTTTTCTTCGATTTTACTACCAGCAATGTTATCCGTTCTTGTTTGGGTTTCCTTCGAAAATTGAATTCGAAATGATTTGTAATCGTCACTGCATTTTACTATTTTAAAGCCAATTACTTTATCCTCTGACTCCATTTTCTCGATGTTTGTAATATTTCTGTGACCCGATCCTCTGTGCCAACAATAAATACAACTCTTATTTTCCGTAGTCGCAACCCTTGATTTCTCCATCGTCTCGATTTCATATAAACTGGATCTCTTGTTTTCAATTGTATAATTCTTGCTATCCTTTGAAATATAGCAACACTTATAATCGATAGATACAATTAATCCTTTTTCAGTTGCTCGTTTTACGGAAAACACATTCCCATTGAGTCCAAGCACGTATAATACGTTTTGTAGTCGTAGAATAATCTTTTTGCACTGCAATAGAACATTTCCCGTTCCTTCCACCTGCAAACAGCTCCCATCTGCGATTAAAACTGAGCTTGTAGCCCTTGTGTTTATGGAATCAAACAAGGATCGATTATTAGTCATATGACAAGACGTACCTGTATCGACAATCCATTTGTCCACCACAATTTTCGCTACTCACCCACGGTTCCAGCAATTTCCCCAACAACTTCTTCCTTGCTGGGAAGATTTTTCATTGTAGCAAGGGTACTTAATGAACTTTTTTGTTTTGTACCAAATGGCAAAAAAAAAGTACTAAAAGTGTCCAAAAAGTACCAAAATTATATAACAAACACATTTGTGGTCAAATTTTGACCATTGGGCGATTCTAGTATACGTAATTGCACAATCTACAGTTGAAGAACTAACTATGGTAAAATGAAATTCAGAGAAAAATTGAGAATGTTATACTACACGGTGGTTTTTAAAAAATTTTAACTTTTTGAAATACCACCCGCGATTTTTTTCAAGGATAATGTTGGGGGACCCTTCTAGTATCTAAATCCGCAATCCGCAAAATCGGACGTCCAGCCGTTTTTTTTTTTTCGACCTTTTAGTTTTTTTAACGATTTTTGAGTATATCTCGTGTGTATATACATGTTATGTACACATATATATGTATATACGTACATATATATAATTGTATATGTATATATGTGTAATATATATATATGGATATATATATACATACATGCATACATACATATAAAAGGTATCATTTCCGCACCATTTATTTTTTAAAAAATCGGTTTTTTCGTATTTAAGAAAAACACAAACAAAAACCGGAAACGAAAGTAATCACTTCAAATGTGATTTTTGATGCTTAATCCGATTCCGGTATTAGAATTGCTCTATTACGTCTGGACTTTGAGATATCCTTACATATATGTTTAAAGGACACCATTTTTTTTCCTATTTTTGAAGTTATATAACAAGATAAGGTAATATTATGCCGTAAAATCTGGTATGACAGTTAATAGCCCTAGTTTTTTCCTTAAAAACTCAATCAAACTGATAACGATATCTCTTTTTTTGTCGGAGATATCTTTGCCTAAAAAGTTAAAAAAGTGCAAAAACACGATTTTTGGCTATATTGGATGTTATATGCAGGACACACAAAATTTTTTTGGGAATTTCTATTACCAGAAACATTTGGTACTTTCTTTTGGCTTTAAATTGAGCTTTCAAATGTTCATCTGCATTATTTTTCTGCGAAGTTATGTTAACTTTAAAATCACACCATGAAACTTAAAGCGAAAAATCTCGGTTTTCGGCTATATTTGAGGTTGTATACAGTGCGGACGAAATTCGTCTGCTCTTTTTTACTAACCGAAGCATTTAAAACCATTCTTTATCTTCAAAATGAGCTATTAAGTGGTCTCTTGTAATTGTTTTGTAAAAAGTTATGACTAGTTTAAGACGACATGTTGCAGCAATATAAGGAATACTCGTTCACTGTGAGTTTGCACTCCATAATGTAATTTTTAAATGGTCATAACTTTGTGGAAAACAATCACAAGAGACCTCTTGATAGCTTATTTTGAAGATAAAGAATGGTTTTAAATGCTTCGGTTAGTAAAAAAGAGCAGACGAATTTCGTCCGTACTGTATACAACCTCAAATATAGCCGAAAACCGAGATTTTTCGCTTTAAGTTTCATGGTGTGATTTTAAAGTTAACATAACTTCGCAGAAAAATATTGCAGATGAACATTTGAAAGCTCAATTTAAAGCTATAAGAAAGTACCAAATGTTTCTGGTAATAGAAATTCCCAAAAAAATTTTGTGTGTCCTGCATATAACATCCAATATAGCCAAAAATCGTGTTTTTGCACTTTTTTAACTTTTTAGGCAAAGATATCTCCGACAAAAAAAAAGATATCGTTATCAGTTTGATTGAGTTTTTAAGGAAAAAACTAGGGCTATTAACTGTCATACCAGATTTTACGGCATAATATTACCTTATCTTGTTATATAACTTCAAAAATAGGAAAAAAAATGGTGTCCTTTAAACATATATGTAAGGATATCTCAAAGTCCAGACGTAATAGAGCAATTCTAATACCGGAATCGGATTAAGCATCAAAAATCACATTTGAAGTGATTACTTTCGTTTCCGGTTTTTGTTTGTGTTTTTCTTAAATACGAAAAAACCGATTTTTTAAAAAATAAATGGTGCGGAAATGATACCTTTTATATGTATGTATGTATGTATGTATATATATATCCATATATAAATATTACACATATATACATATACAATTATATATATGTACGTATATACATATATATGTGTACATAACATGTATATACACACGAGATATACTCAAAAATCGTTAAAAAAACTAAAAGGTCGAAAAAAAAAAAAACGGCTGGACGTCCGATTTCGCGGATTGCGGATTTAGATACTAGAAGGGTCCCCCAACATTATCCTTGAAAAAAATCGAGGGTGGTATTTCAAAAAGTTAAAATTTTTTAAAAACCACCGTGACTAACAAGCAACTTCTAAATTCGATGAGATATTTGTATAGTAAAAAGTGAATTCAGATATGACGAATACAGATATCTCACATGAAGTTGTTGCGAGAATCATTGAAAATGTTTAGTTTTTATATAATATCCACGTCAAGTAAGTGCTTAGAGTGTTAAAACATTATATGAGTACACGTATGCATATGAAAATTTTAAGAACTATTGTAAAAACATTGTGTTATTGGGAAGATTTTATTGAAATTAAATTAAAATAAATATATTTTAAATTAATCGGAGTAATTAGTGATTATCATTCCAATCAAGAGGTTCAATTTAAAGACAAAATTTTGGAAAAAAATACTATAAAATTTATATATAGCAGTTTTTAAGGGAATAAACGTTGCTTTTATAGAAATCTTTCAGCAGTTTTAATTCTTAAATTATTCTTTCTAACTAATTGTCCAGCTATTAAGGATACAACATAATTTTGTCAACATTTAATTTTAATAATTTAAGACTCCCCAGAGGAAACTTAGGCAACGAAAAAAATTACATTAAATCTGTATTGCATGCTAAGAAAGAAGTCATTAAATAACGTTAACTAAAAGAAGAAAAATTCATTGCAACTTTTACTGCGTGTTGTTAACCACATTAAAACTACCTTAAAAATTACATCTGACATCAGCGGCGGGAGGAGCGAAACAGACGAAAAAAGCATCTCCATCAAAAATGAAAAATGGCGCCGAGCTATTTAACTTAAGCTAAATTAACTTTAAAAATTCGCCATTACGCTGCCATACCTTTTAAGTAGCTTCTTTTATTTTTTTTTTTTTGTAAGGACTCTGTCGCTTGCAATGCAGAAGAAAAAACAAGTTGATAAGAAGAGTCCATTGCCTGGTTGACTGAACCGTACTCAGTCGGCTGTCTGTAGGTGAGGCGATATATTAACAGAAGAATGATATGAAGCTACCAACCAAGTAAGCTGCAATGTATACACAATAGAGCCACATACTTATTAAGTACTCTAGCAGTTTCAATGGCTACAATAATAAAACTAGATTGTAAGTAGTCGTAATTTAGGGTAAACCTTATTAGGAAATAAATTACAATTTGAAAATTTTATGACTCAAGTAACGAAAAATGCAAAAAGATTTAAGAAACTTTAAATTCAAGTCATCAGCAAACGTGGATGATGGAAATCACCATAGCAAGAGATTCGTGTTACGGCTGATTACTGTTCCTGTCACAGTAAAATCATTATTCGCATAACTAGTGCATTAACTTTTTGCAATCCCAACATTTAAATGCGATATGATTCGCAACACGTTAATAGAAAAAATGTGTTAAAAAAGCATGCTAAAAGCACAGTTCAACTTGCCAATTTCATTATTGTTCAATTTTTGTTAGCTATACCGTCGGGTTGAAACTACAACTACAATTTTTATGTTATGAAAAAAAAGCGTTTTAAGTTTTTTGAAATTTCTGTTTTTTAGGGGTTTTTGGAAGTTTTCTGTTTTTATTTTTTTATATAAAATTGGATGGGGACAAAATTTCAAAAAACCGACTAGACTGGGGCATGGAGCCCCGGTATACTTAACTCAAAACATCAATATATGTAGATGTCTAGTTGTAGTTTTAATTAGATGATATGACGGTTTTATCTTTGATAAACTCAAAAATCATATAGCGGAACACAATATTCTTAAAGACTTTCAGTTTGGTTTCAGACTTTCTCACTTCACTAGCCATGCACTGACTCTTTTTTCTGACTTTGTCTCAACAAACCTAAATAAGCGGCGTGCAACAATTGCCGTAGCTCTTGACTTTGAGAAAGCTTTTGATACAGCCCGGATAGAGGGAATAGTGTATAAAATGTATAGGAAATTTAGCTTTGCAAAATAGTGTTGGATAACCTCACAGATAAGTCCTTCTTTGTACACTATAATAGTGAAAATTCCATTTGTAAGCCAATAACTGCAGGGCTCAATTCTAGAACCAATCCTGTATAATATACTTTTGGCAGAAATTCCTAGCTCTGACTCAGATATATTAACCCTAATTTATGCAGACGACATTATGCTTCTTAGTTCAAGTGCTAGGGTCTCAACGGCAAATCTTAAAATTAATGACCACTTAGAGATTCTTTAGAAAATGGCAACTAAGATTGAACATAGATAAGTGTGAAAGCACTATTTGCAAAAGCCTTAATAAGGACATATACCCTAATGCCAGGCAATTTATTCCTGATATAGAAATAAAGGGAGATTCTATAAGGTATACCGAAAAAATTAAGTATCTAGGTGTTATTTTTGATAGGAAATTTACTTTTAAAACACATATTGATATTTTTCTGCTACTCGAACCCGTTTCGCAGAGCAAAAAATCTCAAACATAAGATAGGGTTAAATTGCTTTAAGCAAATTATTAGGCCTATTTTAGGTTATGCGTTCCCTATTTGGTTTGATATCTCATCACCCCGAATGGAAAGGCTTAGAATTTTTGAGAGATACACTCTTAGGGCTTGCTTGGGTGTTAGAGCTAAGATATACGCAAATGGCACGTAAATACTCCTAACAAAGTAGTTTATGACCAAAGTAAATTAATAAGATGGTAGGCTTAGCATTGAAATACTTAGGAAACTTGCCCTTCGCTAATAACGTTCTACTACTTAGATAACTATTTAAATAAGGAAAGAGCATAGTATACCCCATAGTAGATAAGCATATGTCTGCCATATACTTATTTAAGTGTATTAAATAATAATAATAATGTACATATGTGCAGGTAAAGAACTCTTTTTTTTTTCATAGAAGATTTAAAACACTTGACGTCAGAAATACAGTGTGCAGCACTAGTCAATTTCTGCAAAATTAATGACGAGTTAAAGTACGAGTGCTTTATCTGTTGTTATATAGTCTTATGTAGTTTAAAGATATTGTTTAGTTTTAAGTATAAAAACAAATAATCAGGCATGTTCTGAAATCCGATTCACTTCGGAGTCGGAATGAAAGCAATCTTCAAGAACTCTGTTGAAAAGAATTCAAAAACTTTTCTATGAATTGTCCACATTTACTTACATGGGAATTCCCTAAAGCAAAAAATTAGTCAAGATCGTTTTAAACCCTTAAAGGAGTTGATATCTAAATAAATTTTTAGATATGAGCCCCTACTTGGAAAATATGTATTTAAGAATAAAAGCCGGATCTCTTAATTGTTGTTTATATCAAAACCAAAAGCTATAAGCTATAGCAAACCACATGCAAGAAACAAAAAAAAGCAATATACAGTACTCAAATTCATAGATGTAAGTTCCTTCCTAAACAATAAGTAAAGTCAAAGTACTTACTGCAAATAAATCTTCACCCTAGGTTCAAAGTGAAAGCCAAAAGAATTTCATTTGTATTAAAGTGAAATCAAGGCTACTTAAAGGTTTCCTTCTGTGAAAGAGCCAACTTCAATTACCAAGGCAGTGCGACGAGTAACTCAGTAACTTAACCAAAAAGCCCAACAACAATGTCCGTCGAAACGACTGACTAAACGACCACCTGTAAGATTATTTTAAATGAATTTTACTGGCGCGTAATTTAAATCATTGCATGAACGCCGCCAAATGATGTCCCGCCAACTTCACCGTCGCCATCTTTGACGCCACAATGTAGAGTTGCTCTGCGCTGATGCCTACGAGATGATACAAATGGTGATGAAGTCATGGTTGGCTGAATTTTGCGGATGATTTTAACGTCGTTTCATTATTATTATTATTATTGTTGTTGTTGCTGCTGATACTAACAACTACTAGTGCTGCTGCTGTAAAATTAACGTCAGGACATAAATAAACCAAATGGGTTCCGCATTAGACTTGTGGGTTAGAGCAAAAATTCAATTATGGCCACGCAGACCTAGACGCTGATTTTTTCTTTCACTTTGTATGCTTGATATAGCGGCAAGGCACTTAAAACGACACTAAAATAGCAAAGGTTCCACTGCCAGCTGGAACCATTTAAATAAAGACATTCTACTTCATTAAGGCGCCAGTATGACGGACAATGGTATGAGTGATGAGACTACTACATAAAACTTAATGCACAAAGTAGGTAGATATTAGAGTGTACGTTATTTACCAAGTTCTTTGTTTTTAAAAAAGGAAACCTCAAAATGTCGGGCTTAATTTTTACATAATATAAAAACAAAACAAATGCATAATGATGTACTTTTGATGCTGAATTTGAATCTAACCGTAAAACTGCCGGGTAAAAAAAAGGTTTTTGATCGTTCATTTTGGCGCCCAACGTGGGACCCATTGAAGCCCACTGTTTGGGGTTATAAAACAAGAATTGATTCAGCTATGATTTTGAATCCAACGGCATTTCGTCATGCACGTATGACTTAAAACAACATCATTTCTAGAATTTTCGTATAATTTTACAAAACTTTAATATGATGGAAAACACAAAGTGATAAGTTTTTCCCATACAATTTTTGAGGAACAAATTATTTTCGCGAGAGGCACGGTATATTTCAAATTTTTCTTTTTTAAATTTGAATACTGGCCATTAAACGCGTCTTAAATACAAAGTGTTTTGTAGATAACGGACACCCTAGTAAATATGTACATACTACTGCCCAAATATGTTCAGCAGTTAATGGAATGGTTTGAAAAATTTGGAAAGTGACTGTATTTCAAGAAATTTAGTGATTGCTCACAGGTTAATAAAAACTTTAAGTAAACAAAGTGGGAAACTCACCTGCGGATATTGCGTTGTATGGAACGTGTCACTGCCGCCATATCGCATGCACCCTTATCACCTGGCTTTCGGTTCTCCATGCGACTACTGCACGAACGTCCATCTAGCGTTGCATAGATGGGGCGTCTCCCGGGTACATGTGCTGTATAGATATTTCGTGGTGTTGGAATTTTACTCTTCGTGGCACGTGGACTTGGCTCGAAGCCAGAATCTTGATCTTTTGCTGACTGTTGTTGTTGCTGTTGTCCAATGCCGCCACTGTTGTCTGCAGTACCAGGTGGTCCGCTGCTTGCTTTCCAATTACTGCGCGTTTTGGCACCACTACGTATGCGCTTTTTGAGTCGTCGTTTACGTCCATTGCTATAATCGTAATCATGAGCTTGCGTTGGGGGTGGTGGCGTTTTACTGATAACGCCTACACCATGACGATTTCCACTACTAGCGAAACGACGCATGGGACTACCGCCAGCACCCACTGGTATATCTTCATCATCATCTACGCTGGCTTCTTCATCGTCATCGTCTTCGTCGTCGTCAATGTGAGCATTCGCATCATCTTCCTCTGCTTCATCTTGTGAGCTAAGCGTTACTTCAGCGTGAGTTTCTGGCATAATTTTGAAGACTTGTGTGTCACTGAACTCTTCTTCATAGTGTTCGTCATCATTCTGAGCAACATCTGGTGCTTCACCTTCTAAATCAACGGATTCATCAGATTTCAGCACTTGGAAGCTTGATTTACGTATTGGCTGCTCCTCGTCACCGGAGTCTGAAGGAAGCAAAGTGAAAGAACGACGCGATTCCTGCTCGCGT
Organism: Calliopum simillimum; assembly: GCA_951812925.1. Taxonomy (NCBI): domain Eukaryota; kingdom Metazoa; phylum Arthropoda; class Insecta; order Diptera; family Lauxaniidae; genus Calliopum; species Calliopum simillimum. Next base: position 128,017,321 of record OX638368.1, read on the forward strand.
TGTTGCTGTTGCTGCTGCTGGTCGCTGGAAGAGACGTCTGCTTCATTGGCAGTTTTGCTGGCAAGTGCTGAGGGGCTTGCTGAGGCAGCTGTTGTTGGGGAAGCAGTAGGTGTTGGTGGTAGTGGAGCAGTTGCTGTCTTGGGCACAGAAACATTTGCATTCTCTTCGTTAGCTGTTGACGTTTTTGCTGTTTGTGGTGTGACAACAGGTGTGGGCAACGGAGTTGGTGTGGGAGTTGGCACCGGTGTTGGTGCAGGCGTTGCTGGTGTTTGTATCAGTTGCGGTGGAGCTATTGATTCTCTGTCATCTTTTTCTATCGTTTTTTTAGTTTCTCCCTCAGTTTCTGTTTTACCATTCATTTCAGCCATTTTTCTATCTTCCGGTTTTGTTTGCTGTGTTTCTTTCACTATCACAGCATCCTCATTTGTCACCGCTGTGGCCGCTATGACCAACAGTTGATCAACTTCCTTTGAAATCTGCTCTGCGACACGTTCTTCAAGCATTGTTTTCGCTTCATCGGTTATTTTTGCGTCAGTTTCTGTTTGCTGTTTCTCGGTTTCTTCATCGTGTAGCTTCAACGATGCATTCGATTGTGCATCATCTGCACTACGGTGCACGTCCACTAACGTTGTCACAAGCTCCGATGCAATTTTTTCATTTAAATCTTCTTCATCGTCTGTCAAGTCCAACGCGGTAGGTTTCTGAAAAGTGAGGAAGCATTTTACTTTAAATAAAGATAATGAAAGGAAAATGTCAACCTTATCTTCCATTGATTTCATCTCATCGGCTGTTGACTCTGGTGGTGTTTTTATGAAAGTTCCATCTTTGGTTGCTCCTGCTTGCTGCACTGTGGATGCCTGTGTTGGTGTTGGCGTTCGTCGCTTTGTCGCCGTGGCTGATTGTGGGCGACTTGTGCCTCCCAACGTCTTTGATGGTGGACGTGACGTGGATTTTTGCTTTTCCATAACAACGTTTTCATTGGATTTTGTAATTGCAACCTCACGTTTGTCACGTCGTTTATTTTCAGCTTCCATAGCTGTATCAATACCATCCTTTTTGACATCACCATCATCGTGTTCATCTTCATCATCATCATCCGAATCCCTTAGTTCCCTAGAACGTCGCGTTGAAATCGATCGCCGTTTGACAACGCGCTGCTTTGATTTTTTATGATAGCAGCAGTTCTCACATGAATCCTCACCTTCCTCACCATCTTCTTCGCTCGAGCTGGCATAACGCTCACGTGACTTTGATTTGCGACGTATTTCGATGTTGCTCTTTGAGCGACAGATGTCGCTGCATGGCTGCCCTCCACGACAGTGTTCTGTTGCTTTAGCTTCTCCACAGCTGCTGGTACGCCTGCGGCTGTGTCGCTTGCTGCGCTGATGACGGCGACAAATGTGCGAATATTTTTGTTCCTTTTTATACGTTTGCTCTGTGCAACTACAACTGCCTTCACCACCATTATCAGAATCGGAACGTTTAAGGTAGACGACATATTTCTTGGAGTTACTCAAGTCGTGTATTTCCTCCTTTTCAGCGTATTTTAATGGACGCACCGCTTCGGCATTGGCATCCTGAAAAGGATTTGAGCGACGTGCAGACAGACGTAGCTTACTCGCTGGTGATCCACCATTCGATTGTATAAATTTCGCTGTCGAGCGATGTGCTTTTTGCAGTGCACAGTCTAGTGGCGTTATGACTACACCCTTTGAGTTCCGATAGATGGCATTGATGTCAGCGCCATAGTCCAGCAACATTTTGCACATGTCTGTATAATCGTTGGCCGCAGCGATATGCAACAAACTGCGCCCATCATTACTTGTTGTATTCACTTGTTTTGGGCGCTGTTCTAGCAGCCACTCAACCAATTCGCGTCTTCCCGAGGAGGCTGCCTCATGCACGGGTAAATCGCCTTTAGCATTGCGTAACCACAAGTTGGCACCTCGTTCCTTTAGCAATTTCACAGTTTCAAACTGCCCCTTCGAGCAGCCGCAGTGTGCTGGTGTCCGTCCTTTGCGATCCTGTCGATTTGGATCGGCTTCTAGGTCCAACAAACGCGATGTAGCATCGGCATGACCTAAGGTTACAGCATAATGCAGCGCTGTGCAACCATTGGAGTCGATGAGATCTGTTGGTGCACCACAAAGGCTGATCAAAGTATCGATGCATTCGGTGTGTCCGCGTGAAGCTGCGCAGTGTAAAGCGGTCAAACCATCTCTACAAAAAAAGAAACGGAAGAAAATTTAAAAAATTTTTTTTTTTTTTTGTCTCACTCAAGCACTTTAGATAAAAGATGTCAGCGTAGAGTTTGTGCTCGATTACGACAAACATAATATTTCAATATTTTCCAAACTTCTCGGAATAACAACACCCACGAATAATAATTTTGTTTTATTGTTGAAGTATTGTGTTCACTGTAGACGAGCCAAAATAACAACTTAGAAAAATTTTGTTCATGGATGTTGTAGTTCCGAGAAATTTGGAAAATATTGAAATATTCAGGCATGTCGTTAAATCCGAGTGATTTGAATTACTTTTCATTTAGGAGGCTTTTTGATGAAAACGGTGAGTCGAACGGGAATAGCAGGTTCTACAAAAAATAATGATTTGAATTAACGAAAATATAACCGTTTAGAAAATATTTGATAAGATCAAATTTTTCGACTTATTTGCGGTTTTTAAGAAAATTTTCTGAACGGCTATTTTTTCGTTAATGCAAATTAATACTATTTGAAGAACCTATAATTCTCCAAAAAGAGATTCTGATACTATTTTTCATTCGACTCACAAAAAGCATCCTAAATAAAAAGTAATTGAAATCACACTGATTTCACGACATGCCTGATTGTGTTTGTTGCAGGCGAGCCAAAATTGGCTCATTCTTGTTCTATTCTGACACCCTTGCTTTAAACCAATTGCTAAGTCAAAACAAAAAAAATGTATTCCGATTGTCTCCTTTTTTGTTTAGCAATTGGCTAATTTATCAGCAATAATTAACCGACTTATCTGCGCTCTCTACTCGTGCGCCCGCCTTAACCAACGCTATCACTGCCTTAGCCGAACCTGCTGATGCAGCCCACAGTAACGGTTGCCGTCCGTCCTTATCCTGCAAATCGACACTTGACTGCGGATGCGCCAAGAGTATGCTGAGTATCTCCAGCGACAGCTTGCTGGAAGACGCTTGACCTAATTTGCCCTCGTAATTTGCGCCACACATCTGTGCCGCATAATGCAACGGTGAACCACCGTTGATGTCCGGTGTTGTCACATTCGCGCCAGCTGCCAGCACTGACCTGAGTGCTTCCACTTCACCGCAAACTGAAAATGAAGTTCAGTGAAATGAATTAAGTAAATGCAACAACACATGTATAATTAGCTGAGTGTGTGTGTGTGTAACTCACCAGTTGCCCAGTGCACCACCGAGTGGCCCTCATTATCGACCGCATTCACGTCAGCTTTATTCGCCAGCAGTAAATTGACCATCGCCAAGTTACCCTGAATAACAGCTAAGTGAAGCGGTGTAAAACCATCCTCATCAGCAGACTCCAGTAATTCTGGAGCTGCGATGGCAATGCTTGCGGCAGCCACGAGGTCACGTTGCTGTAGCTCGGCACAGTAGTGTAGAGCACTTTTATTACGGCTGTCACGTTGACGAATGCGTTCCGGCTGTATGGGTTTTGTTGTGTTCCCCCCATCAAATATTATGGTTGGTTAAGGTTTTTTTTTTTTGTGAAAAGAAAATGAGAAGAAATGAAAATAAATTACATAATTAGCAAAATTTTTATAGTTCGGTTCAGAATATGAAGTAAACTTATGCTAGGGTTATTAAAGGTAATCATTTCACAACACCTTACATGGTGTTCTAATAAGATATTTTAGTGGAACGACGTAAGTTACCCAATTTTTTACTAAAATCAAAATTCCTAAATCCTCCGAATAAAATGATATGTTTCGAAAAATTGAAACCTTGGCAATTCAAATTCAATTCTCAAGTGAGCCAAATTCTTTTTTCAGTAGTAAAGAAAAACAAGGCATCTTCTGAAAAAAGTGCACAAAGTATAAAATGCTTAGAATTATTCTAAGAATGCTATCGAATTTTTTTAGACTTTGCTCAGACATTTTACAAAAATTGGTCCAAAAAAAAAATTTAATAAGTTCCAAAAAATTCAAAAGAAAGTCACACGTATTCCTTAAATGATTCTTAGCATTTTATGCCTTATGCACTTTTTTCGTAAGTTGCCTTGTTTTTCTCTGCTACTGATAAAAGACTTTAACGGCTTCACAATATTGTTAATAACTTCTGAACCAATATGGATTACCCCAATTTTTTTTTTCTGGGATATAGTTTCTAGACATGTTAAGAACGCCCAAATATTTTTTATAATTTTCTCAGAGGCAGAGAAGTTGCTTAATTCTTATGTAGAGTAGAACGGGGCGATGTCGTGCACTCAACTTTGACATGCTCGTAAAGCCGTACATCTCAAGCGAATGCGACAAGTAAGCATCCGATCGAAAGATAATTTCGTTGGTTACATCCATGTGTAACAACATTTGTGTAGCGAGAAATTGTGTTTGTGTAAGTGAAGAAAAAAAAATTTGCACGACATTACCCCCCTCAAAATTTGTGGGGTAATGTCGTGCATTGTTTTCCGAGTATAGTAAGGGTACCAAAATGTGTGAGAAATGATGGGTAGTGTTTCTATTAGTGGAGATTTAGCATTATCATGTATTTATTTATTATTATACAAGTGTGAAGTACATAATATATTGTGTAGAGTAGAACGGGGCAATGTCGTGCACTCAACTTTGACATGCTCGTAAAGCCGTACATCTCAAGCGAATGCAACGAGTAAGCATCCGATCGAAAGATAATTTCATTGGTTACATCCATGTGTAACAACATTTGTGTAGCAAGAAATTGTGTTTGTGTAAGTGAATGTGCACGACATTACCCCAATGGTCGTATTAAAGGTCAACTTCGATAACTCGGTGAAGCCAAAAATTTTTTTCGAAAACCATATACTTCTTTTCTTTGGCAGGATATCTCGTTTCAGAAAACACTTACCTGGTATATTTTCTCTGAAGGAAAATTATTTTTCTGACCCGATAAAAAAAACACTTTTATCGTCCCGAAAGCGTGCGTTTTGAAAAAAAGGTTACTCTGTAGAGACGAACTGGTGAAAATTGCTAGTATTATATGCATAAGCTCAGTAGGTCAGCAGGTCCCTACCTTACGAACAGTTGGTAAATCATTCAATTCTTTGGGCTAAAACAGCCAGTGCACGACATTACCCCCTGCACGACATTACCCCGTTCTACTCTACCTATTTGAAATAGGGATTTTCAATAATAGATGAAAAACTATGGTCCAAAAAAAAAACCATTTTATTCCTGGTTTATGCTAAATATCTAAAAAAAAATTTTGTACTAAATTTTTACCAGTTGCTACAAGACACCATTTTTTTTAAAGCCTTTTTTACATATATTTTCTTATTTGGCTCACTTGAAAATTTTTTTTTCTAGATAGTTTTCAAGGATGTTCTAAGGAAACTAAAAAAATAAATGAATCAAACAGAAAGTAAAATAGTCGTTTTCAAACTATTTGTCAATATTTATGCCGAATCCGGTCTAAAAATTGCGCTACCGCATATGGTTTTCGTGATATCGTAACTTAAAAGGTCTTTTTGGTATTTTTGATGCTATACAGGGTATCGAAGAGGTTACAAAGCTTTTGCGATTTGATACAGGAGGACAAGACTAGCAAGGGCCTAAATTTACTACTGAGAAGTTATAAAAAAATAACTGATTTTCTGAATTGGTTTACAAAATAAAGTTTCTTGGGTGGCCTAAAGTTTCAGAGCAAGCTCTTTGAGAAAAACTTTTAACTAGTTATATGAGCTTTCCAAGAAGCTATTTGGTTTATAGATTTTAAAATTTCACAAAGTTCTGGACCTAAATTTGATATTTTCTTTTTTTTTTTCTTCCTTTTTGACTTTGACGGTCATTTTAGTAAGAAATTGGTTCCATTAATATACCACTTTATAATTTTTTTGGAGACTCTGTTTAGTATCCTGTAATTCTGTAGCTTATTTGCTATACCAGTTTTTGAATTTGAGGTCAGAAAAAAATATTTTATGTTACAACACACGCTTTCAAACGGATTGTTCTTGAAAAGTATCATATCAAAAAAATGGTTTGATACATTTACTACCAAATTAAAGAAAATTTAACAAAAAATCCAAAGAAAATTATAAATAGGTATATTGATAGAAACGTTCTCATGTTAAAACGGCCGCCAACGTCAAAAAAAGAGAAAAAAAAAAACTCAAAATATCAAATTAAAAGATAGATAACTTTGCAGAGCCCTTTTAAACCTATATAAGACAATAATCTTGATCAAAAACTCTTCAAAGTTCGAAAAAAAGTTTAAAGTGAGCAAGAAGGTTTTTACAGTTCCCACTTCAAAAATCTGACTCTATGTTTTTATTTTTGATTCTGTTTATTCTTTTCAAAGTTATAACCATTCTAAGACAATGTAATAATTTTCAATTTTTTTTTTTTTTTTTTCCTCACTTTATTCCTGATTTTGTAAATAGATAAGAAATTTACCTTACTAGAGTTCCTCTTAGTACATAAATTCGACCACTTCAACTTGATTTAAAGAGACTACGCAATTGTAAACTTTAGCAAACAAACTCACTATAAAACAATGATTTTTAAGTGTGCAATAAAACACAAAAAGTTTTTAATTTCATTCCTTAGGATCTGGCCTATCTATTCCAAAATGCATAAAAATCGATCCAGCAGTTTAGTTACTATAGCGTATTTTTCATTTAGAGGCATGGCACCACCCCCTTCATAACATAAAGTTCATGTTGTCGTTCCTAAGTATTAACCCTAACCATACTAAATTTCATAAAAAACTACGCAGCGGGTTACTCGTGAGAAGTTTTTTTCCATTTGGGCGAAATGCACATAAAGTGTTCCTTAGTGTGAGCATTATCTCCTTTTCAAATTTGATAATAAACGACGCAGCGCTTGGGAAAAATCCCAATTTTCTGGCCATAAGTCGAAAAAATAACGGTAGAATTTTCAAACTAGGTAATTCCTAAAAATTCCTTAACAATATATCGTCGTCTAAGTTCTCTTTTGCCCCATAAGCATATTCGCTAAAAAAGCAAAATAACATATCTTTTGTCGAAACAAACGCAAGTTATTTGCTTTTGTTTTTTTAACAAATATGCGTATGGCGCAAATGAGAACTCGGGCGACGATATGAGAATTTAGGCAAAACTCTTACATTTTCACAGAAATTGGGCGTGGTCAAAATTCAAGTACGCCCAATTCTCATATATCCGTTACTTAAAATGAAGATGGATCATAACTCTTACCTTTTTCATCAGAATTTAATAAAATTTTATAAAATAAGGGTATACAGATTTTCACAAAAATTTACACCAACAATTCAAAAACATAATTTTTTTATTAAATGGTGTGTGCAAATTGGGGAGAAGGATAACAACACTTCAAGCTATCAAATCATGCCAAAAAACCGAAAACTGAAAGCGAAATGTAACATTTTATTAGATTTACTTTGATTGACTTTATGATTCGAAAGAACTTTTTTAGATTTCAAAACACGCCAAGTTTACCAGGTTTACATTTTTTTGTCTCCGATTTCGCTCAAATTTGGCAATATGGTAGATCCGGTGCGCAAGAACAACAATCCGGGAGGATTTGCTTCTAGTACCATTTGTTGTTAAAATACAGAGTGTTGAAGTTGGCATTTTTAGTCATTTTCATGAAAAGGGTGTTTTTTCAAAAACACTAAAGTTTGTAAATTTATACATCTAAGTTACTGGTCCCATTTATTTTGAAGTGTTCTTTTTATAAAAAAATATTTCTTAGTGAAAACATTTATTTTTCACCAAAATTTTTTACACTTAAAAATACTTTTGGATTTTTTTTTTAAAAAACCCCCCTTCGATTTTTTTTTAAAAGAAGGTACTTTAAGTTAAATCATGATTTATAAGCTTTAAAATGATGTATGACTCAAGATGGGATTCGAACGATACATGGGTGTTTTTGGCTTTTGAACGCCCGCTGAAGGCAAAAATCTTTTTTTACTCGAGAGGAAAGCATCTCACGTAAAAAGTGTACTAGGCAAAAAATGCTTGGAATCGACCAAGCAATACGTGTGGTTTTTTTGGAATTTTTTGAAAAGTTAAAAAAAAATTTTTTTTCTTTTCAATAATTTTTGCAGAAGTTTTTAATAAAAAAAATTTTTCAAAAATTATTCAAAAAAAAAAGGGGGGTAGCCGAGGTCGATAAAAGTGTAAAAAATTATGGTGAAAAAAAAAATTTTTTCACCAAGAAATATTTTTTGATAAAAAGAACACTTCAAAATGAATGGGACCAGTTACTTAGATTTATAAATTTACAAACTTAAGTGTAAGCTAAAAATTTTTGAAAAAACAACCTTTTCATGAAAATGACTAAAAACACCAACTTCGACTCCCTGTATTTTAACAACAAATGGTACTACATTGGACTAAATCCACCCGGATTGTTGTTTTTGCACACCGGATCTACCATATTGCCACATTTGAGCGAAATCGGAGACAAAAAAATTTTGAGCTGGTACACTTGACGTGTTTTGCTTCATGTATAGAACATCTTTTCAAATACTTAATATCGTATTGATTTTGAAGCTGTAAGATTCAGTAATTTGCATTCGGTCATGGCGTCCAGAGGTTTAAAGAATTTAATACGCGCGGCATTATTCCAATTCGCGCTATACATGGATTCCTCCTACGATTGCAATGAACCAAGGTTACAAATGTAGCTGGTAAATATATGTTAGCATCATCTAACAGAGAACAAAATGCCCTGGAGGAACGAGTTCGATCTCCACGCAGACAAGATTTTTTTTTTTTAGTTTTTCGGAGAGTGCATTCAAATTTCAGAGAATACTTAGTTGTTTTTTTTTTAATTTATAACAAATATTTTACTTTATGATGTCGCCGTGATCTTAGCAAATATTGCCATGATAGTTCCTAATTAATAAAAAGATTAATACAGTAATAATAAAGGTCCTTAGATTCAAACTTATATTTGGTAATTATCAACGAATATACGGTTGAACCAATAGTATTGCTCAAATATGCCGTTCATTTAGTACTTAATATCAAATATTCATTTCAGCTATATCAAAAATATTATTTGTTAATTATTACCAAATTTCGATGTATGTTATCATATTGTTTTGTCGGTGTATGAAAAAAGACGTGGCAACTAAATACAAACAAAAATTTTATAATTGTGCTCTGAGGAAATTATTTCACTAAAATATTATGAAGCCAAAGAGTTAACTGATCCAACTGTTTTTTGTCTAAGCCATTTAAACACTTGGCTTTAAATAATACAATGTCAAATTAAAATGGAAATATAAAGCAATTTTCCATTAAATGCACTTCTAAGCACTAAGCACATTAGATTATTTAATTAAAACATTATAATTAATTATGCATATTCTTAATATAACAAATTATAATAAACTAATTAAAATGTCATTAAAACTACATGTTTGTAAATAAATAGAGCACACGATGAAAAAAAAAAACTTTCAATTTCCCACGTATTAAAAACAAAGGACGAAAAAATAAACAATAATTTTTATTCATATGTTATCTATAAATATGCAATTAATATGCTTATCACATGAGTGCATACACTGACAACTACTAAAAAAATAACACACAAAACAAAAAAAAAATTTAAATAAAAAATATATTGCGGTAGTACCTTAAAAACGTGCAATGGAAATATTTTGTATCCTTTAAATATGACACATAAGTACGTGTTGTGATGAGGATGTTGTCGGCAAAAAAAACAAACAAACAAATACAAAAGCAAATTGCGTACCGTTAACTTTAATACATCAAAATAATTCAATATTTATTTGTTTAAAAGTAATTAAAAATCAGTCAATCAATTACTGACATTACGTTTGGCATTAAACACAAAACACCAAGAGCACTGAACAACAACACACACGCAAAACAAACGGAATGTGCTCGCAATTAAAAAAACTCAAAAAAAAAAAACAAACATATTTTTGTTGTAATTAATAAATTTCGCGCATTTTATTACATTTAATAATAATTATTTCATTAAATAATTTATTCACATTTCAAAATGATTTGATATGTTAATTGAAATTTCTTGAAAATTATTATTTTTTTGCTTAGCTCCGATTTCACAATGTTCAGTTATGCCTTAACCGAAACTTTAACTGGCACTTTGACATAAAATTTTAACAAAAATTTTAATTTATCTAGTAGTTAAATTTTAACTGGATATTGTGTAAACGGCACTTAGTGTATTTATTGCTCAATATTATAAATATTGCCCAATAATATCCATGGTGAAGAAAATATCCGCAGAAAGTTGTGTATTTTTGGTATGACACAACAAAGGTAACTAACGAATTGTAAAAACAACAATTGTAAATATAAACAAAAACAAGAAAGTAGAAGTTTTTCGGCGGATCTGCATAACCGACTGTGAGCTATGTCACATCCATTGCACAGCTTAGTGTGAGATTAATGTAATCTAAAAATTTGTCCTACCTTTTTAAATATGTTAGAAATGAAGCACGACTTTGAATTATACAGCATTAGGAAGGTATTTGTATGTACATGTGCACAAAGTTAAAATTTTTTTAATATTTTGCCATTAAGACAGGTAAAATTCAATGCAAAATTTTTCATTATTAACAACGACAAAATACGCGGTCACACAGAACTGAAAAGAGGAAAGAGCACAAAGGGAAAGACAAATAGCTGATTGACACTGATTTCATGTTTTTTTGTTTTCTTTTCGTTTCTCATTTTTCATTGTACCACGGGTGATAAATGAGCTATTCTTTTTTGTACCAAATAGCAAAAAAATGTACTAGAACTGTCCAAAAAGTACCAAAATTATGTAATACATTTACCACCAAATTTTACCACAAATGTTGACCATTGGGCAATTCTAGTGTATCTTAATTTCTTAGATCTCGAATAAAATATTCAATTAAAAAAAATACTTTATTAGCTACCAACAATGAAAATACAATGATGGTCGGAGCTTACTGTTCAGTGTTTTTGAGTAAAACAACAACAAAACACAAAAAACAAGGCAAAAATACACATAAACAAAAAAAGCAAAAAAATGTATCGGAAGGCTGGTTTGCGTTACTAGTTTCGGGACCCACCACAGGTCAAAATTGACTATAATAAGTCAATTCCTCATCAGACGCTTTGCCGACATCTTATAGAATTCTGCAAGCATACTTTATTTAACTTTTAGCATAGATTAGACGAGAATCACAGCTACAAGAAAAACACAGCACATGCAAAAATTCCAATTTCTTTGTATTTTCCCTTTATATACATTGCCCTGCCATTGTGAGTCATCAATATTATTATTTTTAAGTGATTTTTAGTTAATTTTAAACAGCACACCTTTTTACATAAATGTACACATATGTGGACAATAGTTGATTATGCATAAAAGCTCAAATCTTTATATTTTACTAGCATTCCCCGGTGTGTGTTGCTAGACTTTCTCTTGTTCATTCCCTTGGGGAAATAATTTATTTCCACCAAAAGATCGTAAAAATCATAAAAAAATGTCATTGATATTAAAAAAAAATCACGGTTGCATAGTGATATTTTTTTTTTGTGAAAAATGTTAACGATATTAGAAAAAAAGCTTCTCTGTTGGAGAGATAGTTTCCCTTCATAAAATTTTAACTATTGCAAATGCTCTCTCGAGAGAGGTAATATATTCTAGAGAAGAGAGTTTCCAGGCAGATTTACGATTAGGCCCAATATTCCACTTTTACACATACTCGTAAATATGTTCGTAATGCCATCACGGTGGTTTTTAAAAAAATTCAACTTTTTCAAATACCACCCGCGATTTTTTTCGGGGATAGTGTTGGGGGACCCTTCTAGTATCAGAATCCGGGATCCGCGAAATCGAACGTCCAGCCGTTTTTTTTTTTTTCGACATTTTAGTTTTTTTAACGATTTTTGAGAATGTCTCGGATTTATATACATATTATGTACACATATATATGTATGTACGTACATATATATACTTGTATATGTATATATGTGTAATATATATATATGTATATATATATACATACATGCATACATACATATAAAAGGTATCGTTTCCGCACCATTTATTTTTAAAAAAAATCAGTTTTTTCGTATATAAAAAAACACAAACAAAAACCGGATACAGCAATAGTCACTCCAGATTTGATTTTTGATGCTTAATCCGAATCCGGTCTTAGAATTGCTCTATTACTTCTGCACTTTGAGATATCCTTACATATATGTATAAAGGACACCACTTTTTTTCCTATTTTTGAAGTTATATAACAAGATAAGATAATATTATGCCGTAAAATCTGGTATGACAGTTAATAGCCCTAGTTTTTTCTTGAAAACTCAATTGAACCGATAACGATCTTTTTTTTTTTGTCGGAGATATCTTTACCTAAAAAGTTAAAAAAGTGCAAAAACACGATTTTTGGCTATATTGGATGTTATATGCAGGACACACAAAATTCTTCTGTGAATTTCTATTACCAGAAGCATTTAGTGCTTTCTTTTGGCTTTCAACTGAGCTATTAAATATTCATCTGCAATATTTCTCTGCAAAATTATGTTAACTTTAAAATCACACCATGAAACTTAAAGCGAAAAATCTCGGTTTTCGGCTATATTTGAGGTTGTATACAGTACGGACGAAATTTTTCTGATCTTTTTTACCAACCGAAGCATTTAAAACCATTCTTTATCTTCAAAATGAGCTAACAAGTGGTCTCTTGTAATAGTTTTCTTAAAAGTTATGACTATTTTAAGACGACATGTTGCAGCAATACGTATGTAAGAAATACTCGTACACTATATTTTAGTGGCACCCCTGTGAGTTTGCACTTCATAATGTAATTTTTAAATGGTCATAACTTTGTAGAGGAATATTGCAGATGAACATTTAATAGCTCAATTGAAAGCCAAAAGAAAGTACTAAATGCTTCTGGTAATAGAAATTCACAGAAGAATTTTGTGTGTCCTGCATATAACATCCAATATAGCCAAAAATCGTGTTTTTGCACTTTTTTAACTTTTTAGGTAAAGATATCTCCGACAAAAAAAAAGATATCGTTATCGGTTTGATTGAGTTTTCAAGAAAAAAGCTAGGGCTATTAACTGTCATACCAGATTTTACGGCATAATATTATCTTATCTTGTTATATAACTTCAAAAATAGGAAAAAAAGTGGTGTCCCTTATACATATATGTAAGGATATCTCAAAGTCCAGAAGTAATAGAGCAATTCTAAGACCGGATTCGGATTTAGCATCAAAAATTACATCTGGAGTGACTATTGCTGTATCCGGTTTTTGTTTGTGTTTTTTTATATACGAAAAACCGATTTTTTTTAAAAATAAATGGTGCGGAAACGATACCTTTTATATGTATGTATGCATGTATGTATATATATATACATATATATATATTACACATATATACATATACAAGTATATATATGTACGTACATACATATATATGTGTACATAATATGTATATAAATCCGAGACATTCTCAAAAATCGTTAAAAAAACTAATATGTCGAAAAAAAAAAACGGCTGGACGTTCGATTTCGCGGATCCCGGATTCTGATACTAAAAGGGTCCCCCAACACTATTCTCGAAAAAAATCGCGGGTGGTATTTCAAAAAGTTGAATTTTTTTAAAAACCACCGTGCCATCTTAAGGGGACATTCGCTTTTGTAATTGAAAAGAAAAACACTTTTTAAAAATTTTATTATGAAAAAACTATTATATTTATTGACAAAATTTCTTTTGGACATTGTTAAACACTGTTTAAGAAATATGAAAAAATTTTTTTTCTTTATTTTTAGTTTCCCTTAGCTGCTGTAGAGGGCGCCAAACAAAAGTTACTTTTTAAACGGTAGGAAATATTTTAGACCTCCTGTAACAGATTTTTGAAAAATTCAAAATTGATTTTATTTTTGAGACCGAAAACTATACAGTAAGCCTTTAAAATTCATACTTTTTTATATTTTGAAGTTTTTGTATGAATATTTATGAAAAATGCGCAAAAAATGAGGTACTTAACCTCAAAAAATGCCCCGTAAAAAAAAGAGGGGTGTGTTTTTTAAAACTTTCAGAGGTTTATTATTCAATATTTTTTATGAGTAATCGAATACTTTTTGGTTTTTTAAAATCCGTCGAGTAGATTCGGAGAAAAATTTCCTACCAGTTTGTAAAGTAACTTTTGGATGACGCCCTCTACAGCAGCCAAGGGAAACTTAAAATTAAAAATATAAAATTGTTTTCATATTTTTTGGACAATACTTAACAATGTTCAAAAGAAATTTTGTCAATAAACATAATAGTTTTTACATAATAAAGTTTTTAAAAAGTGTTTTTTTGTCTTCAATTACAAAAGCGAATGTCCCTTTAAACTAAAAATTCCATTAACCATTGTGTAGCGTGCAACGAACAAAATATGACAACAAAGCAGCATAGCAACGGAAATGCAGGAAATGAAAATAAACAATAGCGCGGTCGTCATGACGAACGATCACAACAATGCAACGCACCACAACAATACATTCACCGCCTAGTTGTCAAAAGTGATTTTTTGCGCTTTACAATGGTGATGGTGTAAATTTGACTTGTGGTGAAAAGCTCTCTAGAGGTTAAATTTAATTTTCATTATACTTCCTTAGAAATGTCACATTTGCTTCTAATAATCATTTCTGAATTAAATTAATTATAATTTAATTATAATTTATAATTAATTATAATTTATAAGTTGCAACCACAACCACATTCCCAAATTGTAACACAAATGAAATAGAAATACAAAAGTTGAAATTCAACGAAAAATTAAAGCGGTGCAATTTTCATGGCCATGATATAATAATTAGAAGATAAAATCAGCTATTAAACGTGCCTCTCTGCTGGCTTCAGATTTTCAGGAATGATATGTATATGTTTTACATATGAGGAGTGATTTTTCAAAAGGGCGTAAAACCACTACCAACCTCGAACAAACCTAAGGATGCCATCGCCAGTACCATGCTAATATGCATCCTCTAGTTCAAAATTCATCACAAAAAATTCATTTTTCCAAGTTAAAATCGTGATCAAAAATCGCATTTCGGAACAAAAGGCTTACTTCCATATAATTTCATAGATAGTGGTCAAAAAAACTTTTAATATTTCTTATATGCCCCAGGCTATATAGGTGCTTACATACCATGCATATAGACATCAGCATAAACTTCTAAATGGTGAAATAAGAGTGATTTGCAAACAAAAGGGCTTATTTCCAAAAGTTTTTTACTTTTGCAATTACTACAAATATGTTACAATAAAAATGTTAAGGGGATTAGAATCTTTGCTCAACTCACTATAACACTGGAGACATTAAAAAAAATAAGTTATTGTAAACAGCCCTGAAAATTTGTTTAACATGGTTGAACGCACTTTTGAAAAATCACTCCTCATATGTAGGTGGCATGACTTCCTCATCAAATTCACCTCGTTTCTGTTTTGAGGTTGCATCGGCCATTCCTTGTGTCCGAGCAAAATGCATTAAATCAAAAAATGCCTTCAATATAGCAGTATGCTAAAGATCACAAGGAGAAAAATATGAAGCAATTCTTAAGAAAGCACTTTCCTATGGAAATTTAGAAGCGCTTACACAATAATTTTTTGTAGTGCTGTAGTAAACATTCAAATTTCAAATGATGTTTGGAGTGACATGATTGTTTTCATATTTAACTACAATATTATTTTTAAAAATGTGTTTTATATACAAACTTTTTACACACATAACACAAATTTTGTTTATGGACCGAGTTGATGCCCACCGCGGGCTACATACATTTTTTTTATTTTTTTTTTCTTTGTTTTTTCTATTATTTTATTTTTTTTTTTATTATTTTAGTTTTTTTCAAATGTTTTACGCTTTTATTTTCCCTTTTTTTACTTCTTTATTATTTTTGAATTGAATTGAAATTGAATATATGTAACGGAATTTCGTAAAGGTTGGGATGGTTTATTGATTACTGGTTTTAAAAGGGATGGAAATAATGTTAACTTAGATATACCAATAGAAAGGTATGGTCATTTGCTACAACTTTTTTCTAGAAAGTCATTTGATACCGTAATGAAATCAACAATTATAGCCATTTGAATGAAGACAACTTTTTTGGCCGCAAAAAATTTGCCGTATAAGTTGGGACACTTTCAAAAAACTGCAAAGTTAGTCAAAAAACTAAGTAAAACTGCATGATATTATTAGAATATTTATTGAAACGTCATGTCTCAAAGAAACAATTTAAACATCATTCTTCCTAATCTGATTCGCAGTTTTTACAGTTAAGGAAACTGTTCCGCATATTTTATAAATAAGGTTCTTCTTGCGCGAGACAAGTCTCTATTGTATACCATTAATGGAGTGGCGTACGAAGCAACTCTTTTAACCAGCTCCAACAATAATGCATTGTCTACAATTTTTAATTTTATCATTCACTTATTGGATATACCTCGCCAAAATTTTTGGGATTTTATAAGCTTTTGCATTGGATTGAATGAAAGAAATTTGTTTTAAGATTACCCTCAATGATTTTTTCTAAGGCTGTAAAATGCACTCGAATATCAAATTCTGTTTGGAAAGACTCTTTTGTTAGACATTTTTTTTAATGTACAAATTTTGTGTCTCAACTTCGTATAGGTCTGTGGTCTAGAGGTCTAACAGGTTTTTAATTGTAATGTTATAATATATTGCTGCCTATTGCACGAATCTTATTTTGGTCAGCTCATATTTATTAAGAGAACGCTTTGCGTCACATTACAAATAAGCGCTTCAAAAGCCCTTCTTCCAGAAGCTACAGAACGCTTACATCCCAGGACATGCAATATTAAAAGAATTAACTAGTGTGCCAAAAAAGTAGCACCACGGAATGTCTTTTGTAGCGCTTCTTTTCCCCTGAGAATTTACTTGTATGGGGGCCTTTTAAAAATAATATATATTTTGCAAAACAATTTGCAAATTTAAAAATATGTACTTATGTTTTTTTTTAAATCTAGCTGGCACCGCATTTTTTACCGAATCTTTTTGTATACTTCTTGTATTGTAGGTTGACTGTCAATGAATATAGTGATTGTAGAAAATTTTATGATTAAGTGACGTCACAAATGGTTTTCCTACTAGACGGATGATAGAGGAGTGTAGAATAATCACAAAAACAAAACTTTTAGCATGATTATACAGAGCGAAGAAAAAAAGCATAACTTGCGTTGCTAATTGAGTTTCTACCGCGTTCATGAGTGTTTTAACCACGTTTCTTTGCTATGTTGGATTTAACAACGCTCCAAGATTATATTTATATGGTGTGTAGCTAAATCAACCACGAACGCAGTAGAAACTCATTTAGCAACGCAAGTTATGCTTTTTATCTTATCTTTCTAGAGATATTATCGAAATAATGGATTTTGGTGATGACAAAAATGGCAAAATTTTATTATGTTTATGATAAACACTGGCAAGAAAGTTGAGGCAAAAAGAACATGCCAGTACTTTCCTAAAAAATACAGTTTGAGGTAAGTACCTCAGCTTCAAGGGCGCTTATGTGTTAAGGGCCCTCAAAGATCTTTACGAGAATTTAACCACTTGTTTGAAGACTACTCGTTTAAATTTTTATAAAATTTTATTGAAAAATCTTTTCGTAAAAGATTATTAACAATTATATTTTATCACGTTGTTTTGCTACTTACATTATTCAATTATTTTTAACATACATATCTTCCCATTCATCTTCGTCCCTCCGCTACATTCAAGTAAAATAAATCATTTTCATGTTATTATTGCTGTCACAAGTATTCTCATTTATTTACAATTTACATTCATAAATGCAAATCAGAAATGAAAATATCAAATATCATCAGCCAAATCTATTGCTGCTATGACACAACAATCACCCAACTCCCCAGACTACCAAAGTTTCCAAGTGTCATTCCTTGCTAATTGCATTTATGTGATATAATTCGCACTTAAACTTTTTCCTCTACCGCATTTAACATTCGGAAGAACCATGTAAACAGAAAATATGGAAAATACTTTTGAAATTGAGTTTGATTTTCAACTAGAGATACCGATGATGACAAGTTGTGCATGCGGACAACACGGACGGTTGGCTATTTAGCATTTGATTATCACAATTTACAACGCAAACGGACATTTGCACGAAGGACACTAGCGCCCGTCACTCTTGAAGATGGACAGAGCGCGCAACAAATTATTTGAATTATTCATAAAATAAAGTGTTCACTGCGTTGTTGTTGCTGTTGGAGATGATAATGATGATGGGTTTCACAAAAATATGCTAGCCACGATAAGAAGCAACAAAAGAAAAAAAAAAAAAAAATACAAAATTAAAATATCAAAATAAATAATTGTGGCAAGTGGAAAATGTTTAAGGAAAGCAGCATTTTATTCTACTGCAAACATTTATGCTGTAGGGCGTTTTGACCCAATGACCTACAATAAAACACAAGTACATACATAAGAACGTTGCTGCAAAAAACCGATAAGCAAACAAAAGCGCCTAAAAGTAGACTATCATTTTACTTTCACTTTTTTGCTTGTTTGAACTTTGCCAGCAAACACGCATGACTTTAGCAAGTAGGTATGTGTTATGTGTGTGTGTATTTTGGGGATATTGAAAGTACATACATATATATTAACACTTGGTTATTTCAGTGCTTGTATAGAGGAGTAGGTTGCCTAATGCAGTCATTGTAAACACAAAATTTCTTCCACATTGACAAGAAGTGTCAATCAGGCAGCAGTGCGCTATGGAATTATGTCACGCGAGACGGCAATACAATTCATTTGCATATGTACACTCTAAGTGCGGCTGGCATAGTAAACATAACCTCAAATTAAAGTACACGAAAATCAGCCAGCAGGCAGGTGGGGTGGGATCTCGAAGTTCAAAGAAATTATTATTGTTGCACGCAAGCAAAACAGCATTGTGCTTTGCTGAATGTGTTTTGTAAATATTAAAGAGAGTGGATTCAAAAGCAAAAATGCTTTGAGTGGTGAATAAATTATTTTGGTGGCAAAAAATTGCAAATGGCAAATGTCAATCCTCCTTTTTGTGTGTTTTTTCATTTAAGCACTGGCTGTTTTACCCGGCGTTGCTTGGTTTTTGTTTTATTTTTCACTGGATTATTTGTATAAAGAACAACTTGTTGCTTTATGCCACACGGTGGTTTTTAAAAAAATTCAACTTTTTGAAATACCACCCGCGATTTTTTTCGGGGATAGTGTTGGGGGACCCTTCTAGTATCAGAATCCGGGAACCGCGAAATCGAACGTCCAGCCGTTTTTTTTTTTTTCGACATTTAAGTTTTTTTAACGATTTTTGAGAATGTCTCGGATTTATATACATATTATGTACACATATATATGTATGTACGTACATATATATACTTGTATGTGTATATATGTGTAATATATATATATGTATATATATATACATACATGCATACATACATATAAAAGGTATCGTTTCCGCACCATTTATTTTTAAAAAAAATCGGTTTTTTCGTATATAAAAAAACACAAACAAAAACCGGATACAGCAATAGTCACTCCAGATGTGATTTTTGATGCTTAATCCGAATCCGGTCTTAGAATTGCTTTATTACTTCTGGACTTTGAGACATCCTTACATATATGTATAAAGGACACCACTTTTTTTCCTATTTTTGAAGTTATATAACAAGATAAGATAATATTATGCCGTAAAATCTGGTATGACAGTTAATAGCCCTAGTTTTTTTCTTGAAAACTCAATCAAACTAATAACGATATCGGCGCCACCTATTTCGCAAATATTATTAATAAAAATATGTTTTTAAGCAAAAAATCACTAAAGAAAGCTAATACAGAAAACTAGTTTTATAAAATAATGGTCCAAAAATAGGTGCTCCTATATGTTTATATTATTTAATTCTACAAAATTGTTACCTCTAAAATATCGGTAAAAGTCCAAAAATATCGGAAAACATTTTAAATGTCGATTATAGGGGAGATGTGTGTACCTTGGTCCGAGTGTACCTCGGTCCAAGTGTCGGTTGCCACTTAACAGTTGCACGTGTACGATAATGTTCTTCTATGGAATTTTCCACTCATACCAGTGACTCATATCAGTAGATTTTAGACCGCCAAGCTGTATGCGTGTATAAAAAGTGACAGAAACAGTGTTTTTTGTGTGTAAAAATTTGTTTCAGGAATAAACTACGAAACGTTTTGTGATAAACTCACTTGAAATATTTCAGTTTTACATCATGGGAAGGAAGTTTAGTTATTGTTTTAAGCTTTAAGTGTGTTTAAGATGTATTTTCATTAATATATGTTATTGGTGTTAAAAGTTTTTAAAACATGCTGTCTGTGTGTACCTTGGACCTATGCTTATTGACCAACGAGCCTTTTTCGGCGGGCAACCAGGAAGCCATAATCGCCTCTCAATATAATATTATTATTATTATTTACGTGATTAATGTATTTATTTGCAACCTTTTTTGTTTAATTAATTGTTTTTTACTAATTGCACTTTTTTAAGCTATAATTTTTTTTTTTTTTGATTATTATACCCTACACCCAGGGTATATTCACTTTGCCCTTCCATTTGTAACACAGAGAAGGAGGCGTGGCAGATATAAAAAAGTACATATATTCTTGATCAGCGTCACCTCCTGAGTCGATATAGCCATGTCCGTCTGGCTGGCTGTGTGTTGAAATACACTTTTTGGGAAAACTGAGCAAGATATTTCAATGAAATTTGGTACACTGCCTTCGTCGCCAAAGATAGCTCGGGGGATTGAAAATGAGCAAAATCGGTCAACGGACACGCCTACCGCCCAAACAAAAAATATATTCAAAATGCAATTTTAGGAGTATTTTTCACCACAATGCAACCAAAATACGCATAAATACTAAAAATTATAAGCGCAAGCTCTGAAAAAAAATTGAGCAAATTCGGACAAGAGGGCGTGGCACCTCCCATATAAGCAAAAGCTTCAAAACGCTTTACTGGAAGCGTTTTATTAGATATTAGGACCAAATTTGACTTAGACACTAAGAATCATGAATGAAAGCTCTCAAAAAAAATTGGGTGAAATCGGACAAGGGGGCGTGGCCCCTCCCATATGAGCAAAAGTTTCAAAATGCTATACGGAAAGAGTTTTTTGAGATAATCCAACCAAACTTCACTCAAATATTAAAGACTATAAATGCACGCTCTAAGCTAAAACTCAAACAAGAGGGCGTGGCACCTCCCATATGAGCAAAATTTTAAAAATACTGCAGTGTAGGGTATTAAATGTTTGGCCAGGCCAAGTTTTACACCCTTACTATGTTTTTTTTTTATTGAAAAAAAATGTTACTTTTGATTACAAAATAAATGGTTCTTTCATAATTTATTACCTATATACAATGTATTCCCTTTTATTTTTAATAGTCCAAGGTACACTTGCATGGTGTACCTGGGACCGTTTGAGATAGCAACGGAAAAAGTAATATTTCTACTCAATGGTAAGACATAAAAATATCATAGTCACGTCATTTGATGCTGCAAGCATTGTAGAAACATAAATTAATCAAAAAACTAAAGAAACTTTTTTGGAAAATCGAGCACATTGAAAAAACTGAAAAGCGGACCAAGGTACACTCATCTCCCCTAATCCAAAAGTTTTGAAAATCATCTAAAAAACTAAAATTCCAAATTTATCGAAAAATATTGAAATATATTGAAACAATCGGCAAAAGTCCAAAAGTATCGAAAAATGTCAAATATATCGGTAAAATTTAAAAAGTATCGAAAAATATTGAAATACATCGAAAAAGTTCAATTATATTGAAAAACTTCTAAAATATAGGAAAAAATTCAAAAGTATCGAAAAAAATATCTGAAATCTCGGTAAAAGTCCGAAAGAATCGTAAAACATCTAAAATATCGATAAAAGTCCAAAACGATTGAAAAATATTGAAATACATCGAGGAAATTGGTAAAAGGTTTGAAGTATCGAAAAACATCTTAAATTAAAAAAAAGGTTGGAAGGTTTGGTAAAATTCTAAAAGTATCGAAATATATCCAAAATATCGGAGAAATTCCAAAAGTGTTCTGGGTTACCAGGAAACTATTAATAATTGATAATTATTTAAATATTGAAGATGTTTTTCCTCCAATATGCCTAGATATGCTTCGTTTTATCTATGAAGCCTTCGGGTGACCTTTGTGGCTCCCAGAAAACTATTAATTAAGGTGAGAATATTTTGTAGATTGGGCAGTATAACTAAAAAAAATATTATTTTAGGTTTTTTGGTACTCCGCCATAGTTGTTTTTCCTCTTGTATAGCTAGATATTCTTCGTTTTAAATATAAAGCCTTCAGGTGTTCTTCGGGAACCAACGGATCCCCCAGAAAACTATCAGTTAAAATTTTTTGATAGTAAGTCATAGATGTTTTTCCTCTAATTTGCCTAGATATTCCACGTTTTGATTATGAAACCTTCGGCTGATCTTCACAAACCTTTGGGTTTACCAGAAAGCTATCAATAAAGGAAAGTTGAAAGTTCACCATAGATTTATTTCATCTAGTATACCTAGATATTCGTCGTTTTGACTATTCAGCCTTCGAGCGGCCTTATAAAAAAACTATGAGTTAAGGCTAGGCGATAGTCCATCATAGATGTTTTTCTTCTAGTATTTCTAGATATTCTTCGTTTTGACTAAAAATTATTTGCGTGACCTTCGGAAACCTTCTGGTATAGCACCAAAAACCTTCCCACATAGTCAGTCCAAATTTTTAGCTCAAATGGCTGAATAGTTTCTGAGTGATAATGCTTGAAGCACACACAAACAATCATTTTGCATACAAATTTCCATCCTCCTTAAGAAAAGAATTTAGAAATACAGACTACCCTATGTTCTTCCATACCAAATTTCATCTAAATCCGTTCAGCGGCTTAGGCGTGAAAAGGTAACAAACAGACAGACAGAGTTACTTACGCATTTATAATATTAGTATGGAAATATGGATTTTCAAGTATGGATTTAAAAAGTGGTCAGTAAGACTTAAACCCCCGCTTTGTTCTTTAATCTGGTTTGATGGATTATGGTGAATTAAACTAATTTATTAGATAAACACAACACAAAGGAAAGAAATAGTTCATACTATTTTATTTCTTGTAAATTTTACTAGAATTTCAAGTCAATATAGTGGCAACTCCCAAATAAAATTTTACCGTAATGTGTTAGTGAACTCAAAATTTTCGAACAACCTAACAGTGTAGTAATTTTTTTACCTTGCTGTAAGTCAAATAAAAATAAAAATCTAGAAACGAACTAGGATTCCAACCGGGGTCCGTCCGTGTGATAGATAAGAAAATATTATTTTCACTTATAATTACAAATTTGTTAGGCCTCTACACCACTGACCTGAATGATGAAGAGGTATGAAATTTGTATATCAAGCAAAAGTCTCGCACAGCATAAATATTTTTACAATAATTATAATGTAAAAATGGTTACAAACTTGTTAGACCTCTACACCATTGATCAATTTGAAAATTTTTAAATTAAGCAATTGTTTGTCCAAATATAAATATTTTTACTATGATTATAATCTAAAAATGGTTGCACATTTTTCTGGCTGAAAGCATAATTTACTATAGGAATATGTAGGCAATTTAGAGTAAATATTACTTTATTATTTCACTATATTTTATTTGTAAATATTAATTTACGGAACCGTTAAATAGTCCATACGTAAGTATGTTAATTTATAATCGAAATTTAGTATTAATTACTTCATTTTTTTACAACTCGAGTGGAGTAAAAATTACGACACTAGTTTTTCTCATTGAGAACATTTTTACAAATTTAATTTAAAACTTTCAAAGTAAAAAATTAACTAAACCAAGAGTGTGAAATATAAAATGTCATAACAGAACAGCTATCACCACAGGATATCAGAGCTGATAACAAAAAACAGCAACAGCAGTAGCAGCAGCAACAATAATAATCTCTATAAACAACATCACAAGCACATAAAATAAAGGAAACACAGCAAAAATGAAGCGAATGACATCATCATGGCGAGCATAATAAGGATATGAGAGTGTATTGTACAATAACAAAACCAAATACTAATACAACTGCATGACGTGTATTAGCAGTTATGGTGACAGCATCAATGGTCACAGAAAAAAAGGAGCGGAAATATCAAACGCCGTTTCCTGTTGGGGCTGCACAACGCGTTCAGCGATCATCAAAATGAAAAAGATGTGAAAATTTTATATGGCGTTTTAGGCGTCCATTCTTTGCAATGGAATTTTCAATTTGAATATTTTTGCCAGGAAAAAAAAAACAAAAAAGGATAATAAAGCAGTGTCATAGGGCGTAGCGTCCATGCTGAAATGATGAGAAAAATGTTTGCTTATTATGCAAAGTCATTTCGGGAGGAGAATCCTAAAAAGTCAATGATTTAACTTTTTTATTAAATTAAAGATGTGCGTTTAAAGATGCGCTTAAAAATGATGATAAAATGCTGCATAGAACAGGAGCACAGTGGCAAAGTGATAAACAAAACTAGTAAGGGTGTTATCTTTGGCCTGGCGAAACATTAAATACCCTACACAGCAGTATTTTGAAAATTTTACTTATATGGGAAGTGCCACGCCCTCTTGTCCGAATCCACCCAGTTTTTTCTCAGAGTTTGAATTTATAGTTTTTAGCATTTGAGTGAAATTTGGTTGGATTATCTCTAAAAATGTTTTCAACATAGCGTTTTCAACCTTTTGCTTATATGGGAGGTGCCACGCCCTCTTGTTCGATTTTATCCAGTTTTTGCTTAAAGCTTGTATTTATAATTCTTAGTGTCTGAAGAAAATTTAGTTCGATTATCTCAAAAAACGCTTTCAGTATAGCGTTTTAAAGCTTTTGCTTATACAAGAGGTGCCACGCCCCTCTTGTCTGAATTCGCCCAGTTTTTGTTCAGAGCTTGCGCTTACAATTCGTAGTATTTATGTGTATTTTGGTTGTATTATCGTGAAAAATACTCAAAAAATTGCATTTTGAATATATTTTTTGTATGGGCGGTAGGCGTGTCCGTTGACCGATTTCGCTTATTTTCAATCTCCCAAATTATCTTTGATGACGAAGGCTGTGCACCAAACTTCATTGAATTATCTTGCTTAGTTTTCCCAAAAAATGTATTTCCACACACAGCCAGCCAGCCAGACAGACAGACGGACATGGCTATATCGACTCAGGAGGTGACGCTGCCACGCCTCCTTCTCTGCGTTACAAACGGAAGGACAAAGTGAATATACCCTGGATGTAGGGTATAATAAACGACAACAAGTTGCTTTGAAACAACAAAAAAAAAAAAGGTAATAAAATTCTTAATGAAAACTTAATGCAAAGGTAATAGCAACACACCTTTGGACCACCACTGTTCAATTTTCATTAAAAGGTAATGAAATAAAAATCTTTTCAAATTTCTCTACAAAATATATAGTCAAAAATTCTAGTCTACCGTTTTTTGGTAGTGATCCAGATTTTTTGACTTAGTTGGAACTAATAGATGGCGTATAATTTTTAATATTAAAAAACATTGTTTAGATGACCATCAAGTTATGATTGTAGTGGTTTGTTTAAGATTTTCAGCATGATGGTGATGGGTTATTCTGTAGTGAGGCGTTCCTATGTTAACGATTTAAAAAAAATTTTCTTTCAGAATGTCGAAGAGGTCTTTCTCCTTTTGAATGCTATCCATTTGAATCATAAAAAAAACAACGCATAAAATACGATCAGCTTAATAGTATTTAGATTATTTTGCAATTTTAAGAATTCTGCTTTTGCATTAGGGTTTTTAGTGTATCGTCTCATTATTTTGTTGAGAAGACCATTTGGTTATGATTATTGTAAGTTGTTTAAGATTGTCAGAAGAATTCTTAAAATTGCAAAATAATATGAATACTATTAAGCTGATCATATTGCGGCATGTTACTTTTATGATTCAAATGGATAGTATTTAAAAGGAGAAAAGCCTCCTGGACATTCTGGAATAAAATTTTTTTAAATCGTTACCCATGGAACACCTCACTACAGAATAACCCATCACCATCATGCTAATAATTTTAAACAATCCACTACAATCATAACCAAATGGTTATCTTCGCAAGGTTTTTTGATATTGAAATATTGTACGCAATCCATTAGTTCCAACTAAGTCAAAAAATCTGGAATACTACCAAAAAAAAAAAAAGGTCGAAGGTAGATAAACCCTTTAGGTAATTTTGTCCAGTTCTGGCTAAGATTTGTCTAAATGGACTAACATATCCAGACAAATTTTTGACATATTAGCTAGAAATATTCAAATTTACCTCAAACTTGTCAAAAGCAATCAACGTTGTCCTGACTAAACTCAAAATACTTCGCAACAAGTGTATTTTCTCTTAAAATCTTATATTCGAAAAAATCGAGTTTTGAGAGGTTTTTTATCAAAAAAAAAAATTTTGCGTGATCAATTTTCACACGCAAATATCATCTAATAAAAATAAAAAAAAAATCTAATAGCTCTATAAATAGAGAATATACTCTGAAAAATTCAAACCATTTGCTACGGTGTTAACGATTTATGGACATGTTAGTGGAGCAGTTTCAAACAATCACTGAGTTTTGCTCGCCAGTGTATACTAGGAATAGTTAGTCGAAGCTTTGAGCAAAAACTATGTGAGTTCGGCCAAGAAGGTGTAGGGTATTTAAATTTTGACCATGCAGAAGATTACACCCATATAAGTTTTATATTTGTTGCCTTAAACTATTGCACAGTGATTTTATCCCAAAAGTTTGCATGCTGCAATAGCTGTGGAATCTGTTTCCTTGAGAAATTCTTGGTTTTTTTTTTTTTGTATATAGCGTGTAATCGATAAGGTTACGACGCTTCTTGAAGGGGGTTTAAAATGTACCGCTGAGGAGTGTTAAAACTGATTTCGTGACTTGTTTTACAAAAAATATTTTTTTGGGTCACTCTAAAGATTTTGCGAAAACTTTTTCATAGAAAACTCCCTGCTAACTGTATGAGCTTTTTAAGAGTGCATCTGGTTTACAAGGTTTAAAAGGATTTCGCAAAGTTCTGACCTTTAAAATTGATATTTTAAATTATTTTCCTGCTTCTAGACTTTGGGATCAAAGTCATCGCAAGGGATCGTGACAAATGGAGAGATTTCATATTGGCCCTATGCTCCTCCTAGGAGTTAAAGGAGAATACATACATACATACAGACTTTGGCGGCCATTTTAGTATCAAAAATGTCCTATTAAAATACTCTTTTAAAATTCTTTCTTGGATTCCCGTTAAATTTTCTTTGACTCTGTGGTTTATTTGTCATACTACTTTTTGACTTGAGATAAGAAAGAAAAATACTTTTCAATATCCTTCGTAACTTTATCGATTATACTGATAAGGACTAAGAATTCAATGATAAAAAATTAGTTTCAGAATTTTAGCCAATTTATCACTAAATGACACATGACCATCTGGAAAAAAGCAGACCCCGGATTCAGATTCAGGACGTCAAACTCCCTAGGAAACACATAGTCTGGTCAAAACGCCATGACATTTGTTTATACTATACTTATGTAGCTGATATCCTTAGAGATTAGAAGCAAAATAACAAGACGACACTACTATAGCAATTCAAACTTATATTTCTTCACTTTAAGTACGTTAAATTAAAACTTTTGCAATTAAATTAAAGCAAAAATTAACTACATAAAGTTAAATTAAAAGCAAATAACTACAATCTCTCTGCCGCCACTGGCATCGCTTATTTTAATGGAAATATATTCATAGGATGCCGTAAAGTTCGCATTGTTTGCCGAACGAATGTCCCTTTTATGTAGAGTATTTGTAACCCATTAGCATAACAAAAAAGGACATGACTGCACACTGTGAAAAAGGACGACCGACATGAAAAACAAAAATCAGAAGCAAAAAAAAACAAAAACAAAAACAAAAAAAAAAAAAAACAGATAGGAATAGATTAATACAATCGGCAGCTGAAAGGGAAACATGAAAGGAGGCGCTTCAATCGATTGGTGATGACAGCACAGTTTTCTTTTTGTTTTTTCTTCGATTAACTTTTCTTGTTTTATATCAAAACTCTGCGTATAAATTAGGGGGCCAGCATAAATAAAAATGCTTACCGAAAAAAAGGACACATCAGACAGAAGAAGGAAGAATGCCTAACAGTTCATTGAGCACCATCCGTTATAATTATATGACTAGACACACGTATGACAAACTTGAACCGAAATAGAAACAGTCGAAAAACAAGAGAAATTGGTATTTTAGCAAAGAAATCCTTCATCAAGAATTCGACAACCCAAAATTGTTATGTTGTCTTTGAACAACTCGTTGGTATAGTGATCCTTTGTATGAGTAGTAATTCAGAAGATAAGTAAAACGAAACGGAAAAGAAGATGTCAACAGAAATGGTAATGAGATAGCAAACGGTAGGAAAATACAGTTAAGCACAAGCAAAATGATTAAGGGTGCAAGCACATACATACATAAGCATGTATTAGGGTGGTTCTTAAATCAAATCTTTTGAACGTTTGAAAGTTCATAACGCCTCCACAATGTAAGAGTCAGCAAAATATGTTTCGTGACTTCAAAAATGTATGGTCGAAGATATTTTTTTTTTTATTTAAGAGTCAATGTGTTGAAAATGTAGCATAAATCGGATTTCAAAGTTTTATTTGTACTTGTAATTCTGAAAAATTTCAATTTAGTCAAAAAACAAGTTGAATAAAATTTTCGAACATAGCCAAATGGCAACCCTAAAAATTTATGTTGGATTTTTGAAAAGTTTGAAAGTTGAAAAGTTTATTTAAGACTAAATTTTAATATTTATATTTTAAATAAATAATTTAAGCAATACTAAAAAAAAACCAATGTTGAAAAAAACGACGGAGAATGATTAAACGGAGAATGACGGAATGGTGCAAAAACAATAATATCACAATTAAAATTGCAATTTTCTTTAAAAAAGTTTAGCCCCTCTTATTTTTTATTGATTTAATTACATAAAGATAAAATAATATGTTTAGTACTACAAAAAAAAACTCAAGCGGAGAATGATGCACACTTTCGTTTTTTACAAAATTTGTAAACTTTTTTAGAAACAAAAAATCACTCGAGCACTCACCATCGAAAAACCAAAACTGACTATGCTGAAAAAACACTGGATCTTCTCATTCTCTTAACTTTTAGTTCTCTGTTTCCTTCACATTTAAAAAATTTACAGTTAGAATAGCAAAAAATTATCTATTCTAAATTAAAAAAATGTTCGAGGAGATTACACAGTAAAACAGTAGCTGAAATATTTATGCAAACAATGTTCATTAAAAAAAAAGTAATACGTATGTGTCAAATATTAAAAACTATTTTTTTTCTCCAAGCTATTCGAATAGAAGCTCTGGTTAAGTATCTGTAATAAATAGTTAAAATATCAGATTTTAAATTCAAATGTTTTTTTGAGCTCCGGGACACATTGAACGGTACATTTTTTGGAGAATCACCCATGCACACTTGAATGGTTTTTGCCACATTCTAACTAGCACATGTCCTCGTGAGCAACAATATACGAAATTTTGTAAGCTACAATATTGTTGAAGTACATATTTTTTTCTAAAAATAACTGTTTGCGAGATATTTGACTAAACAAAGTGATTTTAGGCGCCATTTTTCCAATATGGCGGCGGAGTTGGATAAGATACAAGGTGGCAAAGTATTTACGCTTTAAGTCACTACAGCGCAAATATATGAGTATTAAGAATATTTGTTTTTCTATCGATCCCTTAAGAATTATTGGGAAGGATCACCCTCAACAGGAAATACAATATTCATTGCAATAATGGCATTCACAAACTTTAAGGTAGTCCTACGACTATATACCTACTGTTCTGACTGTTGTTTTTTTTTTTCTTCGTTTACTTTTTCTCGTGCTATTCTTATAGTATTGAAATGTCGTGTCAAAGTTCAAAGACATCAAAAATTCGTTCTGTCATGCAATTTCATCATGTTATGGAGAAGAAACAGCAGCAAAAAGAAGAATTCTCATGAATATGCTGATGAGTTTCCGGAAATTCATTTGTATGCATTTTTGTGTGTTTGCATATATAAGTAGACGTACATATGTATACGTGTGCGCGTACACATGTGCATTTGTGTTAAAATACCACAGAAGTGTTGTTAAGTCGAAACCTTAATGAGTTTTGCATTTTACATAAAATTTTCTTAAATTCCAAGAAATGTCGAATTCAAGTGAGTTCCTTAAAAAAGTTGTCATTTTTGGATAAGCAGTAACTGCAACTGAAAATACCCCTTAAAAATATGAAAAACAAAGAACATACTCCAATTCAACTTCAATTTTGAATGTGTCAAGCAATCCACACTTCAAAACTTGAAAAAGAAGGAAACACAAACAAGGAACAACACATCCCAACCAAGTACAAAATATGCAAAATGTTAAATTCAGCAACAGCTCTTTATCCTACTAATTAGTGCACGTTAGTGTCTAAGGTAATAAGAGCTAAAAGCGACAACAACAACAACACAAAATAAACAAAGGTAACGTTACAGTGCTTAGTTGCTGCTGCTGCTGCAAGGATATGCCAAGTAAATATATTCAAGGCAGCTGGCCGAGTAACTTGTGTAGCAGCAGTGAAAAAAAGAAAAAATGCATCGACTTGTTACATCCTTCAACACATCTCATGTTGCTACTTAAGTTGTTGACAAGCAGGCAGAAGGGACAAAGCACAGCTGAGAAGATCAACTGACAGGATAAGTCAGTTTCCCAATTTCTTTGTAACTCACGCTTAGACTTAAGCAAACAAGTTTTTATGAAACTGGTCGTTTTGCATACCTTAGTGTAATGCAAATTGTTGGTACAGGTGTGTATGCCTGGGATCTTCCAACCTAGCCAGCTTATTTTAAGTTTTAATTAAAATTTTATAAATTTCTTTTCTCTTCTGTAATTTAACACCCAATTGAAATTTATGTAAAAGTGACCATGAAATTGTGCGGATGTTACTTATAATTTTTATAGTCTCCACTGAGGTAAAAGCAATATACATTTCTTGGGACCCGTGCTACATAGCAAACCAAACCAAACCAAACAATATGATCTGAATTAAACATGTGTTGAAACAGCATCAACACTAGAATCATTGGGAAAATTCTTCTGGCCGCTGAATCAGGTATGATTGTGTATGCATATGGTTTTCTATTATACGATAGAATACGCCAAATAGAGGTTGAAGATCTTGTTTAACAGTTCAGTATTGGTTTGATTGCAGTGCAAAAAAAAACATATTCGCTTGATGTTTTTTTTTTTTGGAAAGGTTTAAAGTGGTTGGTGCCACACTCCCAAAAGATAAATATGCTCTCAAGGCTAGGCCGCTGCATCAATTTTTATGAAATTCAGCATAAAGATGGGCCTTGTACTAAAGAACGATGACAAAGCCCTATATGTTTTTCTGTGGGTGGTAACACGCCCATAAGGAGAAAATACACTGCCACGTCTAAATCGCTGCATGGATTTATGATGATCTGAATGAAAGGAAAGATATGAAAATGGGTTTCGCTTTTTAATATGCAGTGCAACGTTCCTTACGATAAAATACACTAGAAATGCTAAGCTAATAACGGATTTTTACTGAATTCGGTATAAAGATAGGCTGAAAAGCGGTGCCACATTGCATTGTTGCATTGAGTTTTATGAAATTTGGTACGTTATAGATAAAAACCGCAACGTATGTTATATACACAGAGAAAACAACATTGTCCGAAACTTGGTTATTTTAAACAACGTTGCGACCCAACAAGCATTGCTAAATAAATAAGTTTCAACCAAGTTCGTGAGCGATTTAGCAACGAACCATACAAATATGATCTTGGAGCGATATTAAATCCAATTCAACAACGAAATGTAGTTAAAATACTCACCAACGTGGTTGAAGCTCATTTAGCAACGCAAGATATACTTTTTCTTTTTGTTTTGTCGGGGGCTAAATTTATAGTTTTCACTGTATGTAAAATTTCATGGGTATACCTTTTGATAAGACTCCGCTTCCTCTGCTGCTGCTACGATGATTGTAGAGACGCTCTAAGCCCGCTGAGCATACACACTATGGCTATGACCAGGAGCCAGGAGCCGCTATGGAAGACCTGGAGTCACTTTGGAAGTCGCCTTTCATGAGCTGGATTCTTTGCTGGTGGCGACACTTCGAAGGGAAGCGATGAATTGCTCTTGCTTATACGTGAGCAATTAAGAAATTTGCATAACAAGGATAACCCAGAACACTTTGTTTGAAGTTTATTTTACTTTTATTGTAACATAAACTTTATAAAATTAAAAATTAATAATAAAATTTACAATTAAAAAGAGCTGAAGCTGCATGCTTCTTGGGTTATTTTCAACGAGTGAAGAATTTTCCCAACTTGAACTTTAGACTTCAAGTTGAGAAATGTGTAGAGCAATTGTCAGCAATTAATATTGAATACGAGTGAGCGAGGCGGCAACACTCGTCAGTGCTGAAAAGCGTCTGTAACGAGTAGTTACAGATCGAGTGGGTGGGTAGTGTTGCCGTTTAACGAGAAATCAAACTGGGGCTTGGGAGTTAAAGTTTACGCATTTCCCAATTTCCCTCTGTGTAATAGAATGATGCAAAACAAAAAAAAAAAAAAACTAAAAGAGGGTGTTTAAAAGTGAGCTGAGTTTTTTTTGAAGTTCGCTCAGCGTCTATTTATGCAAAATCGCTGTTCGATGTGGTTTTTATATTATTACGATCTCAAAAATTCTCGGAATGAGTTGTACAATATATACATTTTGCCTTGAGTCAAGGTAGAGTAGAACGGGGCAATGTCGTGCACTCAACTTTGACATGCTCGTAAAGCCGTACATCTCAAGCGAATGCGACGAGTAAGCATCCGATCGAAAGATAATTTCGTTGGTTACATCCATGTGTAACAACATTTGTGTAGCGAGAAATTGTGTTTGTGTAAGTGAATGTGCACGACATTACCCCAATGGTCGTTTTAAAGGTCAACTTCGATAACTCGGTGAAGCCCAAAAATGTTCTCGAAAACCAAATACTTCTTTTCTTTGCCAGGATATTTCGTTTCAGAAAACACTTACCTGGTATATTTTCCCGGAAGGAAAATTATTTTTCTGACCCGATAAAAAAACACTTTTATCGTCCCGAAAGCGTGCGTTTTGAAAAAAAGGTTACTCTGTAGAGACGAACTGGTGAAAATTGCTATTATTATATGCATCAGCTCAGTAGGTCAGCAGGTCCCTACCTTACGAACAGTTGGTAAATCATTCAATTCTTTCTGCTAAAACAGCCAGTGCACGACATTACCCCCTGCACGACGTTACCCCGTTCTACTCTACATAAAAAACTTATATCTGGAACCTGAAATCAATCACGTATTGTTTTTTCACCTATATTCGAAATTTCACCTCACTATAAAACTCGTCATCTTTATATTGGATAAACCTTTTTGTTCCAAGGTTATCATGAAATCATCCATGAAACTATTTTTACTTTATAGTTCTTGTAAAATAATTAAAGTTTGGACAGAGATTTGCTGAATATACTTATTTTATTATATGCCTCTTCATCAAATAGGTTAGTGGTCTAGAGGCAAGAGGTCTAACAAGTTTGTAATTGTTAGTAAAAATATGTTTCTATCACACGGATGGACCCAGGTTCGAATCATAGTGCGGTCAGTTGGTTTTTTTTTTTTTTTTTTTGAATAAAGTAAATATCGCTTCAATTTTTTTTTTTTTTAAATTACTAAATTTACTATAAAAGTAAGGTTAAATTTATTTTATTAGGGAGTTGTCACTATATTGACTTGAAATTCTAGTAAAATTTACGAACTATTTTTTTCTCCGTGGATAAGAATCATTTGTGAAGGTAAATAAACAAAGCTGTTTGCATGATATTTTAAATAAAAAGAGCGAATAGTGATGAAAATTCAATTTGAAAATAACAATTATTAACACCTTGACAATTATTTCTACTGGGTGCATGCACATAAATTTCCAAGCACGTGTATGTACATAAGCATATTTGCTTAAATGCTACTTGTTATTTGTATCCGTAGTTGTGTTGCTTTTGTAACTTTTGCATAACTCAAGTCAAAGTTTTTGCACTTGGTTTCATGCATATGAATCTAATGAATGCACATGAAGTTTTTCTTCTGCCAAATGCTTTGTCATACATGCCGGTGCTGTTTTTGTAAAATTCTTACCCCATGATCTAAGGACAATGCCAGTGCTATAGTCCTGAGTGTGTCTGTGTGTATAGTAACATTTTAACTGCGTACTGACATTGTCATATGTCATTTTCAAGACGCCCATTAACACGCCTCTTTTCTTAAATGTACGAGTATTAAATAAATTATGCATTGTGTCTAAGTGTTTAGAAAATATGACGAACATTAACGAAACACATGCATACATACTAAGAATCAAGCTGGTAGACAGTTTTAATTTTAACTGATGTCAGAACAATGACAGTATTACAAGGATTCACTGAAAATCAAAGAATATCAAAAATACAAAGGTTTTCATCCTTTCGATTTATAATTAATGCACATAAGCAACTTTAAACAACAACTACATAAGCAGCTATAATATCTTGACCTAAATTCTTCCACTTATCAACTTTTGACTAGAGTTTGGCAGCAAAAACAATTACACACTTACATATACAGGACACTCAAATACAGACGGACGCACAAAGCTTCCATCAATTGTATAGAAAATTTAACTCAAATTTGTGTCAACATGTCGAGTGTTTCATTTTGTTATTATGCAAATATTTCGTTATCCTACTGCATTATCTTTAGTATAAATCGACTAAGTTTAAACTCAAATAGTTTGTAAATCTCTCTCGTACCTTCTAGTTTCTCTCTCCACTTCTCTCCCTTTCTCTCTCTTTTATTAATTTACATTGTAATTGCCAAAAATGGGGGCTCGAATTGCCTGCCTGCTTGATGCCTTGAAAATGCTATTAGTAGGAAACTTCTTCCTTTTGCCAAATTTACAAAATTCATATACGGATATCCTTAACAAATGCTTGAGCTAAGTTCTTGTTGTTGCTGTTGTAGCAGCAATTGTTGTAGTGGTTGCAATTGCAATTTTGTCGTTGTCAACTTGTCGACGTCGTCATCATCATCATCATCATCATCATCGTTGTCGTTTAAAATATGGAAACATGACCTGCGCCTGGACCCGGAAGTCATTCGAATGCCAAAGTATCTGCAACAACAACAGCAACGACCAAAGTGGCAACGAACTAAACTGAATACATACATACATATAACTTTGCAACGGATGTTAGCATAGCTAAATTTCATTTTAATCCTTTCATTACCAAGTTATGTGCAATATTTTTTTTGATCTTAAAAATATCATGTTTCAGAATATAAGGTAACTTATCCTCACAAGATATAAAACTACTTTTTTTTTGGAAATTTCGCTTTTTTAAATTAAATTACACATCGACCACTGAAAACTTCCAGAAACTGGCATTTTGAAATCGTAAAATGAAAAACTCAAGTTTAGAGATATCGAAGTTCAAAGTTTGTCAACTTTTACAGAGCCTTTCAGAATTATGAGAATTATGTTATCTGTAAAGAAAATTCATCTAAAGTTTGCAATTTTATTGCTACTAGAATCACCCAATGATCAAAATTTGATCACAAATGTATTAAATAATTTTGGTACTTTTTGAACAGTTTTTGTACTTTTTTTGCAATTTGGTACAAAATAGAAAAGCTCATTTATCATCCCTGGTACAATGATAAACGTGAAACAAAAAGAAAACCAAAAAAACATGAAGTCAGTCAGCTTTTTTTCTTTCTCTTTGTGCTGTAACCTCTTCTCAGAATTTTGTCGTTGTCAATATTGAAAAATATGCTTTAATTTTACCTGTCTTAATGGCAAAATATTAAAATAATTTTAACTTTGTGCACATTTACACATAAATACCTTTCTAATTGTGTATAATCCAAAGTCGTGCCCCATTTCTTACATAGTAAAAATGGTAGGACAAATACGTGGAAAAAGTGAAACATTTATTTGAAAAGTGGGCGTATCACTTATCCAACTACGTCCACATTTTTATCAGTATTTGGTATTCATGTACGACGGGTACATACCAAATTTCATCAAAGTAGCTTTTATATTATGGATGATACAATACAAATTTATTAATTGTCTAATTGTGATAAAGTAGGCGTGGCACTCATTCAACGACGCATATTTGTCTAGAATTAGAACCGCCAATCACTAGACCTTTTAATGAAAAAAAAAAATATCAGCTTTTATGTTTCTGAGGTCGCTGATATTCCAAATCTTGAAACCAATTTTTCAAAAATTAAAATGGCGGCTCCAAAATGTCGGACAATTTTCTAAAAAAATTATCATATCACGACAAAATTATTGATTATTCGCTGATTTCAAAAAACTATTTATAACAAAAGAAAATTGTGCGAGTTTTTGAGGTTGCTGATTCCAGCAGGCTTTCGAGGTCGCTGACTCCAAATTTTGGATGTCGTTCTTCGAAAAAAAAATGGCGGACATTTTTGGAAGAAACTTACATTTTCTGAATTCATGGTATTATTTCTTGGTGTTTTTGTACTTGAAATTTGTTAACTAGATATTTTACTTAAAAGTTGTACAATAATATTGTTATTTGAAGACATAAATTTTTAGACCAGCAAGCGGCATCTCACAGACCACTGTGCGACTCCTGTTTTTCGACTATAATATGCTATTGATGGACGGCGCCTGCATACCAAATTTCAACAAAATAGGTTGTACAACTTGAGAGATATAACGTGTAAAATGTTCAATCGTTATAGAGTGGGTGTGGATCTTATCTGCTTACGCCCACTTTTTGAGCAGTGTATGATATTTATGTTCGGCACATACTTACTAAATTTTATGAAAATATCTTGTATAAAGATATAACGTGTTGAAGTGATCAATCGTTTAAAATTGGGTGTGACACTCACTTGATTTTGATCACTTTTTGACCAGTTTTAGCGCTTGTGTTCGATGCTTACCAACCAAAGTTCATAAAAATAGCTTTTCATTATTTGTCGACTTTTTCCTATTTCTTCACATTTATAGACATTTATCAATTTCTTCAAATAGAAATCGCTTAGGAATGCATCATAAAATATGTTACGACTGGAAAATGGTACCTCCCAGAAGTTTGACATTGGTATGTTAACAAAATTATTCAGGCTTACAGATACTTTCTACGCTTTTCAGCATTTTCGGACTTTCTCAAAATTTATTGATAAGTTTTTAGATAATTTCACATTTTATTTCATCAACCGGTAAACCAAATTGTCAAAGCAATTTCATTTAACCATGAGCGGGTTAAAACATTTGCGACACACATTCGATTTGTGCTGCATTGTCGGTTACAGCTTGGAAGACAAATTTCTGCAATTCCACCGATGTGAGTAATTAATTTCATATACGGTTACGCCGCCATTACTAACGGAATTTCAACGACATAAGTTTTGCTGCTTCGTTGACAACGACGACAAGCGAATTCAGGCAGCGTTGATGATTATGTTCGTTAGGATGAATATGTATGTACGTTAGAAAACAAGTGGACAAGTTGACAAAAGGATATATCGCTTAAAGTTCAAGAAAGTTAGAGTGGCAAATGCAAAATGAAGTAAATTTTGATCTGTGCATCAAAGATATGAAAGAGTTAATTATAAACGAGGAAGATGATACTGTACGCGTCATTTAATAACTAATTGAAATTCGAATGTATGGCTTCGCAGTATTGCAGCAGCACAGTATAATTGAGAGTTAAATGAAAGTCGATGAAGCATTAGGCAGAAATATGTCGATTATTCGAAAGAGGAATGGATTTTAATATTTTGTTTTAGAGAAAATTTGCTTTAAATTGATTTGTTTATATCAAAATTGGAATATGCTCCATTTAGTTAAATCATCTTACACAATTTTACCAAAAGTCATCTGGCTTGCTTATTCAAGAAGCGTCCGATATTACAGATTATTCCAGTAAAATTTTTTTTTTATGTATACTTTAGGTCCTTGGGACAAATTTAACCGTGTAGCATAAAACGTGATTTACGGTCGAAAACTTTAAAATGCATATTGAAAGAACTTGGATCTATAATTTATCCAAAGTATTATTCTCACATTATTAATTTTTACTACCTTCATAAGCCATTTGACGAGCCAGGTTTGGTTTGTTTATGCATACTGAGTATTTCGTGTTCAGTTTAGAACACGTTCTTAAGTGGATCAGGAAGGCTGATATAAGAAATCTATGCATGCATTGCACATTGCACAGTTTATAGCCGCAAGTTACATGGAAACTTTGAGAAGGTTTACAAACCTTTTGCATGTGATTTAACAATTTTTATCATTTTTTTATTTCTCGTATTCTGTTCAAATGGAGCTCTTCTTGTCTTTACTATCTTGGTAGTCTATAAAAGCCAATACTTTTTCTTCTACGTTTCACATTTCTTGCTTTTCTATCATATCCTTTTAATGTCCTTTTCAAGTTTTTCTTTTTCACTGTCTTGTTGTTTTAATTGCGATCTGGATTGAACGACGCCTTTTGATTGTTGAGAAGTAATTTTCAAGTTTTATTCCTTTTTTTTTTTTTGTTCATTTGATTTATTCTAATTTCATTAAAAATGGCATTGAAGACAGTTTTATTCGGGCCAAGCGCGCGCTATTGACTTTTGATTCCGTTTTGTGCTCTACTTTGGGTGTTTTTTCTTCTCGGAATTTTTATTGAATTGATAAAACATTTTTGCGCGTCACTACTTCCATTTCTAATTAATGCTAAAAGTTTTTCGCAGTTCTGGAAACTGAAACTTGCAATGCATATAAAAAAAGAGATGTTAAAAGTTCTGCAAAAATAATGAATTATAGTGAAAAGCGCACTGTTAATATTTTTAAAAATTGAAGGACAACAAGGACATCAATAGTATTATAGTGCTAACAAAAATTACATCACATTGATTTTACAAAGACAGCGAGACTTATAGCAATTACATCAAAAAAAAAAAAAAAGTTTTTCAGCAAATATACGAATTGCAAGTGCAGCAATTATGGTGCACTAGAAAAAATATCTACTGCTTTTTTTTCATACGAATTCTCGCGAATTTCATAGCCCTTTGCAAAATCCTTTGTTTATTTACAATACCAGTATTATGGATTATAGGTTTATAAATAATCAGCTGTAACAGTTTTCGTTGAAAAGATTAAAGCAATTAACAGGAGCTTAATGGAACGTTTACCATCTTCTTATCGGTAAAATCTGCGACAACATTTCAATATTTTTTTTGTCTGATTCAAAAATATCCAATTTTTTTTTGTAGTAAATTTTTAAGCTACAAATTTGTCGCATTTTATTTTTCTGTGAAAGTAAGCTTTACCGAAATATTTGGAAAAACTTTTTATGTGACCTTGGACCCCGCATATCTTGACATGCGATCATGACATTATTTATATTTATCTACCAAGCCTTTAACAAATTTGAACCATATCGGTAGCTCTGCTTAGAATTATTCAAAGTTTTAAAATAAGTCTCTTCAGAAATAGAATAATTTTTATATGATAAATCACGTTATTTACGCCGAGATTTAGAGCTCTATTGGATCATCCGTTAATTACCTGATAAATCACCGGAGGAAACTTAGTATTCGAGTATCCAATTCCGTTTGGAGAGACTTTCTTCTTTCAAAATTTCAGTAATATTTTTGGTGAAAAGAGAGAAAGAGGACAAAATATGGCTAGCAATTAATGGTTCTCAGAACGACTGGTCCTGATTTTGAATTTCAGTACGAGCGTTAAGATAAATCTTCTCTTTTTATACGAGCTAAAATTGTATATTTGTTTCTTTAAATGTTTCTATATTTATTTATACTTATTTCTGTGCCAATATTTTTTCACAAAAACGGCTGAAGCGACTTTAATGAAACTTGGGATATTGATAGATATGAGCATGGAATGTAGAACGAACTAGGTTTTGACTTATATATTCCGTAAGGGGCGTGGTACCACCCAAAATTTTAAATTCTATCTGGTCATATTTCACAAACAACTCTAAATACAAATAAAAAACGCTATAGAAAGAAAACCGCTAAAGCAATCTTAATGAAATTAATTGTAACTAGTAAGGGTGTAACATTTGGCCTGGCCAAACATTAAATACCCTACACTGAAGTATTTTGAAAATTTTGCTTATATGGGAGGTGTCACGTCGTTTTGTCCGAGTTCACCCAGTTTTTGCTCGAAGCGTGCATTTACAGTTCTTAGTATCTGAGTGAAATTCGAATGGATAATCTCAAAAAAAGTTTTAAGCATAGCGTTTTGAAGCTTTTGCTTATAAGGGAGGTGCCACGCCCTCTTGCCCTAGTTCGTTTAGTTTTAACTCGGAGCGTGCATTTATAGTCTTCAGTGTTTTAGTGAAATTGAGTTGGATTATCCCAAAAAACTCTTTCAGTATAGCGTTTTGAAGCTTTTGCTTATATGGGAGGTGTCACGCCCTCTTGTCCGATTTCACCCAGTTTTTGTTGAGAGCTTGCATTTATAATTCTTAGTATCTGAGTAAAATTTAGTTTGATTATCTTAGAAAACGCTTTTAGTATAGCGTTTTAAAGCTTTTGCTTAAATAAAAGGTGCCACTCCCTCTCGTCCGAATCCACCCAGTTTTTGTTCAGAGCTTGCGCTAATAGTTCGTAGTATTTAAGTGTATTTTGGTTGAATTGTTGTGAAAAATACTATTAAAGTTGCATTTTGAATATATTTTTTGTATGGGCGGTAGGCGTGTCCGTTGACCGATTTCGCTCATTTTCAATCCCACGAGCTAACTTTTACGACAAAGCCAACGCAGCAAATTTCATTGAATCATGGTTAGTTATCCCGTAAAAAATATTTACACGCACAGCCAGCCAGCCAGCCAGTACTTTTCTATATCTGCCACGCCTCCTTCTCTGCGTTACAAACGAAAGGACAAAGTGAATATACCCTGGGTGTAGGGTATAAAAATCACCTTGCTATTAGATACCTCTGAACTGAAGGTGGGTGAAATATTGCCCTTGGGCGTGGAACCTCCCATACAAGTAAAACACTTCAAATATTATTTCTCGCAAATGGTACAAGGTGTTTTTATGAAATTTGATATGAAGGTACTGTTTTTATTCCTTGTAATAAACAAAAAGTAGGCGGCATCGAAGAAATGCCACGCCTCTTTTCTAACCATTGAAAAATTTGATTCAATATTACTCGAAAACGACTCCAACGATTTTAATATTTAATTTTTTATTTTATGTTGTCCTGTTACTTTTAGTTTAGTCTTATTCATGTAACTTTATACTTTGACCATATCAGTATGTTGTACTCCAAAAGATTTATCTTATTGTACTAATTTTGCTCAAATAAATAAA
The DNA here is from genome assembly GCA_951812925.1 of Calliopum simillimum. Lineage (NCBI taxonomy): Eukaryota > Metazoa > Arthropoda > Insecta > Diptera > Lauxaniidae > Calliopum > Calliopum simillimum. The sequence goes on from OX638368.1 coordinate 128,059,048, forward strand.
TAAATAAATAAATAAATAAATAATGAAAATTTAAGGGATGTTACCCCTGAAAACAGGTATTAATATGTGATATGCCGTTATATTGGGAAAACTCGTTGAAGGGCGTGGCGCCACCCACAAATATAAAATACGCCATAGAAAGAAAACCGCTAAAGCAATCTTTCTGAATTTAACTGTAGGGAGTCTACTTGCTATAAAGCACCTACGACTTGAAAGTTGGCGAAATATTGGTCGTGCGCGTGGATTCTCCCATACAATTAAATCACATTAATTAATTTTGTATGCGGGTCTGGGTCATGAGTATCTAAAGCATAACGAAAAATGCGTGTTGCTCAACAATTGCCACGCCCACTTTTTACCAAAATAAAAATTATGATTAATTACTCAGGCACAAAAAAAAAAATGGAGTGAACTTTTTATTTCTCATATGCAGTCTTAAGATGTACTTTTTGATGCCGAGTAAGTCTTCGTAATCAGAACTGTCATTATACTTGCAGGATTTTGAATTATCCTTGTTTGAAGTTGAAGCAAGCGCTGTGGTCGGTCTTACAGCGTAGCTACAAGAAAAGGTGGAATTCTTTTTTATTAATGGCATGGAATAGCCACACTCTTTTTCATCAAATTATCCTTTCGGATTTTTCCAAGAGGACTTTTACTTTCAAAGATTTGATCCTTTAACGATAAGATATTTCAGCCCCCATAAAATAGACGAAATATTTTGTGTGCGTGGCATATCCCATTTATTTATTTTAGGGCATGTGATTTCACCGAACAAAATTTTGAGTTTTTGATATTTTTCTATTGTTTCCTATACCATTCGATACATTCTGAGTTTTTTCTTATTATTATTCTCATCGGTAAGCTTATCATTTTGAAAGCATGAAAATTGGAGGCGAAAACATACGAATTTTATCACAAAAATAGCTATGAATAAAAACATCGACTAAAATAATAAGATCAGATTATTGACCGAGCAGGTACCGGTCTCCAGGTACTTTGTATTATATAGGGTGTATATCGCACAATGTTACGAAAAATCTTAGAGGTGATAAAGGAGGCCTAGACTAACAAAAAATTGCACCTGAGGGTGGGATCTTAAATGTACCCCTAGGAGTTATAGGGTTAAAACTGATTTTCTGTCTTGTTTCTGAAATAAAATTTTCTTGCGTCACCCAATGTTTTAGAGAATGCTCTGGCATAGGAAACTTTCAGGTACCTGTATGAGCTTTCTAATAATGTATTTGGTTTATAGCGTTTAAAGATATTTTGCAAAGCTCCGAACCTTTAAAGTTGATATTTTAAATTTTTTTCCTAATTTTTGACTTTGGCGGCCATTTTAGTATGAAAAAGGTCATCCTAACTTACCTGTTGGTGTAATCTTCAGTCCTTCTCCGACTGCACTTCTTCTGATTATTTTTTATTTAAAGTCAACACAACACTTCACTTTCTTTCCGTTCTATATTTTATTATCGGACCAACTTGTCCTTTTTTTTATTCAAGACGATTACAAGTTACTATCAACTACGTTAAAGACTTAAAACCTTACACACCGATTCTTAATTTACTTAATCTATTTATTGACTATGTCCGGTAACTAGAAAGAGCTTTTCTTTTGGTAAGATGAGCTTTTCACCTTGTACCATATTCAAGTTCGTTCTAGCTTCCGGGAGAGAGTCGTTAACGCTATGAGCTTGCATATTGGCATAAAACTCCAAGTTGCAGTTCGTCACGTACAACAGTTTACGCAATAATCGTTCTTTTGCTTAATTGACCTGTTCGATCTATTAGCTTGCTTAAGCAAAAGAATATCTTTTGGTTTTATTGAACCGATTATTGTGTAAACGTTTTATTTTTAGGGTGTCCAAGTTTTTATTGTCGTTAAGCAAACTCCCAACATACCCTTTTATCATTTTTTTTTTTTTTTTTTGGAATTCTTGTTAAATTTGCTTTAATTCGGTAGTACATTTGTCATACCAACTTTTAAATGTTAGCTCGAAAAAAAATACTTCTCTATGGAACGCACAAACTACTCGCATGATGTGCGCGCTATACGCGCTGCCCTTTATCCACTGGAGCCTTCAAACAGATTGTATTTGAAAAGTATTTTTTTCTGGCCTCACATTAAAAAGTTGGCATGCAAGTTCGCCACCGAATTTAACAGAAATTCCAAAAAAAAATTATAAAAAGGTATGTTAATAACATCTTTTTCATACTAAAATGGCCGCCAAAGTGAAAAATTAGGAAAAACAATTTAAAATATCAATTTTAAGGGTCCAGAACTTTGCGAAAGCTTTTTTAAACCTTTGAACTATAAGCATTTCTAGAAAGCTCATACAGTTCACTTAAATTTTTCAACAACAGAGTAATCTCTTAAGATGTTAGGGTGACCAAATAAATATTTTTTTCTGAAACAAGTCAGAAAATCAGTTTTAACCCTCAGGGGTACATTTTAGACCCCCCCAAAAGGTGCAATTTTTGTTTTATTCTAGGTCTCCTCTATCACCTCCTAGAAGCTTCGTGACCTTATGCGTTACACCCTTTATAATATACAAAGTTATGACAAATAAAACAAAAAAAAAAGGAAAAATAGGCAAAAATGCAATTCGGCCATTTTTCATTAAATTTCATATTACTTTTCTATTCCTCAATCGATTTTCTTCAGTAGTATTTTATTTTCTTCAGAAATATATAGACTATGATATAAAACAAACAACCAACCAAAAAATGTTGTGAATATTATATATAGGTAATTTAATTGCCTTTAGTATGACATATAGTATGTTTAAACATAAATATTGGATCTAGAGATATTTGTAATTAAGTGGAATGATACCTTTTTTTTTTTTTTTGGTCCAAAAACCGAAAATGACCGATATCTCGAAAACGACGTAAAAGAAAAAAAAAAAATAATGTGATTCTTGGAATGAACACCTACAGTTGAAAAATTTTTTCATCATTTGTAGATAAACTAGTGTAACTAGTAACTAGTGTAAGTGGCTCTCTTTACAAAATAAAAAACGCAAACATCAAAACTCTTTTTCAGTGTAGGAAAATATTGTAAGTTTTAAAACAATTACATAAATGCATTTTCGTTTAGCTGTGACATTTTTTAAAGAGCGCAATGTACTGAATGCAATATCCATTAAAAGATTTAATATAAATCGATTTTCTTTAATTGAATTTTGACTTTCCTTTTATATTTCGAGCATTTTCCGCACGCGTTCGAGCACTCGCAGCAGTAATACATTTTCCGTTCGATTTTATTTTAAAAATTTTAATTTCCTTCAAATGTAGATTTTTCTGCAATCATTTCATTATCATTGTTGTAATCGATGTTGTTGCTTTTAATGTTTTTGGTACGACCCAGCAGCAGCAGCTAAAAGTCCTCTACGTCATCATTCTCTGCTTCATTGCTGCTTAATTTTATTTTCCGCACAGTTTTCCATTTTACTTTTGGTCCCAATGATTGCGGTCATTGCGTAATTAACTTTACTCTGTCTTGCTATCTTTTTCACTCTTTTTTTGTCTCTGTCGTTCATGTCGATATTGTGCGCTGACGACATAGAGACAACATCACATCATTATCTTCGACGGTAGCTGTGATGGCTGGCTGCCTTCTCTTTTGCCATTGCCTCGAGTGTCGTAAATAATTGTGAATGAAGTAGAAAAGGATTTTTATGTGACATGACTTCATAAGTAGTTCGATGAGCCTTACAAGGACAACAATACCGTTGATGATAATGGCCGTCGTCGTCGTCGTCGTCGTCTTCTTCTTTTTAGATGCTTACTCTGTTGCGAAAGAGTAAAAGTTGTTTCTTGTTTTATTTGCAATTTATTGTTGTTGGTGTTGTTGTTGTTGGCCTTTTTGGTGCTATTTACGCACTTTTAATGCGCTCAATCAAGTTTTGCAGATTTTTACTCACTGAGGCGTATGATGAACACATTAATTGATTAAATTGTAATAATTGATGTGATTTATGCGCAGAGAGTAGGGCATTCGCATTGAATTGGTCACACTTTTGGAGAGCAAGTTTTCTAGCACGAAAAATACCATAACTTAGGCAGGACTTAGTTGGTTATATTAATAAAGAAAATTAATTAAATACCTACTTCGAGTAGAGCATAGCAACTGGTCGTCAGGCTTAAGGTAAATGACACTCAAGTGCTTAAAAGGACTTTGTTTTTATTTAACATTTTATATTGAACGCAGTGATATATTGGTCTGCTGCATTTTTATGTGTTTCTCAATTAGTGGTGCTGATTTCAAATGGAATAAATGTCATAAATTGATAAATGCGTGTACATTAGGTTCAAGCACTTTTTCAAGACAATTGAAAAATCAAAGGTTACAGCAAAGAATATATCAGAGGAAAATAATAAAGCGAAGAGTGCATATTTTGATTGAATCAAAACTCCCACAAATGATTCCAAAAACTAAAATGTAAAAAATTAACCTTTTTAAAAGTTTTTGGTTAAACAGTTACTAACAGTTTCGTGGTTTTTGAGATAAGTTCGAAAAACTTGAAAAAAAAAAATTCAGATTTTTGGCGTTTAGACTTTTATTCGAGCCAAAGTTGGACCATGTTTTCTAGAGTTTTGATCCAAACCATGTATACACTTTATGCGATAAGACCATCCTCTAAAATAATCTATTCTGCGTTAATTTTTTTTTTTTTTTGATTTGTTGGAAATTACTGAAAAAATTTGGATTTTCTGAGAACAAAACTTTAGATCGGCGGCAGAATATTTGTCATGAGTGTCACGTCGTAAAAAATAGCAAGTTTATACGCATACCTTAAATATCTTGAATATGGGTACTTCCACGGATAGGTAAGCTCTGAGTCAAAAAATTAAATCATCATATCTATGAAACTACATGGGTAAGATTTGGTACATACAGTTGTGCTCAAAAAAATAGTAGTAATACTAAGAGTGCCAAGACAAATATTGTGTACTGGGAAAAATGGGAGTATCAGGCCCCCACAAAAATCACTTCATCATATCTCTGAAAATATTTAACGTACATGAATGAAATATGTTACATGTGTACAGAGCGCCAGGAAAAATAAGGTTAACTGGGAAAATGGGCGATGCCACGCCCCTTAAAAAAAAAATTCACAATTTATGAGATTTGGTACACATGTAAAATGGATAGGGACAAATGACACCCTTTGAGAAAATTGGTGATGGCACGTCAACATAACAAAATAAGGTGAAGCAACATTCACTGGGAAATCCTGGTTTTTGAAAGATTTTCAATTTAAAATTTGTATGGTGGAAAAAAATGTCCCGTTCGACACGTCCCTTCCAACCCTGATTAAAATTAAATTACAAAAAAAAAAAAATATAAATCATTTTTGGGTAAAATCGAAATCATTTTTAAGAGACATCAACATTATTATTGTATAAAAAAAGAAAACAAGTGGTTTCGCATACTATTGCTTAAACCCCATTCCGGAGTACCGTGAATCATTTTATCAAAGCAATAGTATTTTTAAGATGCCAAAAACTGAGGTGAGAAATGATTTTAGGTTTCAGAGGACGTGACAGCCCTATTGACTGTAAATATCCAAGACCGAATAGTAGTCTTTATCTTGATTATCATCTTGACCATTATATGATATATTGGTCTTAAAGTTTATTCACCGTAATCAGTAATTTTTCGAACTTCTTGGTCTTGGCCTCAAAAGAGTAATCAGACCAAGACTGATTATGCTTGACAATAATGTAGTTTATCTTGTAGAATGCAACTAACTTTCATTTTCATAAAAGTCACGTCTAATTGGAAAGTTTGTTTACAAAAGAAGCAATCTCCAGATATTCATTTTCATCCCACAGATTATCATGTAAGCCAAATATAGCTATATTTAACGAGCCTCAATTTATACAAAGGAGCATAATTTTGTAAGTTTTTCTTTTAAATACTCGCGGCAACAAATATATCAGATTTTTTGACTTTAACAAAAATATGAAATGTTTTAATTGTCCCACTTTTTGGTGACCATTTTATTTATTTTTCATTTATTTTGTGTTGCTATAACATCACCAAATCCCTTGTTATACTGCAATTCGCGAAGCTTAAAAAATAAAATAAATAAATTTTGGTCAACAGCAACAAGCCAACGAAACAGAAATCCTCTCAAAGAGTTTGACACAAATTAAAAACCAAAAAAAAAAAGAAAAAAATTTCTCAATTTAAGAAAGAAAAAAAAAAGTTGTTAAATCCTAATAAAAGCAACAAGCAAAACAAAACGTAAGAGGGTGCAAACGCAACAATAACAACAACAAAGTATGTTAATGACTTTTGAAAAAGTTTGGAAAATTATCAAAACAACGAGAGAAAGAAATGCAAAACAGGAAAAGTTTAAAACCAAAGCGACAAATAGCAAGGATAACAACAATGACATATACATGTACGCGTATAATATATATAGGTATACATATACAAAAAATACAAGCACAACCAACAACATTACAATAATACAAAACAAACAACATTGAAAGTGTTGTCGTTTGTGTTGCTGATATTCTTTGTGTATAAACTTCGCTTGTTTGCGTCTCTTTGGTTGTTTATTATCCTTGAAACATTTGCGCGTTATTCGGGAGTTTATGATAGGAAAGCATTTTACGTTTTTTTTTTTATATTTTTATCTATTCTTTTCAAAAATATGTAGGTAAGTATGTGGGATGTCACAGTTTGAGTTGATAAATGTGAAAAACTTAAATTCTAAAGTTTTTTTGATAACTTCATTTGAAATATCCAAATTTTCTTATGAGCATCTATCCATTTATTAAAAACATATACGTGTATGACCAATACATTGTGCCCTAAATTGGAAATTGTCATAACTTCAAGAATATTTGAAGTACAGAAATAATACTTGATATTTTTATTATAAATATATGTAGATCTTTGTACCCGACGGTTTTTCCGATTACTTGTTCCCGACATCCTTTTTCCCGATTCAAATCTCGCGACAGCAATTTACAGATGATCATATCGTTTATGTATCAATTACGTCAAAATTGTTCGTACAAAATTTACGTCAAAGTCGTCAAAACCGTAATATATCAAAATCGTCAATGGACCGTTTACCGAAAATTGTCGGAAAAAGATTACTTGTTGATGGGTTCGTGTACCTTCATTCGAGAGATCGCGATAAAAAATCGTACTGAGACTGTCAGCGTTTAAGAGCACGTGAATGCCAGGCCAGTGCTGTTACTGTCGGACATGGGGATGAAGTGACGATATTACGAGGGCCGATTCAATCGGAACATTCGCATGTTCCAAATTGGGAAAATAAAAAATAAAAACATCCAAAAAAAAAAGCATCCAAAAAAAACATCCAAAAATAAAAACATCCAAATGAAAACATTTAAAAAAAAATCCAAAAAAAAACATCCAAAAATAAAACCATCCAAAAAAAACATCAAAAAAAAAACATTTAAAAATAAAAACATCCAAAAAAAAACATCCAAAAATAAAAACATCCAAAAATAAAAACATCCAAAAAAAAACATCCAAAAATGAAAACATCAAAAAAAAAACATCCAAAAAATAACATCCAAAAATAAAACCATCCAAAAAAAAACATAAAAAGAAACATCTAAAAATAAAAACATCAAAAAAAAAAAAAATTTTAAGATAAAAACATCCAAAAACTACGACTACGTGGGTAATATGGACCACACGGTTATTTCCCACTGCATACATAGGATTTACAGTTATTCATGTTCAAACTTAACGCTAATACCTAAAACTTATAATAGGGCGATTTTAGCGTTCGGTGAAGTCGCATGTTTCTGTAAAGTTGATTTTTCTAAAAAAAAGATCAGTGATAATTTTTTTCTAGTGAATATATTTCATTATTTCACTTTAAAAACATCGCGTTTTTAAATAAATGGTTAATTATATAAAGTCAGTGAATACCATTTATAATTTATTAACACTAATAAGTTCATTAACCAAAAGAGTTTTTGATAAAAAACCATTTATTTCACCAACACATGCTGTGGGTAATATGGACCACCAAAGAAAAAAGCCTCAAAAACAAATGTATTTATCACCTTTTTCAGATGGGGAATCTAGTCGCAGTTTTCATGACAAATCTGATGGTCTTTATATGTAATTCGTTAACTACAAAGGAAAAAAATGATAAAAAATGCATATAATGTAATACCCTTTACTCAGAAGATCGACGTGGCGAATTTCGGGTTGAATGTGTTATCTGGCGTTCTTGGAGTCATGAAAAATGTGCCGAATGTGGAAGTGACATTTTTATATGCAACTTCTGTACCAAATGGACTATATGGTCCATATTACACTACACTTTTTTTTATCTTCATTTTGAGTATTTTCGGTTTTTTAATTTTTTTTCTTTATCCTGATGAGATTTTTATGTAAAAGTGAATCAGAATAAAGGTAAATTGTTTCCTTTACTGAATGACATAAAATTAATTGTTTTATTTTATGTATTTTGGGTTTTATTTAAAAAAGAAAGATGGGTGGTCCATATTTCCCTCCCTTACCCTAATAATTTAACTCAATTTAATAAAACCGATGATATTTTATTTCAATTTTTATTTTTGGACATCTTTATATTGGATAATTTTTTCTGTATGTTTGTTTTTTGGATATTTTTGAGTGGAATCGGCTAAAAGTACTATTTTTACTTCGTTTTTAATACTAAGGTTTATAAAACCGATCCTTGGCCTTATTTTTAGATAGTCTGAAATATTTTTTTCTGGAAAGAAGGCATAGCTATCTCTAATATGGTTCCAATAAGTAGATGATTATTGAAAGTTTTTTTTTTAAGCTTATTTCTGCACCATTCCGAGTAATTTAAATGTAAACTGAAACAGTTCGAAACTTATCCTTCTAAAAATCTATTGTTTGTCAAAGAATTATTTACAATTTTTTATATGATATAAAAAGCTTAATGTCATACATAAAACACAAAAAAGTTGCAACATGAACTGCTGCTTAAAATAAGTAGCATGCAACAAATAGTAGCATCATCACCAGCAATGTTTAGATTGTCCTCACATGTTTTATAATATTTTTTCGAAATTTTCTTTTTTATGTTTTTCCTTTTTTTAGTTTTCGTTCAGCTTGATGCACAAATATTTTATAGTATTTACTTATTCTTTTTTTTCCTGTCATGAACTTTTGATTTTATTTTGGTTACTGCTATTTTTAATATTTTTGTTGCTGCTTCCAATGTTGCTGAAGTACTATGCATACAGACAGATTTGATTTGTTTAGAATAAAACCAAATTTATCTAAATTTTTGTTTGAATATTTTTGGAAAAAAAAAAATATTAATCTAACGCTTTGTGCACACTATTCACTACTGTCATAGAATAAAATATCAAAATTCAACATTCATCAATTCAAAAAATGCAGTGTGTCAATTTTCTGAAAAAATTATTAAGCAAAAATTAAATACACTCAATACTACAGCCCTTAAAACTAGCTTATACTGTATTTGTTATTTTAAATTCTTTAAACATTTGTTATGTTTCGGTACTAACTTTCTAGCGAATTTTGCCTTTTTGGCCTTTTCACCATAATAACAATGTTGACCATTTTATTTTGTATCCCAAGAGGGCAGCCAGCCAAGCAATGTTGATGTTGGCAACAACTTTGTCTTAAACTTCAAAATGCGCTATTGAAGTTAAGTTGCTGCTGCTGCTGCTTTTGTGTTGTTGTTTTGCTGTATTGCGCTTTGTTGCTTAAACTTAACCTCTGATTTACCACGCCCTTATGATTACTCAGTTGCTTCCACACACACACACACACATATATAGTACACCTTAGCCCCCTTTACACGTATTCTACTTCTTCGCATTATTTGTCTTCATCTCCTTTTTGCTGAACTTTTTGTGAGTTTTTAACTTTTAAGTGAAAATAAATAATTCACACCTGCAACAGCAGCGTTGCCACAACAGCAGCAGCAGTTGCTTGCTGGGTGTGAGAAAGTTTATTGAGAAAAGATGAACAAAGCAAAGGACGAACAAAGGAAAGCAGTAGAAAAAAAAGCTGTTGCCTAATCTTTAGCTGACGAATCTCAGTCGTGTATTTAGTTGTCTTAACCCATTTTTAGATGCTGTTGCGCAAAGCACAACAAAAGTACAAAAACAATAATCGGAAAAATTGTTTTGTATCGCTACCAAAAATGAATGTTGTGAAATGTGGTGAAAATAAATGTTTTGTCGTCTCTTGATGATGCTAGATCCCAAGAGGCGCCGCTTATTCACAGAGAGAGTTTTGAGCGATTTTCAGCTTAGCCATAGTTTTCTTGATATCAAGTAATAATGTAATTGTTTATCAAAAAAGTGAATATGCCCATTTCAGCTCAATTCAATTCAATTTTGGATTGTTCATTAAAAATTTTTTAAACTCGTTTGTGCTTAACGCAGCCCTTTTGTACTTGTTTATAAAAAAAAAAAAAAAAAATATGCCCATTTGTCCTTAGCAATTTCTTATTTATCAAAATATGAATATGCCCATTTTTACCCAATACAAGAAATGTCATTTCATTTTGAAAAAAAAATGTACCAAAATGTCCAAAGACACCTCAGTACATTGTTACACACCATTATGGGATGTCAGTAGTATTTACTCTATTATAAATACCCAATTTGGCTGTCGAGCATTAATTATTTAAGCAGTAGGTGACATAGTCATATTGTAAATCTTAAACACACAGAATAAACACAAATGTGAAAATTTATTTTTTTAAAAACAATCACAAAAGAGCTTGAATTAATCAAAAAATGGGCAAATTTTTTTTTTTTTTTTTTTTGATAAGCAAGTACAAAATGGCATGTATTGAGTACAATTGGCCTTAACTATTAAAATTTATATTATGAGCCAGATTTTACAACTTTCTGCCTCTTGTTGCAAAAGCTTTTTGAAAAAATATAGCATAATCAAACTTATGTGCACCCTGTAATATATCAAACCAATGGCACAAACCAAACTGCATGAAATGTAATGAAACAGCGAAAATAGCTATGAGTGTTATGCTATGAGTGTTATGCCTTGGAGAAGCTAAATTTGGCGCGTAGTTTTAGCGATGTAGTTGTTTCCAAATTTTACTCGAGGATTTAGCACAACAAAACCATATAATATAAAAGCGGCTGCGCATGATAATGTAGTAGAGTATCGGTTTGATTGAAGTGCGTAAGATTTATTTCTTGTTTTTTAAGTTTTGAAAAGAACATTATACCTATGTAATGTTTGAGGATGATGAAGGCCTAACGAGAATTTACTTGGCAGAAAAAGCCGCCGCAAAGTAAATCCTATAAGGGCATATGTTTGAAATAAAATGCCAAGTTGTTTCGGCTGTTCAAACAGGATTGTCTTTATTTAGTTTAAACATTTTCTTTTATATTATTTGCTTAACACTAAAAACAAATACAACTATCATAATACCTTAAAAATAGTAACAAATAATATTACAACTAAAAACAAATACAATTTTCCTAAATCCTAAATCTATGCAAAAAAAATGTATTCATTGCTTTCATCTCTCTTTCTCTTATTCTAAGCCTAGCTTGTGGAACTCAAGATCAACATGATCCACAATCAGTTCTATGTTAACACATTGCCATTATTCCAACGCATGCGCTGTGACACTTGTTTTTGTTATTGCATTTAACTAATCAAATTTGTGCATTGCGCGACCTTGCAAGTGTCGTTGAACTTTCAAAATTTGCATCATTTCTTATGTGCGTGGATTCTACCAATTGTGTTTAAAAGACAAGTACATATGTACATAATGTAATTATTACCCATTAGGGAAAGATGAGATGTGATGACATTATTTGATTACCCATTAGGGAAAAGATGAGAACAATGATTACATGTATACAAGTGGTGTAGATGTAAGTGTTACAACACTACACCCCTACCCTTTAAAGAAAAATTTATGAAGTTTTTGAATAAATTTTGATAAATTTGAAAATTTGTGTACATTTAATTATAAAATAATAAAATTTCAAATTCAACTAAAATTAAGATACTTTCTAACAATTAATTAGAGATAAAAAAAAATAAAATTATTGATAAATTTAAATAATTATAAAGGTTTATTTATATTTTTTTTTTTTTTTTCTTAGTTATTCATGAATCAAAAATTTTTTTTTTTTTTTTTTTTTTTTCTTTAATCTAATATACGCTTAAATAAAGTGTTTTTATGCTAATAGTTTTTTATTTTATTTTTAATTCAAAGTAAAGCTTCATATTTTTTTAATAAATTATTATGATATTCTTTATAACTTCCATTAATATCTAATACAGAATTTACCCCTCTTAATTCTACTATACGGTATGGACCGTGATATGGACTATCTAATTTTTTCTTATTTCCTACTTTAACTAAAACTAAATCTCCTACTCTTAAATACGATGGATTGCAATCCCTATCATAAAATTTTTTCCTCTTATTTTTAGCTACTTGAACTAATTCACTAGCTTTACTAATTGAAACTTGTAATCTAAATCTAAGTTCTTGAGCATAATCATCTAAATTATTAAATGGTGCTCTATTTTTTAAACTATCACTTGGTAGATGTGAAAGCTTTCCGAAAATTAATTCGTAAGGCGTATATCCTGTATCCACGTGAGGCGTGGTATTATACGCAAAGGTAAAATACGAAATCCATTCATTCCATTCATTATCATCGGCTACCGTTAACAAAAACTCATTGAGAACCCTGTGGTTCCTTTCTACTGTACCAACGCTTTCATGGTGATATGGAGTTGAAAACGTTTGTTTAATTTTTAAAATTTCACAAATATTTTGCATAAGTTCGTTTGCAAATTCTGTTCCTCTATCCGATTTGAGTACTTTGAAAAAACCATATTTTAAAATAAATTGTTCTACTAATGTTTTGGCTGTTGTTTTTGCATCTTTCGTTGGCATTGGATATGCTACAACAAATTTTGTTAAAAGACACTGCATGGTTAAAATATATCTATAACCATTTGAAAGTCTTAAAGGACCTACTGTATCAATTTCAATTGTTTCAAAACCTGTACTTGGTGTATCGGTTATGACCATTTTCTCTTTTGTATGTCTAACTTGTTTGTTACATGCACATATCTTACATTCTTTTATATATTTCTTTATCATTTTATGCATATTTTTCCAAATAAAACGTTGCTTCAATTTTAGCTCAGTTTTTCTGACGCCTAAGTGTCCCGAATGGACTGAATTATGATATTCATCAATAAGTTTGTATTTCAACAAATCATCTGTTATTCTTTTTGGGGCCTCGTAAAGTAAAATTTTCAAACTTCCTTTATTTTTAATTTGTAGCTCATTAAAAATATTTTTAAAATGATTCACCGGTGTGTAACTAAATATCTCATCGTTACTATCAAGAGCTAACTCTTTTATTTTAAACTTCTCCATTTTCGATGAAAGCTTCTCCAAAAGCGAACCTAAATTCGATGGATTATCACTACATCTAACAATTATTTCATCACGAACGCGTTCAATTATATCCTTCTTTCTATTTTTGTCGACTATAAATTTCAATTTATTTAAATTTTTGATGTCAGTTAAAGACGTGCAGTTCCAGATATGAAGTTGATCAGGCTCCTCTGAAAGTCTACAGTTCTCTTTACTGCATCTATCTGCCTCATTTCTTGCAGACATTCCTCTAGTTACTACCAATAAATTGTGTTCGTTAATTTCTTCTTCACCCCTCTTTGGCATCAATGTTTTAAGCATATCTGAGTCTATCTTCACCCTCGATAGGGCATCAGCGTTTGTATTCATTTTTCCTTTTTTATAAACTATTTCAAAATCATACTCCGACAGTTCAAGTCGTATTCTTGTTAGTTTCGACGATGGGTTTTTATGAGAAAATAGTGATACTAAAGGACGATGATCCGTGACCACTATAAATTTTCTTCCAAAAAGATAAGGTCTAAAAAATTGGATCCCCCAATGAATCGCTAAAAGTTCTTTCTCAATGATTGGTTTATTTATATCATGTTTCAGCAACGATTTGCTAGCATATGATATTGGTAAATCTTTGCCTATCTCTCCTTGTGACAACACCGCTCCCAATGCATAATTGGATGCATCGGTGGTCAATACAAATGTTTTTTCAAAATCTGGATATTGTAATATCGGTGGGTTTATCAATTTATCTTTTAAAGTTAAAAATGAACTCTCACATTCATCAGACCAAATAAATGGTTGATTTTTCTTTAAAAGATTGTTTAAACTTTTTGCTATTTTCGCAAAATCTGCAATAAATCTTCTGTAGTAATTGCAAAATGCTATAAATCTTCTTACTTCATCTGCATTTGTGGGAATAGGATATTTTTCAATCGTCGCGTATTTCGACGGATCAGGTTTAATACCGTTTTGCGTTATTAAATGTCCTAGGTAAACCGTTTCTGTCTTTAAAAAATTGCATTTACCAGCATTTAATTTTAAATTGTATCTTTGTAATCGTTCAAGGACTTTTTCTAAATTTGAATTATGGTGTTTCAGACTACAACCAAATATAATTATATCATCAACATATAAAAATGCACTCGAGTCTAAGCCGCTCAAGGCAATAGTCAACATTCGTTGAAAACTATTGGAAGATATCGTTAAACCGAACGGTAATCTTTTAAATTGGTAATGACCATTTGACGTTGAAAACGCTGTTAGTGGTTTAGATTTGTTGTTGAGACCAATCTGGTGGAATGAGCTCGTCATATCCAAAGTTGAAAAATACCTTGCTCTTCCTAGCTTATCTAACACATCTTCTAGCCTTGTTAATGGAAATTTATCTCTAACAATCTTTTTGTTTAACTGCCTAAAATCGACAACCAGTCGCCATTTTTTATCGCCTGTGTTGGACTTTTTGGGCACTACAAGCAATGGTGAATTATACGGACTGACCGAATTTTCAATTATGTCATTATCTAAAAGATCTTGCACTTGATTCTTTATTTCTTCAGATTGAGAATGTGGTAAACGGTAGTTTTTTATATAAACTGGTGCGTTATCTGTTGTTTTTATATCCTGGGTATAAAAATTATTGACCGAAAGTGGTTCATCATCTAAATGGAACACATTCTGATATTTTTTAAATATCTCAATAAGAGAATTTCGCGCCTCGCTATCTTTAACATCAATAGATAAGATTTTTAAAAGTTTTTCGAATCTACTTTTATCTTGAGGAATATTTTCCTTGATTTTCATTATTTCATAGTTTTTCAACGGTTCTATATCTAGTTCTAAGCGCGATAAAGTTATCTCCGATTCTGTTGTGTTTAATAATTTAATATGGCAAATACCTTTATGGGGTACAATTGTATCACCTACAAAAATACCTTCACTAACCTCTTTATTTAAAATCAAACTATCTTCGCATACCTGCAAATTTATAGGATGTATTATTTCACTCCTTGGTGGTATAGTAATTTTTGAAATTTTACGCAATTTCGTTTCCATTGGTAAGACAATATCGTCTTTTCCCAAAACCAATGTCAAAGTATACGTTTCGTAATTTATTTGGCAAAGATATTTAGACAAAAAGTCACGCCCTAAAATTCCATCTGTTTCAATTGGAAAATCGTCATTCACCAAATGAAAAGTGTGTTTCAAACTTTGCGATGTAAAGCAAAAATGTAAATCAGTTGTTCCTATTGAAAAAATTTCTTGATTTGTGATACCAGAAAGCTTGCATTTTTTATCTGGAAAAATCTCACTGTTTGGTAAAATGCTTTCTAACTTGCACACTGAAATATCTGCTCCAGTGTCAACTAAAAATTTCAAGCTCAGCTTTGAATTTTTACATGTCAAGGTGACATAATTAGTTATATTATCCGATATTTGATAAATTTTCAATTTTGGCTCCCCGGAAGAGAATTTTGCTGACTCTCCGGGCCTAATTCGTTTCCCTGGTCGTGTATTACGTTTATTTGCTTTTTACTTCGATTATCTTGTTGGTTTTGACTTTGCTGCTTATTTTTATTATAACCGTTATTACGATTGTTATAATGATTTTTATTGTTGTTATAATTATTATTTTTATTTCTATTGAAATTACCATTCTGCTGGTTTTTAAATTTGCTGTTGTTCCAACTATTATTGGAATTACTAAAATTATTATTGTTCCTGTAGTTATTAAAACTGTTACTACCATTTTGGTTCGACTGAACATTTCTGTTGTAATTTTTTTTATATTTATTATTCGAATTGAAATGCATAACCCTCGCTTGACTGCTATTAGATTCATTTTCAAGCTCTAAGGCTAAATCTACAGCTTCATTAAAAGATTTTGGCCTTGATGCAAATACTGTTTGCTTAAACGAATCATTCAAGCCATTTTTAAAAACTGTAAGGCTAAATTGGTCATTTAATTTAACTACCACTGCCTTTTCCGTTGTACTAGCATTTTGACCTAATTGACCTATTTGCAGCTTATTTAAGTCTCCTATTAAATTTAGTATTTTATCCTTATAACTAGTAACGCTCAAAGTGTTTTGAGTATAGTTGGAAAGAATACTTTGTAATTTCGGAATCGTTGTTTGGTTTTTGTACGTATTACACAATACCGTACTTAGCTCATCAAAAGTTTTTGGTATAGAGGTAACGCATGTTGCAGTACGAACATTTTGTGACAATTTAACATAAACCACAAAGTCTATCAAAGAATTTTTGCCTGTCGATGATAACGATTTATGCAGAATTTCTACAATTTTAAGAAAACTTTCTAGCTCTCTAAAGTTACCGCTAAACAAAGGAATTGCTTTCACAGCTGTTTCTAAATTAAATTCCGACATTTTGGTTTCGATTTCTATCTTTTCTTCAAATATCTCACTTATATCTCCTAATCCTTCTTCAGAACTATGGCTGCAAACCTCTGAACTTTCTTCTAAAGCCTGTTCTACTTGTTTATACAAATCTTCAAAATCTTCTATAATTTCCACCTCCTTTTCTAAGTTATCGCTTTTGCACACGTTGCCTAATTAATTTTATCTGGTATATTTTTCGTCTATACGTTCCTTCAGTATATCCCCTATTCCTACCTTTCTTAAAATTTAAATAAATCCTATTTAAATCATTCTTGAACTCTTTTAAAGTTTCCATAAAAAATAACAATATAAAATATTTATATGCAAACTATGTATCAATAAAATTATACAATTAAAAAAAAATAAGGATGCATATCATAAAAATACAAAAATCCTCAGCTTCCTCGTTCCAGACACCAAATCTGCATCAGCTTTCGATGTACATTTCTTCTCAATTCATCTACTTTTCACAGGATACTGACATTTCGCTTCGTCTCGCTCATCAATCTGCTTCAGAAATTTACGAATTGTGTTCGAAATATGCGTGTTTTTTTTTTTTTTTTTTGATTTAATGAAATTTTTTTTCTCTGTTCTTTTATTTTAAATTTTTATTTTAATTTCTTTATGTTTGTTTTTCTTTATTCATTTTTCTTTCTTTTTTGTTCGTTTTTTCTTCAGTTCAATTTTCCTTATTCTCAATCTTGTTATATTCTTTTTTTTTGTTTTTTTTTTTATTAATATTTCATTTCGTTTATAATTTTTTTTTTAAAAATTAAAATTTTTTTTTTTTGGTAATTTTCTTTTTATTTTTTCAATTCATTTTCTTTTTATATTCATTTTTACTTATTTTTTTATTTTTTTTTTTATTTTTTATATATTTTTTCAAAAACAAAGCCTTAAATCTAATTTATTTCTTTTTATATAGCTCTGCCTCAACTACATATATCTGTTGCCACAGCTCATTGGCTATGTCCCAGCACGGTGGTGGGTCAGAATTCACCCTTCTTTTTAGCTCTGCTAATTTCCTTCTTAAGAAGACCTTCTTTCCACCTCTCTTTTTCCTGCAAACAGACGTATCGACTTTTGGAATAGCTGTTGCCCTAGCTTCCTTTCTTCGGAGCTCTCGCCTTCTTAATTCCTCAATAGTTAAAGCTACAGGACCTTCTTTTATTTTCTCGCCTGTCTCCATATAAACAAAATTTCAAAACCGCCAAAAAAATCAATATATATCCTTTTCTAAAAAAACCAACTCTAACAGGTCAGAGTGGCAGGATCGCCATGTAATGTTTGAGGATGATGAAGGCCTAACGAGAATTTACTTGGCAGAAAAAGCCGCCGCAAAGTAAATCCTATAAGGGCATATGTTTGAAATAAAATGCCAAGTTGTTTCGGCTGTTCAAACAGGATTGTCTTTATTTAGTTTAAACATTTTCTTTTATATTATTTGCTTAACACTCCTGGCAGGATCGCCATGTAATGTTTGAGGATGATGAAGGCCTAACGAGAATTTACTTGGCAGAAAAAGCCGCCGCAAAGTAAATCCTATAAGGGCATATGTTTGAAATAAAATGCCAAGTTGTTTCGGCTGTTCAAACAGGATTGTCTTTATTTAGTTTAAACATTTTCTTTTATATTATTTGCTTAACACTAAAAACAAATACAACTATCATAATACCTTAAAAATAGTAACAAATAATATTACAACTAAAAACAAATACAATTTTCCTAAATCCTAAATCTATGCAAAAAAAATGTATTCATTGCTTTCATCTCTCTTTCTCTTATTCTAAGCCTAGCTTGTGGAACTCAAGATCAACATGATCCACAATCAGTTCTATGTTAACACATTGCCATTATTCCAACGCATGCGCTGTGACACTTGTTTTTGTTATTGCATTTAACTAATCAAATTTGTGCATTGCGCGACCTTGCAAGTGTCGTTGAACTTTCAAAATTTGCATCATTTCTTATGTGCGTGGATTCTACCAATTGTGTTTAAAAGACAAGTACATATGTACATAATGTAATTATTACCCATTAGGGAAAGATGAGATGTGATGACATTATTTGATTACCCATTAGGGAAAAGATGAGAACAATGATTACATGTATACAAGTGGTGTAGATGTAAGTGTTACAACACTACACCTACATAGCAAAGTAACCTTAAAATGTACTTCAGTTTCAGATGAAAGTTTACTCTATATAAAATGGTTTGATTTTTATTTAAAAAGCGCATCTATAGATCATAAAACATCAAATGTATATTTTTCTATTAAGATCACAATAATCAAGATTTGATTAATTTACTTTTACGTCGATTTTTTCCGCTTATCATCGCCTTCACTATATTTACTAATCGCATCGTATATGTAGAATTTACTAGCATTGCTCATAGCGCTCACTCTGTCCCCAGCCTAATGCTGAAGGCCACGTAAAGTAAAAGTAAAAAACTTCGCATTTTAGGGGCAGACGGGTAGATTCGTATACGGAGCATCTTTGTACAGTGGCTTTATTACGAAAACTATAGACGTTAGCATGTCCGCGCTTGTATCCAATATTGGTGCTTTTGCAACCATTTAGCTGGTGAATTGTGGAAGTCTTTGTGTGTTTTTCCAGTGTAAAAAGTAATTTTCTTATCTGACTTGAACTTCATTTAATGGTAATATTTTTTTGCTAAAATTTAATAATACTTCTGCTTGTTTATAAAAAGATATGCTTTTTTACTGTGTTTTGTTTTTTTATTTTAAAACTCAAAAGAATCTTTTGTATTCATTTTGTTTGTTACACAGGTCCAATATGAACAAAAAAATTTAAAAATAAATTCGTATTCTGTTTCAAGCTTAAGAAAAAGTATTTTCATATTTTAGAGCCTCTGCACAAAGTTCATATTTTTTAGTAGTCAAAGGTAGGGAAAATGTGTTCATATTTTAGGGTTTTCAAATAATGGGATGTTAATATTATCGCGAGCTCTTTGTATTTTCATAAAATTTGGTATGCGAATCTGGGTCATGAGTATCGAAAGCAAAAGTGGGCGTTGTTCAATAATTGCCACGCCCACTTTTTTAACAAAAATACAAATTTTAGTTGATTAATCAGACACAAAAAAAAATGGAATGAACTTTTTATTTCTTATCTAAAGTCTTATGTACTTTTTGACGCTGAATCCGTCTTCATTAGCAGAACTGTCATTATACCTGCAGAGTTTTGAAATATCCTTGCTTGAAGTTGAAAAAAATGCTGTGTTCGGCCTTACAGCGTAGCTACAAGAAAGGAGAACAGACACAGTCTTCCTTTTAAAATATTCTTGCGGATTTTTCCAATAGGTCTCTTACTTTCCAAGTAATAATCCTTTGAAGACAAGATATTTCAGCCCTTATACAAAAGACAAAATATTTTGGGTGCGTGACATATTCCATTTATTTATTTTAAGGTAGGGGAGATGTGTGTACCTTGGTCCGAGTGTACCTCAGTCCGAGTGTCGGTTGGCACTCAACAGTTGGACATGTACGATAATGTTCTTCTATGGAATTTTCCACTCATACCGCTGACTGATATTAGTAGACTTCACACCGTCAATCTGTATGCGCGTATACAAAGTGACGGAAAATTGTTTTTGGTGTGCAAAAATTAGTTTTTGGAGTAAACTACGGAACGTTTTATGAGAAACTTACTTGAAATATTTCAGTTTTGCAACATCTGGTAGAAATTTTAGTTATTGTTTTAAGCTTTTTGTGTGTTTAAGATGTATTTTTATAAATATTATTAATGGTAGTTGACAATTTTTAAAACATGATGTCTTTGTGTACCTTGGACCTATGTTTATTGACCAGCGAGCCTTTTTCAACGAGCATTCAGGAAGCCATAATTGCCTTTCAATATGCTATTACTATTTAGGTAACAAATGTATTTATTTGCAACCATTTTTATTAAATTAATTGTTTTTTTCTAAATGGACATTTTTGTGTTATAATTTTTGTTTAGGATTAATTTTTTATTTTTATTAAAAAAAATGTTACTTTCGTAGACATAATAAATGGTTCTTTAATAATTTATTACCTAAATAAAATGTATTCTCTTTTATCTCTGAAAGTCCAAGGTACACTTGCATGGTGTACCTTGGACCGTTTGAGATTGTAACGGAAAAAGTAATATTTGTACTCAATGGTAACTTATAGAAATAATATTGTCACGTCATTTGATGCGGCAAGCATTGTAGAAATATAATTTAATCAGAAAATTAAAGAAAAAAAAAAAACGATTTTGGAAAATCCCGCACTTTGAAAAAACTGAAAAGCGGACCAAGGTACACACATCTCCTTTATTCTATTTCCCGAAAAAAAATTTTTGAGTTTTTGATAATTTTTCTATTATTTCTATACCATTTGATACTTTCCGAGTTTTTTCTTATTATGATTCTCATCGGTAAGTTCATCAATTTGAAAGCATAAAAATTGGAGGCGAAAAGATGTGAGTTTTATCACAAAACATCGACTTAAATAATAAGATATCAGATTGTTGACCGAGCAGGGATCGGTTTTTTTTTTTTTGTTCCGAGAAAAGCCAATGGATGCTACTGGTTGCCGATTTTCGCTAAAAAAAACATTTTTTTTTTTGCTCATAACTTTTTTGCTTGTAAATAAAGTTTTTTGTTGCAAAAATGTTGGCATTATAAAATTATACATGTTTTTTGCAGTATAGATAATATTCGGTTCCAGAAATCAAAAATGCAAAGAATCGTCCAAGGAATACGTGTGAATTTTTTGAAACATTTTATAATTCTACAAAAATTGGTCAAAAAAAAAAAAAAAAAATTACTAAAAAAAATTCTGAAAAAATGAACACGTATTCTTTGGATGGTTTTTCCATTTACACTTTTTAAGGAAGATGCCTTGCTTCTGAGTAAAAACTCGGTTTTCCGACCGCGTAATTGAGAACGTCAAAATATCGACTTTTGGAACCGAATATTATCTTGAGGGTACTTACGAAGAGAATCTTCCAACCAAAAGTTGCGGCGAAGAAAATCTTTTTTTTTTGAAATTGCGGCGAATAAAATCTTTTTTGTAATATGCGGTCAAGAAAATCACTTTTTATAAAATGCGACGAAGAAAATCACTTTTAACAAAATGCGGAGAAGAAAATCTCTTAATTTAGTGAAAGTATTCACGAGTTACGAAAATAAACATTTCACTTAAAATCGCAGCGAATGAAGCGAGATTTTCTTCGCCACATTTTCTAAAACGTGATTTTCTTCGCCGCATTTTGTAATAAGTTATTTTCTTCTCCGCATTTTGTAAAAAGTGATTTTCTTGTCCGCATTCGCACAAAAAAGATCTTTTTCGCCGCAGTTTGAAAAAAAGGATTTTCTTGTCCGCATTTTAAGAAGAGATAGTCTTCGTAAGCATCGGCGATCTATACCGCAAAAAAAAATTTTAATTTTTTAACGCCAAAATTTTTCTAAGAATATAGGAATATAGGAACTTTGAGTATCCATTTTGTAATGAGAAAAGAATTATGACCAAAAATATGTTTTTTTTAGCCAAAATGGGCCTTCAGTAGAATCAAAAGCGCTCAAATGATTTTGCTCGGAACGAAAAATAAAAATGCAGATATCGTTTTTAAGAGCCCTTCTCACTTTTGGGATGATTTTTTTTTTTTTTTTTGAAAGAACACTTTTTAGGGTCACTTTTTACTGCACTATTTTTAATATTTTCCGAATAAGACATCAAAAATTTTCATTTTGCCTAAAGTACTCCAAAGCATTGCAAAATGGGTTAAATATGTAATGAATTCTTTACATTGCGGTTAAATGAGCAACAACAACATCGGATATAGCATACAGAAGCGTAGCAAGAAAGAGGGTGTGCTCTATAGGATGCATTCTGTGTTTTAATTTTATTTGAGCTTGAAACATTCCAAAGAATATTTTTCTGATGCGCTTGGTTTATGATCGGAAAAAACAAAATCGTCTTTTGAATGAAGAATTGTAGCTTCCAAACTATTTACTACGCCACTGTGGACACCTAGCTTTAAGCGTCATCCCAACCGAAAGTTTCAAGCGGGTGTTTTTAAGCAAAACACCAACAAAGTTGTGTACAAAAATGTTAAAAACTTGTTTAGTTTTTGACTAAACTGTTCAGCCATTATACTGGAATGGCTTGTTTTATCTCCTGCATTCTGTTTACTTTAAGATAGGTTGGCACAATTTACAAGAATAATGGAGGTAGCGGTAACAACAGCATTCAGCACAGAGCAACTGCACCAGTACTGCGGGTATGTAGCGCTTAATTGAATTAAATCTGTGCTCCGAATGCTTTGTGTCAGCGAGATTAGCTAGAAAGTTGGTAAATTAATTTGTGGCCGAAAGACAAATTCATTAAAAGTTGCAACATGTAATAACAAAGATATATTTCTGTTTTTCCTTTTTTCGTGTAATGTATCATCTTTTGAAGCATAATGACTCCAATATCGTACACGATCTTTTGTTCTACATATTTATCATTTCGACGGACTGTGGAACGACTGTGCAACATTAGGGTTAAAACATTTTCTCGACCCACGTGTATGTGGACATTAATATTTCCAGAAATTTTTAAACAAGATAATGAAAACTAAATCCATAGAATTTAAAAAAAAACTAACGGGAGCCCGACGTAGGTTAAAAAGTGTCGACCTTGTTATCGGAGCATAAGTGCCCTACACCTCTCATCCGCAATGAAAGATTCCATTGGCGAGAATGAAGGTTGCCAGACATTACGAAAGAGCCATTTGCTTTTTTTGTTTCTATTGTGGGTGTTTCCACTCAGCATCAAACTATTAAAACATTATATACAAAACTCTGACTCTTGAAATTATTTTGCTGAATTTCTTATGCGATACAAATCTCAACGTATAAGCCTTCATCTAATTAAAATCCTTAGGCAACCTAATTAAAAAACAAATCACTCATACGCCATTACAACATCCTTTGCTTTAAATACCTGCTATTGTTGTTTTTGTTGTTACTGTTGTTGTTATTGCTGGTTTTGATTTAATTACCTGCAAAGCTAATTAAAATTCGCTACTTGCACCACTACTCCTGCTGTTGTTGCTGTTGCTCTACAATCTTTTATTATTTACCGCGCAGCAATCACAGCTCAAAAGGGATAACACAAATCGACAGTTCGTTTTAATTTCCTGTCAGCGCAGCAGCTGAATGAAGCCTTAGTTGATGCTCAACGCATAAATCACTAAGGAGCTTCAAAGCATAAATAATCCAACAATGTCTTGAGTGAGTGGTTAAAAGTCATAAAATAAGCCAGCAAGCAAGGATAAATAAATGTAAGGCGCAAATGGTGAGAAAAGCGCAAGAGCAGAGTGATAGCACCAAATGTAGTGTTGTTAAGGATCAAAGCTTAGTTACTCTACTTGAGGCAGGAGGTAAAATGAAGAAAAATTAAAGAAAATGCAGCAACAGCAAAGGAAAAATGCAGATTTCAGCGGAGTATTTTCATCTTTTTTCTTATTCAAATTCCTCTTCTTTACTTTTCCGATATTTTGCCAGTCAACTTTTGTGCAGCCAGCACTGTAAAACAATGCATAAACATTGATTTGAAATTGACATTATATCCTAGTGCTTGTAAAAAATGGACCTGAATGCATGAGTATTCCTCAATCAAGTAGTTAGAAATTACTTAAAGCAGTATAAGACTTTGTGCACATTATAAATTGGACTAAGTATGTATGCGAGATAAAATTGTATGTTTATAAATTTATAAATTTATATATCTATAAATATATGTGTGCCCAAATTTTTCTCGAGAACGGATGCATCGATTTTAATGAAACTTGGAACAGTGTCAGAGATTAGCATACAATGAAGAATGAGCTAGGTTTGAACTTCGTAAATGCTCACCAGGGGGCGTGGCACTGCCCTAAATTTTAAAATTGATTTAGTCATAACTCGCAAACTATTCAAGTTATTTGAATTAAATTTGGTGAACGGGTACGGCTTAACTATACCTTGTAACAGACAAAAAGTGGGCGGGATCGAAGAAGTGCCACGCTCACTTTTCAGCCCTTGAATATTTTAATTCAATATTACTCAAAAACCACTCCAACAATTTTGATTAAAATTTAGGAGGTGTTACCCTTACAAACGGGAATTATTATGTGATACACCGTTATATTGGGAAAATTCGTTGAAGGGTGTGGCACCGCCCACAAAAATATAAAACGGTATAAAAAGAAAACTAATAAAGCAAACATTCTGAAATTAACTGTGAGGAGCTTAATTGCTATAGGACATCTCTGATCTGAAAGTGGGCAAAATATCGCAGTTACGCGTGGAACCTCCCATACATGCAAAATACGTAAAATGCTATATCTCGCAAATGTTACAAGGTATTTCAATGAAATTTGGTGTGTAGGTACTGCTTATCAATTCCTTTTAATAACCGAAAAGTGGGCGATATCGAAGAAGTGCCACGCCCTCTTTTTGACCATTGAAAATTTTAATTGAATATTACTCGAAAACGACTCCAACAATTTTAATGGTAATTTAGAAGATGTAACCACTGCAAACAAGGAATAATATGTGACGTAACGTTATCTTATGAAAATACGTTGAAGGGCGTGGCACCGCCCACAAAAAATATAGTACGCTATAAGAACAAAACTACTAAAGCAATCTTTCTGAATTTAACTGTAGGAAGTCTACTTGCTATTAGGCACCTATGACCTGAAAGTGGGCAAAATATCACCGTTGTGCGTGGAACCTCCCATACAAGTAAAACACATTAAATGCTATTTCTCACAAATGGTACAACAAATTTTGATGAAATTTGGTATGCGGATCTGTATCATGAGTATCTAAAGCATAACGAAAAGCAGGCTTTGTTCAATAGTTGCCACGCCCACTTTTTATCAAAATAACTATTTAATTATTAAATGCAGCTTTATGTACTTTTTGACGCTGAATCCGTCTCCATTGCTGAACTTTCATTACACCTGCAGGATTTTGAAATAGCTATGAATAAAAACATCGACTAAAATAATAAAATCAGATTGTTGACCGAGAAGGGATCGGTCTCTAGGTACTTTGTCTTATAGAACTAGATATATAACTAGAGATATAAATTTTTAAAAAACTGAAAAGCTGCAAAAACGACATAAAAAAATTTCTTTTAAATGCTCATTTCTTCGCAAATGGTCGGCCAAATCATGTGATTGTTTTTTTTTTTTTTAAGTTTTACTTTTTTATGAACAATTTTATAAAAAATTCCAAAAATTTTTTTTAATGATTTTTTTATAAAATTTTCGACTTTCAAAACTAAATTGCTATTTTAATCAATGATTATAATCTTCGATTTTGAAAAAACAAAATTTGGAAAAAACTTTAATGTATTTGCCAAATTTTAAGACTATTTTTAGAATGGGCAAACGATGGGATATATTAAACTAGTAAGGGTGTAACCTTTGGCCTGGCCAAACATTAAATACCACACACTGCAGTATTTTTGAAATTTTGCTCATATGGGAGGTGCCACGCCCTCTTGTCTGAGTTCACCCAGCTTTTGCTCAGAGCTTGCATTTATAGTTCTTAGTGTCTGAGTGAAATTTGGTTGGATTATCTCAAAAAACTCTTTCAGTATAGCATTTTGAAACATTTGCTTAAATGGAAGATGCCACACCCCCTTGTCCGATTTCACCCAATTTTGGTTGAGAGCTTTCATTTATAATTTTTAGTTTCTGAGTCAAATTTGGTTAGAATATCTCAAGAAACGCTTTTAGTATAGCGTTTTGATGCATTTGTTTATATGGTAGGTGTCACGCCCTCTTGTCCGAATTCGCTCAGTTTTTTTCAGAGCTTGCGCTAACAATTTGTAGTATTTATGTATATTTTGGTTGCATTGTCGTAAAAAATACTCCTAAAATTGCATTTTGAATATATTTTTTGTGTGGGATCGATTTTGCTCATTTTCAATCTCCCGAGCTAACTTTAACGACGGAGGCAGTGTACAAAATTTCATTGAATTATCTTGCTCAGTTTTCCCAAAAAGTGTATTTCAACACACAGCCAGCCACCCAGCCAGCCAGCCAGACAGACGGACATGGCTATATCGACTCAGGGGGCGACGCTGATGAAGAATATATACATAAAATATATACTTTTCTATATCTACCACGCCTCCTTCTCTGCGTTACAAACGGAAGGACAAAGTGAATATACCCTGGGTGTAGGGTATAAAAATTAATTTAACAAAAATTGAGTGAACGAGCACTAAAATATTCTTTGTTGTCGGAAGAGAGTAAAAATGTTCACCGACCCCCACGAACTTTACATCTCCAATATTTCTCTCAAACATACTACCACCTTTTTTCCATCCCTTAAGGGGGCCCCCATACAAAATTTTGATAAAAAAAAATTCCTCATTGCTTGGAGAGAAAAACATACATATTTTATGCTTCATCATTATATAAGTCAAGTAGTGTAGAGATCTAACAAGTTTGCAATTATAAGTAAAACTAATTTATTTCTATCTATCACACGGGCAGACACCGGTTCAAACCCTAGTGCAGTCAATTCGTTTTTTTTTTTTTTTTTTTTGAACCTTAGGGGAACTGATGCTATTGTGGTATGGTCGCATATCTCCGAATTGGGAAAGAACCTGGGAACGTCACTGCTTTTATCCTGTCAGAAAACATGAAAAACCAGAGATGTGTTGCTGTCATGCACCACACAAAATTTTTCCGGTGTCAGTGGAACGAAACTTAAGTCGCGTGTGGTTGATTTTTTTTTCGCATTTTTTGCAAACAATTTTTTTTAAGAAAAAGTTGCTTTTTGGTGAAGTTTTATTTATATTCAAAAAAGGTAAGTGCTAAATATTGCGAAAAACGTGTTTAACTGTGTAAATTCGAAAAGTTTCCCATTTTATTTTTAGAATTTTGTAATTTCTAAAAATTGGCCAGTGTGGTATAGTCAGGGTTTACTAATGTGGTATATGAATATTTCTTGTTATTCTTACCATTATTTGATTGCTGTTTTTTGTTTTTATAAAAACTATGAGTTTGAGAACTAATGTAAATGTTATTATGAACTTATTTCATACCTTTCAAACTTTATATTTGGTTGTATGGACTATGGACCCTTGCGGTCTATGTGTGGCAATATTGCCGCCACCCTAACCTAACCTATGGTTAAGTATACCACATTACCCTACTTATATGTACCACATTACCAGTCCACTTTACAAGTACTGATTAGTATATATACCACATTGTGCCACCATATATACCACATTACCTCCCAACTTTTTGAAATCAGCTTTTTTGACTTTTTTCAGATTTTGTTCCATAAATTTTTTTTCATGAAATTGCACACATTTCATTGCAATATATTCTGTAGCCAATAAATACTTCAATGATTAGCATAAAAAAATTTGGCTGAAATTGATCTAACGGTTTCCTTTAAAATTCCACCTAAACATTAGCTATACCACAATAGCATCAGTTCCCCTACAGTTAGTATAATATCACTTCAATTCAGAATTTTTTCACATAAATTACTATACTGTAAGTGATTCAAAAATTGTGAATTTACTAAAACAGTAAGGTCAAATTTATTTTATTGTGGAGTTGACACTAGTTATATTGACTTGATATTCTAGTAAAATTTACTAGAAATAAAGTAGTATAAACTATTTTTATTTTCCTTGTGACCAAAATTTATCCACTCTGTCTTCTAAAAGAAAATTTTATGCTACTCCGAATGCAGTAGATAAAATTCTATACCTTTCTGAAGCTTCATTAAAAGTCTTAAAGACTCCCAACTACTATAAAAAGGAGAGAGAGAACTGAAAAATACATGGACGAATAAATTCACCTGGAATTGTCAGCCTACATAACTGAACCCACAATCGAATTGGGTTCCTTTAAACACTTTATTGGGATTCTAGGACATCCCATTTCGGAAACATTTGGCACTATTCAGGTGATGATTCCCGCAAACTATTGTACAAGAACGGATCGCATTCAAAAGTCTAGACTACTGAGTCTCGAGCAAAGATTCAGAATCTAAGCTTCCGTATATATTTATAATGTACGTTTTTACAACTCTGTTCGTAAGTCAAACGATTTTATAAGCCTTTCGAGCATAGAAATGAATAATTGACAGGCAATAAATTTTATCGATAATGCAGGTAAAGCAAAACTCAAATAAAAAAAATTGTTTTTTTGAAAATTAAAGCTTTGTGAAAAATGTGAGAAATGAGAATTCAATGTATTTTAATTAAATGCAAAATCTCTGGAATTTCCATAATAAATTCTTCATTCACATTTAATTCAATTGATATTGATTATAATTAAAATATCAAAATAACAATTACTTAATTATTCTGATCCAACTAGTGTTTTTTATCCATTCAAGCATAACAACCAAACAAAAATTACAAAAACAACAACAACAACAACAACAACAATACAACAACAATGAAGGAAAAATATAAAGAAAACTTTTTTCTTTTTTATAAAAACAACTCCGATTCATTTTGATTATCAGAAACAAAAAACTTTGCTTTTATTCTCTTTAGTTCGGAGAAGCAAAATGAAGGCCTAACAAACCCTCGAACACAGTCTCCAATATATTTATTAAACTTCTACACATGCACACACACTAATGCATTGAAACAGATATGTATATACCTCAGCTCAGAATTAATTTATGCAGACCAATTTTTTAAAAAATCGCCTAAACAAAACCCGAACAGTGGTTTGATTTTACGAAATCATTGAATTTATATGTAGAAAAAAGAATATAAGATGTTGTCCTTCATAAAATAGTTTTTATCATACTCTGCTTAATCTTTCCAAGTCGTTAAATGAGTAGGCATACAAAATAAATAACAAACTAAATGAACTTTTGACCAGACATATGTTACCCAACGTATTTTTCGACGCTAAATACGAATCCCAAGTCAGAATTGCTCATATACCTGCAGGATTTCGAGATATCCTTGCTTGAAATTGCAGAATACGCTATTTTCAGTTTTATGGCGCTAGGGATGAGCAAAATCTTGGTCTTGAGTCTTGGTCTTGGTAATTTTTCGAGACCAAGATCAAGGCTAAGGCTCAATTTCAAAACCAAGACCAAGACTGCTACGGTTAGTGATAAGCAAAACTAGTAATTTTTCGAGACCAAGACGCTGAAATCTTTGCAAGACCAAGACTGTTATGGTCTTGGTCTTGGTCTTGGTCTTAGCCATGGTCACGATAAGCATCAAGACCAAGACTGCTTTTCAATCATGCCTGAATTTGAAATTTGGTGTCTTAAAAACCCAACTGCTTTGGAAAAATAAGGTTTCGAAATTTTTAATACTCAATAATCTGTAGAAATTTTTGCAAGACCAAGACTGCTATGGTTTTGGTCTTGGTTTGCTCATCACTAGCTATGGTATCGGGAGCCGATTTAAAAAAATACGTAATATGAGATTAAATCTGCTTTCGAGTATGAAATGTGTCAGTATCAATCAGAGAAAGGTTCTAAGCTAGAAATAGTGGAGATGATGCACTTATTCTCTACCAATCTCAACAGATGACGCTAAAATTGGTACAGCACTGGTTGTTAGAGACAAAACATGAAAATTTTATACTAAATTTGGGTCCAATAGAGGTAAAATAGATAGTCCGATTAACCATTTAAAACTTATTTTTTACACTTGAGCGTGTCTTTTAAAACATCGCAAACAAGATCTGTCTTTGTTGTACATAATCCGTTTTCAGTATAATTTCCATCAACTTCAATAGATTTATTCTAAGGATACTACAATTTATGGAGTCCCTCACAGCAGTAGTTTTCCGGAAGATTTGCAAAATAAAATAACTTTTTAAGGCATGAGAAGAGTCATATTTAGAGAGAGCTAAATCTCGCGAACATGGTGTACTCTTACGTTGCAACAATTACTGATTTCAGCGATTGTGATGGTGTTATCTTGATGAAAAACGGATTTTTTTCTTCTGGCATTCAATAATGGCTGAAAACGGCATCAAGTCTTATTTTATGTTGTTGAGAAAAATTTAAATTGTGCAATATTTTGATGAATATTGCATCGATACGCTGCTTAATGGTATTTCGGCAGAAGAAAAGCAATTTTTCGACTACTAAATTTCGAAAATCTGATGATGCAGTTTTATAGAAAATTGTTTTACTAAAAAAGTACCCTTAATATCATTTCTTAAAAGTCATATTTTCCATCGAATGTAATGTAATGTATGTAATCCAATAAATGGTTTAAATAATATGAGCAAATTAAAATGGATGAAATGAATGATATATGATGTATCACGCCCGTTTTTAGAATATTTCTTAACTAGCTATATCTTACTAAGCATGAACTTCATTGTTATAGGTGCACTCCTTCTATTTTTTCACAAAACATGTAAGAACCCACACCACTATGCGCTGTATAAGAAGATACACATTGTTCGTGATGTTATCACGAGAATCATCGAGAAAGTGACATTTATCGCTGGTAAATAGTAAAAAACTTTATTGGTTGCAGATACTCTATTTTTGTAGGTTGCTTAAACTACGTAGCTAAGTACGTTATAATTCGAACCACAGTGCAACCTCTAACCATTTTAAAATGTAAAAGCTGAATGGCTCAGCAACTGACCCATCGAACACAGCAGCAGTCAGTTGTGAAGTGGAAAAGTTGGTGGCTGCCAAATTAAAGTCAGGAAAAGGTTTTGCGCTTAATTAGAAATTAACAAACATCGAGTAGGTGGTAGGTGGGTGCGTCTTTATAACATAGGCATACGTTGGAAGGTATACTGGAGGAGGCAAGATAAAAAGGTGTGCTTTAAATTTTGCAAAACTTTTATGTGAACGTACAGGCAACACCTGGCATAATCAAAATGTTGTTTCAACTTTGGTGTTAAGCGAAATCGTATAACTAATAGATTCCTTCGTGCTGCCGCTTAGTGTTTGTCATTTGGATGTGCTTTAGTTCAATTGAATTGAGATAGAAAGCGGCGATATTTCAAAATCTACATGACTTCAGGTGAAATAAGGATGCACGGTGACCATTTTTTTGGAATTAAAACACAGAACAGCAAAACGTTTGAAAACTATTTTTATTTATTTTACTCGGTACAAATACCAATACAAGTAACTGTTTAAGTTATAGTAAAAATACAAATTATCCGAACCTTTAACTAAACAACATTTCTTTCTCGTATTTCATGCCATTTCTCAATAATTGAGTTTTCGATACACATACATTCAGAAGCAATGCAGGAGAAAGTCCTTCAATCTATTAGTTTGATTCGAAATCAATTAAACTCATTACTTTGTGATTTCTCTAGTGCATCATCATCATCACAGAATTTTAAAAGAAAAATTCCATGTATGTATAGGTACAAGGTTTTGTTTGGATGCTTCCTAACTAATGCGGCAATGAATTCAAAAGGTTTGTTTTGTTTTTCGTTCTCTCTTTTTTTCCTTTTATTCCCTTTTTCTTTCCTTCTCAATCTTAAATGAAGTTGAATCTTGAGCTTCATTGATGTGCGTTAACATGTTTGAAAACTTACATTTTTCGTTCAATTTCAATTTGAAGAATAAAAAAAAAACGGAAACTTTTTAACCTGTTTTAAGAAGAACTATCATAAAAATACTCAATACGAACTCAAAATGGTGATGTACTTATAAGCGAGCATGAGTGAGGATCCTGACATGCTGGAAGAAAATGACGAGACATTTGTATGTTCTTTTCAGTGGTGCAAACCTGATTTTGAAAAATTCATACTATTCGCTATTTTTCTATTTCTTCATTTTAGATTTTCCCAAAGAATTACTAAAACAAAATTCGGTCACTGGGCGAAAACTAAAAACCTTTCACTACGTAGTGTATATTTAGCAACGCGCGTTGCTTAAACTGCCCCGAATAAGCCATGCTAAAAATTGGGTCGCGACGATGTTAAAATAACCACGTTTCTGCAACTTTTTACAATGTTGTTTTCTTTATGTAGAATGGCATATTTAATGCTTTTGCCGCGTTTAATCAACTTGAAAGTTTTTATCAACATGATGATTTAATCACAACTCTATCGAATTTTGTAAAGCCTACATGACAATGTTATCATAAAATAGTTTATTAAACAGAATGAATCCAATAAACCAAACCGCAACGGAAAGGTTTCATGCTGCATACATTGGAATGTGGAAGGTGTACAAATGTTGGTGCTGATGATGATGATGATGATGATGACAACAAAGTTTCGCAATTGTCGTTGTATTACACTCACACAATACAACAGGGAGTTCTCGTCGTCGTCGTCGTCATATTGATTTCACTGCAAAATAATTTCTGTTTTTATGGGGTTTTCAAAAATTGCGTTATTGGAGCGTGAAAGTTTTTTAAGCTACAGATTTACGTAATGCCGTTAAAAGAGCATTTGACACAAACGAATGACTCAACCGACAAAGTTTAATAGCTCAAGGTTAACGCAAACAATACGAAATGAGAGAAGGAAATAAAGAAAAATACGCAACCAAATATTTGCGAGAACATTAATATTTGGCTTTGACAATTTTCGCCATTCATTGATGGTGGGTGGTGGATGGTGTTGCTCGGTGTTTACACAACTTTATTTTTATTTCCGTTATTTCGTTGTTTTCAATTTTAATATCAATTTCATTTTTACTTTCCTTCCGACGATTGTGTCAACATAAACGACAGCCTCGTAAATAGCCTTGAATTGTGGCAACTCTTGCCCTTTCCCCGATCGAAGGTTATGTGTTGAGTGAGCTAAGAAGACTAGGCAATTTATTAAGTGGCAATGTTGGAAAAACTTTCAATTACATAATGGTCAATGATGAAAATGCTCAGCAGCGATTATATTTTTAGGTGATCATTCGATGACAAATATCAATTTAAATATGGAATAGCTTTAAAGAAGAATAACTCCATATCAATTTTCCTCGAAAACCTAAAGTATCGATATATTTAGAATATTTCCCAGTAGAGATGGGATCTTGACTTGACATGAGTAAGTCAAGTCAAGTCAAGTCAAGTCAAGTCAAGTCAAGTCAAGTCAAGTCAAGTCAAGTCAAGTCAAGTCAAGTCAAGTCAAGTCAAGTCAAGTCACAGTCACAGTCACAGTCACAGTCACAGTCACAGTCACAGTCACAGTCACAGTCACAGTCACAGTCACAGTCACAGTCACAGTCACAGTCACAGTCACAGTCACAGTCACAGTCACAGTCACAGTCACAGTCACAGTCACAGTCACAGTCACAGTCACAGTCACAGTCACAGTCACAGTCACAGTCACAGTCACAGTCACAGTCACAGTCACAGTCACAGTCACAGTCACAGTCACAGTCACAGTCACAGTCACAGTCACAGTCACAGTCACAGTCACAGTCACAGTCACAGTCACAGTCACAGTCACAGTCACAGTCACAGTCATAGTCACAGTCACAGTCACAGTCACAGTCACAGTCACAGTCACAGTCACAGTCACAGTCACAGTTACAGTTACAGTTACAGTTACAGTCACAGTCACAGTCACAGTCACAGTCACAGTTACAGTTACAGTCACAGTCACAGTCACAGTCACAGTCACAGTCACAGTCACAGTCACAGTCACAGTCACAGTCACAGTCACAGTCACAATCACAGTCACAGTCACAGTCACAGTCACAGTCACAGTCACAATCACAGTCACAGTCACAGTCACAGTCACAGTCACATTCACAGTCACAGTCACAGTCACAGTCACAGTCCAGTCACAGTCACAGTCACAATCACAATCACAGTCACAGCCACAGTCACAGTCACAGTCACAGTCACAGTCACAGTCGCAGTCACAGTCACAGTCGCAGTCGCAGTCACAGTCGCAGTCACAGTCGCAGTCACAGTCGCAGTCGCAGTCGCAGTCACAGTCAAAGTCAAGGTTATGAATTTTCTTATTTCACATTTATATATTAATTTACATGTCATAGTAAGTACTATATAAAATACAACATCTGTCTCCATAGCTCGAAAACCATTCCGCAAGGTTTAAGGATACATTTTATTTCGAAATTCCATCGGCTTCACCCGGGTTCTTGGAAAATCCCATATTTCAAAAATCAGTTATCCTGTTTGCATGATTTTTTGCTTTCAAAGACGTGCTATCAGATTCCATGACAAACCCTAATTTGAAATTCCCTCGGCTTCGCCCGGGTTCTTAAAAAGTGCTGTCACAGGGATAAATAACATCCGCTGGAAAAATCTTCAAGACTGCGATATAAAAAACAACATTATGAGACTTTTGGAGAGAGATGGATGATATTGGGTACATACATTTTTAAAACGTTTTGGGAACGGGCCAACGAAGTCGCTCCCGGGTAACTAGTTATACCCCACACCCAAGGTATATTCACTTTGTCCTTCCGTTTGTAACGCAGAGAAGGAGGCGTGGCAGATATAGAAAAGTATATGAAACAATCCATGCCAAGTGTACCAGCTCAAAACAACAAAACGGGAATATTTAGTCCTAGTACCATTTGTTGTTAAAATACAGGGTGTTGAATTTGGCGATTTTAGTCATTTTCATGAAAAGGGTGTTTTTTCAAAAATTTATAGCTTATACTAAAGTTTGTAAATTGATAAACTTAAGTTACTAGTTGGATTCACTTTGAAGTGTTCTTTTTATAAAAAAATACTTCTTGGTGAAAAAATTTTTTTCACTCAAAAATACTTTCAAATTTTTTTTTTTTTTAAGATTTAGATTTTTTTAAAAGTATTTCAAATTAAAGCATAATTTATAAGCTTTAGAATGATGTATGATTCAATATGGGACTCGGACGCTAAATGAGAGTTTTTGGCTTTTGAGCGCCCGCGGAAGGCAAAAATTTTTTTTACTCAAGAGAAAAGCATCTTACGATAAAAGTGTACTAGGCATGAAATGCTTAGAATCGTCCAAGCAATTGGTGTGATTTTTTTGGATTTTTTTTTTTGGAATCTTTTTTTTGTGAATAATTTTTGAAAATTATCAATTAACAAACTTAAATGTAAGCTATAAATTTTTGAAAAAACACCCTTTTAATGAAAATGACTAAAAACCCCAATTTCCACACCCTGTATTTTAACAACAAATGGTACTAGGACCAAATCCTCCCGGATTGTTGTTTTTGCACATTAGATCTGCCATATTGCCAAATTTGAGCGAAATCGGAGAAAAAAAATTTTGAGCTGGTACACTTGGCGTGGATTGCTTCATATATTCTTGATCAGTGCACCTCTTAAGTCGATATGGCCATGTCCGTCTGTCTGGCTGGCTGGCTGGGTGTGCGTAGAAATACACTTTCTGGGAAAACTGAGCAAGGTAATTTCAATGAAATTTCATACGCTGCCTCCGTCGTCAAAGTGAGATTGAAAATGAACGAAATCGAAACACCTACCGCACATACAAAAAATATATTCAAAATGCATTTTTAGGAGTATTTTTTCACGATAATGCAACCAAAATACACATAAGTTCTGCGACAGCTCTGAGAAAAAACTGGGCGAATTCGAATAAGAAGGCGTGGCACCTATCATATAAGCTAAAGCTTCAAAACGCTATATTGAACGCATTTTTTGAGATAATCGAACTAAATTTTTTCGGACACTAGCAACTATAAATTCAAGCTCTGAGCAAAAACTGGGTGAACTCGGACAAGAAGGCGTGGCACCTCCCATATGAACAAAATTTTAAAAATACTGCAGTGTAGGGTATTTAATGTTTAAACAGGCCAAAGGTTACACCCTTACTAGTTTTTAAATAAGGACCGAATTTTTTTCAAGTTCATGCTTTACAACCTACGTGTGCTTTACGGCCATCTATTTTTCGGGCTTTTAGAGTTAGGCCCGGGCCGCACAAAATTCAATTTCGAGCCCCAAGCCTGTCACCAGAAAGTAAAGTCCCGCTGGCCATGAAAAAAACGCGGGATTGCGTCCATCTTTATTTCCAAGTAACGAAATAACTTACTTATTCTCTTCAAAGTAATTTGATTGTTGTCATTTCGATGGCGCACCATTAAACGCAGCAGCACAGTATTTGTCATTCGTAAATTGTGCGAAAATTTATTTCAAATACTTTCCCCTTCCGACAAATTTCTCGGAAAAGTTTTCAAATTTCAATTAAGTGTTGAGCGATTGTACCAAACAATCCCACCCGCCCCCCTCCTTTCATGAGACACATTTAGAATTTTCCTATTAGACAAACCTAAGCTGAGATTATCCTTTGAAATTTGAAATTTATTTTAAATGCTTGCCTTGCTTACTCATCATGTCCTTTGTTGTCCTTAAGTCCTTTTGTTCAATGTCCTTTGAAGCTTTCAATTTTATTTCTATTGTATTTCTCATTGCTCTGGCTCCATTCATGCTTTTCATTTGATTTTTACGTTTTTTTTTTTTTTTTTGTTTAAATAGAGGCAAAATATGTTTATGCAGCAATTAAACTTATGAACCCCCATATTCCCTCTACCCTCACGCCCTTCAACCTCAGCCAAGCACCGCCCACATTTATCAGCATCCGTTTTAAATTAAACAATGGTCGTAATGATCGAACGATTGTTTTGAAGAGGAAGGACGTAGACGTCGTCTGTTGAGTAAATTGCTAAATGTTGTTATTGTTGTTGCTGCTGCTATTGTTATGTGACATCCGTTCATTGACGTTGTAGCCATTAAATCAAATTGCTGCAGATTCATCTAAGATGCATCAGTCATTTAAATTGTTGGAGTACTTAGTTGCTGTGTTGTCTAAATTTATTTTCTTTTATTTGGGGACAACCGTCAGCTTCTTTTTAATAGAACGCGCTTAAAAATACTGCAAATACCTTAGTAGCTTACTATCAAGCAACAAAACAAACAAAAGGCGACAAAAACATTTTATTTCTGCGGCTTAGGTTTTTTGAGTACTTATATTTTAATTCACTAAAGCTTGGCCCTGGAGTATGATTTATTTGTTTTAGTTCAAGTTCTCAAGGTATCTTTACTTAAAACCGCAAAACTTGCTGATTAAGGTAATTTTTCAACTTTGAATTTTGAAGAGAGAACGGCTGGCTCGATTAAAACTAAAGGTATTTCGTTTAAAAGACAATTAAATTATGTTTCTAACGGTGTACTCAAATCCATTAAAAAATCGTTGAGGCATAGTGGTTGAAAATAAAAATTAAAATTCAATGACGAGGTCGAAAAAACAAATTTTTACTCAGAAGCAAGGCATCTAACGAAAAAAGTGTATTCGCCAAAAAATTTTAAAAATTGTTTAAAGAATACGTGTATTTTTTTCAGAATTTTTTGAGATATTTTATAATTTTTTGAAAACTCAAATAAATCAGAAAAAAAAAAAAATTCCAAAAATTCTGAAAAAACTCACATTAATTTGTTGAAGGATTCTTAACATTTTACGACATATAAAATTTTTTCGTAGATGCCTTGGTTTTAAGTAGACCTTGCATTTTTCTGACAAACGTGAGCTTAACAGCTGAAAATTCTATTTGATATATTTAAAAAAAACTCTGAAAATTCTGAAAAAATTCTCACGTATTCTATGGACGATTCTAAACATTTTTTGCAATGTACACTATTTTCGTTAAATGCCTTGCTTTCGAGTAGAAGATCGTTTTTTTGATCGCATAATTGAAAAACGTAAAAAAATCGATTTTGGGATGCAAATATTATCTATATCTATATATATAATTTTTAAACGCCAAAATATTTATAAGAATATAATCTTTGTTTCAAAAGCACTCTTGGGTATTCATTTTCTAACGAAAAAAAGTTTGTTTTTTAGCTAAAATAGGTCTTCCGTAGAATCAAAAGTACTTCATTGGTTTTTCTCAGAATGAAAAACAAAAATGATGCAGATATTGTTTTTAAGAGTCTTTCTAACTTTTCAGTCGGTTTTGGGATGATTTTATTTTGCTTCATACAAAATCGGTTTAATGAAGAATCCACAGAATCCTTTACAAACAAAGAAATGACAGGAAAAGTCATTTTGTTTTTGTGACCAGCCTTCTAAGAAAAACAGCACGAAAGCGTAACGCCGGCGAAGACCGAAATTCATACAAGACTTTATTTACGTAACGCTTTGGCGATACGAATGCGAACCGTAAATGTAAGAATAAGAACAGTAGAAATAAAAAGAAGAAACTAACGTGGTTCGTTTTTGCTTCGCTTGAAGCAGATCGGTTACGAACTGATTTAAATAAAAAATTAAATTTTAAATTTTATAATAATTTATATTAAATTTTTATCATATTTAACTATTTCATTTGTATTATATACACTGAATTCACATCAACCAAATATTTTAATATCCATTTCCATTACAATCTGGAATTCACAAAATTTTATTCAGCTTTCTCACTTAATCCCTGTATTAAGAAACTCCAACACCCAGTTTGTTTTCAAAAGTTGATAAGTCGAACCGTGAATGATGTTACGTTCTACCTGGATGCAGCAATATCCACTAGTAACGGGATTTGAGTCAAGACTTTACACATCATTTTAACTACCGGGCCAGAACTCATGTAAGTGATCGATCAAACCGAGAAAGATGAGCAGACAAATCGGCGTAGTGCATCTCATGTAGTAAACTTCAAGGCTACCAGCTTGAAGCCTTTTTCGCAGTTCGCAAGCGGTTCGCTTTGGGTACGCAGTTTACGAACCGCAAATTTTTCTTAGAGGGAAGACGCTCTATAGTTTTTTTTTGTATGAGTGCAAACGTGGGTCGTCACCGACCAAGCTGCTGTTGTAAGTTAAAAGGTGCTTAATGTCCCTTGACAGATGACAGCTTAAATCTAGATTATAGACGTAATAATTCGAATCTTTTTATTGCATGATTTGAGACATTTTATAAATACATATTTCGTAGGCATTGACTAAAAGAAAATTTCGCAATTCAGATTAATAGTGAGTTAAGCATCAGAAAAGCTAATTAGAATTTTTTGCACCCTGAATTGGAAAATTTTCTTTTAGTCAATGTCTATGAAATATGTATTTAAAAAATGCTGCCGTCTGTCTTGGGCCTTAATGGTTTTATCCAAAAAGAAAGTTTCATCAAAAACATATATGGTCAAAATCACAAAAAAGTAAACCAGGGAAAAATTTTTTATTTCAAGTTTTTTAAAAATTTTTAGAAGCCTTCTTTCTCTAAAAGACCATAATATATGTGTAACGTGACAGAGATTTGTCACAGTAAATTTTATATTTCGTTTTTTGATTTCAATTGCCAATTTGCCGCACAGGATCGCCTCACCAAGGCTGAAATGAATAAAAATTACACCGAAAAGCTCAAAGAAGATGGAACATTTGAGCAATACAAGAAGAAAAGAACCGCTGCCATTCGATCGTATAACTTAATAAGTGAAAAAGTGGGCGTGGCACTTATTTAATTTCACCTTTTTTCCACACACCGTATGGTATTTA
Source organism: Calliopum simillimum (assembly GCA_951812925.1). Taxonomy (NCBI): domain Eukaryota; kingdom Metazoa; phylum Arthropoda; class Insecta; order Diptera; family Lauxaniidae; genus Calliopum; species Calliopum simillimum. Next base: position 128,099,308 of record OX638368.1, read on the forward strand.
TATTCGCCATCTTTCCATTAATTTCCATCAAAATCGCTCTCATAGTTTGTGAGATATGTATTAAAATTTAAAACCATGAAATCATTAATCCTTTGTATGGCGTTGAAAAAACCCTTTTTTGTAATGGCCTATATCTCGTAAAAATGTAAAACAACCTTAAAATAGCGTCAGTATGGCTTCTTGTGAATACAGTTGGCTATCCAAATCCATTGAAAAAAATCAATGATACCCTTTTCTGCTTCTGTAATGTAGCTTTAAGTAGAACCCAAAACAGCGATTTTTTCATTTTTAAGCAAGGATAACTCAGGATCCAGACGTGATAAAAAAAACCAAACTCAATTTCGTAATAAGCAGATCTAAGTCCATCATAAACGGCTATAAAAAACTACAACGGAAAACCATGGTAAGCCTAGATGGGGTTTAGGGGATTTAAAAAAAAAGGACCGTCGCAGATTCTGGCATCATCCTATTTTTTGTAACTTGGAGTCCTACCAATAAGAATCTAGCCTCAGATTGTGGTTCTCATATTTTTATACTCAAGTCCGTCTGGCGCCTAACCTAATGGGGAACTTAGGTAAAACGAAGCTTAAGGGAGGTTTAGCGAAGTAGGCATACATGATTTAATGCTCTTTTTCATTCTGTTTGTTGTTATGAACATTTACAAGGGTATGAATACATTTTTTATAAAATTTTTCAGACGGTGTAGCGTGGCAGATTTTGTATGTCACGTGGCAAAGACAATGTTTTTGCTCTTAAATCATTTCAACATTAGCCTAATAGACTATCATGAATGCAGTTCTCTTAATTCATCTTTCTAACACATAAAAATTTGTGATCGATCGGTTGGGTAAAAGCGCAAAATTTTTGATGAATGTATGTGCACCTCAAAAATGACTTCCAAATTTGTGTCACGTGGCAGAGAAGTTTGACTGCTAATTACACGAAAACCACTCAATTTATAATAATTCTTTGTTCGAAGGAAATGTGTATCTCAAGAAGCTTAATAATATAAAATTCTTAAATCATGAACATTTCACTTATTTAACATAGATATGTTCAAAAAACAGCGTACGAATGTCACGTGGCAGATTTTGAGATTGACCATATGTAGATATCTTTTTAAAATAAGCATTTCTTTGAAAACCTTATAATATTAAGAAGATATCTTATAATTTTTCAAAAAGATTTCTCATTAAATAAATGTAAATGATTTTCAAATAGTTTTCAATAGAGTGAAAACATTGTTTCAAGAAGAAATCATTTTAAAAACGAAATGATTCTTGCTATTACGAGATTTTCATATGTATAAAAGTTTATAGAAATTTTAAGAAGATTTTCTCAATGGTTTTGGGTGTGACTTTTATTTTAGATGAAAACCATAGGGATAACTTCTTACTTTTGTTCTGTTTATGTGCTCATTTTGGGTCTGAGTACAAGTCCATAAAAGTGTTATGTGCTATGTGCCCAAATGAATTTTGGTTTGTGTTAATTTTCCCATTCCCATTTGCATTCATAAAACAATTAGAAAGAATTAAAAGAATTCGCTCTGGCAATATATATCACTTCTGTTATACCAAAAAGTCAGTAAAAACTTTTTGGGCGATAAATAGTCAATAAGTAATACGAATAGGTGGTACTGCTGATGCAATAAATTAACCAAAACAAGGAGAAGAAGTCGAAGAATAACAACAAAGGAAACAACAACCAACACGCCATTAAACTGAAATGAGGTTAAAAAGTACGAAATTTATTAAACCAACATAAAATGGCCAACTTTTTTTTGTTTTTTTTTTTTTTTGTTTATTTTATTGCTCTTCTGCTGCTGCGGCTGTTTATTGATAAACGAAGCACATGAAAAACAACAAAGCCAAATAAAGTAAAAACTTTAAGCAGCAAGACGCCCAAGCGCCCAAGACCACAAAAAGGCGGTCATCTCGCGAACGAGCGGATGATGGTTTGGGTCCTTGGTCAAACAAACAAATAAACGTGTAGACTGATAGGCGGTCCATACATTTGAGTCGCTTTGAAAATAATAACAACAGCAACAAAAATGCAAGTTAATATGAGAAAAAAGAAGAAAACGAAAAAAAATCCAAAAATAATGGCCACTAAAAGTAAAGAAAAACAAGCCTAATAAAGAAAAATCATTAAAAGTTTCAATAAAAATTTATAACTAAATTTAATAATAATAACAATGGCAATAAAACACTGTGTTAGAAAATATATGTACATTTGTATGTAAGGTACCTAGCATAGGTACATTTTTGTATCGCGGAAGAGTCATATTTTATTCGAAGTGTTGATCATTACAATTGCCCACCGCACACTGGGGCTATAGAAGTGATTTGGTTCAAAACCACCCAGACATCGCAATTTTCATCAAAATATAAAAATTCATAAAGTGGGATATTTGTTTTGTCATACTGAAGAATGGTACGAAGCTTAGTTTCCTATACGACTTAAAAACCGTAATTTTTTAGCGAAATTTGATGCTTTATTGTGGAAAAATGTTACAATATATTTTATTCAAAGTATTGTCCATTGGAAGCTACAACGTTCCCCCATCTTTCAAGCAATTTATGAATTCCATCCCAAAAAAATTGCGCCGGCTTGGCGGCCAAAAATGAATCGAGCCAATTTTCGATATCTTGAACTTAAGTGAAGCGTATTCCTGATAGGGCATTCTGCATCGATCGGAACAAATGGTAGTCTGATGGTGCAAGGTCTGGGCTATAAAGTGGGTGAGGCAAAATTTCCCATCCGTTGTTTTCCGTTGTTTTCCAGGTAATTTTTGACTGGGGCAGCAATATGTGGCCGAGCGTTATCGTGGTGGAAAATAATTGACTCATGTCTGGTCGCATACGTTGGCCGCTCTGCCTGGATTTTCTGCTTTAATTGGATCAATTGTTGACGATAGAATTGAGCATTAATGGTTTGGCCACCTGGAAATAGCTCATAATGGATCACACCTAGCTGGTCCTGACTAAGACGTTCTTTGTCTTCGACATCAAAATAACCACTTTTAAACCACTCACGACAGCTTGATTCAGCTGGAGCATAGTCCCCATAAACTTCTACAAGAATGCGATGACTTTTGGCAGCTGTTTTCTTTGCAAAAAAATGACCCACTAGAACCCCCCCGCAAATGCTGTCTTCTTCTCCAATTTTCGAAGTTATTCATCGTGAAAAATAATAATGATGCACACAAGATAAAATTGTTTTGTTGACTGATTTTGACAGCTGTCAAATGTACCTTCAAAATGACATATATATAAAGTTCGAGCTTTCACGATATTTGTTAGTACGGACATACACCGTCAAATTCCGGTTTTTAAGTTGTACACCAATAAAATATATGCAGGGTGGGCGGAAATCGGTAGAACACTGGAAAATATACGATTTCTGGGACTATTCTGAACAACTTTTCTTGGTTTCATTTTTCGAAATTCGCAAAAAAAAAGAGTTTTTTTTTTTGAAGAGGAATAAGTCCATAAAGGAACAAAAGAAATGTCATACATATTTTGTACCAGAATAATCCGATTTTTGACCGATATCATTTTTTCAACTTAATTTCATCAATATCACACTACCAAGTAAATTTTTCGTGGAAACTTGGCCCAATTTTATTTATTGCTAACAAAATGTCAGCTAATTCATATTATGGCATTACTTTTGTCTATTTATGGACTAACTCCAATAACTTCGTTGGTTTTGCGAATTTCGAAAAATGGAGCAAAGAAAACTTGTTCAGAATAGTCCCAGGAATCTTACATTTTCCGGTGTTCTATCGATTCCCTTCTACCTTGTATAAGAATATCATATAGAGAAAAGCGAACAGACATTTGCCTTCTATATGGGGAAATCTGAGCAAGTGTGACTTTCGGTGTGAACAGTTGTCGTTTCGCCAAGTGAGCACCCGTTGCATTTTCCACTAATTTTATAATGTCTGGGACACTTATTGGATGATGCTTAACACAAAAACACCGAAATTCGAGCAAAATCCACAAATTTTGAGTGTGAATTGAAAAAAACTTTTCCGTCATTGAGCTTTAACTTTTGAGGAGGTCAAGCGGATTGCTTGGGACTTTCAGGATCTTTAACACATCGCGTTGATGAGCCTCCAGTAAAACGCTAGATACGGGTCTCTCAAGTTGTGTGAATGGTGCTAACGTGAAATCTGCTAGTTTTCCGTTACTAACATGCTGCTCTGGAAGCGATTGTTTTTTCGCAATATTCTCCATGAAATATTATTTCTTAATGTTATGAATAAAATATCTGGCTGGGTAGAAGGGTGCGCCACCTCTGGTTCGGTGGTAACACACTTGAGAAGATGCTCAAATTGCGATTTTTCATGCGTAATTTTGAAGGGCACAACAAACCGGTGGCACAAAGCAGTCTCAAGCCTTGAGTGATCATTGAATGTAGGGCCAATAAATACGTTAAAAAATTACCCCCCAGTACAAATTTGAACAATGGCTGGTATGTGTTATTTTTTTAAACATGTGGCACCCTATTTTGGACCGCGAATCTTCAGTTTTAGATATATTAGAAGTATTTTTCTACGAACAATTACTTTCTTTCGAGACAAATAATTTTTGAAGATATTGGGAGAGGCGATCAAAAAAAGTCAGTAACGCAAGCTGAAAATTACTTCTATTATATCTAATATTGATTATTTGCGGTCCGAAATAGGGTGCCACATGTTCGAAAAAGTCACACTTGCTGAGGTTTCTCTATATACGACTTTATTTTCAGAAAAGGTATTCCTTAAAACGTGTAAATGCCTCGAAAACGTCGAAAACTCGCAATAGTTGTCAAAACCATTATGAGTTTTGACAGTTTTAAGAGGTTTTCGTTTTAAGATGTACCCTAAGTACCTATATTTCCAAAATTTTTAAATGTTCTTTGAAGGTGGAAAACACTTTTTAGAGACATAACTAAATTTTAAAGGAAAGAACCTGCAAATAAAAACGTGTTTTAAGATTATCTACTCTGATCTCTAGGTTTTGTTTGCATTTACCTATGAAAAGTTTTGAATATTTGTTTTTTTTTCAGAAATTCTTTGAAAAAAATGCTTAACTTGTGTGCACATATCCTACCTTTGTTCGCAGCTGTTCCAGCACAGTGACGGTATCACCCTGCTGACATGCATACATTAGACTGGAGCATCCTTGGGCGAGACGTTGCTTTGTTTTTGTTGCTGTTGGTGTTGTCGTTGTTGTTATCTTTGGAGTTGGTAAATATGAACTTATATCCTTTGGCTTATCAAGCGGTCTTTTTGTTGTTTTGTTGACAATGCCAGCTGCTTGCATACTAGGCAGCGATGACGAGGACGTGGCATGCGTGCCAGTTTGTTTAATTTTTGTTTGTATTCTCGTCTGCAGTGGACTTTGAAAGTGTAGCACTTTTTTAGAGCGTAATTTTTTCGATGATGTTAACATTGTTGCTGCCGCTTGGTCAACTTTCTCTCGTTGTAGCTGTTGGTGCAGCCGCGGTGGTTTCGGTGGTGGCACATTATTGGCTGTCAGCTGCTGCTGCTGCTTTTGAACTTTCTGCACCCCACCTTCAGCTTCCTTTTGATTATCCATCTTTCCACTACTTCAATTGCACGTTTTTTAACTTTGTTTTGCTTTATCCTTTTTCTTTTACTTTTTTGCACTTTCTTGTTTTTACGTTTTCTTTTCCACCGCTCATTCATTTTAATTTGACGCCCTCATTTTTCTTCTATTTCAAATTTTCGCTATCACCGCTGCTGCTTGCGGTGTTCAAAGGATTCAAAGGATCTATTTGTATTTGTTGTGTTTTTCTCACTTTTACTTGGCATTATGTGGTGATGCCTCAAAGCAGCGAAGAAATGGGAAAGAATTTTCTAATTTTGAAACGTTAGTTTTTTAGCACGTGCTGCCTGCCGTCGCATTTCACCCGCGTCACACTTTCGCTTTGTTGATACGCGCGCAGCTCAATTTAACAGGAAACGGAAGTTCATTCGTAAGCAGCCACAGCCGCCGCCTCAAGCGAGCTTAACTACTACTTAACGCATCTGTGTGTGTGTGTGAGTGTGAGTACCTGCATTGGGTTGAGTAGGTGTGAGTGTGTGTACGTTTGAGTGTTAAAGACGCTAATGCGATAACTACTTCCAGCTGAGTTACTCGATTCAAAATGGTTTTTCAGCGTTAAATTGGAATTGTTCACTTCACATGTGTTAAGTCGCTGATAAAGCGGCGCGCTGAGACAAAGGCGTAATATGGCAGGAGCTGTTGCGGTGGTGGTGCCTTAAGCTGAGGTAGGCTGATAAATGTCGGCGACAACGACGACAAAGACGCGTTACAATTTCCTCGTAAGTAATTATTTGCACTTCAACGCGTTCATTTTAACGTTAGATGCTATGTAGTACATAAATGTTTGCTAGGGTGCACCGAAAAATAAATTTTTAAGCTATGATTTCAATTTTAAAATTTGGAAATTGAGTAGCTGAAAACATTCAAAAAAATAACACTGTTTTTTTTAATAAAAATGTCAAACTCAATGATGGCTTTGTCAACTTTCTGAAGATTTTCGGAATTGAGCTATAATACGAAGGACTTGAAAAATGTATTTTGAATGAGAATTGTCTTTTTGCGTAGTTCAAGGGTCGCTAAATCCACATCCTGCCTCAGAATTGCTCTATTAAGCCAGGTTCTTAAAATATTCTGACCTTAAAGAGCAAAAACTTGGCGAATTCGGACAAGAGGGCGTGGCACCTCCCATATAATCAAAATTTTCAAAATACTGCTGTTTAGGAATGTTCTAGTAATAAATTTTTTTAATAACTAGTAATAAATAATGTTTTAATTTATAAATTCACGTATAAAATCGTACCGTTGATGACCTCGTACGTAGGTATGCTTTTCTGCTTTTAAGGAGCTTATATTTTAAAATAAAATCTTTTGTTTTTGCCCATCAGTCATTGTTTGCTCCAAAATTTTTTTGTCCCCGATTTTCCCCTAGCTGTCTCCGATTGTCCCCGGTTTTTTTTTTTTTTTATTGCAAACATTTCGTTTTGTCCCCGATTTTGCTCAAACAGACATGGTCACCGTAATTATCGCGTAAAATTTTTTTTCTCAAGAAACTGTGCTTAATGTAACCAAATTTAACAGGTTTTACAAATAATTTGTGTTAGTTCAAAACAAAAGATGAAAACTTTACTAGCCTTATTTTTTATTTTTTTAATAAGTACACCCTATTTATATGTAAACATTACACATCTTATACATATGTATGTACATTTTAGAAATTTCTTATCAAACCACAAAATGCGCATCAAATTACGCGCCACATCATACTCGTAAAATAAAGGGGGTATTTTGATTGTTCGGGTGAAAAGAAACAACTCATCCTTTTTTCTTGAAATAATGTTTGTTTTATTGTTACCGCTTGAGTGCTATAAAATCCATTTGGTTAATCGAGTGGAAGTAGTTGAAGCGATTTTTTAATTTGATTTTTATGCATATATTGAACCACAAAACCTCAATTTACTTAAGTTGCTTAAATTGCTATGATACGTTCAATTAAATGAAATACTTCTTAAATGAAAAACGATTTAATTTAAGAAAAAAACCTGAAGATTAACAAGAAACTGCTTGCCATATCTGAAGAAGTTTTCTATGTGTAATATTTTAAAGCTTTTGCTTGCATGTGCGGTACCACATTCTATTTCGTCCAGTATCGGATCAAAGCATTCGAATAATATTCAAAGTATAACACAGGGTGAAAAAAAAACTTTTATTTCTGCGGCCTAAATTTTGTGAGCAATTATACATTCAACAAGGTCATCCGATAGCTAGACTATAATTTATTTGCCAGAATTGACTCCAGTTCTCCTGATATCCTTGCTTAAAAGTAAAAAAATTGTTGTTTTGAGGCATATTGGGGGAAGTATACGAGTAATACTCATAGCAAACAGTGTAATTTATTTTTCTCAGCGGCATCCAAAAGTCAGAGCTTTGCTCGTTAAATCCTACCTTATAATTTTTCCAATTAAATATAACTAAATATAGTCCTTAGTATTTGTGTGAAATTAAGTTGAATTATCTCAAAAAACGCTTTCAGCATAGCGTTTTGGAGCTTTTGCTTATATGGGAGGTGCCCTCTTGTCCAAATTCGCGTGATTTTTGTTTAGAGTTTGCGCTTACAATTCGTAGTATTTATGTGTATTTTGGTTGCATTGTCGTGAAAAATACTCCTTAAATTGAATACATAAATACATTTTGACCGATTTTGGTCATTTTCAATCCCACGAGCTAACTTTGACGACGGAGGTAGTGTTTTAAATTTCATTGAATTATCTTGCTCACTTTTCCCAAAAAATGTATTTCCACACACAGCCAGCCAACCAGCCACCCAGTGTGCCAGCTAAACAGACGGACATGGCTATTTCGACTCAGGAGGTTACGCTGATCACCTCTGTATCTGCCACGCCTCCTTCTCTGCGTTACAAACGGAAGGACAACGTGAATATACCCTGGGTGAAAGGTATAAAAGTTACTACAAGGCCTCCATAAACCAACCACACTAAGAGGCCACTGTGAACTACTTCAAGACCTTAACAAAATTTCTCAGAGAATAATGCCTACCGAGAGACACTAAAAGCTCAGTACAAAACCTTAGAAATTGGATTAAATCAACTGAATTTGATATTATTTTCATTATTAATCTTTTCAAATCCAAGCCAGTTTTAATCCTTAAGTTCGGAGATGCTTGACGACCCCCTATATATCTTGGCAGTTAATACGGCTCTGACTTTGTTCACTTCGTTAAATTGGGAATACCCACAAAAAACCAAAAATGACTCTCGTCGAAACAAAAAGTAAAGAATTAATTAACCAATAAATATAATTAAATGTTGCAAAACACGCAAAAATCTGCACAAGTGTTGGTAGGTATGTGAATTTGTGTTTGTTTGTATGTGTTGATAAATTCCCTTTGTTTGTTTATTTATGTAGTTCATCTTATACAGTTACTGAGTTACTGCTAATTTTACTTTTGCTACTCTGCTCCCACTATTACTTTTGTTAATGTTTGTTTTAGTTTTATTTATGTCTATGTAGTTGTTTGTCTACGTCTGTGTATGTTTGTATGCGTGTGTGTTGTAGTGCTAAACTGGCTTTCATTGCTTTGTACTTGCCCCCCTTTTGTGGCATTTGACATGCAAAATGTGGTGGCGCCTCTTTGTAAATAAAACGAATATGCCATTTTTTTGTCAGCTGTCAGTTTTACAACTACAAAAGAAGCAACAACAACAACAACAAAAACAAACATATCCCAAGCAAAGCATGCGGTGGGTCGACAAAAGTGTGAACAACAACAATAGTAAAGTAATAACAGTGGAGAAAAAAAACCCAACAACAACAACAAAATTTATTCTCAGGTGAATCGACCGCAGGATTCTTTTGTAAACATACTCGAAACACAACGACAACAAGAACAACAACAGTGTAGTAATATAAACACCTTTTTTATATAGTGTTTGGGGTGACCCATAGCGCGCAAAACTAAATGAAATTTTTTGTAAAGAGTATTTTAAAAATACTTTAAAAAAATCGAAAATTACACTGTTTTAACACCAAATCTTTTTCCATTATGAAGTAGTGCTAACAACAAAGTTTTTCTCAATGTAACTAAAAAAAAAAGCAACATCTTCAAAACTCCTGTAATTATATTGTAATCATCCTATTTTGGGCAGGCTAAAAGAGTTTGGCTAATGAAATATTTTCCAAGGTTCTTTTTTTTTTCAAGGACTTCGCCAGGATTTCGCTGGCTTCAAGGGGGTTCTTGGAATAATCTATATATTAATACGCAAAAGAAAAATGTGTCCCACCGTTTTTGCTATGTTAGAAATGGAGCACGACTTTGAATTATACATCATTAGAAAGGTATTTGTGTGTAAATGTGCACAAAATTAAAATTATTTAAATATTTTGCCATTAAGCCAGGTAAAATTAAATGCAGATTATTCAATATTAACAACGATAAAAAACGCGGTCACACAGAGCTGAAAAGAGGTTACAGCACAAAGAGAAAGACAAAAAGCTGACTGACATTGACTTCATGTGTTTTGTTTCCTTTTCGTTTCTCGTTTGTCATTGTACCAGGGATGATAAATGAGATTTTCTATTTTGTACCAAATAGTAAAAAAAAAATGTACTAAAACTATACAGAAAGTACCAAAGATATTTAATGCACTTGTGGTCTAATTTTGAACATTGGGTGATTCAAGTAATAATAATTAACTGTGTAATTGAGACTTTTTCTTTCCGCCCCCTATACATTTTTTATTTCCTACGCCCAAGTTTTATTCACTTTGTCCTTCCGTTTGAAAGAGGCGTGGCAGATATAGAAAAGTATATGCATTCTTGATCAGCGTCACCTCCTGAGTCGATATAACTATGTCCGCCTGGCTGGCTGTCTGTCTATGGAAATATTTTTCACGAGAAAACTTAGAAAGATAATTTTATGAAATTTTGCACAGTTTCTAAGTTATAAAAGTTAATTTAAGTGATTGAAAATGAGCTAAATCAGTCAATGGACACGCCCACCGCCCATACAAAAAAAGTACTAAGGATAGTAAATACGAGCTCTGAGCAAAAACTATGTCATTAAGATTAGAGGACGTGGACCCTCCCATATAAGCAAAAGTTTCAAAATGATATACTGAAATCCTTTTTTGGGATAATCCAACCGAATTTCGATCAGACTCTGAAAATAATAAATGCAATCTCTGAAAAAAAGCTGAACAAGCAAGAAAGAAAAGGCGTGGCACCTCCCATATAGGCAAAAGTTTAAAAATGCTATACTGAAAGCGTTTTTTGATTTAATCGAACTAACTTTCACTCAGAAACTAAGAACAGTAATTGCAAGCTCTGAAAAAAAAAAAAAAACTAGGAGAACTCGGACAAGAGGCCACGGCTTATCCCCTATAAGCAAAATTAACGTAATTCTGTAGTGCAAGCATTATTTGAGGAAATGAAACCAAATTTCGCACAGATACTTGACTTGGTTAATGCTATAACTGAGTAAAAACTTTGGAATTCAGTCAAGAGGGCGTGGCATTTTCCGTACATGCAAATTTTTTTAAAAATACTAGGGTGTAGGGTAATTAATTTTTGGCCAGACCAAAAGTAGCACCCTTACTAATTTATATTAAGGGAGTAAAATGTGTAATAGTTTTTGAATACATTTTTTTCTAACTCGGTTACGATTTTTGACAGAAAAGACGGCACACATTGGACGAAAAGTGAGTGTTTTTGTATCAAAATTTTGTAATTGAAAAAGAAACTAGTAAGGGTGTAAATTTTGGCCTGGCCAAAAAATAAATACCCTACACTGCAGTATTTTGAAAATTTTGCTTATATGAGAGGTGCCACGCCCTCTTGTCCGAGTACACCCAGTTTTTGTTCAGAGCTTGCATTTATAGTTTTTAGTGTCAGAGTGAAATTTAGTTGGATTATCTCAAAAAACATTTTCAGTATAGCATTTTGAAACTTTTGCTTATATGGGAGGTGCCACGCTCCATTGTACGATTTCAACCAATTTTTGCTGAGAGCTTTCATTTATAATTTTTAGTGTCTGAGTCGAAGTTGGTTCGAATATCTCAAAAAACGCTTTCAGTATAGCGTTTTGAAGCTTTTGCTTGTATGGGAGGTGCCACGCCCTCTGGTCCGAATTCGCTCAGTTTTTTATCAGAGCTTGCGCTTACAATTTGTAGTACTTATGTGTATTGTGGTTGCATTGTCGTGAAAAATACTCATAAAATTGCATTTTGAATATAATTTTTGTATGGGCGGTAGGCGTGTCTGTTGACCGATTTTGCTCATTTTCAATCCCCCGAGCTAACTTTGACGACGGAGGCAGTGTACCAAATTTCATTGAATTATCTTGCTCAGTTTTCCCAAAAAGTGTATTTCAACACACAGCCAGCCAGCCAGCCAGCCAGCCAGCCAGCCACCCAGCCAGCCAGCCAGCCAGCCAGACAGACGGACATGGCTATATCGACTCAGGAGGTGACGCTGATCAAGAATATATATACTTTTCTATATCTGCCACGCCTCCTTCTCTGCGTTACAAACGGAAGGACAAAGTGAATATACCCTGGGTGTAGGGTATAAAAAAAGTAAATCACCGCTTTCTCAAAAATGTTGTGTCGGCTGAAATCCGAAATATCGTAGCGGCAAAATTTTCAAAACTCCATAACTCACGAGCCAATTTGTTTTTCATGGCTAGATTCATTGCCTAGAGAGGTTTTGTGATGTTTACTTTTTCCCAAATCCCTCGGCTTTGCCCGAGATACTAAAAATCCTAATAACTCGGGAACGATTAACCCGATTTGAACGATTTTTCATAGACAAATATATTGCCAGGCGAGGTTTTGTGGTATTTATATTTTCGAAATTCTCTCGGCTTCGTCCGAGATCTTGAAAAATCTTAATAACTCAAAAGTCAAAAACCTGACTGAAGTGTTTTTTTTTTTTTTGAGGGTTGTTATATTGCCTAGTACAGTCCTATTGTATACATCACTCAGTCATCCTTTTGTAGACGTCCTGAGGGGGTTGAAATACCATTAAAATTGAAAATGTTAGTACATTTTTAGTTTTTCAGTGCTTTCATAAAACTTATTGTTCCACGGTCACAACCAAATCACGCAACAAACAATTTTCTTACACATTTGAACCCATTATATTCTGTTTTAGTGGGTCTTTTTGACCCCTTTTTCCGAAAACTGGATAATAATGGATAATGTGTTCTACAAAAATGTTTTACGGAAAATATCACGAGGGATCACCAAGACAATAAATGTTAAAAACTTAAGAATAATGCATAAAAAAAAATATAATAAAATATAAAAAATAAGCAACAAAAAAATTTTTCCTACAGATTTTTATGCATTATTCTCGAGTGTTAGTTGTAAATTTCGTAATGGTTTGGCTCATTTGGAAATGCTCCACTCTTTTTCTAAGTTCAACTACACACGAAAAGACACCCTGATAAATATGCATGCATACATATGAAGAAACAGAGGCAAACACACACTTAAATAAACTGACACTACGAGGACAAACATCCAGACAAGTGAGTGCGACAGGCAGACAGTTCGGGGGCCTCTACACTTAACAGTTATTCAAGAAGCTACTTAAAAGCCACTTTGGACAAGAGTCAGTGTGGTAGAGTACCTACTGTTATGGAATTCTTGTTGCTGTTGTTGTTGTTTTTGTTGTGATTTCTGTTATTGTTGTTGACGGCGGCGTTGGTCTTGGTGTTGTTGTTATTACAGTAACTATTTGGTGGCATTGCTGTTTACATTACTCTTGTCATTGTTGTTGCTTGTTTCGTTGTTATTGTTGTTGGCGGCGCGGTCGTAACTTGCAAATAGTTTCTCAACCACAATAAAAGTGATTTTTAACCACCAGCCCCACCCCGCGCTTCATTTTACCATTATGTGCTGTACGTATGCAATTTTGTTACAAGCTGGTTTCTTTTTTTTTTTCTTTTCGCCCATTTCATATTTGTTTGTTTTGTTCCACTGTTTGTTTATTAGCAAAGGTGTTATTGTTGTTGTTGTGTTTTATACATGTGGTTTTACTTTGTGTGTGAGTGTAGGGTTCTACTGAAGTTGTGTTTGTGAAATGGCAGTTAATTTGAGTATCGTGCACAACACACTCTTGTGGTTTTTCCAGTGCATAACCATTTGGATTTCTTTTTTTTTTTTCAACTGATTTACCACTGTAGTTGAAAATGCAGCTTATCTTTTGAATTTTTCCTTTTTACAAAAATTTTTCACAAACATTTCTTATATAGATGTCATTCATGGAGAAGGAAAAGAGGGTTATAAAATCGGATAAAACAGCAGACGGAGGGAAGAAAGTAAACACTTCTGGAATATTCATTTTTAAGTGTTTAAAAAATTCTATAAAAAAAGAAGGAGAAGGAGGAGTGTCATATATCTTGATGAACAGTGGCGTTGAAAGAAAATCCAGGCCCGGTTTGGCTACATACGGGGCTCCTCCACTCCTAGATCGGAATCGGAATTAAATCTATTTTCAGGTGCTCTGCATTGCTATTGCATTGCTATTTTCATAAATAAAATTTTCTATCGTTTTCTATCCGATTTACCAAAACATAATTCCGATTTCGTGTTAATCATCAAAATGCGGAACACCTAAGAAAGAATGCAATTCCGATTCTGATCGAAATCGGATTTCAGAACAGGAGTGATTGTAATTTTATTAATCTGAATAATGTAGTCATTAATCTACAAAATAGACGTGATCCATTTTAGGCTAGGATTTTGCAGAGAAAAAAGGATGAAAATGACCAGGAATTTAAATTTATGTATCCTATATCAGACTTTATTGACTTATGCTGCTTTCGTCCAAACTGTGAGCCTACTTTTAAGAACACATTCGCGATAGAAAAAAAAAGAATGTTCCGAAAAATCTTGACTCAAAAAGTGTTTGAAATGACCGATCCAATTAAAAACAATTGAAATATAATGAGCTACAACAAATAAAAACTCGGCACCTTTGAAGTCCAAAACCTGAATTAAAATACGCTGTAGCCAAACAAAATTTTTTTTTTTAATGGGTTCTAGTAAGGCAGTTTTTATTGGTATTGATGAGTAGATAAACACTCCTAAAGGAAACAGTTTGCACCATCGAGTTTTTTGTGAAATATTGATTATTATGGGAAAATCGTGTGGTTAGGTCAAAAATTCAAATTTTGTATACGATATCTTTATTTTTTTGCTTATAATGTCTTCTTCATCATACTCTAGTAATTATTTTCTCGAAAGGTTTCTAAAGCATATCTTGTGCAGTTTTAGAGAAATTTACAGAAAACCGTTAAAAATCGCAAAGGGCCTTTTTTAGCATTTTTTCCATTCCATGATCAATACAAAATTTGGGATGATCGAAACCAACGATATTTGTGAGATTGAGTCACCAAGCAGCTCTAAAACCGTTCATAATTTGGATCAATAAAAGACACAATTTTAGATAAAAATATCATATTGATATTATTACATAGTTTTGTTTTTTATATTGTAGTTGGGAGTAAATTTAATTTCACAAACTAAACTACTTCAAATTTAAATAATGAAAAAATAATTTCTACCAAAAACCGGGGAGAATCTTCTCTTTATCGCCCCTCGTGTCAGGTCTTTTGATGGACCTGCTTCTTTTTCAGGGAGTAGGTACAAAATTCAGACAAAGAGAATGGCGAAGTACCTTAATTTTTGCGCCTGCCTTTTATGGACGATCTCATATAAAATAAACACATTATTCAATTATGTCCCTTTGGGGTTAAGCGCCCACCTCAAAAGAAGAAAGGGTAGGCGAAAGAAGATTAACGAAATTTATGTTTTGCTAGACTGTCATTGTGACACAGAATATGTTCTGCTGTTTCCTCTTCTTCATAACAGAATTTACAGAATTCATCCTTGACTAATCCTATATTGAAGAAATTCTGTAATAACTTTTCTGTTCATCATAAGTGTTTTTTTTTATTTAGAAACTCTTTGCATTAATGATTTTGCTATGGATGTACGATCGCATGTATTTCTGCCTGAAACACTGAGTTCTCTTGCCTCATGGATTCACCAGCTCCACCACCCTCATTCGTTTTGGAGCAGTCTGTGTACCATAAGTGGTAATCATCAACGAATTGTGATCGTTTTTTTTTTTTCCCAGTCATTTCTGCTGAGGAATGTAACTTGGATATTATTCAGAAAGTTGTTTTCAGGTATGCAGTAATCACTGATAGTGGTAGTAAGCATCCTGTTGGTGTTCATCTTCTTCCCTTAGGCGGACTTTTTGATAGTGCCAGCCGTACATTTGTCCTGTTACATAAGTTTCGCTACGAATTTCAGCGCTTTCTTGGTTATATCCAGTTGCCACCTGATATATCAAGAGCTATTTCCAAGTCAGTAGTTGTTGGGGTTTTAAAGCACCTGTAACTGAAATGCAAGTCGTTCTTTTTAGTTTATAGAGTTTGACTTGTGAACATTTTTGTTACATCTTTTTTACCATATGGGTGCTCCTTAGGGAAGAATGTCTGAGTATTGAGTTGAAACAGAGCACTTCCTTAAGTTGAATTTAGAAAGTTTTTATTTTTTTATTCCTTAGTTTGTTGCCATTCACTCTACTTAGAACAGTAAGGCATTTTTTCAAATTTCAATTTACATTTGACCTAATTTCATTCACTTAAGTAATTTTATATTCGTGTTTTTATCTTTTCCACTAAAGTATCATTCATTGTGGTATTAACCAACTATTTACGATTTGTCTCAATAGAGTCATCAATATCCTGGCATGAATACTAAAAAACACTTCTATTTTTACTGGTTTTGTCACACTTTTTGTGTCTTCTCCTTCTGCTTCCTCTAGTACTTTTATAAATAATGCAAATTTTTTTGGGTTTTTTTTTTTTTTTTTTTGGTATTGTTTCATTTTATTTTGTATTTTTTATTTCTTTTCCATTCATTATTTCAAATTCGTGTCATCATTTTGTTGTGAGACTCAAAGAGAACAATATGACAAACGAAAGGAGAAAGAGAGAATCAAATTGTCGTCATTTCAGCCTGCCAACATCATCATTTTGTTCTACATTAATTTCGTATTTATCATCATCATCATCATCATCATCATCATCATCATCATCATCATCATCATCATCATCATCATCATCATCATCATCATCATCATCATCATCATCATCGACATTCTAATGACCTTCACAAAACTTTATCATTATCATCTTATAACATTATCATTGAAGGTTTAGTCATGGTATTTATTTCTTCGATAATTTTCAATTGTTCTTTAATCCTGTTTTCGCTCCAGATACATTAAATTGAAGTGAAATTTTTATTTTACGGATTTGAAAAGTCCTCACAAAATGAACGTAAATTTGTATTTATGTATAACTTAAAAAAGAAAAAGAATTTGAATAAAATTTTTCAACTAAATAGGGCCTCAAAAGAATATCGATTCCCTCGGAAGCTGACCTTTAAATCATTACATACCAAGATTTGGTATTGATTATTTGGTATTGTTTAACGCGTGCTATATTTAAGCAATTTAGTTGGATCACTGTGGTATGACAAATTCTACACGAACGAACCAACTTTCAGGTCGACCTCCACCGATCGCGTTGAATCTCTTTTGCGTGGTACTTAAATCGATTTGTCTAAGCCAGTTTTCTTGACTTATGGGTCATATCAAAAAAATTATGGAATTAAGTTTTTTCGAGCTCAAAAAAATGGCTTCAGAAAAATGCTGATAACATCTGGTACTGTAGACCAATTAAAACAATTTGATCAGATATGGAAAGCCGCAAAGTCTATTTCATTCTATACAAAAAACTAGTAAGGATGCTATATTTGGCGTGGCCAAAATGATATACAGTAATATTGTAAAGAATTTTCTTGTAGAGCTGCCACGCCTCTTTGTCCGAATCCACCTAGTTTTCAATCGGAGCTTGGTTCAACTATTTCAGGTGTCTGCACGAAATTTGGTTGCAATATCTCAAATAACGCAAGAACTACATACGGCATTTTGGAGAATTGGCTTCCACACACTTTTGTCCGAGTTCGCCAAGTACACAGTAAAAATTAGTAAAAAAGTATTTGTATAGAACAATGCCAAAAAAAGTGTTAATTTTAAACTATTTTGGAATAAATTTTAAACTTTTTTGGAAAAAAATTGGAATTTAATATTAAAAAAGTTTGAAATCAAAAAAAAAGTAAAGTAAGTATTGTATAATTTTTAATTACATGAGATTCTTAAGTTGATATTTCCTTTATGTTTTTTTCCTATTTTTTGACCTTTTCGTTGTGCGCCAGAGAATGTCTAAGAAGAGGCGCTTCCGGCACCGGCATATACATTTATTCGGACAGTCAAGAAACTATAAATCAATAATGGCTTTTTCAATGCTTTCAAAGCTTGTCTTGGAGTATTTTGAACTTCAAGTCCTATCTAAGAGGAATTATCTAACTCTGGTCTGGATACTAGGGCACGAGTGGCATAAAGGCAATGAAAGGGCAGATTGCTTGGCTAAGAGAGGCGCACTCAATACACTCATAGGCCCAGGACTCTTGTTCAGAGTGAACGACAGCTTTAAAAATAATTTAATTAGAGAATGGGAAGAGAAAAGCCTCTCCGACCACTGGAGAGCCCCCCAAGACGGCATACGATAAGCGAAAAGGTTAATCAACCCAAAACGTGTTAAGGTAGAAGCTATTTTAAATCTCAGCAGAAAAGATATAAAAACTTACAGTGAGATAATGACAGGTCACTACAAGCTCAATTATCACGTAAAAATAATGGGTTTTGTAGACGATGATTCCTGTAGACTCTGTTCAGATTACTTAGAAACAGCGGAGCACGTGCTATGTACCTGCCCGAGATTTTAGATCCAAATGACATTGGTAAAATTAGTCATACTGTAGTGACAAGATTTATAAATAGTCTGACAGGGAAAGAGGATCTTTCAGGTAGCGGTGATATCCAGAGCCTTCAAATAGTAATAATAAGCAAATCACGCGTCGCGCTGCATTCCATCTAGCGGAGCCTTTAAGCGGATAGTTCTTGAAAAGTATTTTTTGCGTGCCTCAAATTAATAGCGAAAATTAACTAATTGATTTTAAATAATTTTCGGAAGTTTTGCCTTAACCTCAAAGTTAGTCCTATGTGCCTTGTAAAACATATTAAAATTAAGACAGAGAAAAAACTGCGTGTTTCGATATATACCTATACATTTCAATTTGTAAATTATTGTTTTTTTAGAGCTTTAAGTATTTTTCCGTTGCTATTGAAGATAATGAGATAGGTCATACGACTTCCGAAACCAAATCAAATTCTGCATACATATATAAATAGAAATGGCACACATCTGAAGTCTTAAGTTTTCTGGCGTATGCCTTGGTTTTCAAATAACACCACAAAAAGGAGTCTTTATGGGTCAGATCTGGAGATCTAGGTAGCCAGTCAATGGCACCTTATTTTGACATTACACGTTAAGGGAATTTTCATTGCAGAAAGCATCTTATTGAAACTAATAACCGTCCGGGCCTTTTCCACACATTTTTGGGCAGACATAATGCAACGACTTTTTCGACATTCTCTGAAGAAAAATGGCCCAAATAGCCGTATATTGGTCATGCAATAGTTTTTCATAGATCTCGTATAGATTACACAGTTCGGCGTTTTTGATAAAGTTAAAAAAGTATTGTATGAATTGAGAGTAGTTGATTTTTATAGATTTTTGATCACTGAATCGGAATATGATCTCCGATTGGCTCCATCACTTCTGAGATCCGAGTTATCCGTGATTTAAAGTGCATGAAACGTAATATTCAGACATATGGCGTACATCCTGAAAGTAGTCTAGTTTTGCGGCATTGAATAGCCCTGAGCTTCTTCTTTGAAGCATAATTTTAACTTTTTCAATTGAATCATTAGTTTCCGAGGTATCATCGATTGAAGTAAAGGTATCGCTTATCCCTGTAAAAGACTATATTCAATTTGTAATGCCGCTATCAAAAGTGAACTAAACTTCTTTCAGGATTCACGCCCTATGTTTGAAAATAGCGTTTTCTGCACTTTAAATCAAGGATAACTCGGATCTCAGACGTATTGGAGCAAATCGGAGGTCATATTTGGATTCAGCGGGCAAAAATCTATAAAAATCATTTACTCTGATCTCATACTTTTTTTCATCGCAGGAATGTGTTATCCGTTCCCCATATGTGAAGTGGCTCGTCGGTCTATAAAATTTGCTTCTAAAAACTGGGTTCAGTGTTAACCATTTGAGGGACTATTTGGCCGTTTAGTGGATGATCTCGCACTGTCCCGTGCTCAATAAAATTGAACACTACACGACAAGTAGTGCTGTCAGACGGTTTTCAATAGACACCGTCACAATATCTACGAATTGTTTTGGGGTGAAACAAATATTTTTTTGCCGTAAAATTTAACTAAAACTAAGCGCTGATCTACAGTCATGAATCCGAAATTGTTTTGAAAGAAAATGGATGATTCTGATAGGACTTTGTCCGAAGACTAGGAATCTGAAAATGAAAGACTAGTTTTTCTATCTAAGTTATAAATTTATTTTCGGCCGACTCTTATCAACTGGGTATATCTAGTACATATCAGAGTTTTTTGTTTTTATTGTAGAAAATTGGCAAATGGGTTGTCATCTCCTTGCAATTCGTTAAATTTTATTTTCATTCCTACTGAGTGAGTATGCGGTCTTCTTTTTTTTTTTTTGTTTTTTTCATCCGCTTCCTTTCGTCAATTCTATTTTGTATCCAATTTTGATGTTCTGATCCAGAGCGCTTACTATACTGGCAACTGAATAATTTATTGTATTCGTATTTATTTTAATTTGATTCAATTCCTTTCAATACAAAATGATTGAATGGCTGAATGATGATGGTTGTTGGTTGGTTGGTTGGTCGGTAAGATGCTGCACTGGTGTAGGTTTGAGGTTCCACTGAGTGATGGAGTGATTGAGTGAGTGTATGTGTGAGTTAACAGTTTGGTTGAGAGATAAACCAGTTGTTGTTGTTTTTCATTCGTTTTTCTGAGTTTCGTTGAGACATTGATATGTTTTTTAGTCCTTGCTGTCCACAGGATAATGTTTTTCTCTTAGTTTAGGGTTTTTTTGTGACATTTTTGTTTGTACTTTTTATTATCAATGAAATTCTTTGCACATTTTGTTCACATTTTTATTCTTAATGAATTCCTAATGTTGAAGTAGGTTAAGGATTTTCATTTGAAATACATTTTAAAGCATACTTTGGATGGGTACACACGTGTCTGGAAAAAACATTTAATGCAATGAATGATGAAATGAAGTTGATGGATATATAGATATGTCACAGTTTAAATAAAATTTTTAAATGAAAAAAAAAGTGAAATTTCTGCAAAAGGGAAATGATGTATTAACATTTGCATTTGCTATAATATTCAATCTCTGGGAACACATTAAAAACCGCCTTACATTTTCTGTCAAAACGTAAGCTAATACCGTGGTATCTTCATTTGAGCCTCAGTTCAATGCTACATGGATTTAATGATGCAAAAAAGAAAAAAAACTATGGTTGCCACGTTAATAAGTAGATGACTTCTTAGTGTCAACGTTACATGAGGCAAAGCACTGTTGTATATAATGCATATAATTAAATCAAAAGGGGAAAAAAGTATAATATCAAGCACGGCTTACATTGACATGCATTTTGACGTTTTTTTACTTTTGTTGGTACTTACATAAAGCCACTGAACATTAAACTTAACCTAACATATCATCTGCTACATAAAAATTAAAAATAAATTTTTAAATGCTACCTAGTTTACCGTGGTAAAAGTATTATTATAATATTCTAAAAATGCATATGGGTATATTGAAAAATTTAGTAACTAAGTATGTCCAAAGAATTTAAACATTTTTAGACTACATAGCTGTGCTATCTCACAAAATACTTCTTTGTAATATATGCATAGTATTGTATACTATAATCGCCCAATAGTTAAAATTTGGCCACAAATGTGTTTTGGTACTTTTTGGACAGTTTTAGTAATTTTTTTGATGTTTGGTACAATATAGCAAAAGCTCATTTATAATCGCTGGTACAGTGACAAATGTGAAACAAAAAGAAGGCACAAAAACATAAAGTCAGTATCTGTCAGCTTTTTGTCTTTCTCTTTGTGCTGTATCCTCTTTTCAGCTCTCTGTGACCGCGTACTTTGTCGTTCTTAATATTGAAATGTTTGTATTTAATTCTACCTTGTAGTAAAATATTAAAATGATTTAAACTTTGTGCACATTTACACAAAAATACCTTTCTAATGGTGTATAATTCAAAATCTTACTTCACTTTTAACATAGTAAAAAAGGTAGGACAAATTTTTATCTTGCGTATTAATATATCGATGACATCTCAAAATTTCAGTAAGAGTACGAAGCAAAAATTTAACTGCTTTTTAAAATAGTTATCAGAAAAAATCCCACCACTAGTGGCAAAATCAGTGTGCGTTTTCACACATTTTGTAAGAAAAATATAAAAGGAGATCTCCTATTACTCTTTTGCTTGATTAATTGCGGCGAGTTAAGAAAAATTCATAAGATGGGCGTAGGTAGATGCAAAGTGATCTTTCTTTTATATGTGTGAAGAAAACGAAAAAATCGACCTGAATTTTTTTTTTAAATCAATTCCATGAGCAATGTTTTGGTATATTATGGAGTAAATCGGAGAATCTTGAAATTTTCGAAACGTTTGACAGAAAATTTATGACTTTGTTCAGAAGTACGCTAGCAAACATGTAGAAGAAGAGTGCTGCCTGTGGGCATGGTTCGGGTGTGGGCACCCCCCCGTAACTTTTGACAGAAAACAAATGTGGCTGTTCTGAGAAATGTTAAGCGCGTATTATGACAGCATGAAGTTTTAGTGCAATTACCGGAGCGAGCAGACGCATTTGCTATGTTCTGAGAAGAAAATAATTTTTTAATAAGTGAAAGTAAGTTTTTTTCAATCATTTTCCAAGTGCGATAAATCGAGGTAAATCAATCGAAAAGCTGAAAGCAATCTATATGGATGAAGTAAATTTATTATATTTTGTGATTGAAAACCGAATGCAACCAAAATGTTCACACAACACAATGTGCTTATTTCTTTTCAAAACGGCTGTCTAAGTCGAGTATGTGCCTCGAATTGGTTCGAGTGTGGGTAGCCCTCTTTTTTTATTTAAAGCGTGTATTTTACTAAAATATCGTCGTCTATGCCAACATTACTAATTTAAAAGGTGTTCTTATGACTTTTTACGCCTTTTTGGTGGAAAGGAAAGAAACAGTAGGCCCTTTAAAGATATCGCAGAAAAAAAAGTTGTTTTCATTAAGTGTGGGTGGTAGGTAAGGAGGCATAGCACTTTGCAAAAAATCTCGGTATTGAGTTTCCAGGCAAGTGGACCAAGGAGCAGATGGCGAGCATGGACTGGTATAAAAAAGGCATGCTTGGCAAAAGAGCAAAGTCAAAATGGGCTAGAAATTACGTCACCTAGTCGACTTAGTCTGCAAAACAATTGATATGGCATTGATGCCGAAGACAATCAAGTCTGGTTTCAGGGCAACAGGTCAGACGTTTTTTGCCGGAAAACTTTGATGGAAAATTGTGAGTAAACTGAGGAAAGTAGAAAAGTGGAAAATTAAGAAAGAGGAAACTTAAAAAGGCTAATTTTTGCTGTTGTTTTCACTGAAAAATATTGAACAATAAGAAAATTATTAAAATTTTAATGAATTTGAGGTAGAAAAGTTCGATTAAAAACTTTGAGAAAACTTTGTAGAGAAGAAAATGAGTTATTTTGAGGAAATTCACATAATAAAATTTGATTCCTCAAGTATTTTCTTTCAAAAATATCTAACACCAACAATGTAATTCGTAATTGAATATTTTTCAGCCAGTAAGCTTTGGTGAAAAATTGTGGGAAAACCGAAGGAAGTACTAAAGCGTGATGTCCTGAGAAAACTTAAAGAAAATAAAGACAAATTATCGTTTTTATTTTCGTTGAAAAATATTGAATAATAATAAAGTTATTAAAATTTTAACGAATTTCATGCAGAAAAGTTGGTTTAAAAACTCTGGGAAAACTTTAAAGAGTGGAAAATGAGTTATTTTAAGGATACTGAAAAATAATTAACACAAGTTTTCTTTTAAAATATCTAATTTTTAAGGGTAGTTGAATAAAAGCAACAAAAAAGTTATAGGTGGATAATTACTGTTCAACCAAAAAGTATGTAATAGCAGCAAAGCCTTGTTTATCTGAATATTTTTTTTGTGGAAAACTTTGGTGGAAAATTGTGAAAAAACTATATGGAGATGAAAATTGAATTTGCTTGAGGAAACTTCAGGATATTTAAGAGTTATTTTAACGAGAATTTGCTTTAACATATTTTGAATAATAACAATGTTTTAAGTAGTAAATATAACACGCATGTGTTCAGCCAGAATGTATTATCAGCTTTGATAGAAAATTGTGGAAAAACTGTCAATAAGAGCGAAAAGTAGAAACAACAAAATCTCTTCAAAAACCCCCAAAATTCAAGCCTACTCCCGATCCTATCCCATGAAATTGTTTCGCTAAGTTCATATGAACTTAACAAAAAGTCAGGTTTTTTGAAGAAAAAGTATCGCAACAAAATCATTCTCTCCGCCTGCAAAAGTCCTGCAAATTTTCCGACTTAATCCGAAAAGTTGTTTCGATAAGTTCATGCACATACCAGAACTTGAGGACAAAAATTTTGCCAGTTAAAGTGTATATTTTGCAAAGTCACAAGCAAACAGTTCGTTTAATAGCGATATTTAAGAAAGTACATATTATGGAACTTTCTTGTTTTTGAAATTTAGAATCAAATTTTTTTGTCGCTGAGGAAAGGCAATTCAACATCTACACAGTTAAAAATAAAAGTTAACTATTCTTAATTTTGATTCCTTTAAATATTGATTTCAAACTTTTTTGGTATAAAATACCGATTTTTTTTTCAAAATCGTTGGAAAATTATTCCAAAAAAGTATGAAATTCATACCAAAATAGTTTAAAATTAATACTTTTCTTGGCATTGTTCGATATAAATACTTTTTGGTTTTAAAATTTAACTAAAATTTTTAGTGAGTACATGGTTCCTTTACTGCAATGAAGTAAGCCATTTAAAAATCAAATGTGACATATTTTATGTTTATGCTCTTCTACTTTTTCGAATTTTTGTGATGATTTAAATTAGTTTCACTGAAATATTTAAAAATCGACATTCTGAAATCTACTACAAAAATGAAACAAACAGACCGAATGCGACTACATTTGACATTGTTCTGGTGGAGTTGCGAGACAAATAGTGTGTTTCTTTTGCGTCCCAGTGTACACTTTTAATGCAATTCTGTTTTCCTCACTATTTTTTGCACTATTTTTTAAAACACTTTTTCATACACGCATGCGTTAAGAGGAATTTAAAAAAAAAAAAAATTGCTTTAAACACTTTTTTCCATAGAATTTACGACAGCAATGCCGCTTTTAATAAATGGTATTTTTAAGGTTGCATATTTTTGAAACTCCTTTGTTTTTGAAAATTCATAAAACGCATTGTAAACTAAACTTTTCACTTTAGCATCTACAGCATTTTCTTTTTTTTTCACATGGAGAATTTTTAGCGCAAAATTTAAGGATTTTTTTTATTTTTTTAAGTACAAGCATTTCTCGGCTACGACTCGATGCGGAACAAAAACATTTTTTAACTGTTGTTGTTAAATTTCTATACAACACACATCATCGCACTTAATGTGACTTTGTGGTTGTATGAGTGTATTGGCTGCATGCAGGCTCAAGAGGAAAATTTCATATAAGTGACATTACCCAGTGTGAAATGGAGCGCATCAATAGCACTTCTGCTCTAAAGCGCTACCAGAAATGCGCTTTGGATGCGCATCGCTGTCGCCACCAGAAATGCTCTTTGGATGCGCATCACTCTCGCCTTCAGAAATGCTCTTTGGATGCTTTTTGGATGACAGTAAAGATATTTAAAACATTAATTTTTAATTGAAGTTTTACGTCTTTTGCCACAAAAACTCATCTGACTATTTTTGTTGTAATTATAATTGTTTTTATTTTACTAAATTATTTATAATTGAAAAATTGCAAGTTGAAAAACTTTGTGTTAGGTCTGGGCAGGAGTTGAACCGAGGACGTCTAGGTTGGTACAACTCTCAAGCAGTACAAGTCGCTAGACCACTGCTCCATCCCTCCGCACTTACGAAGCCGACTTATTGACTTATTTTGTTTTGTGTGTAAATACGTGACCGCTTCGATCTTGCATTCAGAAATGCTCTTTGGATGCGCTTTGCTCTCGCTACCAGAAATGCTTTTCTGTTGCTTTCAAAATCAGCTATTTAGATGCGAGAAGGACGCGCATCGCTTCTTGTGGATGCGCATCGAAATTTTCTCGAAAACATTAAGGTGGGCCATGAAAATGCTTTTTTGTAAAACAAGTTAGAAAATCAATTTTCCATATTACTCCTCAGGAGTACATTTTAGACCCCCAAGTGCAATTTTTTGTTAGTCTAAGGGCCTCTTCTATCAACTCCCAAAAGCTTCGTAACCTTATCGTTTCCAACCTTTTTCAAAAAATCGATATAAAACTTCAACTTCAACTTTGGTTCATTGCCCAAGTTTGTCTTGTCTCACAAATTCCACTTATTTAGCCAACACTGCTGTCACAGTCATCAATATTACCTACAGGGTACATATATGTTGCTACTGCGTTTAAGGCTCCTTCATTGAAAGCGATTTGTTTTGTTGTCGATTTTTATGTTGCCATGACAATTTTGTCCAGTCACTACATACAGCAACAGCAGCAACTTTGTGCTCAACTTTTCCAAACACATCCTAATAGAGTTTTCGCCACCGTTGCTGTTGCTGTTGCTTTTGTTGTTGTTGTTGTCGACATCTGACCACCAAAAGCAACAAAGCTATAAAAGCTTTGACTCTTGGCTGTTTTTGTTGCTATTGTTGTAATGTTGAAGTTGTACAACTTTTTGCTTTGGTTGTTACTTTACATTGCCCCGGTTTGCTATGAATTGTTATGATTTCCTACGATATTGTTGCTGTTGCTACAATAATTATTGAAGTTGTTGGTAAAATTTTGTGTGATTAATCACCGGTAGACACTCACGTAATTGGGTTAATTTTAGAAATTACACCAAAGCAAACTTTTTGGATTTATTTTTTTTTTTGTATTTATTCTTGATGCACCGATAAAAATTAATGTTATTTTAATGAATTAAGGGCGACATAAAGTTTTGTATGCAATTCAGTAATATGAAAAGGTTAAAGGAACTTTTTGTTGTAGTTCACATATTAATGTATTTATATGTATGTATGTATGTATGTACTTACTATATATATGTAAATAGATTTTTCTAACTTCTAATTGAAATGTTACTTTAAACTTTGATAGCATACTGCCAGCAAGTTACTTACTCCAAATAATAAACTTCTCAAAACTTGCATGCACTTTTTGACATGACAGCAGAAGACCTACTGACAACAGCAGCAACAACAACAACAACAACAAAGGTAATATCTCCAACAACAACAAATTGACATAGAAAAACAAACAAGCAAAGTAGGTAGATAGATATTTGGGCCACTCAAAAACGTTGGTAAATATTTTTTGGATATTTTGACAAGAAGCGTCACTACAAGCAATTTCATTCTATCAACTACACTCGCCGTTAATATTAAGTTGTTTGATTAAATGATCATGTACACTGGCTTGATTTTGACACTGTAGATGATCATATTGTTTTATCAACAAAAAAAAAAAAAACCTTATTCAAACAAATACATCAGTGTAGTAGATTTTATAAAAACAAAAACTTCAGTAGAAAAACTACAGTAAAACTTATTATATGGTAACACCTGTAAGGTGCAAAGCATTGGTAACCATTTTATACATTTTCGCGATAGAGTGAGAGAGAAAGCGTAAACAATAAAGATGCACAAAGCAACGAGCAAAAAACTATTCTTATCACTACATAAATATTTAGTATTGCACACTACTACCACAGTATATACACTAAAATTAATTGAAACAGATAAATCTAGTCAGATCAGCAAAGTACCATGCAGGACCACGGACTGTTCCATAATACAAGTTTGCAAAATACTCCATTAGAGAAACCGACTAGTCCCCATCACATATAAAGTTCTATTTACGTTTTACATTGTTTGTCATTGGGCGTAACCCATTGTCTCTTTATGCATTACATTCGGACCAGAAAAAGGTCAATTGTCTCCTTATACACTACATTCGGACCAGTAAAAGGCCAAATTTTTTTTATTTTATTTATAAATTTCAAAGAATTTAATTTAATATTAAAATTGTACACAAAAACGTCAAAACGTTTCATAGACAAATGTGCTTAAGAGTTTGTTATATATTTATGAGAATTGTGTTCCTAGTTCAAATCTCAGTGTGGATGAATTTTTTTTTATTATTATATTCCGCTCCGTAGACAAATTGTGTAAAAATTAATAGAAATTTAAAAATTGGAATTGAAAATCATCGAGTGAAGGATTTGAACCTGAGCCTCTCCACGCAGCGCAAGTCATTAGACCGATACACTATCGATTGCTCTTCTTCACAGCCGACGAACTTCCAAATAGTACATACATACTCAGTAACGTTATAATTTCAGTGACCCAATCGATACACAATTGGACCACTTTTGGTACTAATGACGGATTATGCATTACATTTGGCCATTTTTGGTACAATTGGTAATTTAAGTAAATTTATTCTAGTTTTAGGTGTACTCCGTTTTGGTATACTTAAAAATAACTAATTTAGAAATCATTTATATAATCAAAATAATTGTTTCTTTAAATTAATAACAACATTCTCTATTTTAATAAAAAGAAATTATGTCTGCCATAAAAATTGTTTATAAAAATACACCACTGAGGTCTATGAAAAATTTAGTTAGTTTCACAAGTATGTGAATTTGGTTAAATTTTTTAAAAACCAAATATGACTTTTAAGAAAAGCTTTAACGGCGTCGTCTTACTGTAACGGACCTTCCTAGTGCTAGGGATTAAACTCGCCGATGTTCAAGGTTCTTGGAAATTAGAACACAGCAGTTTTAGTTTTACTTTGTCTTTAATTGTTATTTTCTGTTATGCGTTACAAAATATTTATTTCAAGTCCCTAGCTAATTCTTGTCATTAGCTAAACCTCAATGTCTCTAAGGAAAAGTATTAGCCCTAACTTTCACTTATAGTGTAACTACGTTTGACAAGGTCGTCACAGGCTCGGCAAGAATTTTAAGCTCACGTATTCCTGTGAAGCCTGGTCCAACGGTTCTACTAGCTGACTTCACTGTCTTCACTTTAAACTACTCCATTTGACAAGGTCCTCACAGAAACGGGAAGAATTTTTAGGGTCACCTATTTCTGTGAAGCTTGGTCCAACGGTTCTACTGCCTATCCTTCCTGTCTTAAATTAAAACTACTCCGTCCGACAAGGTCTCCACAGGATCGGGAAGACTTTTTAGGGTCACGTATTCCTGTGAAGCTTGGTCGAACGGTTCTATAACCTACTGTCACTATCTTACCATCACTATGTATGTCTGTTATTTAATGGATCACGCTGGCACTGGTATTTCGTTGCACGTTATACTTCTTGGCACACTGTTGTAACTTAGCTTCTCTCTGCTATTGATTAATAACCTTGTTGTTGTTAAACTGGTAGTTTCACTGATCTTTGTTAATCCTGTAGCCCCTTGTAGTTTCACTGATCCTTGTGGATCTTGTAGCACTTTGTAGCTTCACTGATTCTTGTTGATCCTGTAGCACTTTGAAGTTTCACTGATCCTTGTTGATCCTGTAGCACTTTGTGGCTTCACTGGTTGTTGATCCTATAGCACTTTGTACTTTCACTGATCTTTGTTGATCCTGTAGCACTTTGAAGTTTCACTGATTCTTGTTGATCCTGTAGCACTTTGTAGCTTCACTGATCTTTGTTAATCCTGTAGCCCCTTGTAGTTTCACTGATCCATGTTGCTCTTGTAGCACTGATTCACTGATTCTTGTTGATCCTATAGCACTTTGAAGTTTCACTGATCCTTGTTGATCCTGTAGCACTTTGTGGCTTCACTGATTCTTTTTGATCCTGTAGCACTTTGAAGTTTCACTGACCCTTGTTGCTCTTGTAGCACTTTGTAGTTTCACTGATCCTTGTTGATTCTCTGATGATTAATATCTTTATGCCCTAGCACTTAATTCACTTGTTCTTCACTAGTTGATGGCACTCGCCAGACTGATCTTGATTCACTGATTCACAGTGTTTGTGTACCGGCATGTATTTGTATTGTTTGACTTGCCGTGGTCTTGTGAATCCCCTTAGGGAATTTTCGGGACTTCATATTACTGAAACCTTTCTCAATAAAACTGCATCATTAGATTTTAGAAATTTAGTGGTCAAAAACTTGGTTTTTTTCCGCCAAAATACCACTGTGCGACGTTGCGAATAAAAACTCAAAAATATTGTTGTTGTTGTTGTTGTTGTTGTTTAGGTGCACCTTCATAAACATATCTTGAACAATAGACAACTGGATTTACAATAATAACAACAACAACAAAGCTGCAAAAAATAATTTATAATAAAAGCAACAAACGAACCCATTAAACTAACAAAAATAATGAAAATCATGTGCAGCGGCAGCAGCAGCAACAACACACATTGTAAGTGAAGTCAACCACAGTGGGTGATTTTAATTAAAAACTTGTTTTGTTGTTGTTGCTGTTGACTTGACTGGTGGGGAGAGCTGTCATCTTTTGTTGTTGTTATTGTTGTTGTTTATTGTTTAAGTTCGCTTGCTTTTATTGTGCTTCAAAAAGCGGACCGTTGCGTTCACTTTGAGACGCTCCGCTGTTCACATATACTACATTCATACATATGAAAGAGTGACTGTGTGTGTGTGTGTGTGCATGTGTGTCAGTGCAACAAAGTGCACGTCTCACATACGTGACACCGCAACAACAACAAAAATAATAACACAACAGCGGGTACAGGACTCATCAACTAAAAAACAAACGCAACTTTTTCATCTGACACCAACACAAACAGCATACCAAAACACACACGAGCCCACGCGCGCTTTCTAAGGGGAAAAATATCAGGCACTTCTTAAGGAAGCACTTCTGAAAAAAGCACTTCTTGAAAAAACAATTTTAAAGCACTTGTTTCTATAGAAATTTAGAAGCGCTTACACATTGATTTTTCGTAAGGCTGCAGTAGGCATTCAAATATCAAATAGTTTTTGGAGGGATATATTTTTAAAAAAGAGAGAAAGTTGAAGAGAAAGAGATGAAAACATATAAAAAAACACTAATGCGTTTAATAGACAAATTGTATACGCATGTTACACAAGTTTGGAAATGGAACCAAGTTCGATTCCCACCACTGGAAATTTTGTTTTTATTTTCCTTTTTTTTTTTTTGTTTTTATACCCTTCACCCAAAGTATATTCACTTTGTCCTTCCATTTGTAACGCAGAGAAGAAGGCGTGGCAGGTTTGGAATAGCATATACATTCCTGCTCAGCATCACATCCTGTTTCGATATAGCCTGTCTGTCCGATAAAATCATTTTAATATTTTTTGGGATAGTTTGATGAAAATTGGTTTACTGCCTCCGTCATTAATGTTAGCTCGTCGGATTGAAATTGAGCAAAATCGGTCAATGGGCACGCCTACCGCCCATTCAAAAAAAAACCTTTAAAGTGCAATTTTATGAGCATTATTAACTATAACGCAACCAAAATACACATTATCCCTTATCTACAAGGGACGATAGGTGCAAGCTCAGAGCAAAAACTAGGTAAATTTGAAAAAGAGTACTAAGCACCAAGCACTCTTTTTCGAATTTACCTCCCATTTAAGTAAAAGTTTTGAAATGTTATGCTAAAACCGTTTTTTTTTTTTGATGATAATCCAACAAAGTTTCAATCAGAAACTAAACATAGTAAATGAAAATTTCGAGCAAAAATTAGTTGAACTCAGACTAGAGAGCGTGACACCTTTCATACAAGCAAAAGTTTCAAAATTCTATACTGAAGGTCTGAAAATGTGAAAATGCCTGTTCCAGCATTCGGTGAGCTTTAAAAAGCTTTAATCCTTAGACGTGTAATGTTAAGAGGAAAGAACGCATATTACAGAGCAGAAAAGCTTTTGGCTAAAAAAGTAACATGTAAGAAAGCCTTTTGAAGCGCTTCTTTTCCCCTAGGGTTGATTCACACTTACATATGAGTAAGTAGCGTGTTCAAATTTTGTTGTTGTTTTTTTTGTACTTCATCTGCTTTTGATTGCAAGAAAATGCACAGTGGGGATTCTATGCAAAAAGAAAAAAAATATGACTAGGGAATTTTCATAATAGGGGAATGAAATAGTTCCATGTTTAAACAGCATATTTTCGCCGTTTTGACATCATGAAGGTTGGGTTCTTAAAAATATAAATTTAAAGCAGTCTTGTCCCATGTGCGTTGCACATACATACTTAGTTGAAAATCATGCACATAAAATGAATCAACACACACCAGATTGCTTAAGTATTTGTGCCCTTGTACTCCCAAAGGCAGCTTTTTGGTTGCAACTTTAAACTTTTCAGCTACCACGCATACATTCTTTACTCATGCTGTTACTAACTCACACATCTTCAATGATGGACATGTGGAAATTTATGCTGCCAACACATACATACATATAAGTAAGTGTGTGTTCGTGTGTGTTTAAGCAGTTTTCAGTTTATTTAAGAGTTTAAGTGACTTTCATGTTTTTGACGTGAAAAACTTTTCCAAAGAGTTAATCGAAATTAAAACAAAAAAATGGAAAAAAAAGTTGAGTTAAGAAAAAACCGGCAACAGAAATTGGTCATGTCAGAGAATTTATGAGGCGAAATGCAAACTGACGTTGGCAGCATAATTGAAAATGAACATTTTTTTCTTTTTGCTTTTTCAATTTAGAGCAGCATTTGATAAAACAATAACTTGCTGCCGTATGTGAATTTTTTTTAAATGAACAAATTTGTTTGAAATTTTTAAGTAAATACAACATGTCGCATGATTGACATTCATTAAATTTATAACTCTTAGGCATTAGAGTGAACTCAAATTTCGTTCGCAAGTATTTTGACCACTTTTCGTTGCTGATTTTTTTGTTCGTTGTTTAATTTAAACAAAACACTGTGCAAACGAAACGTTAGTTAAGCTCTTGTCACCATTTTAGCTAACTTATTGGTTAACTTATAACTCTGAATCCGGGCCTAAGTATTTATACATTTTTTCACTGCGGTGGGATTTATTTAAAATATGTCAGTTGGATCTTCAATCCCGGCACTCCGATATGATTTACTGCATCACATCGCGGCAGTGAAACTACATAACACATGCTCGGCTATTTCCGCAACCATTTGACAGAGTCTATAAAAATCGTTCCCTACCGCTTTTGTCGTAAAAACTACTCATAAAGTTGTATTTTGAACATATTTTTTGTATGGGCGGTAGGCGTGTCCGTTGACCGATTTTGCTCATTTTGAATCCCCCGAGGTAACTTTGACGGCGGAGGCAGTGTACCAAATTTCATTGAATTATCTTGCTCAGTTTTCCCAAAAAAAAATGTATTTCCACACACAGCCAGACGGACATAGCTATATCAACTTAGAAGATGACGCTGATTAACAATATACAGTAGGTCAAAGCCAAAGTCTGAAAAAACTGAAAATATCAACTTTAAAAGTCCATGCCTTTGCGAAATCCTTTCAAAACCTATAAACCAAAAACACTTTTGAAAGACTCACACATTTAGCTTGAAGTTTTACAAAAAAAGTTTTCTCTTAAATGTTAGGGTGACCCAAGAAAATTTTTTTTTTATTCAACAAATCAGAAATCTGTTTTTTCCCTATAACTCCTCAGTGGTATTTTTCAGACCTTCCTCAGTTGCAATTTAGGACTTAGTTTAGGCCTTCTCTATCACCTCCCAGAAGCTTCATTACTTTATCGTTTGCACTCTATACACAGGGTGGGCGGGAATTGGTAGAACACCGAAAAATTTAAGGCTCCTGAGACTATTTTTAACAACTTTTCTCACATCAATTTTTCGAAATTCGCAAAACCAACGGAGATATGGTCATCGGAAGATCGGGATATAGCTTCACGACAACCAGTATAAGTGCGGAACTTCTTAATGGATTTTAATAATATTTACATATGTGATATGAAAGATATTTTAATTGCCTACAAAATTATTCCACAAAAATTTTAAATCCGAGTCATGATTTTCGAGATATGGCAAATTTTCTAAAATTTTAAACAGATTTTTTAATGCACTATTTTTCCAAAAAAAATTTTATTAACACTTAGCTTTGGTAACAAATTATGAAAGCTTAATTCATTTTCTTTTATTTGATATTCAATTTGTACCTGATTTCCTTTATTAGCACATTTTTTTATAGGAAAACAAAAAAGTAAACCAAAGAAATTTTCATGAAAACTAGCAAAACATTACAATAACACCAAAAACTCGCTATATCTGGAAAAATATGACTCGGATTTGCTATATTGTATCAACAGGTTCCGAACTTTTACCGGTTTTTATAAAGCTTTATCACGATCTTCCCATGGCTACTTATATCTCCGTTCGTTTTGCGAATTTCGAAAAATGGATCTATGTAAGAAAAGTTGTTCGGAATAGTCCCAGGAATATTACATATCCCAGTGTTCTACCGTTATGTAAAAAAACAAAATATCTCTTTAAAAAGCATTTAATGCCTAAAATTTGATTTTTAGCCCATTCTGTTTAGTCTTAAATATTTTTCGTCTTTGGAAAAAGGGGTAAAATAGACTCATACAACAGGATATAGTCGGTTAGTATTTCACAAAATATATGTCCTGTATAATTTCATTATGACCTACGGAAAATAAGAATTTTCCTATGTATAGTTTTAGAGTATGGAAAATCACGGCTAATGCGGTACCTATTCTGAAAACTGTTTGTAATGAGACGTGCGTTTTTTCAAATTTTCGACTTGATTTGAGGTATGTAGAAACATAATATCTCTAACTTAACATAAGCCATAAATAGTTTTTTTTTTTCTAAAATCTCAAAAGTAATGTATTTTTGAAACTCCACCTTACTGTAAGCCTCTAAAACTACATTTTGGTTAAAAAAGTTTGTCTTTAGGTCATAATAAAATCATTTTTCTAGAACATCTTAGCCCATTATATTCCGTTTCAAAAGTTATTTTAGACCCCATTTTTCAAAAACTGGACTATGATGAGTTGAATTATTCTACAAAAATATTTCAAATAAAACTTCATTAGGGGTCACCAAAACGTGAAATGCTTAAAACTTAAGAAAATACGTTAAAAACTCAATTTTATGCATTAAATGATTTTTAAAGCGACACTTGACAAAATACTGTGTTTAACACTTTAGCAAAATCTACTCTTAATACCTTTTTAAATCAAAATCTGAGTTCTTCTTTTAATAACGTTTTATTAATAATATCACCGGTTTTCTAATAACTTCTAAGTCGTGTTTAAAGAAAACCTGACCTGAAGCAACAAAACGGATAGCATATTCATGTTGAGGTGAGATACACTTTAAACTCTTTTCATACCTCTTGCGGTTTTTTGACTGTCTACCAGGGATGATAAATGAGCTTTTCTATTTTGTACCAATAGCAAGAGTACTAAAACTATCCAAAAAGTACCAAAATTATTTAATACATTTGTGGTCAAATTTGCACCATTGGGCGAAATTTAGTACCTATTAATAAGAATATAAAAGCTTTTTTCTTTTTTTCTCTCAGAAAAATATACACGTATGATGCTTAGAAGTAGATAACAACGATTTAATCTTTTTCTTAGAGATAGCTGATTTAAAAAAAAAAATAAAAAACTATGATAACCTTGCAATGGATGTTTACTCAACTCCAATTTCCTTCATTCCAAACAAGAAAGCAAAAATAAACAACGAACTACGTACGTACGCGCTCATAACTAAGAATATTCTCATTATAACTAGCGGCTGTATCGCTTCCATCCTCTGTGTACTCGCACTGAACACGCGCAAAACTCTTATTTCCGTTCTTAAAGCGCTTATGTAGCCATGTTGATAATATAGGAATTTTATCCATTTCTCGCTTTTTTTTATAATTCTTTTTAATAGCGAAAATAAACTAAGTACAAACAATGTTTTCATGATTATCAACATTCACCTGCCAATTTGTTATGAAATTTGAAACAATGCAAAATTAACAATAACTATCATTGAGAGGAAAAAAAGGGGTAAGGGCTTTTATCCTTCCAAAGTTTGAAAAACAATTTAATAAAATTATGCAACAATATCCGAGAGTTATTAAAATGTGTATGTTTAAATTGAAGTTTATCAAAAAATTAAAAATTTCTTTTGTAAGAAGTTTCTCCCCATTAAATTTGAGCACTCTAAAATAATGCTGAGACAGTATTTTGAAAAATTAACTTCGTTCTACTCCTTAATTCTATCATTTAGAATACTTATTTAGCAAAATAAGGAATGCACCAGCGAAGGCCAACATTTTTCGAGTAGAGTTTTCCAAACATGGCTGTCGCATAAAAAGTGCTGACCCACCACATAAAGTTTTTGAGAGTCGTTCTAACTTTTCAGATGATGTCGATAGAGCCATGTCCGCCTAGCTGGCTGGCTGTGCGTAGAAATACATTTTTGGGGAAAACTGAACAAGATAATTCAATGTAATTTGGTACACGGCCTCCGTCATCAAAGTTAGCTCAGGTGTTGAAAATAAGCAAAATCAATCAACAGACACGCCTACCGCCTATACAAAGAATATGCGATAACGAAAGCAAAGCAAAATACACAAAAATACTAGGGACGATAAGCTTAAGCTCTGAGCAAAAACTATGCGAATTCGGACTTTAGTGCGCGACACCTCCCACATAAGCAAAGTTTCAAAATGCTATACTGATAGCGTTATTCGAGATAATCCAACCAAATTTCAATAAGACACTAAGGACTGTAAATGAGCGCTCGGAGCTAAAACTAGACGAACTCGGACAAAAGGGAGTGACACCTCTCATATTAGCAAAAGCTTTAAAAGGCTATACTAATAACGTTCTTTGAGATAATCAAACTAAATTTCACTCAGACACTAAGAATTGTAAATGCAAGCTCTGAGCAAAGCTGGGTGAACTCAAACAACAGGGCGTGGCACCTCCCGCACAAGTAAAATTTTCGAAATATTGCAGTGTTGGGTATTTAATGTTTGGCCAGGCCAAAGGTAACACTCTTACTAGTTTTTTCTCGGAACGAAAAAAAAAGCTGCAGATATCTGTTTCATGAGTTCATCTAACTTTTGAAATGGTATCGGGATGACTTTGTTGCTTCACACAAATCGAACCAGTTTAATGTTGGTACCTATAGTGCAAAGCCTTCAACCGATGTTAGAAAACCAACAAATAAAAAGAGCTATCGGAAAAGCATTTTAAAAAGGTCTTTCTTTGCTTTTAGCTGACCTCATCTCAAAAATTTATAACAAAAAAGTTATAGTCTACTTTTAGGCGAGTAAAAGTTGTACGTATGCCACACAACCGGATGTTGCTTTTATTGCGTCAACTTTTAACTTAAAAGAAAAGTAACAGTAAAAACAAAATAATACGACCAAAAACAATATTGAAAAACTTGTGCAATATGCAATTCCATGAAACAACGTATATTCATCTTGCAAAGCTTTTGAAGGCTTAGTAAAAAACATCATATAATTTCGTAATCGCATGACAGGATTTTCGAGTTCAAAGGTCACATCTCCTTAAAAGCTTACTTTTGCAGAAAACTATTTCATGAAAATTTTGTAGCTCAGAATATTTCATATTCATAATATTTTGTACTCGCATGTTCATAAGGGTGTTGTAATGCT
Source organism: Calliopum simillimum (assembly GCA_951812925.1). Classification (NCBI taxonomy): domain Eukaryota; kingdom Metazoa; phylum Arthropoda; class Insecta; order Diptera; family Lauxaniidae; genus Calliopum; species Calliopum simillimum. The sequence goes on from OX638368.1 coordinate 128,136,855, forward strand.
CGGAGCGCTCAACTAAAATGTTGCTTCGGAAAAGATAATACACTAAAATAACTTTTTCCAAGTAATTTTGATCTCGGATTTCCCGAAGAAGTATGTACGTACTATAAAAGAGCGCGAAATGCATGGAATAACCCTATCGGATGGTAATGGAAAAAAACTGCATAGAAAAAGTTTTGTTACTTTAAAGTTTCTATTTTTTTATTTGATTTTTTCTATTTGGTTTCTTACGTTTCTTTCTGGAGCTTTTAAATTGTTCTCCTTCGATAAATGAAGTAGGGGTTGCTGCAGTTCAAATTTAATTTGTTCCTATTTTTTTTTTTTTTTTTTCTCAAGTCTTTGTCGAAAAGTTTTCCTACTATTTCTACTCCGCTTGTTTTAACTCGACTAAATACACTCCGACTGGGAGCTGTCAGTTTGTTAACGCAATATTGCATGTTGGACAGCATGCATGCAACATATGGGAGAACACACACGAATACACACCCCCACAAACATGAAACTGTAGGCAAATGCTTTTAGCAGTATCCTTCAAAAAGTCTAAGTACAAAGTTTTTATGCTGTTGTTCTTGTTGCATTTGCTGTTGTTGCTGTGCTTGTAGGTGGTGAGCTTGAGCAAGAAGTCCTTGTTTTCGTAGGTTTTTATTTTCTTGCATGATATTCGTTTTTGAGTTTTTTACTTTTTTTATTTTGTTGTTGCTTCAAGATAATAAATCAAATTATCTAAAACGAAAGGATTAAAAATGTGAACAACAGAGTAGTGTTTCGCATACTGATAATATTTAGTCCACCTTTAGTTTAAAGATTCTTTATAGCAATTAGATTAGGGTAACCAACCGTCCTGTATTTCTCGTCCCGTATTCAAAACGTCCCCGAAATGTCCAGCATTTTCAAGTATGTCCTGGAATTGTCCCGGATTCATGATTGACGCATAATATTTCGTGCAATTTTTATTTGTTTTATTTTACAGCAATCTTAATTTATGGAGCATATACCAAAAAATTCAGATCATAGACCAAAGATTATGGACCAGAGATCATGAAGGAAAGATCATAGACCATACGTTATGAACCATAAACTATAAAGAACAGATCAAAGACCATATATTATGAACCATCTCAATAGCATAGCAATTTCTAAGTATGAGTACAATAGCCCTATAAAAATAAAAATAAATAATAAATAGTGCAGGGCTAAATTTAAACTCAATTTTTTTTAACCACAATTTGGTTTGTTTCACCCATTCTTTTCAAACTACTCGTATGACATAATTCTCTTTTATTGCATCCGCTTTTATTTAACTAAAAATGTTGCAATTTATTTTATTATCAACCTCAAGTCGAGAAAACTTTTTGCTATTCAACGCAGTTTTACACAAAACCAAACCAATTTTGTGACATCCTATTTCTCTGCTTCTACTACTACTACTACCACTCCTACTAGTGTCCTTTTATATTTCATGTAAAAATCTGTCAAAGCTGGTGCATTGTTTGCATATAAATTGATATGGAATTAATCTCTTAAATCTTGTTGCTTCCTTAGGCTACGTTCAGAGTGCTCTCTTTGAGCAAAGTTGTGCTCAAAGTTATGCGTGGCAAAGGTCAAGTTGCATATAGCGATCACAGTGCAATTGCTGATGTTCTTTATTTCTTTGTCATCATTTCTTTACCTATTTTATTTTGTTTCACCTATTATTTCTGTTTTCTGTTCTAATTCGACCGGAAACACAAAAAAAAAATTAAAAACAAAGCGTGTACGGCACTTGGAGCGAAGCGTGATATGCTTGCGTGTTGCTGGTATCTGCACGCTTTGTTTCAAGAGCCGCACACGCTTTGTTTTGCAATTTTTATGTGCCAAGAGTAGAAGGATTGCTATTTCATCTATTCTCTCATTTTCCCATCTAATACGACAAAATACGGCATTATAAAATACTTCCAAAGCGCCATAATGCAACAGTTCTATCATCGCTACTTTTTTTCAAACAATTAGTTCAACACTGTTTGAAGTTAAACTTTGCTCAACGCGCGCAATCTAATCGCGACCTTACACACTGTTACTTTGTTTAGATTTATATTACGTAAATAGATACAAAAGCAATGTAAGGATAATAAGAAATTTTTGATTCCTTTTTGAAACAAACATAAATTTCTTTTTTTGTGCCATAATCAGCTGAAGATGTTTTTATCAATTCAATATTTCCAATATTGAACAATTGGAAACAGTTGAAAATACAATAGGCATAGACACTCAGGCATATACTTAAATACATATGTATGTATGAACTAAGATATGAATAAATTTCTGTTGTGTTCTAAGGACATAATCCTTACTACGAACATTGATTTATGAAGTTTACTTTTGTCGTGATTTTGCTAATACAGCAAGAAATTTGTAATTCTTATTTGCAACCACGAAGCGTTATTAGTTAATTTTCAAAATTAAATTAAATTTTTCGTTTACTCAGCCCTTAAAGTCTCATAATTATTATTATTGAGTGGGATTTTGCTCTCCTCAATTACAGCTCTCCATTTTTTCGTTAGTACTCAAAACCATGTTTAAATTAAAAATTTTATGATTTAACTAACAATAACAATATTGAGTTTTGTGTCTTGTTATAGCACTTCAAAAACAGCAAAAAGCCATGTTTTTTTACTTTTAGGTAAGTATATCTCAAAATCCTTATGTAATATATAGGACTTTCCTAATTGTTTTGCATCCGCCATCTTGGATTTAAGACTCTGACTTCAGATTCATGATCAGCGACCCCGAAAACTCCCGAGTGAAAGAAATAATTCAACGCCCTCTTTAGTGGCGTGTAACAACGTCACCATACTGAAATTTTTTAAAAACACCACTCGGCTTCCGAAAGCTTTTAAAAAAACGAAAATTTTGACATCCAAAACTTGATTTTTCGTCCACACAATTTTTGGCCGCAGACCTGGTCCAGTTGACGGGAAACGTTCCCTAGATGTCTATAAAAAAAAACTACATATACTTGACCGGAATAATTTTCGAATGTATCTGCATTTGTAAGAGCTTTTTTTGTAGTCATATTATTTGTGTACACTGCTAAAATCACAAACACTGCACCGTTCAACCGATTTTATTCGTAATATCTCTTTCAGTTAAATAAATCATAAAAAGTTGTCAGTACTTTTAACTGATTTTTATGGCATTCCACTTGTTAAATGGAAATACATATGCCGTGCAACCCAATGAGAAGTAATCGGAACTACTTCCAGGAGAACTGCATTAGAAGCTCGAAAGTAGCTTGTTATGTGCTTCGTCATCCATCTATAGATGTGTTTCCTCACAATTCCAAGGCTTAACTTATTCTCTACATGAAAAAAATATACGTATGAACATACACAAGAAATATCATTGCAACTTTTCTGAAATGTTTTAATTTTCCATTGGGTGCATTCGAAACTGCCATGTAACATCAACAAACAAATACGTTTTTGCTCCTCGAAAATAGTGCAGTCAGCGTACAGATAAATAGATGAAATAAAAACACAAATCAAAGCACTGCATTAAGGGTGCTTAATTTAGCAACTACTCCTGCATTCAACGTATCTGCCGCTGCCGTTTTTGATTCAATGCACTCGTTTATCTCATAAAATGATGCTTAGATTTAAGTGTCCATCATGAAAATTGAAGGTGAGAATCAAATGTTGTAAAAAATTCAAATGAATTATTTAGAAACGCATTGCATGTTAGGGGAAAAACGTAAAATTGCTATACCATTCATTGGATAGGATCGTAAAATAAATCAATTTGGGATTAAAGTGTCAGTTGTAAAAATAAATAAATGGCACATTTTTACTGCAGTGAACATCTGCTGAGAATTAAATGAAAATGAAATCTAAATAATATCGAAAGAAAAAAAATCACAAAAAGTATTTAATAGAAATTCCTTAAAAATGAAATTTATTCGTAACAGAAATTTACACAGACACACATAGATAAATTTACGTGACAAATATGCAAAGAAATATTATAAGTACAGGAGACTGACTATATAGTAAGTCTTTCCTTCAATGACGTTAAGCGCTTTATGCCAGCAGTTAATTCGATGAAATTACTTCCCTCTCAAAGGCAAATCGTTTAAGTTTTCCATTTCTGGCGATTAAATGGCAAATATTAGAGGTGCATAAAGTGAGCCATACAGGTATGACGAATTTCAATGGTTTTTTGTTGGGAATTCCAACTTTTTTCGAGCTTTTCTACAGTAATTTCGAGCTGTTTGGTAAATTTTCCATTTTCCGGAAAAGCGGAAAAATTGTTTTGCATAGCTTAGTTTATTTTTTCAGCCAGAGTAGAAATTTCGAGCTAGTTTAGAGCTGACCTTGAATGAAGTGGTTTGCGGAAAACCTTAAATTTCCCCGGAAAGCCCTAAAAATTTTTATGGGCTTGCTTTATTGTTTCAGCCAGACGAATCTATGAGAATATTTGGCACACGAATTTCGAGCTATCAAAAACGAAAAGTGTTTTCCGGAAAATACCAAACTTGCCCGGAAAATCCCAAAAACCTTTTTTTACGGCGGTACCATGACATAAAAACCACGGACATAATCCCGATTTCGTAAATGGGTGTTATGATCTCAAATTAATTCGGACTTAATCCTCATTTACGTAATGGGGATCATTCAAATATTTCTAGAAAATACCTCTAAAACATGGTTTTGATTTTTAGAAGCAAAGGTCCCTTTTCCTATGGAATATTATCTGCAGATGAAAGTTGTAAGAATTTTTTTTTACATTTTCTTATCAGAATTGCCTGTATTTAAAAGTACTGGAAAAAAAGTCTGTCAGCTTGTAGTCTTGACAAAGCCTTGATTTTAAACGGGGTCTTGAAGCTTTCTTCTTTTCCTTTTTATTTAAATAAGATCTTGAGGCTTCTGGAAATAATGCCAGAGAAATCTTTATGGAAAATTTTGGTGTTATTTTAATTTTTTTCCAAAAAACAATCATGTTTTGGTTGTTTTTGTATCCCCCTACCTTCCTCAATAGTGATGAGCAAAATTAGTCTTGGCCTTGAGTCTTGTTCTTGGTCTTGGTAATTTTGTGAGACCAAGAGCAAGACCAAGACTGCCATGGTCTTTGTCTTGGTTTTGCTCACGATAATCGTCAAGACCAAGACTGTTTTAGTTAAAAGGTTTTGCACGCCAGTTTTGAAGATAAAATTTGGCATGTTAAAAACCCAACTGCTTTGGAAAAATATGGTTTTGAAATTTTGAATACTCAACATCTCTAGAAATTTTTTCAAGACCAAGATCAAGACCGAGACCAAGACTTAAGGAGCAAGATCAAAACCAAGATTCAATATCAAAACCAAAACCAAGACTCGATGTGCAAGAACAAGACCGAGACCATATTAGACTTGGTCTTGGTCTTGAACTCAATATCAAAACCAAGACTCAATGTGCAAGAACAAGACCAAGACTGCTATGGTCTTGGTCTTGGTTTGCTCATCACTATTCCTCAATATAGTGGTGAGGATTCTCAAAACATGTTTTATAAAAAAATTTCAATATAACTTACCAAACTTTGTTGTTTTTTCTTCTTTTGTCCAACTTAAGCTATCACTTAAATTCCTTTAGTTCTGTGAATAAAAGGAAAGTTTTTTAAATTCGCACGAACAAAAAAAAATATGTTAAATTTTTATGCAAACGTTGTGACGAAAATTCAATTTTCACGCTTCACCGAAACCAACACAAACAAAGGAAATAAACCAAGCTAACAGCGTTCACTATGGCACTAACAGGGATTCAAAACCAAAATTCGAACTGACCGCAAATGTCAACCTTTAGCTTGAAGCCAGTGACGACTGTACGTTCGCGCGATATAACAGCAAAGTGGCAACGTTTTGTGCGCCGCAAGCTAACGACTGAAAGCGGAGAAAGGACAACTCAAAAACTAAACCGTTAAATGTTTGAAAAAAGCGACAACGGTGCAACAAACGACCTAAAGACCACAAACGCACACACACACACACACTAACGAAGACAGCGCGCACAACACAAACACAACAGCGCCCGCAAGTTTTCACTTTCGACTGACCGCAAAAATTTATTTTATCCTGCAGTCAACGTCAAAATGCCATCGCGTTACAAAAGGACATGTTACCTTTGTATGTATGTATGTAGCACAATTTCTTAAGTTTTACTTATTGTGGTTGTTGTTGTTGTTTCTTTATTTGTTGTGCTCATTCCAAGTGCGGTTTAATGGTTGTTCCACGGACCTAACCAGTCAATCGACCAACTTAAACGCCGCGACGCGTCGTTAGTCTGGCAAAAGCTATTGAGACTCTACGCGACGAAAGTGAAACTTTACTTTTTTTTATTTATTTTTTATTTTATTATTATTATTGGCACACAACTACACTGTTACCTGTGCCAACAGTGTTTTTTTTATGGAGAACATTTGGCAAAGCAACAAAAATAAAAAATCACAAAAAACTCATGTTGACCCACTTTTTAACTGGATTTCTTGGTTAACAGCAGTTTTTTCTTTTTACTTTTTTCGTATGAATTCTGTGCCACTTTTTGACTACACCATTTGGCCAACTTTTCGCAACCAGCTCCACTTGGCCATACTCCTATGATATTGAAATACGCGCGCGGCACTTACTACCTTAGGCCTGCCGCTTCCGGTTAGAATTATGCCAACCTAACATTATTTTTATATTTTCACTAGCCATTACTTGGAGAAAATGAGTGTCATAATTTTTACTCCACTCGAATAGTCAAAAAATGCACATGTGATTACATATGTACCGTAAAGTATTATTTACAATTAAAATTAAATGAAATAATATAGTAATATCTTCTCTTCTTATACGAGATAAAATTGTATGTACTTATGTATGTTTGTTCGGAACGGGCAAAACTTTTTCTCGAAAACGGGTACAGCGATTTTAAAAAAACTTGGAACAGTTTTAGATACTAGCATACAATGAAGAATGAGCTAGGTTTGAACTTTGTAAATGCACACCAGGGGGCGTGGCACCGCCCTAAGTTTTAAATTTGATTTGGTCATAACTCGCAAACCATACAAGGTATTTGAATGAAATTTGGTAGGCGGGTACTGCTTGATAATACCTTGTGACAGACAAAAAGTGGGCGGGATTGAAGAAGTGCCACGCCCACTTTTTAACGCTTGAAAATTTTGATTCAATATTACTCGAAAATGACTCCAACGATTTTAATGAAAATTTAGGAGATTTTACCTCAGCAAACAGGTATTAATATGTGACATGCCGTTATATTGGGAAAACTCGTTGAAGGGCGTGGCACCGCCCACAAAAATATAATACGGTATAAAAAGAAAACTAATAAAGTAATCATTCTAAAATTAACTGTGGGGAGCATTCTTGCTATAAGGCATCTCTGATCTGACAGCGGGCAAAATATCGCCGTTGCGCGTGGAACCTCCCATACAAGCAAAATACGTTAAATGCTATTTCTCGCAAATGTTACAAGGTATTTTAATGAAATTTGGTACGAAGGTACTGCTTAATAATATCTTGTAACAAACGAAAAGTGGGCGGGATCGATTTAGTGCCACGCCCACTTTTTAACCCTTGAAAATTTTGATTCAATGTTACTCGAAAACGACTCCGGAAAATTTGATGAAAATTTAGGATCTGTTACCTCTTTAAACAAGTATTAATGTGTCATATGCCATTATATTGGGAAAACTCGTTCAAGGGCGTGGCAGCGCCCACAAAAATATATTGCGCTATAAAAAGAAAACTACTAAAGCAATCTTTCTGTAGGGAGTCTACTTGCTATTAGGCACCTACGACCTGAAAGTAGGCAAAATATCGAAAGTGCGCGTGGAACCTCCCATACAAGTAAAACACATTAAATGCTGTTTCTCGCAAATGATACAACATATTTTGATGAAATTTGGTATGCAAATCTGGATCAGAAGGATCTAAAGCATAATAAAAAGATGGCTTTGTTTAATAATTGCCACGCCCACTTTTTTATCAAAATAAAAATTTTTGTTAATAACTCAGGCACAAAAAAAAAATGGAATGAACTGTTTAATTCTTATATGCAGTCTTATGTACTTTTTGACGCTAAATCCGTCTTCATCAGCAGAACTGTCACTATACCTGCAGGATTTTGAAATATCCTTGCTTGAAGTTGAAGAAAACGCTGTGTTCAGTCTTACAGCGTAGCTACAAGAAAAGGCGAAATTCTTTTTTATTAATAGCATCGGATAGTTACACTCCTCCTTATCCAAATATCTTTTCGGAGTTTTCCAATAGGATTCTTTTTTTCCGAGTTATGATCCTTTGAAGATAAGATATTTCAGCCGCCATACAAAAGACAAAATATTTTGGGTGCGTGGCATATCCCATTTATTTATTTTAGGGCATTCTATTTCGCCAAAAAAAAATTTAGTTTTTGATATTTTTCTATACCATTCGATGCTTTCCGAGTTTTTTCTTATTATTATTCTCATCGGTTTATTTATCATTTTGAAAGCATGACCGTTAGAAGTGAAAAGATACAAGTTTCATAACAAAAAATAGCTATGAATAAAAACATCGACTAAAATAATAAGATTAGATTGTTGACCGAGCAGGGATCGGTCTCCAGGTACTTTACTCTAAATTGCATACATATTACGTAGAGTAAATTATGCTATCCGCCTGAAAAACCATTTTTACTTTATAATTCTAGTAAAAACATTTATATTTGGACAGACATTTGCTTAATATACAAATTACATACCTCTTCATCATGTAGGTCAGTGAGGTGGAAGTCCAACAAGTTTGTAATTGTAAGTAAAAACAATATTTTTCTATCCATCGCACGAACAGAACCCGGTTCGAGTCCTGGTTCGTTTTTTGTAACTTAACAGCAAGGTAAATATCACATTAATTTAAAAAAAAAAATAACATGCTGTAAGGTTATTCAAAAATTCTGAATCTAAAACGGTTTTTTTGGTTTCGGGCTCATATTTCGACCTTTGCGTGTTCAACAACTAGTAATGAAATTTTATAGCAAATATTTCTGTAGTACATACTGACTCAATATTTCCCCGTTTTAGGTGTCATTTTTGTACCTTTTTAAGAAAAGGGCAAAAATGACCCACATGTGGGGGTTAAACAGGGTTAAAATTTTCTACAAAAATATTCCCTGCAATATCCTGCATAAGTTTGCCGAACACATGATACACCTCAGATGTAAGGATCATATAGTTAAATTCATCGATTTAACACAAGAATGCGGTATTTTTGGTTTTTTCATGTACAGTGGATAAAAAAACTTCAAAAATCGATTAAAAAAAAAAATGTGACGCGCTGGAGAATAACCACGAGAAACGGGTATTTTTTTTAACGTCTACTTTAAGAATTTTTTGGATTTTCTAATGTGTTTTTAAAAAAGTTCGAAATTGTCGAACAGGGAAATTAATTGCAAAAATAATTTAATACACAAAATTAAATAAATAAATAAATCTGTTACAAAAAATAAAATTAAAAGCTTTTTAAAGTTGGTCACGTTCGTCACTTTTAAAATTTCATTCTACTGTAAAATTCTGAAACTACATTTTGGATAAATCTTGTTATGCTAAGGTCATAATAAAATCATACGAGGAACATTTCCTTAGAACACACTAACCCATTATATCCTGCTTTATTAACTTTTTAAGATTTTTTTCAAAAAGGCTTGATTAAAATGGGTTAAAGTGTTCTGCAAAAATAATTTAAAATTTTACTAGTAATCATCAAAGTCAAGCAATTCATAAAACTAAAGAACAATGCGTTAAAAAATAATAAAAGTGTTGCAGTTGTCAGATTAACAGTTTCCACAATCGCCACCAAAACAGCGTGCAAGATTTTTTCGCTCCTAAAACTGAATTTGGCTTAAATTAACCTTACTGAATAAACTTAAAATACATAAATATGCAAATTATTACCCGATTGAATCAAAATGGAAAAAATGTCACGTTTATATTGCCACGTATCGATTCAGATTATGATCAAAACAAAGAAAAGTACAGAAGATATTTGAATTAAACAAAATACACTATAAAGTAACATTATAGCACAAGATTCTCAATTTAGTAGCACTCAAAAAATTCTTACTTGTTTCGCTGAATGCTGACTTTCTTTGAATAGGCACAAAAACTACTTCTATCTATGTCACGTTCGTTTTGTGTCTTTTTTGCATGTTTCTTGGAACCAGGACTTCGCCTGCTATTAACGTTTGCATTAATTATGCTGCTACCTACGAGTTATAATAATGTAAAGTGAAAACTAAAATAAAAATATGTTTTACTTCTACTTTTTATTGCACTTTAAGTGTGTGTCACGTTCGTTACTTGGAAAATGCCTATATGTCTTACTATATCGTCGCTTAGGTATTGAAATGCTTATCACTTTTGGCGTAGACCTTACTCATCAGTCAACCGCCAAAGCAAGAAGTCCTAGGTGGTCAAATTGCACGATCTCATTGCCAATTAACATCACTTTTTGCGAGATGATGCGACCTGAGAACCTCTTGTGAAATAAAGACATTATTATCTTTACCTTGTGGTATCATCAACCACATCCATATCGTCCAAAAACAATGTGCTAATGATTGGCAAAGAACACTACATGAGCAAGCAAAACGATGATATCTTTCTTCATCATAGATATCTCTGTAAAATACTTGATTTTACTAAGAGTAGAGGATCAATACCATTAACCCTAATTATTTTCCATCGAAGACGAGTATACTCGACATAAACAGAGTAAAATGTTTCTGCCTATAAAATTATGGCAATTATGATCAAAAGTTGCGTGTTGGTTTTTTAAAAAATATATATTTTTATTCGATGTTAACAAACAAAATTTATTTCATTGTTAAAAAAATATCACATAAAATCGTTTTGTAACGGTACTTCCGCAGAATTTGTTATTTCAGCTATTGTGAATTAAAATAAATAAGGTTGCCAGACTAACGAAAATTGTAGAATGTACATTTTTTAAAAGATTTTTATTTGCCCCTTTTCAGAAAAAAAAAATTACAGTTGATTCGAATAATAATAATACAAATTCGATTTTTTTTATCTTCACGACGAGTATACTCGACATAAACAGTTAAAGGGTTAAAATTTTCCAAGCCACATCTACTAATCTTTTATCTAACAGTCGGTTCAATAAACAAACGAAAATGTGCTATGATAGGAGCATAAGCACAGTTCCCTTTGAAATATGCAGCTCATAACTCTGTTAGACTCCACAAGCCACAATATCTGGACAGTGGTCAGTGTGACCCTCTTTTGAAGTAAAAAAAAAATAATAAAACAACCGCAGCTACAACAAGTACAAAAACCTACAAAAAATGTGTAGATTCTAGCAACTTTCAATTTTATTTCAAACATTTCAAGTATGAAGTTTATAGTGTTGAGCAGTAGCACAAACACAATAGTAAATGCCATAGAAATAGTGGGAATTTTACTACTACCAGTACAAAAAAAAAAAAACCAAACCAAACTACATACAAAGTCTACTAACGTGGTTTATGCAAATGAAGCGCAACTTCAACGACTACCACAAGACTTTGAATCGTTGAACTTTTTGTTGGTGACGCAGGCGTTTATTTATATTTTTTGTTGTTGTTGCCCTGATTGTTGCTGTGTTGTCGACCGGAAGTCATTTTTAAAAGACCCAATATTATGCTTCGTTGTGCGAGTATGTGTGCACCACATATACATACACACCTGCAATTACTTACAAAATGAATTTGAAGCAACATTTGTGGGTCAACGAAATCGAAATGACTTCTAATGATGATTTAGCGAGAAATGAAAGCCAAATACCTTTGTCATTTGAAACAAAAGAACAAAAGTATCAATTTCTTGATATCTATAAAATCAAAATAATTATAATAATAATAGCAAAAACGGTAAGCAGAAATGAAAAAAACCAATATATTCTGAAAATATGGCTAAAAATAAGTTATACGTGTCTTTTCGATTTTCTGGATCAGGTCGACCAAGTCCTCTTTGAAACCTAAATAAACTAATAACTTTTGGGGCTTTTTTTGTCCGACAGGAGATTGGACATTCTTACCTAATTCGGTCACGAGAAATTCAGTGGAATTAACCATTTTGCTGGATTAGTAGATTGCACCACACAAAAGGTTCAAACGAAAATTTCGTCTAAAAAGTGGTGTTTTTCATAAAAACTCTTCTATTACCTTCTGATAAATCAATGATTTCTCATCAAAAGTATATTTTCCCGTTCTTAACATTGAAGTTGCTTATTTTTCAACTTGTTGGATTCGTCTTAACTTTAACGTTAATTTTCATCGAATCTTATTTTCAAATTTGGCTTTCGTATTCATTTTAAAATATAGTTTAACTCTCAACTGAAAATACCCATAGACGAAATTTTCAATCGAACCCTTTTGTATGGGGCAATTATCCAAACTAGCAAAACGGTTAGCACCAGTGAATTCAACGAACCCGAATTAGGCAATAATGCACTATCTCCCGTCAGACCATAAATTGAGGAAGAACAATGTAAATAAAATTTTGAAATAATTGGCATTTTGATAACAAAGTCCTCCAAAAAAAAAAAAGAAGAATTAACTTTTGATATCTTACATGCAGCTTTATTTATTGTTTGACGCTGAATCCAAATTCATACTCAGAATTGTCAATATACCCGCAGGATTTCAGGATATTTTGCTTGATGTTGGAGAAAACACTGTTTTCAGACTTATGGCGTAGCTATAGGAAAAGGTGAAATTCTTCTTTTTTTTTTAATGCCATTAAATGACCACATTCTATCTTATCAAAATAAACCTTCTAACTTTTGCAATATTTTTCGAGATATGATCCTGAAGAGAATGTGTTTTAACCTCATACATAAATTAAATTTCACCTTTTCCTGTAGCTACGCCATAAGCCTAAAACTTGCGTTTTCTCCAAATTCAAGCAAAAATATCTCGAAATTCTGCAGGTGCATTGACAATCCTGAGGATGTAGATAGATTTAGCTTCCGAAAGTTCAGAAAACTGCATATCATCATAATCACTTTATAAAAAGGCAAACAAAATCGGTTCAGCCCCTGTTTCTATGCTCAAATCTCGACATGTTCGCTTGATTTTTTTTTTTTTTTTTTTTTAAAGATTTTTAGTAGGAATAGTGCACAAGATTCTCCTTTTTTTTTAAGTGGGCGGTGTCACACCTTTAAATGAAAAAACGCTTTTATGACTAAGCCGATGCATCGATTTTTATAAAATTTGGTATAGAAATAGGGTTGACTCTTTTTAAAAAAGTAATACCACGCCGCTTAATCAGGGCGACCAAACTTTTAAAATGTCAATGCGTGACATCCTTGAGTAATTGCCTAAAAAATAGAAGGCGGTAGGCTTTTTGTTAGTTAGGAATAAAAATGATAATGGTCTCAATTCAATATTCTCGAGGAATTTTACTAAGACTGACGTGCATTCTCCATTGCAGTCTGAGAAAATTTCCCCAGGAATATTGATTCACGATAATCCCCAATATGATTGTGCGTAATGAGGTTTGAGTTTGTTCAAATTTGAATTGGGAATAAATATATTTAAAAAGTACCTGTTATGAGTAAATGCGGGACATTCAGGAAGTAGCGAAAAACATTAAAAAAATTTTCCGATTAAATTTTAATACTCTTCAAACTATCAAAGCCAATACTTTTAAAACATTTTCATCAACAGCAATTTGCCCTTTCATGCCTTAAATTATATAGAACTTGGCATTTAAACATTAACACCTTTTCGAAGTGCGATAAAATTAAATCACAACATGACACATACCTACGAAGCAGTGTTTTTTAAACTGAGGTTCGCGACCCCATATGGTAGCATTGCCTAGGTCGGATTCATGTCGAGTTGCACCCTCATCTAGAATTCGCTTTATGCCCCTGTACCTTGTTCTAGCCATAACAATTTAATTGATTCAAGTACGTCGAGCACTTCTACAAAAGCATTTGAGCTTGGAAATCACAAAGAGTAACAAGTAACTATAATATTGCTATTATACAGCAAATGGGTTAAAAAGTCGCTTTTGAAATAACTTACATAGTTGTATTACAGTCCGGAAGGTTTGCCAAATAATTTTTGGCTTTTATGTAGGTCGCGTTTTCAAAAAGTTGGAAAAACACTGCCTACGGAGGATAAAAACGTAATAAGCAAATGCATGCATGTTAGTGGTAAATGTGGTACAGTAAAATCAAAATTAAAATGAACTCACAGCTAATGCGTCAATGCTCTTTCTTATACATATGAGAAGTATGAAACTAGTTAGGGTAACATCCTTTGCTTGATTAAAAATTATAGACATATACCATATACCTATACATACATAGACTTGCAGTTACGAGTAACTCTGTCAGTATTAAGTTAAAGTATATATTTTTGACGTGCCCTTGAACAAATTAGGCATTAATTTTTATTGGGATTTCATGAGTTATTTCTGGAATTAATATGGAAGCATTCTTGGGCTCGATTTCACAGTCACTGATTCACTAACGACAAGAACCTATCCAACAATATTTTATGTTTAGTTAACCATAAGTTAAGCCCCAAATTTAATTGGTAAACCATTAGTCAACCAATAACTGATGCTGAAGGAATGTAATCCATATAAGTAGGGGAACTGATGCTATTGTGGTATAGCTAATGTTAAGGTGGAATTTGAAAGAGAACCGTTTGATCAATTTCAGCCAAATTTTTTTATGCTAATCATTGAAGTATTGGCTACAGAATATATTTCAATAAAATGTGTGCAATTTCATTAAAAAAAGTTATTGAGCAAAATCTGAAAAAAGTCAAAAAAGCTGTTTTCAAAAAGTTGGGAGGTAATGTGGTATATATGGTGGCACAATGTGGTATATATACTGATCAGTACTTGTTAAGTAGGCTGGTAATGTGGTACATATAAGTAGGGTAATGTGGTATACTTAACCATTCAACCAAATATAAAGTTTGAAAGGTATGAAATAAGTTCATGATAACATTTACATTGGTTCTCAAACACAAAGTTTTTATTAAAAAATAAACAGCAATCAAATAATGTTATGAATAACAAGAAATATTCATATACTACATTAGCAAACCCTGACTATACCACAGTGGCCAATTTTTAGAAATTACAAAATTAAAAAAATTAAATTGGAAACTTTGTGAATTTACACAGTTAAACACTTAATTCGCAATACTTAGCACTAACCTTAATTGAATACAAATAAAACTTCACTAAAAAGCTACTTTTTCTTAACAAAATTTTTTTGCAAAAAATCTGGAAAAAAATATCAACCACACGCGACTTAAGTTTCGTTCAATTGACACCGGAAAAATTTTGTTTGGTGCATGACAGCAACACATCCCTGGTTTTTCATGTTTTCTGATAGGATAAAAGCAGTGACGTTCGCAGGCTCTTTCCCAATTCGGAGATATGCGACCATACCACATTGAAAAACTATACCACAATAGCATCAGTTCCCCTATTATGAAAAATTTTAGAATTAGAAAAATTTTCTCTTACATATCAGCCGTTCAAAATGACAATGGTGCAACTCCAAAATGAGGCAAAAGTAATATTAATTGGCTGACATTTTATTAGAGATGAATAAAATTGATTTCTGTTGTCACGAAAAATGTACTTGATAATATGGTATTGTCCAAATTAAGTTGAAAAAATGATATCGACCGAATGACCGATCATTATGGCAAATAATTTTATGAAATTACTTTTGCCTCGTTTTGGAGTTGCACCATTGTCATTTTGAACGGCTCATTTATCGAAAGCGAAAGATATTGACGAAATTTGAAATACATATTGTGGCTGATCTTCGACAACAAGTTTCTAAAAATCACCTCTTTTTTTTGAAAGCTACGAAGCCAAAGGATTTTTATGACAGATGTCACTTGCACCCTTGCACTCAATTATTTTTTTTCCATCATTCTATTAATTTTATCATAAGATATACTTCTTGATCACTAATATTTGCGACGCATGCGATTTCCATCGTTTTTGTTATTTTGTTTTCCCAATCACAAAATCCATAAATTTTGCCGAGTTGCCATATTTTTCTCTTGTTCATTGTTTTAGTTAACCAAAGCACCAAAGTGAATATATGTGACCTGGACAGTCAAAAGGGGGCTTACGTGCGAAAACAAGATTTCTAGAAAAACTATCTTAAAGTTAACAAGTTAATATTGATACTTCTTCACGCTTTAATGGCATCAAATTCCTTACTCGAGGGTTTTTGGGATCGCTGATTACGAAACTAGTATCAGTTTTTAAAAATTCAAAATGGCGGACCCAATATGGCGGACAAAAAAATTAAAAACTTATTGGATTCGCTTAAAACTGACTATTCGAGGACTTACGAGGTAGCTTTTGGGTGTGTGTATTAATTTCCATCGTTTTTCAAAAGATGTCCCCATCAATACATGGTGACTTAAATATTAGATCAGAAACGCCATATCTGAAGCTTAGACATCTGTCAACAACTCTGCATCATTAGATTTGAAAATTTTCATCCGTATCATAAATTTTGCTGTGCTCCAAAATGTCCGAGTTCGTGGCGAAAAAGCAACATTTGCGGGAAGTTTTACTTCACTACTTTATTTCAAAGAAAACAGCTGCCGAAAGTCATCGCATTCTTGTATAAGTTTATGGAGACTATGCTCCAGCTGAATTAAGCTGTCGTGAGTGGTTTCGACGGTTTAAAAGTGGTGATTTTGATGTCGAAGACAAAGAACGTCCTGGTCAGGACCAGCTAGGTGTGATTCATTATGAGCTGTTGCCAGGTGGCCAAACCATTAATGCTCAACTCTATCGTCAACAATTGATCCGATCGAAGCAGAAAATCCAGGCAGAGTGGCCAACGTATGCGACCAGACACGAGTCAATCATTTTCCGCCACGATAACGCTCAGCCACATATTGCTGCCCCAGTCAAAATTTACCTGGAAAACAACGGATGGGAAATTTTGCCTCACCCGCCTTATAGCCCAGATCTTGCACCATCAGACTACCATTTGTTCCGGTCGATGCAGAATGCCCTATCAGGAATACGCTTCACTTCAGTTCAATATATCGAAAATTGGCACGATTCGTTTTTGGCCGCCAAGCCGGCGCAGTTTTTCTGGGATGGAATCCATAAATTGCCAAAAAGATGGGAAAAAGTAGTGACTAGCGAAGGGCAATACTTTGAATAAAATATATTGTACCATTTTCTTTAAATAAAGTCTCAAATATAAAAAAAATCATGGAAATTAATGCACACACCCAATAATTACGAATCTAGTATCAATTTTGGAAAATTCAAATTGGCAGAACCAATATGGCGGACACTTGAAACTGACTACTCGGGGGAGGGAACTGATGCTATTGTGGTATAGCTTATGTTTGGGTGGAATTTGAAAGAGAACCGTTAGATCAATTCCAGCCAAATTTTTTTATGCGAATTATTGAAGTATTGGCTACAGAATATTTTTTAATAAAATGTGTGCAATTTCATTAAAAAAAGTTATTTAGCAATATCTGAAAAAAGTCAAAAAAGCTGTTTTCATAAAGTTGGGAGGTAATGTGGTATATTTGGTGGCACAATGTGGTATATATACTGATCAGTACTTGTAAAGTGGGCTGGTAATGTGGTACATATAAGTAGGGTAATGTGGTATACTTAATTATACAACCAAATATAAAGTTTGAAAGGTGTAAAATAAGTTCATAATAAAATTTATATTGGTTCTCAAACTCATAGTTTTTATAAAAAAATAAACCACAATCAACTAATGTTAAGAATAACAAGAAATATTCATATACCACATTAGCGACTCCCGACTATACCACACTGGCCAATTTTTAGAAATTACAAAATTCTAAAAATAAAATGGGAAACTTTGTGAATTTACATAGTTAAACACCTATTTCGCAATACTTAGCACTAACCTTTATTGAATATAAAAAAAACTTCACCAAAAAGCAACTTTTTCTTAAAAAAATTTTTTTGCAAAAAATCCGGTAAAAAAAACAATCACACGCGACTTAAGTTTCATTCAACTGACACCGGAAAAATTTTGTTTGGTGCATGACAGCAACACATCCCTGGTTTATCATGTTTTCTGATAGGATAAAATCAGTGACGTTCGCAGGTTCTTTCCCAAATCGGAGATATGCGACCATACCACATTGAAAAACTATACCACAATAGCATCAGTTCTCCTACTCGAGTATTTACGGGGTAGCTGATTACGAATGAAGTAAATTCAAAATAGCGGAAAGAAATTTAAAATTTCTCGGATTCGTTTAAAACTGATTTTAAGTGAATTCAATAAATTGTGAAACCTGCGACTTCAAATAAGTTCCAATTATCGAGTTTCAAGCGAATCTGTCCGATTTTATTTTATTTTATATATTATATCATTAGTTAAACTCTTGTCACCGTTTTAGTTAACAAATTTGTTAACTAATGATAAGTTGCCACGCTCCTCTCTCTGAGTATGTCTACTAGCTGCTCAAAGTTTACATAAACTGTGCTCATTTCAAATTTAAGTAGTTGAATTTTTCGGCAATAACGCTCTCACTCAAAATCATCCTCGTGTCGAACTGCTTTTTAGATGCCAAAAAATTATCTGATTTTCATACAAATCTGAGTGCGAAAATTGAAATGGATAAGTCAAACATTGCTCAACTAAGCAACATTTAGCATAACGGTAGAGACCGCCAGTAAGCAGGGTTGTTAAATCGCCATACACAATGGAGGAGTTCTGTAAATTCAATTTGAAACTACAGGAGCTGATAAATAGCTCAAGAAGAGCAATAAAACATTGTACAGCTGCTAAAAATGTAATCAAGTACTGTCAGCTAAAAGTTCTATTTACAAAGTCATACTTTCTACATTTTCACCACACGCTTCAGAACTTACTACATAAAACGGTATAGGTGGAAAGAAGCAAACCAGGTCAAAACCGCAAAAAAAAAATCATAGCAGTTCATCGAAACTAACGCAGCACTACCATTAAACAAAAATAACCGAAAATTATATGAAAATCTATTGATTCAAGGCCAGACTTGTAATCACACTAAACCACAAAACAAAAACTACATAAATGAAACATTTACGTTATTAAAAAAGCGAACAATAGAGACTGAAATAAAAACGCAAGTCAAGGACACCGGACAAAAACCATTTGTTCTACTGATAAGCAAAATGATGTCAAATACAAAACAAATGACCCAATTGGAATAATTGCGAGACTCAATTATCCAAAAAGTAAGTTCGAAATAACAACGAAGCAACAACAAAAGAAGGTCAAATTGAAGTTGAAATTGTTTTGTTTTCTTCTGAAAAAAAACTGTGCATTTAATTATTTTAAATAAATAATCGTAGCTACAACTAAAATACATTTATGTAGGCGCAAAACAATTAGGCACATATACTTATCGTTTGTTTTGGCTTAAATAGATCGCAGTAAAATTTTGAAAAAAAAAAAAAACAACAGTGGTAAGAATTTTGTGCACAGGGTGTCAAATGGAAATTAGAGATAAAAAAGATTAATTGACTGCAACAATAAACACACCATGTAACTGAACGAACTTGCATTTGGCTTTAAGGTTTTTGTTTTTTTAATTCATTCCTGGTTTTTCTGTCAACAAAATTGAAAAAATATTTTGTGTCCCAGTATTATTGCTTTAACAGCCATGGCTGGGAAAAAGAAAAAACCAACGACAATTCAACTTGATGACGGCAATTAGCGATTGTCATCAAATTTTTTCTTTTTTTTTAATGCTAAAATATCAGACAGAAGTTGTCAGTTGTTCATGTAATGTTTCTGAGGATCATAAAAAAACAAAAACAGGACATTTTAGTATTTGACTTGGTTTTTCAATTGAAATTGTAAAGGCCAAGTTGAATAGCTTGTTTCACTCGAGCTTGCGACATTTAATTTTGTGCTTATAAGTTGAACCATTTCATACAAAGCATCCATATTGATTTCATTTGAATTCAGAACTTGCGCAGCCTCTTCAAAATTTTCACAATTAATTGGGTTATTTAAGTTAAGAAACATTTGTGTAGAAAGGATATTGATCATCGAACAGCTGTGCTTTTTTTATTTAGGGTGTAAACGATAAGGTTACGAAGCTTCTGGGATGTGATAGAGGAGGTCTAGACCAACAAAAAATTAAACCAGGGGAGGTCTCAAATGTACCCATGAGGAGTTCTAATTCTGACTAAATTCAAAATGTCTTCCAAAAAAGTTTAAGGCTGTGTTTATGATGCAGCGTATTTTCATCGCTCGATGTGACGAGAATCGCTCTATCGCAAGTAGCGTTTTCGCCAGCGTAATCGCTAGCGACAGAGTTTTTATGATCGCATTGCGCGACGCGAAAACGCTCGATCATAAACGTAGACAAAATTTATTGCAGAAAGTTTGAAATATATTCCAAAATTGTTTATAATTAATACTTTTTTTGTCATTGTTCTAACAGACCATTCAAAAAGTCCTTCAGATGACACATAGATGGCGTTACAAGAATTTTTTTCCAAATGATTAGTACTAACCTTCAAACGATACGTGTATAAATTTGACAGCAATCTGACTATTGATTCGTGAGTTATAGCGTTTTGTGTGAAGGAACTTTTGTTAGTGAAAAAAAAAAAAATGGAACAAAGTGAATTTCGAGTTTTGATAAAGCATTGCTTTTTGATGAAAAAAAATACAGTGGAAATCAAACAATGGCTTGATAAACATTATCAGAACTCTGGTCCATCGAGACAAATGGTAGAGAAGTGGATTACTGAATTTAAACGGGGTCGAACCAGCACAAATGATGCAAAGCGCAGTGGACGCCCAAATGAGGCTATCATTCCAGAAAACATAAAAAAGATCCACAAATTGGCTATTAACGATCACATCGAAGGTGCACGAGCTAGCTGTCATTGTAAAGATATCAGATGGTAGTATTTTTACCATTTTTCATGAATATTGAGGTATGCGAAAGCTCTGTGAAAAGTGGGTGCCGCGTGAGTTCAAAGCCGACAAAAAACAACAACGAATTGATGCTTTAGAGGAGCGTTTGGTGCTGTTAAACCGCAATAAAATCAAATTCTATCGTCGATTTGTGACAATGGATGAGACATGGCTTCACTATTACATTAAGGGGATAACTTTAATCTCGTAAACTCGTAAACCATGGAAAACTCGAAAGTTTAAGAGCTTGTTTTCAGGAACACACATTTCTAAAAACGTGTAAGCAACGTATCGCTGTCATATAATTCGATAAATATTCAATTCAAATTCAATTCTCAAAACAAAAAATATTTTTTCAATATAATTATTTGACAACAATCGCTCTCGTACTTTTTCGCTATTTACGCATCGATTTTGCCTCGTAAGTTTTCGAGGCTTGGTAAACATTTTTTTCATACAAATTTTTGAATTTTGCTTACGAGACTCGAAAGTTTTCGAGGTTTATGTGCTTTTCGAGACTTTTACGAGTTTAAAGTAAACCCTTTATTATTATTTTGTTTTTTTCTCACTTGTCCTACGGACTTATTGAATGACCTGTTATATGAATAAAATAAAAATAGTAAATTGTGCTGGTAACTCGCGTTATCATTTTTGGACATCATTTTCAGAGAGTAAATTTCCGCGAAATTTGTGGGTAGATTTCCTTACATTAGACCTTAATTAAAGCAGCAGAATATCAATAAGTCTGTTTTTATTAGAAACAACAATATTAAATAGTATTTTTTTAAATAATGCAAAAAATATAGGGAAACTCGCGTTATAAAAAACTGGTAGCTCAGGTTAATATCGATTTTTAGGCCAAAATAAGGGGCTTTATCTAGTCCTTAGGTAAAAAAGAAAAACTCAGTCAAAATACTAGAATAATAACGAACTACTTCAGGCTTTCACTTATGTACGAAACCCAGAATTAAATCAAAGTTTAATAATTGATCAACTAAGTTCAATATATTGCTATTTCAATTAGTTATGGTTTTAATATAGATAGTATATTGACATCACACCTATTACTGCCACCGCCAGATCCATATACTTCTTCGTAGAAGTACCGTTTTAATTTGATGGCAGTTTAAACTTCTTTTGATGTGCAGACAGTAACTAAAATGGCGATAGTAACGAATTGCAATGTCGAATCTTAATATTGGCACTAAATGGTATTGTTTCTTCAATTAAACATTAGTTTGGACATAGTTGAAAGTTGAAAAAAATTCAACAATTTTTTCATACCGTGTCCACATTTACATGGAAATATCCAAAATTATTTTATAAGGATCTTTAAGCTAATTGTTGAGCTTTCTGAGAGTGTATTTGGGGAGTGATTTTTCAAAAGGACTTATAACCAAAACGAGGCAAAAGTCATATCATACACATTATTTGCATAACAATCGGTTATTGGATAAATATGATTTTTTTAACTAAATGTTATTAGTTTCACGCCATTAGGTAAACTTTTCGTAAAAACAGAACCCAATTTTATTAATTTATAACAAAGTATCCGGCAAATAATATTATGACATTACTTTTGCTTCGTTTTGGTTATTTGGTTCATTTTTCATACATTTTGACTTCCACGGCCATTTTGTCATGAAAAAAATCATATTAACATACTTTTTTTTGGAATCTTCATTTAATTTTCTTTAATTTGATAGTGCATTTATCATAACAATTTTTAGATTTGAGGTCAAAAAAAAATACGTTTGTAGGCTCCGCTAGATAAAGGGCAACGCGTGCATCAGAACGCTTGGTTGTTGCATGAAAGTATTTTTTCTGACCTCAAATCAAAAAAATTGGTGTGACAAATTTGACAACGGATTGAAGAAAATTGAACGAGGATTCTAAAAAAAAATATAAAATGGCCGCCTTGTTCAAAAAGTAATGGAAAAAATTTAAAATATCCAGAACTTTGGAAATCTTTTTAAACCCTGTAAGCCAAATGCACTCTTAGAAAGCTCAAATAATTAGCTAAAATCATTTCATAAAAAAGTTTTTTCTAAAACGTGGATCACCCAGGAAAATTTTTTTCTGAAACAAGTCAGAAAATCTGTTTTTTCGCTATAACTCTTCAGTGGTACATTTAAGATCCGCCAGGTGCAATTTTTTCCACTATCACCCTCAAAAGCATTTCAACCTTATGCATTACACCCTGCATATAACTTTTGCAGTGAATTTCTTTGTCTCACCACACAAATGGCAGAGTTTAAAAAGACAATCTGCTAATGAGTACATTTCTTAAGTAAATTAATTTTACATTAAAACTTAAATTACCGCTACCCACTAACTTTCGTCGGAATTTCATGCTAGACAACATAATAAATGACGCTTTCATATTCCTATTTCATGCCAGCTTCATCTTCGCAACAAATTATAACAAGAAACTCAAGCCTTTTGCTGGATGTCTGTCTCTTTGCCACTGAATGCCTGCCAAGCGGCCAGGATGCTCTTCCACTCATCTGCACATAAATTTGCACCATCATAATTGCCACAAATAAATTATGATTCACGCCTGCTTCCTATTTCAGTGCTGAGCAGCGTAATTGAATAAATGACATTTTTATTATTTTGAACTTTGTGTGAGTGGGTGAATTGAGAATGTGAGTGTATGGGTTGTACTTCGTTATACAGGACTCAGGCTCAAGGTCAAAGCAAGAGGCGGCCTCTCAAAACGGAAATAACAGCAAAAAGGAATAAACAATATGAAACGGGCACAAAATAAATAACCGACAGCAGTTGAAGAGAATGAAACGAAATGAAAACAAAACATGAAATTTCGTTAAGATTGAAGAGATATGCGACTCACATGAGGTCATTACCATAAATTTTAGCCAACAGTTGAGCAGCCAACATATGGCCAAGTGTCATGTTATTTTATTTGCGTTATTATTCAAGCGACGGCGGCGGCGGTTTTTATTTATTGTGTATTCCCTCTTGATATGAACATAGGCAAAGTGGCACAAATTGGAAAGGAAATTGTGCCCATTATACTCGTACATACATATGAGAGGATAAATTTGAATGCCTTTTTGAAATGAAACTTGATTTTTTCAAAATGTTCATGCATAATGTTATGAAATTTTATCCTCATATTGTTTTAAGGAGTCCGATTACTGGATTGACATGCAATTTAAAATCAAGAATCTTTCTTTACGTAATCGACAAGATTGACTTGACAGATTTTTATGAAAACTAGAGTTCGCCTCGTGGCCGAAATTCGACCATTTCGAATTGACCATAAAATAAAGGAAAAAGTTTTTATACCCTTCCTTGGTCGATAAAATACAAAAGCTTTTAATATTCTCCATTAGGGTTCGGGTTATTTGCATCGGTGCAGCAGTTAAGTTACAATATTGTACTTTCCATTTAGAGGCGTGTAACTCCTACTAAAGAGCGAACAGTTTTTGATATCTTTCTATGCCAAAATTCATAAAAATCAATAATGCTATCGTGCTATATAGTGCTAACTTTATATCTACACCAAATTTCATAAAAATCGTATGCAGTATTTTCGCCGTGAGAGCGTTTTTTCCATTAAGGGGCGTGGCACTGCCCACTGAAAACATAATGGTCATATTACCGTTCCTTAGTGCCAATCCTATCTCCATACCAAATTTCGTTGAAAGCGATGCAGCGGCTTAGCCATGAGAGCGTTTTTTTCATTTATGGGCGTGGCACCGCCCACTCAAAAACATAATGGTCATATTACCGTTCCTTAGTGCTAACCCTATCTTCATACCGAATTTCGTTGAAATCGATGCAGCGGTTTAGATGTGAGAGCGTTTTTTCATTTAGGGGCGTGGCACTGCCCACTGAAAACATAATGGTCATATTACCGTTCCTTAGTGCCAATCCTATCTCCATACCAAATTTCGTTGAAGCCGATGCAGCGGTGTAGCCGTGAGAGCGTTTTTTTCATTTAGGGGCGTGGCACCGCCCACTGAAAAACATAATGGTCATATTACCGTTCCTTAGTGCTAACCCTATCTTCATACCGAATTTCGTTAAAATCGATGGAGCGGTTTAGCCGTGAGAGTGTTTCTTCCATTTAGGGGCGTGGTACCGCCCACTTTAAAAAAAATTATAGTCCTATGCACTGCTTCTCCTCACAACCTTTCCAACAAAAAAAAAATCAAGCAAATCGGTTGAGATTTAGGTATAGAAACAGGGACTGAACCGATTTCGTTTGCCTATTTATATATAGATTGATGGAAAGTTAGTATTTGACATACACATAACTGTGATAAAATGATTTTCCGAAATTCCAAATATTTCCAAGATGACGGCCACACGAAGTTCGATCCAACCTTTGGATTCTCACACATTTGAAAATTCATAGTTCCTCGGCTTTTTATCCGATCTTAATGAAATTTTCAGGGTTTCTGTAGAAAAGTATGAGCTTTCGAAAAAAAAGAAAAGAAGAAAAATATTAATTTTTGGTGGATAAAACCTTTTTGCTTTTTTAAAGCCATTTTGGGGCTTGGTGTACCCGTTTTATTTTTTGTGAAATATTTTTATTTGAAAGTAAATTTTATATCAATTATTTTCCGGCCCTCAAAATTGAGGTCTGTTTTACGTTTTTGGTGCGTTTTAAAAGTTGCATAATGTTGTGTTTATCATCAGTCGTTGGTGCGCGCGTCCAGACGGTATTTTTTTTCAGTGAAATTTTTTACAGAATTTTTTTGTGGAATATTTTAACCTATTATAACCAAGTTTTTAGATATAAGAGTCAAAAAGACCCCTAGAAACGCGATTTTTTATAAAGAAAATTATGATTTTACTTCTGCCGGAGTTAGGTGCATAATTTTAAATGAGTGAACGTTATTCCGTGACTATCATGTAATCAGGAGAATAAAAGAATTTCAATTTTCGAAAATAAATTATTGATTGTTATAAAATATACAAAAACATTTTTTTGTCACGTAATAAGTATACTTTTGTGATTGGAGTGATGTAATTACGGCATATGATTTTCCTTTTCAAAACTATAGATAATTATGTACAATGTGAACAATTCTCAAACAAATTTCAGGGAAGCTATGAATTTCTTACTGCCGGAATAATGTGCATAAATTTGTACAAGTGAACTTAATTCCGTGACTAATTTCATTTAATTAACTACTTCATTTGTAAAGAAAAGAAAAATATAAAGTAAGCAGAATTAAAGATAAATAAATTTCAAAATATCTAAAATGAAATAACTTGATGTTGTTGATGGTTGTATACAGAAAATAAATCAAATTTTCAGTTAGCACGGAATAAGGTGCACGCGGTTACGGAAACAGGTTCAACGTAAAATTATAGTTCGAAAGAAGAGACAAATGTAGCGTTATGAAAAATATAAAGAACTATTACAGTTTATGGGTTATGATGGTCAAATCTGGCACTAATAGACTCCGGATGAATTAATCCTCATGAAAAATCATATATTCGATCTCAATATTGAGTTTTAAGACTTGGAATCGTTTTAGAAGTAGAGATTACCTTAACATACCGTAATTCGGTAGACTTATATACCTTATACCTACTACAATACAAAAAAAGTATGATTTTGTGACGCTAATTTTTTGCAAAAATATAATCTTAATTTTCTATGCAAATTTCGGATTCATTATGTGAAGAAAAAAAATTTATGATCAATAACTTTTTGTGAAATTTGTTTGGATTGTCTCAAAAAACGCTTTGAGCATAGCGTTTTGAAGCTTTTGCTTATATGAGAGGTGCCACGCCCTTTTGTCTGAGTTCGTCCAGTTTTTTCGCAGAGCTTGCAGTTAGAACTCGTAGTATTTATATATATTTTGGTTGCAATGTCGTGAAAAATACTCCTAAAGTTGCATTTTGAATATATTTCATGAAGTATTTTGTTGAGTTTTCCCAAAAAATGTATTTTCACGCACACCCAGCCAGCACCCAGCCGGACAGACGGACATATACATACATATCGACTCAGGAGGTGACGCTGATCAAGAATATACTATATACTTTTCTATATCTGCCACGCCTCCTTCTCTGCGTTACAAACTGAAGAACAAAGTGAATATACCCTGGGTGTATAGCAGGGGTTGAAAAAAGAAAAAATTATTACTGCATAATTTTTTTTGTTTTTATTTGCAATTTTTTAGAGAAATTTTCTTAATGACTTATTGAAATGATTAATACTAAATATTAATATTAAATAACAGATATCTTGGCAATGATTCAATTTAAAATTGAAAATTTATAGTGAAATTTTCTTCGAATGCATCTTCATCTTCGCTATTTTCCATTTCTCTTGTATTTATAAAAATATGTTTAAAGTAGAGTTCCCGAGTACTACATATTAATAATATGAATTTGGGTAAAAATTATTATTACAATTTTTTACAATATTCTGAAGTTATTACTGCAAATTTGAAGTTATTACTGCAGAAATAGGGTATTACTGCAGCTTATTTCAATGCCTGGTGTATAGTATAAAAAATGCACACTTATTAATGGACGATCGATTTTAGAAAACGAATGTTATCTACACTGCAAAAAAATAAATAAAAAATATATATAATTTTTTAACGTCAAAATTTTTGAAACTTTAAGCAAAATACTGAGCTGCAGCCGTAAAAATTTTTTAAAGAACATAGTCTTTATATGTGAAGCAATATTTGGTACAAAATTAGTAATGAATAAAAAGTTATAGCTAAATCCATATTTTAGCCAAAATGTGCCTTCAGTAGAATCAAAAGCACTCCATTGGTTTTTCACGGAACGAAAAAATAAAAATGATGCAGACATTATCTTTAAGAGTTCTTCTAACGTCTGTGTCGGCTTCTGGATGAATCTAAATTTCGACCCAATCTAGTAAACATGCTTTTTTTAATGCAAAGTTTTCATTCTAACAACCTTTGTCTTGGTTATCACCTGGAAAACTCCCAAAAATATTACAGCTATGGTCTCGGACACTAAGTTCCGGTCGTACTCTTGAAATTATATCAGCGTCACAAGCTCAAGACTTATTTTAATCTATGTTAGTTTTAAGACTATCTATGCCCACTCGTGGTTAGTGGTCATTTAGCGGCATTTATTTTTAGAAACATCACAAAAAAAGTATACCATTTAACTGCTGTATAACCTTTTCTCTTTATAAATAAAAAATTATCTTTCCAAAATGTAACTTTGCATTTCTAATAAAAAAAAAAAATTTTCAAAACATTTCATTTTATTTCAACGAAATTCAATATAACTTTAACATTAAAAAAAAAAGGAAAAATAACCTGAATATTTTTTTTAAAAAGATATGACCTTACATAGCAGCAAAATTTCAGTATTAAGGAGTATGATGGGTTTCGGCGAAGACAAGGAAGCACAAATTGTAGTACCACAGAACTCTGTCTCGACCATACGTCAAAAAGGTGTTCCAGTGACTGAAAATCTTACAGGTACTAACCCGCCAACGCCTGGTATAATACCAGCAGAGAATACCTTACGGCGTTCTGAGTATCCAGCTAATTTTAAATGTCCACATTGTGAGAATATGGCCAAAAATTTTCTCTATCTGGAAAGTTTGATACGTTCCAACTATGATAATTCTGCTCAATGCAGCCTATGTTACTCGGCCCTCAAGTATCTACAGTATGTAAACAAAAGCATAATGCAGGTCTTTGGCAATTTCGATTCCATAGTACAGGCAGCAAAGGCCTTTTCACATACACATCGCTCAAGACGTTTTAGATCACCGCGTAAGGTGCTGCGACGCAAGAGTAAAATGAATTCATCTTCACATTCGAATGCATCGGGTTCTCAGAACAAACCTAAGCAAATCAAAAAGAAAACGGGTACTCTAAAAGCCAAGACCAATGCAGGCGGTAGTAAAATAAGTAACTTGAACGCATCGAAAAATTCCATGAAGACCAAAGCTAAAACTGCACAACCAGTGCGCACCGCTGAGGGAGGTGCGTTCGAAAATGGTTCCAAAGTTATAAAGGGTAAGAAACTTACCCGCAAGCCTAAAGCTGCTACAGCAACGCGTGGCGGAAAAGTAAAGGCCACTAAGACAAAGCGTAAGAATATTTGAGCCCTTAAAGTCAATACTTGAAAGGAGGGTGATGTTGCACGGAAGAGACAGAGCTGTATGCGTACTTAGTGTAATTCAAAATTTTATTTAGTGTAATTTTTTAATTTTTATAAATTGTATGAGTTCAACAAATTTGGCATAATAAAAATTAAAAAATTATATCTAACAATTTTTTTTTGTTTTTAGAACCATCACATACAAATGACTAGCGATCCATTCCTTGTGTCCTTATTTGCTCTTGCATTTAATTCTCTTGAAAAATTTTCGGATTCATGTATCTCTGGCACCACCAATCGATTCTACGAATCTTTCGAACTCTTCCTATTATATAAAGAGTTCCACTCCTGTGGTGTTTTGTATGGCCTATCCAATTTCTCTAAGTATTTTGGAATTCGACATTGGAAATGATACCATCTTTCGCGGTCGATTCTACCAAAGAGGTCTTTATTGGCACCACAGAAATGTCTACTTCTGCTATGTTGGACATCTATATTACGAAAATACTCAGTTGGACTTATATACGTATATTTTCTGCAGTATCTTCTAGAGGGAACTCCCGAAACAGAAACTAAATTGAGTGAGAATTGTTGAAAGAAATTTAGAAGAAATATGAGAAAAGAGGTCATGCAAGGTCAAGCATGTGCGAACGCACTTCCAGTTTTGTGGGTCTTTTGCTTTTTATAGATAGGACTCTTAACCCAAGATTTTGAGACAATACTCGTTAATTGGTACATATTTCTCCAACTTAAGACAAACTTTAGTAAAAAAGTGGAGAAAAATAAAGTTTGTCTTTTACATAACCTCAAAAGTAGTTAAAAAAGCGCAACCTCTTAAAGTTATTCCAAGCTGATCCGAAAACGACATCTAATTATGAACTTTGATATAAGATCGAAGGTCTGCTCTTTTTTGAGATGAATCTTTGGAAATTATAAAATAAATAAATAAATAAATAAAATTTCTGGAATATATAGTAGTTGTCTCTGGTTGATGAAACTATTAAACAGAACTCAAAACAGGTAAAAGACAGTACGTATGAGTCTGGAAAACAATGCTGGCTAAATAAAACTAACAATGTTTTTTGGGAAAAACCTAAAAATAAAGAATGAATCCAACGCAAAAGGTGATAAGGCTATATTGTTCTCAAATAAAATAGGAAATTTTGTTGCGTAAAATTTGATGGTGCTCATGAGGTTGATGAGTGTTCGAAAGATTCCAACACTCTGCCATTCTGCATTAATTGTAAAGAATTTGGTGGTCCAAATAACTAATTGGTGAGGTTATCCAAATTTCAAAGAAATTTCGTCATCAAAAAAAACTAGTAAGGGTGTAACTTTTGGCCTGGCCAAAAACTAAATACCCTACACTGCAGTATTTTAAAAATTTTGCTTATATGGGAGGTGCCACGGCCTCTTGTCCGAGTTCACTCAGTTTTTGTACAGAGCTTGCATTTATAGTTTTAAGTGTCTGAGTTTAGTGTCTGGTTGGACTATCTCAAAAAATTTTTCAGTATAGCATTTTGAAACATTTGGTTATATGGGAGGTGCCACGCCCCCTTGTCCGATTTCACCCAAATTTGTTGGGAGCTTTCATTTAAAATTCTTAGTGTCTGAGTCAATTTGGGTTTAAATATCTCAAAAAACGCTTTCAGTATAGCGTTTTGAAGCTTTTGCTTATATGGGAGGTGCCACGCCCTCTTTTCCGAATATGCTCAGTTTTTTTTTAGAGTTGACACTGGCAATGCGTTGTATTTAAGTGTATTTTGGTTGCATTGTCGTGAAAAATACTCCTAAAATTGTATTTTGAATATACATTTTGTA
The DNA here is from genome assembly GCA_951812925.1 of Calliopum simillimum. NCBI lineage: Eukaryota > Metazoa > Arthropoda > Insecta > Diptera > Lauxaniidae > Calliopum > Calliopum simillimum. Next base: position 128,167,747 of record OX638368.1, read on the forward strand.
TCATTTTCAATCCCACGAGCTATCTTTGACGATGGAGGTAGTGTACCAAATTTCATTGAACTATCTTGCTCAGTTTTCCCAAAAAGTGTATTTCAACACACAGCCAGCTAGACAGACGGACATGGCTATATCGACTCAGGAGGTGACGCTGATCAAGAATATATATACTTTTCTATATCTGCCACGCCTGGGTGTAGGGTATAAAAAGAAAAGAATTCTTCAATTAAAAGAAAAACAAATTACCATAAGAACTATTCTTGTTAATAACATATAAAAGTCTTCTGTGATTTATACCAGAGACGTATATGAAGGGGCTACACTAATTTGTAAAAAAAGAGAGTGGCTTGAAAACTTTTCGGAAATTTTGGATTTTTGTTGAGTGATTTTAATTTTTTGAGAGTAAATAACGGGTGATCCAATAAGAGCTTATTTTCTAAATAAAATACATAAAAAACAATGTATTGATACAAGTCTTTATTTGAAATGATAGTTCGTTTCCTACAACTCAATGCTTAAAAATTATTTCGTTCAAATGTTGCCCACGACTTGCTCTTAAATGGTTCATTCTGGGGGTCCAATTTTCAACAACTCTTTTGAGCCTATCGGCCGGTATTATTTGAATAACACGAGTTATGTTGGTTTCCAAAGCTTCAATAGTTTCGGGTTTGTCGACATAAACAAGTGATTTAACATATGAGGAATTCTCAAAAATTGTGGAATTCTACAGTTTTTGAGGCACATTCACCAAACTTGGTGGAGAGGTCACTTTTTATATAAGAATCAAAAATTGGAAGGGTGCACGTCAAAAAAAAAAAGTAAAAAAAGTTACGCATATATATATGAAGCAAAACACGTCAAGTGTACCAGCTGAAAATTTTTTTGTCTCCGATTTCGCTCAAATTTGGCAATATAGTAGTCCTGATATACAAAACAATATTCCGGGAGGATTTGGTCCTAGTACCATTAATTGTTAAAATACAGGGTGTTGAAGTTGGCGTTTTTAGTGATTTTCATGAAAAGGTGTTTTTTCAAAAATTTAGAGCTTACACCAAAGTTTGTAAAGTAACTTGTCCCATTCATTTTTAAATGTTCTTTTTATAAAAAAATATAACATGGTGAAAAAAATTTTTTTTCACCGAAATATTTTAAACTTAAAAATACTTTAGAATTTTTTTTTAAAAAACCCCTCTTAAATTTTTTTTAAAAGTACTTCAAATTAAAGCATAATTTAAAAGCTTTAAAATGATGTGTGACTCAAGATGGTATTCGGTCGTTGGATGAGAGTTTTTGGCTTTTAAACGCCCATAGCAGGCAAAACTCTTTGTTTACTCAAGAGGAAGGCATCTTACGAAAAAAGCGTTTAAAAGCCAAAAACTCTCATCCAACGACCGAATACCATCTTGAGTCACACATCATTTTAGAGCTTTTAAATTATGCTTTAATTTGAAGTACTTTTAAAAAAAATTTAAGGGGGTTTTTTTTTTAAAAAAATTGAAAAGTATTTTTAAGTTTAAAATATTTCGGTGAAAAAAAATTTTTTTCACCATGTTATATTTTTTTATAAAAAGAACATTTAAAAATGAATGGGACAAGTTACTTTACAAACTTTGGTGTAAGCTCTAAATTTTTGAAAAAACGCCTTTTCATGAAAATCACTAAAAACGCCAACTTCAACACCCTGTATTTTAACAATTAATGGTACTAGGACCAAATCCTCCCGGAATATTGTTTTTGTATATCAGGACTACTATATTGCCAAATTTGAGCGAAATCGGAGACAAAAAAATTTTCAGCTGGTACACTTGACGTGTTTTGCTTCATATATATATGCGTAACTTTTTTTACTTTTTTTTTTTTGACAAGCACCCTTCCAATTTTTGATTCTTATATAAAAAGTGACCTCTCCACCAAGTTTGGTGAATGTGCCTCAAAAACTGTAGAATTCCACAATTTTTGAGAATTCCTCATATCCCCAAATAAAGTAATCCAATGGCGTCAAATCACTTGATCTTGGTGGCCAATTAACAGGAGCATTTCTTGAGATAATGTTTATATCGAACGTTTCCCTCATTAAAGCGATCCTGTTGAAACCAGAGGTCGGCTACACTAATATTGATCATTGCTCTGTAGCGAGTACCTTTGACCGTAACACGGGCTCCACCGCATTTTTGAAGAAATAAGGTCCGATGATGCCTCCTGCTCATAAATCACACCAAACAGTGCATTTATTGGGATACATTGGAAACTCTAGGTTTGCTTCTGGTTGTTTATTGGCCCAAATATGGCAATTTTGCTTGTTAATAAAGCCGTTCAACCAGAAATGAGATTCGTCGCTATACGAAATTTTTCGATAAAATAATGGATCAATTTGAAGTTGTTGTAATGCCCATAAACCGAAACTAGAACGTACACCAATATCAGCCTGCTGTAATTCTTGTACGAACTGTATTCTATAGGCCTTCAGACCAAGATCACGCCTTAAGATACGCCACAATGATCCATAAGAGACGCCCAAAGCCTGAGATCGGCGACGAATGGATTGTTCACGGTTTTCACGAAAATCTCTGCTTCTGCAGCAATATTCTATAAATTACGGGCTCTATGCACTCTGGTTTATTGACAAATGTACAATAGTGTAAAATTACTTCGAAATCTGGCGATGGTGTTGCGAACAGTGCGCTCAGTTGGACTCTCATAACGACCAAAATGATGTTGAAGAACTCTATAACATTCTCTAACTGATGACTGATTTTGGTAGTAAGTTTCCACAATTAACAAACGTTGTTCAGGAGTAAGTCTATTTATGATTGATTCGTATTGAATACTAAACAAAAACGTTATATGGACAAACCAATTGACACATAACAGCTGTCAAAACAACCCAGTTGGAAAAGGGACCTCGTATTGGATCACCCTTTTTTTCTAGTAAAAATATTTATGTTTAGACAGACATTTTCTTAATATATTGTACAATACAAATTTTATAACTATTCATCATATAAGTCAGTGGTGTAGAAATTTGATAAGTTTGTAATTATTAGTAAAATTTATATTTTTCTATCTAACATACGGACGGACCCCGGTTCGGAGTAAGTTCGCTTCTTCTATTTTTTTTTTGCTTGTAAACTTTATAGAAAAGTAAATATCACATCAATTTTATCAAAAAAATTAAACATATTAACTCTTATATCCCGTGTTTATGGGTCATTTTGACCCCTATTTTGGAAAACTGGGCTTTATTGGGTTAAGGTATTCAAGAAAAATGTTTACGAAAAAATTTCACTCAGGGTCATCACAGACGAGAAAATGTGTTAAAAATCCTATTATAGCCATCAAATGATTTTTAAAGCGACATCTGGTGAAATACTATTATTTTAAACACTTAAGTTAAATCTTCTCTGTAACAGTGGCGGATCCAGGGGGGGGGCAATAGGGCGATCGCCGCCTCTCTCAAACCTAAATTATATGTTAAGATTTTGAAAACATTCTGTTGTTATCTAGAAATGTAGTCAATCGGCCCCCTATTGACAATGCTGGATCCGCCACTGATCTGTAAACCTTTTTTACAAGCCTACGCTCATATATATTGGAACACATGATTTTACATTATAGATAACAAGCTACTGCTATTTCCTCATTTTTGTCCAGGTCCCAAACATTATTCATCTGCGTCAAAAAGTTTCATAGCTACGATGAGTTTTTTCCAGGGTGTGGTATCGCCACTTTTTCTAGTTGATGCTATTTTTCCCGGTGCATTGATAACAAATATCAACAAAATGCTTAGAACAGTTGTTGAAATTTTTAGGGGCGTGGCACAGTGGCGGATCCAGAGGATGGTTTATGGGGGCTAAAGCCATCCCCCATAAGTTCCGGATACTAAAGAAAAATTATCAATTAGATCTCAAAATTAGCCGCCCCCATAGTCGAATCTTGGATGCGACACACAGTGGTCTATAAGAGAGCGCTAGCCGGTTATAACCCCGAAAGTTTTTGTGTTAAAAGTAATATTTTTTTAAACCAATTTAAAGTTAAATATCTAGAAATCATATTTCAAGTACCAGAATACCAAAAATTAATACCATTTTTGAGTTTTCGCGTCTTAAACTTGATGAATTCAGAAAATGGTAATTTTTTACAAAAATCTTTTAAAATATGTGAAAATTTAAATGAGTGTTTCTTTAAAACTAAATAATCTTACCTCCTGAAGCTTATGGTAAGGATAATCTGATCTATTTTCTGAAGACTTGCGTGCTTAGATGTTAGTTTTTTTAATATAAAAATGAAATCCGGATCATCACAAAAAATCTCTAATTTTATTTTCTAAATTTACGAATTTGGCACTCTGTGGACTGTAACTAAAATGTTTTAAGGAGTTGCAACGGCAAGATCATTTAAGTGTGTAATATGAGGTTCTCTGAAGGTTTTACGTATTTATCTGACTCCCCCATCACTCCCCTTCATGAACTACGATGAGTTTTTCTTCAGCGACTTTTCTGTATTCTTGCAACGCTCCAGTTTCGTAAAACTAATAACAACCAAAGTGTTTGAGGTAAAACAATAAAGTTCGATTTCTGATATAGTATTAGCAGCATCTATTTATTTGTTGAAAATGGGCGTGTTCGGGTCAAGGACACGCCCACCTCCTTTACAACCAAAAATTTTAAATCACTATAACTTCGTCAATATTTCAAGTACAAAAATAATATTAAACATCTGAGTTAATATAGATATCATTAGGTCACTTTGTGAAATTGAACGTGATCGGGTCAAGAACACGCTAACCTCCGATATAACCAAAAATTTGGAATCGCCATAACTTCGTAAATATATATTTAAGGTACAACAATAATATTTTATATCTAAGTTAGTATTGATAGCATTAAGTCATTTGGTGAAAATGGGCGTGATTAAATCAAGGACAAGCCCACCTCCAATATAGGCCAAAATTTTGTCGTGATATAAACAATTTTTTAGAAAATTTTCCGCAATTTTTGATCCGCCATTTTGTTTACAAAAAAGATGCTACCGAACTCGTAATCAGCGACCTCAAAAATCCTTTTAGCCACAATTTTGTCGTGATATGATCAATTTTTTAGAAAATTTTCCGCCATTTTATTTACAAGAAAGATGATAGTGAATTCGAAATCAGCAACCTCAAAAACCCCTTTACCCATAATTTTTTGTTTACAAAATAGATGATACTGAATTCGAAATCAACGACCTCAAGAAACTCCTAAGCCACAAAATTGTTGTGATATAGTAAATTTTTAAGAAAATTGTCCGCCATTTTGGATCCGCGATTCTGATTTTTAAAAAATCGTTTTCAGATTTAGACCCAGCGACCCACAAAACATAGAAAGTGATATATTTTTTGTAAAAAATAACCAGGAAAGAGTTATGACCACCTAGAATAGCATTCCAGACCGCTGTGCGACACTGGCGTGGCATCACCCATTTTTCTATTGAGAGTTATTTGGCTTTGTGCCCTCTACATAAGTGCCAAATTTCACTTCAATGCGTTTAATACTATCTAAAATATGACGAAATTTATATTTAGGGACATGGTACCACCCATTTGCCCATAACCTTCCTCCGATCTATTCTAACATGCTGTGAATATTTTATCGAAATCTATCAAGTGATTTTCGAGTTCATAAAAACCAAACATACAGACGAACTCTAGTTTTCATAAGAATTTTCTCACACTGTAAATGTTTTTACTTATTAAAAAGAGACAGCAATTGTCTGTTTTTTGTTTTTGTCTTTTTTTTAAAAAAAATGTCAAAGAACATTGTCGCCTTAAAATGTCAAAGTACATTGCCGCTTCAAAATGTCAAAAAAAAAAAATAAACAAAAAAATAAAACTAAAAAATATAAACAAAAATTTAAATCACAACAACCACCTCATCTCAACCACCTGAAAAATTTTGAGAATTTTCCAAAAAGTACTTTGAAAAATAAAATTTTTTCTTTTAACTTGAACAATGAAAATAATATCAAAATAATTTTCAAATTTTATTAAATTTTTCAGCAAATCGAACGAAATTTTTTCAGCAACTTTTTTGCTGCGAAAAAAACTAATTAAATTTGCTGAAAAATATCAATTAGATAACTAAAATATATATTTAATAATTAAAACAACAAGACGGAATAAATAACAACTTGAAGTGAGTAAATTGCACAAAATTTGAAAACAGGATAATCTGCTTGTCTTCCAAGGGAAATAAAACCCTAAAAAAATATAGACAGGCAAAGAAAACGAAACAATAATGGCGACTAAATACTTAGTAGAATCGCCATATTGGTTTAATCCTCTTTTCTATTCAAACAGGATATAAAGCAAGGACTCATTTTTTACACATAAAAATACGCTTTAAAGTCAACTTAAAAGTAAAAGTAAAATATAATAAAATCCATATACAATAGGCACAAAATAAAACAAACAAAACCACTAAAAGCAGCAAGGACCAACACACTGCTGCTGCTGCTGATCCAGCAGCGGTGCCTCAACCACCAACAACAGCAACAACCACAGCAAAATGGGTGACGATGACAAGGACAAAAAAAATGTCAAAGCTGACGAAAGGCCAGAATTTTTTTGGAATTATATCACGAAGACCTTGCGGCTCAAACAGGAAAAATGGAATAAAATGATAACAAACAATGAGTTTAAGGTAAGTGTGGTGAAGCTGGTGGTCTGCAGTAAAAAAAAGGTAACATCGAAAGGGTGCAGGTGTCGTCGTGTTGTAGTGTTTTATCCTTTGGCAGCCACATTTCAAAAGACAAACAGTTTTTCACGCGCCACGCAATTTAAATATTTAGCCAAAGGATATTGCACGTACAACAGAGATTTTTTATTTTGTATGCTTTTTTTAAATTTATTTTTTTTTTTTTTCATAATAAAAAATTGTTTTACTTAAAAATAAAAGACCTTCTGCTGTATTAAAATGAGTGGGTCAAACTTTTAGAAGGTGTTACCTGTTTTCGTTTGTATACAGCGAAAGTTCTGATTTGGTTTCAGCGAACTCAGATCAAATGCAAATCACAGAACAAATGATCAGAAGTTTTTGGTTTTTGTGATAGAGCTTTGTTCTTACTCTGGAAGAACACAAAGGTAACAATATTTGTAAGTGTTAATGGCCTTAAAAAACTTGCGGGGCTTAAGTTTTTATCGAGAGTCTAATAGACCGGTTCGGTGAAAAAATAATTGGAAAAATCACCCCCTATTTGAAAGCTTACTTTGAGAGTGTCTAGAAAACAAGAAAAAAAATTTTTTGGACCACTCTAAAAACAGCCAAAATGGTACCTGTTTATTTCATAAACTCAGCAGGTGATGTCCGATGTTAAAAAACTATATATCGTTGTAATGGGCTTAGTTGGACCTTAAAGATGTTTTTTTGGGTAAAATGTTAGTAAATACATTTTTAAAGACTTTCATTTTATAAAGCAAAAATGGTTTTTAGGAGGATACGTATCACAGAAAAACTAGGGAGTACTACTTGAATATGGCCTCGTAGGTCCAAAAAAAATTAGAAAGAAAAATTTAGTCGTAGTTTAACCCTTTACAACGAAAAATACTATTCTGGCTGTTTTTTGAGTGGTTCAATGATTTTTCTAAAATCTCCGAAATCTTCTTACTAAAATCTTTTCAGCCGTCTTTTGCAACAACCTGTCGCTTAAGGGCATGAAGCTTTTATACACAGCAAGATAGAGTTACGTAGAAACTTCTCAATGGTTCTAGAGTTACGTATATAGATTATAGTATCTGCTATACACAACTGCAAGGCGTGATGGTTTGTGCCCTTGCTATGGTACAATAAAAATTTATTTTTGTGTTCAGTGATGTCAACCTATTCTTTAAAGTTAAATGTTAGTTCGTGGTTGGATCAATGATTATAGTATTCCAGAAATTGAGATAAAAAGCACTTACTCACTTTTTCGCGTTGCAATTCTGAAAAACTCTCAGTTGTCATCTCTGGCCATTGAAATAGGGCGCTCAAAGAACAGATTTAAACAAAACATTTGGCGGAAACGCAAAGTAGCCTAACTCAAATAAAAAATTATGACCTTTTTCTAAAAATAATGAAAATGGGCAGGTCCACTTGGCCTTTGCTTTTTTTTATGCTTATGTATGTACATAGTATAGACTGCTTCATAATTTTTTTTTTTTTTTGCTTCTTTTTTGATTTCAAACAGGTTTTTAGTTAAAAAGAAACTAAAAATTCTGGTGCAAGAAGAGCCCATAATATTAATTTTTGCTGGTGGCGTATCGTATTTCTTTGTTGTTGTCTCCGGAAGCAACACAAAAATTATGAAGTATTCTAATGTATAACCTTAAATGAATGTCCTTTTTTATTTTTACTCATGATATTGTCATTACTGTTTGCATTTAATTAAGTGTTTCCTTTATTTTTATTTTCTTTTTGACTTTTTTATATCACCTGCTGCTGTTTATTTGACAAAATGTCAGGTGCTGATGCGGTCGCAATTAGTTGTTTTCCTGTGTTTTTTTTTTTTTTTTTTTGTCGGTCTATTTTTAATTTATGTGGGCACAATTTTCATATTTACGCAGATAAAGTGTTTTACTTTTTTTATTAAAATAAAGATACAATTTGTGATTAGCTGTTCACTTGAAATTGGGCAGTTTAAAATATAGTACCTGGAGACCGATCCCTGCTCGGAAAGAATCTGATCTTTTTATTTTAGTCGATGTTATTGTTCGCAGATATTTTCTGTGATGGAGTTTATACCTTTTTACCTCCAATGTTCATACTTTCAAAACGATAAATTTACTGATGAGAATAATAATAAGAAAAAATTTGCAAAGTATGGAATGGTATCGAAAAATATCAAAAAATCAAATAAATGGGATATGCCACGCATCCAAAATATTTCGTCTCTTGTATGGGGACTGAAATATCTTATCTTCAAAAGATCATACCTCGGAAAGTAAGAGACCTATTGGAAAAAATCCGCAGAGATGTTTTTATAAGGAAGAGTGTGGATATTCAACGCCATTAATAAAAAAGGATTTCACCTTTTCTTGTAGACACGCAGTAAGACTGAACACAGCGTTTCTTCAACTTCAAGAAATGATATTTCAAAATCCTACAAGTATAATGACAGTTCTGCTGATGAAGACGAATTCAGCGTCAAGAAGTATATAAGACTGGATATAAAAAATAAAACGTTCATTCCATATTTTTTCTGGGCCTGAGTTATTAACTAAAATTTTATATTGGTAAAAAGTGTGCATAGCAATTGCTGAACAAAGTCCACTTTACATTATGCTTTAGATACTCATGATCCAGATCCGCATACCAAATTTCATCAAAATATATTGAACCATTTGCGAGAAATAGCATTTAATTTGTTTTACTCGTATGGGAGGTTCCACGCGCACCAGCGATAGTTTGCCCATTTTCAGGTCGTAAGTGCCTAATAAAAAGGAGATTCCCTACAGTTTAATTCAGATAGATTGCTTTAGTAGTTTTCATTTTATTTCGTACTATATTTTTGTGGGCGGTGCCACGCCCCCCAACGAGTTTTCCTAATATAACGGCATTTTCAGGGGTAAAATCTTTTAAATTTTCATTAAAATTGTTGGAGTCGTTTTTGAGTTATATTGAATAAAAAATTTTAATGGCTAAAAAAGGGGCGTGGCACTTCTTTGATGCCGCCCACTTTTTGTTTGTTACAAGGCATTGATAAGCAGTACCTACATACCAAATTTCATTAAAATATCTTGAAACATTTGCGAGAAATAGCATTTAACGTATTTTGCTTGTATGGGAGGTTCCACGCGCAACGGCGATATTTCGCCCACATTCCGATCAAAGATGCCATATAGTAATTAAGCTCCTCATAGTTAATTTCAAAATGTTTGCTTTATTAGTTTTCTTGTTATACCGTATTATATTTTTGTGGGCGGTGCTACGCCCTTCAACGAGTTTTCCCAATATAACGGCGTATTGCATGTTAATTCTTGTTTGCAGAGGTAACATTCCCTAAATTTTCATTTAAATTGTTGGAGTCGTTTTCGAGTAATATTGAATCAAAATTTTCAAGGGCTGAAAAGTGGGCGTGGCACTTCTTCGATCCCGCCCACTTTTTGTCAGTTATAAGGTATTATTAATCCGTACGCGCTCACCAAATCAAATTTAAAATTTAAGGCTATGTCACGCCCTCTGGTGAGCATTTACAAAGTTTGAACATAGCTCATTCTTCATTGTATGTTAATATCTCACTCCATTCCAAGTTTAATCAAAATAGCTGTAGCCGTTTTCGAGAAAAAATATTGGCACAGAAATAAGTACAAAGAAACAAAAAAACAAAAAAACAAACATACAATTTTAGCTCGTATAAGAAGAGAAGATGTAGCTCCTTTAGTGGAAGGAGTAAGTTTTCAGTGATTCAAATACTGGCTTCAAAACTGCTGATGCAAATTTGAAACTAAATTTTACAAAACGACGAAATAATACTAACATATATACACATATATAGTAGATAACGAAATTTCCAGTAAAACCATGGAAAGCACTCAATAATATACCCACAATAACGTAAAATAACAACCATTTTATTTGAATTATTTCCATTGTGTAATTAAATTCGGCAGTTTTGCACTAAATTCTGACACATGCGAACCATTAACCACATGCTGCACCAGTAGACAACTGAGCACGGGCTGCACAGGAGTTGCATGAAACAGCAATTTCGCCATTATTACCTGTGTTTGCCGTGTGACCGACATTTGACCACTCCAATTTGACTTTATATGGACTACGCACTGTAAACTTAAGCAAACAAACCCTTGTTAATAATTATGTCTGCATATTTTCTTTTTAGGGGCGTGGCACTGCTCACTGTTGAACAAAAAATTTTAATATAAGTACTTCTTAGTGTTAACCCTATACACTGGTTTAGCTGTGAGAGCGTTTTTTCCATTTAGTGGCGTGGCACTGCCCATTTTAAAAAAAAAATAAACCCTATGCACTGCTGCTCTTCACAACCATTCCAACAAAAAACTAGTAAGGGTGTTACCTTTGGCCTGGCCAAACATTAAATACCCTACACAGCAGTATTTTGAAAATTCTGCTAATATGGGAGGTGCCACGCCCTCCGAATTCACCCAGTTTTTCTTCAGAGTTTGCATTTATAGTTCTTAGTATTTCAGTGAAATTTGGTTGGATTATCTGAAAAAATGTTTTCAGAATAGCGTTTTGAAGCTTTTGCTTATATGGGAGGAGCCACGCCCTCTTGTCCGATTTTATCCAGTTTTACTTAAAGCTTGCATTTATAGTTTTTAGTGTCTGAGTCAAATCTAGTTCGATTATCTCAATAAACGCTTTTAGTACAGCGCACAGTGGGGCAAATACACTCAATACCTGGCGATAATTCAAAAAATTAAATGTTATTTAAGGATATCCTTTTATATTGGTTAAGTACAATATTAACCAACGTACTATTTGCCATTTTTCAAATGACTTGTAACAAACCCATTTCATCACTACAGCACGCTAAATTTTAACTTTGTAGAATGAAATAATTTTTATAAGTTATTTCCATATTAATCAAAGCAGTTTTTTGCTAAAGTTTATTAATTTTTAATGTTATTTGAGCATGGATCCTTCATCTTCAGGTATGTAACCGTATATAAACAAATTTTTTTCCTTAAAAATGTTAACATATTTAGGTAGGTACGTTAAATAAAATGGAGAAGAAAAATTTTACGAAATTAAATATATAATAGATAATTTAATTAGGTTCCAAGCCTTTCCAAGCATTATTTATGATTCAAAAATATTCCGTTTAGTATTGACTTCTAGAAGCGACAAGAAAATTTTGCTACTTTTTGCTACTTTAAAATTTACATCGATTTTTAGAACGTAACCTAAAATAAAATATTTTTGCTTGCATTGCCGACATTATTCAAAATTTCTAATTTTGTTTTACAAATGGCCTCTAACTTATTATTTGTCACGAGACAAGAACTTATAAACATTTTGTATAGTTCTGGACAGGATAATTTTGAACAGCAATTCGGTTTTTTGTTAAAACAGATGGAAAAGAGGACAGGTGGTCATCACGAGCACTTAAGTAAGAAATTATCTCATTTCAAGTCCCAATATTAGTCAAAATACCTGAAAGCGTGTCTCTAATTTTCCTGACCTTTACTATTCGTAGCAGTTGTACCAAATTTGCTTCGATTATCTCAGAAAGCACTCTCAATATAGAGTTTTTAAGATTTTACTTGTATGGGAGGTACCACGCCCTCTTGTTCGAATTTGCTATAGAGTTTACCTATACTATTGGTAACAAGTGTACGAAATTTGGTTTGATTATCTCAGATAGTACCCTCAGTATAGCTTGTAAGACTTTGTATGTATGGGTGGTACCACGCCCTCTTATCCGAATTCGCAAATTTTCCTACCAGAGTTTACCTATACTAATGGTAGCAAGTGTACGAAATTTGGTTGTATTATCTCAGATAGTACCATCAGTATAGAGTTTTTAAGATTTGGCTTGTAAGGGAGGTGCCACGCCCTCTTGTTCAAATTTGACCAAATTTTGTTGAAAGCTTAAGTGATCCACCCTTAGTATGTATATGCAATTTGGTTGCAGTGCGTAGCTCCGTTTATTTGATGCCACATATGAGAGCTCCTTGCCCCACTGTGCAGCGTTTTGAAGCTTTTGCTTATGTAAAAGGTGCCACGCCCTCTTGTTCGAATTCAACCAGTTTTTGCTCAGAGCTTGCTCTGACAATTCATAGTATTTATGTGTATTTTGGTTGCATTAATGTGAAAAATACTCGAAAATTTGCATTTTGAAGATATTTTTTGTATGGGTGGTAGGCGTGTCCGTTGACCGATTTTTTTCATTTCCAATCCCCCGAGCTATCTTTGACGACGGAGGCTGTGTACCAAATTTCATTGAACTATCTTGCTTAGTTTTCCCAAAAAATTTATTTCCACACACAGCCAGCCAGACAGACGGACATGGCTATATCGACTCAGGAGGTGACGCTGATCAAGAATATATATACATTTCCATATCTGCCACGCCTCCTTCTCTGCGTTACAAACGGAAGGACAAAGTGAATATACCCTGTGTGTAGGGTACAAATACAAGCCAATATGATGAGATTTAGGTATAGAAGCGGGAACTGAATCAATTTCTTTTGTCAATTTATGTATGGGCATATCCGAAAGTAAGCTTCTCTTATGTGACCCAGGTTTTCAGAAGAAATTTTTTATTTTTTTCATTTTCTATAACCAAATGCAGTGGAATATATTCCTAGATGTGCAAAATAAAATTTCCAATAGGTGAACAAGAAAATTTTGACATGAGAGCTGCCAGGAGGTCGCTTTACCTGAAAATTTCAGGAAAATAGAGATTTCCGATAATATACGGGATAGAAAACATTTCAGAAGTAGTAGATATGTTACGAGGCACCTGTTGAATCGTGGATTAAATTGGAGGTGTTTAACTTATTCATTTTATAAATATTTAGAAGGCTTTTTTCGTCCACTTTTTTTCTACTGGGACAGATCTTCGTTACTTTATCCCATTCATGGGTTACGCTTTATCTCGCTTCTGTATTGCATAACCTAAGTAGAACATAATATTGCGACATACTATGGCTGGCAATGCAATGACTAATGAGTTATGTAAGCACAAAATCGAATTTTCCAATATTTTGAATTACTTAATCCCTCTGTATGTGAATTTCGTTCACTAAAACAATTCAGATACACATGCCAAACAAAAAACAAACTCAGTGCTCTACATATAGGATATAATTATTTGGCATTTCTGTTAGTAAAGCATGAAAGGGTTATGCCAAACAAGACACCATTTGGCTTTTGCAATTGGGCATTTCCCTTATGTCGAATGTGAGCGTCGCGGTGAAGTGAAATAACTCCTGCGGGATTCTGCTTCATCTCGTATTGTTTTTGAGATATTCTAACTTAACACGTGAGCAGGCGCAGCCTAAAAAGTTACACGAGCAGGCGCGCGTGTTTTAAGTGCTTTTTTTTTTTTTTTGTTGTGGAGAATGTAGCCCAGAAAAATAAGACATTTTCTGCGAAAAAATTCCCAGTGGAAATTTTTCACCGGAATTGTCTTTATTTATGCATGATACACAAACTGTGAAAAGTCCAATGCAAAGTCGTGTGCGCATAAAAAGTTATTAAGGCTCAAAGGTCGCTAAAATCAGTTTTTTGCAAATATCTTGCTAATGCTAACTTTTACAGAAAAATTTTAATTTTGTAGCACAAGAAATTTCCTACAAAAGTACGTTAAAAGTATTTGCGTACAACTTCTAGTTTAGGAGATCACCCAATTTAAAAAGTTGTTAACAGTTATGATATGAAATACTTCCTATGAGTTCATATTAAAATATCTTACTTTTTAAATTGCAATAACTCTTCAATGAGAAGTTGTATAAACAAAATTAAAATGCCGTTTGAAAGATAATTTAATTTTCCATATGCCGTACAAAATTTTTTTTTCGAACGGCTCATGACCTTAAAAATATTCTTGAATAACCGTTAAGGCTTCGAAATTACTGGTTTTTTAAGGATATCTGCGAATTGGTACTACGATAAAAAGTAACGGGACCAAATTTGTAGAGAATTACAAGATCTACAAAAGAAAGCGATATGTGTACACATAGAAATAACCGTTTAGAAGATATTCCAAAAAAACCCCTTAAAATGCCAAAAAACTGGTTTCTATTGAATATATTCTATACGGTTATATTAGGAGATACGAATAAGGAGAGATTTGCACCCATCTGTTTAATGGATGAAACCTATTTTTTATGAAAGTAAATACGCTTAGAAACATTGTGAGTGGGTTGCCTAAAAAAATCCTGGCATGGCTATGGTTCATTCCGTATTGAAAAGTGCATTTTATTCAAAAAATACACTCATCTGTTTAATGAAAAAATTATACACCATTCGAAAGTTTAGAGCCTCTACAATATGTTAAAGTAGGGTTGCCTATTTTTGTCCTGGCAAGGCATAGGGTTGCCAGGCTTTAAAAGTTCGGCCAAAACCACAAATTTGCACTCATCTGTATAATGAAAAAATTATATACCATTCGAAAGCTCAGAGCCTCTACAATATGTTAAAGTAGGGTTGCCTATTTTTTTCCTGGCATGGCATAGGGTTGCCAGACTTTAAAAGGTAGGCCAATACCACAAATTTGCACCATGAGTTTTATAAAAAAATGTGTTTAATGAAAAAATGATATACCAATCGAAAGTTTAAAGCCTCTAAAATGTGTTAACGTAGAGTTGCCTATTTTTTTTCTGGCAAGGCATAGGGTTGCCAGGCTTCAAAAGGTCAGTCAATACCACAAATTTGCACTCATCTGTTAAATAAATAAATTTTGTGTTAAAATAAAGATAATTTCATTGCGAACATGGTGATACAGGGTTGCTTGTGAAAAACCTGTTTTAAGCCAGGGTTGCCGAGCTTTAAGAAATGAAATATTGGTACGAATGAAAATGTGCGACAGAGAGATCCGAGCGAACTATTTGGTAAGGATGTATACTTATCTTGAAAATTTTATTTGTTATATCATCAGTGGTTTAACGGCCGTTCGAAAAAAAAATTTTGTACGGTATATAGAAAATTAAATTATCTTTCAAACGGCATTTTAATTTTGTTTATACAACTTCTCATTGAAGGGTTATTGCAATTTAAAAAGTAAGATATTTTAATATGAACTCATAGGTAGCATTTCACATCATAGCTGTTAACAACTTTTAAATTGGGTGATCTCCTAAACTAGAAGTTGTACGCAAATACTTTTAACGCACTTTTGTAGGAAATTTCCTGTGCTACAAAATTGGAGACCAACATTTTTCTGTAAAAGTTAGCATTAGCGAAATATTTGCAAAAAACTGATTTTAGTGACCTTTGAGCCTTAATAACTTTTTATGCGCGCACGACCTTGCAAAGGACTTTTCACAGTTTGTGTATCATGCATAAATAAAGACAATTCCGGTGAAAAATTTCCACTGGGAATTTTTTCGCAAAGAAGCTCTTTTTTCGTCTTATTTTCCTGGGCTAAATAACATTACAGTCAAATAAATTTGATTAAATTACGAGTATAAGGCATATATTTAGTATATAAACTGCCAAATTATAAAAAGTATTCACTAACAAAAAACTTTACAAACTTTGACCTTAACTTTTGGCTGACTTTAACCTTAGAACCGTGCATGGTCTGGCCAACCTATTTTTGTGTTTCTGGGCGCTCAGTGCCCATAGTGTATTTTGTATGGGAATTGATGGAAAGTTTAACATTTTTTTACAGAAACTTATGTTTTTTTATACAAATATAGCATTTTTATACCTTTATTTTATATTTTCTTATTGAGCGTTTATTTACGTATTTACGTATGAATGAGCGTAGTACCCCAACAAACCAAATGTTCTGAATTTTTCTGAATTCAGAGAGAGTTTTCGTGACGAATTCGTTACGAAAAATGTATAAAGGAGTACGTAAATTAAGGTGGTCGTTATATGCATGGTCATGATGGATGATCGTCAATCAGCTCTAAATGTTAAATATGAATTTCAAAGATTTTTTCAAATTTTTATGTTGAGCCTCTTGATGTATGTGTCCCTCTGCATGCTGAAATTACGATTACGCTCAAACGGTTAAAGTTATAAGCATAAAATTTGGGGCAAATAATAGTTAGGGCCATAGGCTGACTGGCACCAAAATTGGGCGTGATGGGTTAATGTTCACCACTTACACCCATACGTTCTGGGTACTCAGTGCCTATTCTGAAAAAAAGTTTGTGCCGAAAATTATGTATTTTCCTTCCTTTCTCTATGAGAAGAATCACCGTTAGCACTATTGAGGTGTTTGAAGGAAATTCTCGAAGGTTACAGCTTCGATCAATAGCTGATATACAAGCAAATGTACTTTGGATGGCAGTTAAGTTATAATTGGACTGCCGTGCAGTTAAGTTGAAGCATTGTCGATTGAGAAGAAAATTTAAACTAGTGAAGTTTAGAGTTAAATTAACATTTGTGGTATTCCTTAAAACGATTAGAAGCCACATCAACAGTCAAAGTACGTATTTAGGGTATTCCTTTTAAGGGCTAACCAAAGTGGACGTGACGAGACGTAACGAACAAATTCGAGTATATGAAAACAAATGCTGACAACCAAAATGAACGTACGTAACAGATCGAAAGTGAACGAAACGTTTTGACGAGACGTGTTGTTCCGTTAGAGCCGAACTTCAAACCGTCACTACTCATCATAACAGTTGCTTGGCCGCAAAACAAAAGTATTTTGATAAATAATATGCATATAAAAAATAAATTAAATAATTAAAATGATTGATTTTTTGCAAAACGCTGATCTATTTCGATTCGTTTGCTTATGAAGCATTTTGGGCAAAATGTCAAAACAGGCGTAACGAGTGTAAACGTTCGTTCAGTTGCCAACGTCCCTTCATTTCTATTTTGGTTAGGCCTTGAGCGTGTAAATGCCTCGAAAATCTTGTAAACACGAAATAATTGTAAGAATCAGTACTTTTCAAAACTATTGCGAGTTTTTTTTTTCGAGGAATTTACATGCTCTAAGGAATACCCTCATTGCGTTATGAACAGTCAACTATTTTGAAGTAATATAAAGACATTTACATTGAGAAAAATCATTTGTGACTGCGAATGCATGACAATCCAGATGTCGAACCGGTATGATTATTAAAATGCAAAAATTTCGTAACAATATGGTGTTTACTCTTTCATGCACATTTACCCCAACACACACTACAAATGTTATTTTGCTAGCTAGACGCAAAAATGCTTAACCAAATTTTGCGTATAAAGCACTTAGTTAAAACTCCAATACTCAATGAATATTGTGTTGTTGGTTTTGCGATTCTTTTCCTTGTTTTTGTTGTTGTTTTTTGCATAATGCATAACCATAATGCGAATGCTACCACACGCATTTTACCGCTAAAACCAAATCGGTTTCAGCTCGAAAAGGCCATGATAGTGACAGTTGTTTTCGTTTTTGTTGGTCAAATTGTTGTTATTGTTGTCGTCGTCGTTGTTTCTGTAATGAACTAACAAAAACGCACATGTGCCAATATACTAGATATCCTATCTATCCGGTACTGTGTATTCACATTCATATGTATGTTGGTTCATTTATTCCATAACCAGTGTGACCACTTTGTGCTTTATGCTGCAATTTTGAAAGTTTTCTCTTTTTTTTTTTGGGTACTTTTGTATATGTATGTAAAAATTTTTGGTGAAACTACAGCAGTGCCAATGATAATTATACCATTTTATCCATATCTGTCACTGTCTCCGGAGGATAAATGTGCGTTGCGTTTTGTGCGCGGTAGCCACAAAAATAGGGGAAAATCTCTTTGGCGGAAAACCAAACAACGGTAAATTGCGCGCACATAATGTGGAAAAGACAACAGCAACAAAAATAGGAAACATTTTATGCTGATTAAATTTTTTCCCAATTTAAATTTAGAGTTTTCAGAATTGATTTGCTATTTAAAATCGTTATTGGTGAAAATATATGATAATTTTGAATATCTTACAATATAGGAATTGGGTGAAAAAAATTTGTTTTCACTAAAATACCGTAAAAAGTCATGAAACGCAAAGCAATAACGAACAAATGAAAATAAATAAAAGTTTTTTTAATTTTTGGTTCCGATATCCTAAGGGGATCTTTAGATGAGAAAAAAAAAACCGAAAAAACTAATGATGCAGAAACACGCGTCATACCCAAAAACCTATAAATATATATAAATTTTCACGGCAATCAGTCCAACCGTTTGGGAGTCTATAAGGAACAAAAATAAAAATGTTCCGGGAGCGGCTTCGTTCGCCCGTTCTCAATATCCTTACAAAATTTATGTACCTAATCTCATCCAAATCTGTCAAACAGTCTCAGAAGGTCTCTTTTTAAATCGATGTATTGGTTATTTTTTCAGCGGTTGCTATTTGTCCCGGTGCCAGAAATTTTAAATATTCCGGGTAAAGCTGAGGGTATTTCAAATTAGAATGAAAAAAAATCATGCAAATCGGACAACTGATTTTTGAATTTTCCAATAACCCGGACAATGTCGAGGGTATTTTGAAATAAAATGTATGCTATTACCTTGCCTTACAAAATATCTATGAAGAAAAGAAAAAAATCAAGCAAATGGGACGAATGGTTCTCGGGTTATGGAGACACAGACAGACAGACAGACAGACGTTGTACTTTATGCTAGCTGATTTACCCGGCATTGCTGGGGCTTTGTTAAATTTTTAAAATTTGGTTTTTATGCAAGAAAGCACTAAGAGAGCTAATATGGAAAACTATTTTTCTTAAATAATGTCTCAAAAACAGATGCCACCATATAAATATTTATTTTGTTTAGTTTCATAAAATGGTTGCTACATTGCTAAAAGTTCAAAAGTATCGGAAAATGTCTTAAAAATTGATTATAGTCCAAAAGTATTGAAAAACATTTAAAAACTTAAAGTCCAAATATATCGTAAAATATTAAAATATATCGAAGAAATCTGTAAAAGTCCAAATGTATCGACAAACTTTTGAAATATCTAAAAAAGTCCAAATGTATTGAAAAACATTTAGAATATCGGTTAAGGTCCAAAAGTACCGTAAAATATCGCTAGAAGTCTAAAAGTGTCGAAAACCATCTAACGTATCAGCAAAAGCTCAAAAGTATTGAAAAATATTTAAATGCATAAAAGTCCAAATGAAAAACTTCTAAAATATCTAAACAAGTCTAAAGTAAAATATCGGTAAAAGTTCAAAAGCATCGAAATATGTTTACCGAAAAAATGGGTAACGGTCTAATGTATTGAAATATATCGTTTAAGTTCCAATAGTATAGAAAAATATTTAAATACGTCGAAGAAATCGGTAAAACTCCAAAAGAATCGAAAATATCTACATACTTGTCCAGAAGAGCCCAAAAGTATCGAAAAATATTGATATTCATCGAGTCCAAAAGTATCGCAAAATATTGAAAATATCGAAAAATATCCAAAATATCAGTAAAATTCCAAAAGTATCGAAATACATTTCGGTTGTCCCAGGAATCCATTAATTAAACTTGTTGAACCTTGGTGACCTTCGAGAACCTTCGGATTTCCAAGAAAACTATCCATAAAGATTTTTGATAGTCTGCCGTAGATGTTTTTCCTCAAGTATACCTAGATATAAAGTCTTCGGGTGAACATTGGGAACATTCGCGTGTCGGAGGAAACTATTAGTTAAGGCTTGTCAGCCTATGATGTTTTTTCTCGCGTGTACATAGATATTCTTCGTTTTAACTATAAAGCCTTCGGGTGGTCTTCAGGAACCTTCGGGTGTCGACGGAAACTATCAGTTAAGGCTTATCCACCATAGATGTGTTTCCTCGACTTTAGCTAAATATTCTTCGTTTTAACTATGAAGACTTCGTGCGACCTTCGGAAACCTTCTGGTTCCCCAGGAAGCTATCATTTAAGGCTTATTGTCTGACCTCAAATCAAAAACTTGGTATGAAAAATTTTCCATTGAATCAAAAAAAAATTAACAAGGATTCCAAAATAAGTTACAAAAGTGTATATTTATTGGACCTTTTTCAAGCTAAAATGGCCGCCAAAGTCAAAAAGTTGTGAATAAAATTTAAAATATCCAATTTAAAGGTCTAAAACTTTGCGAAATCCTTTTAAGCCCTATAAATCTACTACACTTTTAGTAAGCCCATACAATTAAGTAAAGGTTTCCGGTAATACGTTACGTAGACCCTAGAAAATTTTTTTGTAAAACAAGTTACAAAATCAGTTTCTTCCATTAAACTCCTCTGGTGAACATCATATATCTATATGTATTTCTATGTATTGTTATCATAAGTATATAATGCACTTTATAACTTAAAGTTTCATTGTTATTTTCTTACAGGAGGTCGTCATGAATTTTCTCAATGAACCTTATGAAGAACGACTTATATTCTACTTGAATTCCGCCTCATTGTTGGTGCCAAGTTTTAGTTTTCCGCAGCGTTCACGCAGTAAAATCGTCTTCTTTGTACGCAATGAAACTCCGACTATACTTACGCTTGAGAACATGAGCTCGGTAATAATTCATTGCTTTTTATCCTTGCACGCACAGTGGGTTGGATTGAACAATTGGGTAGTAAGACATATTCCATATATTCGTCAAAAGTTCGGTGTTTTTTTAAAATCTTTAATATTGAAGAAATTTCCAAAAAGACTAAAAAGAAAAAAAAAATATTTTTGAAATCAATGCGATTTGAAATTTTTGTTTTCCCTTATTTTTTAAAATTTTCAGTTCGATCAGCTGATCTTGCACCCAATGAAATAACGCCCAGAATGAAAAACGAAATGACGCCCAAATTATTTTCAGATAAATTAGGATGATAATCATTTTGAAAATAACGCCCAAAATTTACTTATACGTGAATTGGGCGTTATTTTCTTTGTTTCTTTTTATTTTTTTGGTCGCTATTTCATATTTCAAAAATGAAATAACTCCCAAAATAAAACTGAAATAATTCCAAATTTGTAACGAAATTTACGTCCAAATTTTGGGCTTTCCAAAATGATTATCACCCCAATTTGAATGAAAATAACTCGTTTTTGTTTTTTGACGTAAATTATAATTTACTAAATTTTGCTATTTTCGGTTGCTTGCGAAAGTATTTCATGCACAAGTACTTAATCTTACACGATTTCTCATTATTTCTCCAAACCATATTTTTGGCATTCCAACCCACTGTACCGCACAATTGTCGCATCATGTCAACAGCTAACCACTAACTTTATACCCCCACCACTCACTCACACATTGAATATTTTGATAAATTACTTCTTTGTTGGCAAATTAGGCTCTAATGATTGGAGATTTATTGCCCAACGTTCTCGAGAATTTGTCGGTGCTCTGCGATGATGTCATTTTTCCGCTACTCAATAATAATGTAAATCAAAGCGGTTGGACTTCGGTGATAGTCAATGATATGAAGACAGAAAGTCAGGATTTACGCAACGGCATTGCACAGATGAAAGGTCTGGTGATTAATCGCACCATACTGCCGCTGCCAATTTGCATCGATGAAGTGATGGAAAAAGCTCCAGCAATTGCACAGGGGTGAGTATGAAAGATGGACGTTATTAAATTGGAAAACTTTCTGCTGATTGAACTTTAAGATTTCTTATATCTTTTTTAACATCTCTTACTTTATAGCGATCACGCAAAGGTTCACAGTCTTATGAAACATTCTTTGGAATTTATGGTTGTCAAATGGCTTGATTCGGTTGAGGATTTGGTGCATGTTAAGGCACACGATAAAATTTTCTCAAAGGACCCTTTTCCTAAACCAGAACATTTGATAACATTTTGGGAAAATCGTTTAGATAATTTAGAAAATCTCGCTGATCAATTGGGCGATAAGCGTATTAAGACAATTGGTTTTGTCCTCGAAGCAGTTAAATCAGTGTTTGTTCAATCATATCGCAAAATGGTAGAACTTGTGCTGGAAGCGTTAACAGAAGCAAGAGATATAACTAAATTTTTGACGCCATTGGTATGTGTGAAATTTATAATGGTATGGAATAATGTTTGTTTTTTTTTTCTCAATTTCATACGGTGGAAAAAAGTAGTTCCTACTAATTTATTTCTAGTAAATTTTACTAGAATTTCAAGTCAATATAGTGATAAATCCCTATGAAAATAAATTTTACCTTACTGTTTTAGTGCATTCATTCTTTTTTCCTTGTTTAAGCTAAGATATCTCAAAAACCGTATGAGATACAGCAATTTTAAGGCTGGATTCGGATTCAGCATTGCAAAATACATTAAATATAACTGTTTTTATATTTGTTTGTTCTGTTTTTTTTTTCTTCATTTTTTTAATTTTATATGGTTTTCATTTCATGCAAGTGCATACCATGAACACAAAAATGTGCATAACTTCCGAAGATGATCAGCTAGGATTTTAATTTTAACAGTTTTATAATCTAGAAACAATACAAAAACTTTCTGCATTAGCCGATTTTGGATCCATTTTAGCTCCACATACCCCCTTTTCAAGCTCACCGTGCAGTATTTTCGAACAACCTTACTCTATAGCATTTTTTTTTAAATTTAAGTGATATTTACCTTACTGTAAAGTTAAAACAAAAAAAAAAACACAAAAAAAAAAATAATAAAGGAACGAATGACTTTGCACTAGGATTCGAACCGGGTGATTGATAGAAATTATTTGTATATTAAGCAAATTTCTGTCCAAATATAAATACTTTTACTAGAATTATAAACTAAAAATGATTATATATTTTTCTTACGGAAAGCATAATTTACTTTACGTTTAGTAAAATGTAGGCAATTAATAGTAAATATTACATTATCACTATATTTTATTTGTAAGTATTACTTTACAGAACCGGCAAATACTTAGTTCATACGAATGTTTACTTTTTTTTTTGGAAACAAGCCTTTCCTGCCCGCTTCGCTTTTGATTTTTCATTCCCAATGGCTTAGAATATACATATATATTATATATAGATATATATATATAGATAAAAATGGTTATTTACGCCCCTACCATACCACCAATAAAAATGAATGTATCATCGGATAGTTAATTCCATTTCAAACCATTTCGAAATTCCCAATAAACCATCAACTAACCCATGTTGATAACCCGCCATAGATGTTTTCTATCTAGATATTCTTTGTTTTGACTATGAAATCTTCAAATGACCTTCAGGAAACTTTGGGTGATCCAGAAAATTATCAATTAAAACTTGTTGATGGTCCGCAATAGATGTTTTGCCTCTACTATGCTCAGATATTCTTCGTTTTGACTATAAAGTCTTCAGGTGACCTTTGAAAAACTTCGGGTGTCCTAAAAAACTATCAGTCAAGACTTGTTGATACGTCGCCATAGATGTTCTCGCTCTAGTATAACTAGATATTCTTCGTTTCGACTTTGAAACCTTCGGGAGCTTTCGGGTATTACATAAAACTATCAATTAACTCTTGTTGATAGCCCGCAATAGATATTTTTACTCTAATTTACTTAGATATTCTTCGTTTTGACTATGAAGCCTTTGGGTGATCTTCGAAAACCTTCGTGTATAGCATGAAAACCTTCCCATACCTTAGATACCTTCAGTGCCAAATTTTCAGCTCAGTGGAGCTAAAATTATAAAACATACTCAGTTTTCTCCGTGCAGAACGAACACTAACATCTTAAATGAGATCGTAAATGTGAAAAAAAAAAATGTTTTTCAAGAAAATACCAGTCCCAGAATATTTTTTGGAAATAACGGAAAATTTCTGGCATTAATTTTTAAAAATTAATCCAAAACTTATATAGGAAATAACGCCAGAATTTTTGGAAATAACGTCAGAAAATGTTTTGGAAATAATGCTAGAGAAATTACCACATAAAAATTTGGCTTTATTTTTATTTCGCTTTGGCAATAAAGCCAATCAGGCATGTTCTGAAATTCGATCACTTTGGAATCGGAATGAAAGCAATCCTCAAGAGCTCTACTTTGCGACAAATAAGATGGAATCGGATTTGTATTTCAACAAATAAATTTTGCTTTTAGTTCCTATTTGATTAACCGAAACATAAATCCGACTTGGTGTTAATTACCCAAATGCGGAGCTCTTAGAGTTGCTTTCATTCCGATTCCGAAGTGAATCGGATTTCAGAACTTTTCTGTTGTCTTTTCTAAAAATTATGGCTTTATTTCAAAAAATTATGTGCTTTACAAAAAGGAAATAACACCATAGAAAATAATGCCAGAAAATTTTTGAAAATAAAGCCAGAAATAACTGCCATTAATTTTCGGAAATAAAGCCAAAAAATAACATAGAAATAAATTTTTGGATTCTTCATAACAAAATGGAAATATGTAACAGTAGAATAATGTATGGAGATTTTTCAGGCGGTATTTCAAAAAAATTTCTTGCGTTATTTCCATTCTGTAAACCATATAACTTTTGGAAATAAAGCCATAGTTTTTGAAATAACTAGAAAATTTGTTGGCTTTATTTCCAAGCCAAAATGAAAATAACGCCATAATTTTGTACAAAGATTTTTCTGGCGTTATTTCCAAAAAATTTTCTGACGTTTTTTCTAGAAGTTAAACAATTAATTTCAAAGGAGTATTCTCTGATTGTTCAATTTCTAACAGAAAAAGCTCATCGATAAATTCGAAACTGGTGACTTGGATGAAAATCGACCAAATATACGTCCATTGTTATTAACTGTTGGACTAGTATGGGGTCACTCCAAATATTTCCATATACTTGACAATATGACGCTGCTCTTTAAATTATTGCACAATACGCTGATTGAATGTGCCATACGAACCATTGAACCCGATTCCATATTTCAAGGTGATGTTGATGAGGCATATGGTAAAATAACAAACAACATAGAACATTTGGAATTCTACAGGTAAGAAGTTTAACTTAAATTTAAAAATACTAAGATACATAACCTTTGTGTATATTGACCCACTTACAGAGTTACCTATCATGAATGTCGTCGTACATTGAAAAAATTCAAAATTCATACAATATTCAATTCACAAAGTTGGACTTGGCATCACAGCACAATATTTGAACGATTCGATCGTTTTATAGAGCGTCTAAATTTGCTTAAAGAGCTTTTCGATACCGGACGTGATTTTATTAAATTGGAGAAAATTGTTGTTGGTGGCCTTAAAGGTCGTCACATCACTGCTGCAATAGAGAAAATCATTGAAGAATACAATAATTATTATCGTGAATGGTCAAATATACAATATAATGCACTTGATCCAGATGATGAACATTCAACTTTCGATAAAGATCGTGCGAATTTCAAAATTAAAACTGATGCACTTGAACGTAAAATTGCATTTCAATTTGAAAAGGCACTGGAAGATTCACATGATTTGATGTTATGTGGAAGTTTACTATTGAGACCCATTATACGTGCACAAATCGAGCCACATATGCATATACTGCTCGATGATTTCCAAGAAGAAATTCATGCTGTCAAAGCAAATTATAATACCTTTAGCGATATCTATCATAAGGATGGCGTTCAAGTAAGTATCTGCATACTACGAATTAATGTTAATCTGTTGTATTGAATTTTTACTTTAAATTGCAAACAGGCACTTCCAACAGATAGTTGTTTTCCAAAAGTTTCTGGTGCCATATCTTATCTGCTTAAATTAGAACATCGTCTTACCTGGATAGAAACCGATTATCAACTATACGATTATCCGTAAGTAAACATAAATATGGACAATTCCACAAAAAAAAAAATCAATTTTGAACGTTTAACCAGTCAAATTACTTAGATGTGATGCTTGCACTAATTCCAAGTTATATAAAACCTATATCAATCGATAAAGAATTTTCCCCTGAACAACATATCAAAATGGATTCTCGCAATTTATACGGGAAATTTTGTAAATATTGGTTTACCACCAGGTAAAAACTTTTGATGTGTCCGATTTTAGTATTAATTAATAATGTTATTCCTATATACGTGTATGTCCTCGATCTAGATACAAAAAATGTTTAGATTATAAAGTCTGGTTAGCGAGCTAGAGGACTTTAAAAATTTGACTTATCGGCAGGGGACGTTACTTCGAATTACATTAAAGTCCTCTAGCTTGTTAATTAGACTTCATACTGTAAAAATATGTTGCATCTGGATGGAAGACATATATAACAATAATATAAACAAATATTACTAAAATCGGATGCATCAAAATTAGTGCAACCAACACGTATATAGCCAGTCTATAAATTTATTACTTTTTATCGTTTTCTAATGCAAGGACTCCTGTTCAAAATTTAATTCATAATGATTAAACAAGGTTTCGTGCTTAGCAACAATTCTAGCCAATACTCTATAATACTCTATTTTTGTCTTCACTATAGAGGCCCAAAAACTTGCTGCAATACTCAAAGTGCTTTTTTTAAGACTTCATAAGCATTCTCAGCATTCCATCTTGCGTTATCGTGAGAAATTTTAGAAATGGTTTTATCTGATACTCCAACCATTTTGCCGACTATGTCTTCTTTAGTGAAGGATATTTCTATATTAATTAGACTATAATTTAGACTTCTTGAATGATTTCCGAACTGGCCACCGCGATTGGCGTTTTGGCTGTGGGTCGTCTTCAAGTGAGTCCCAGCCTTGTGTCAAGAAGTAATACCACTTGTACTATAGTTTTACTTGGACAATAGTCACCGTAAACGGATGACATCTCTTTAAGTATGGTTTGAACTGATTATCTAAGCTTGGTAAGGAAATTTATAACAGTGCGATACTCGATTTGTTCCATATTTGAGATTATATTCGGGACTTAGAAAATTCCCCTCGTATACTAATTTTTTCCTTCAGTGGCAGGTATGGAAAGGTATATGCATATATTAGACATGATTTTTTTTTTTTGTGACTTAAGTTACTCTGTCAGCTTCCCACGTGATTTAGTGCACGAGTTCCTGAGAAAAAATAATGGAGGTTGGTCTTACATCCTACCGGACCAAGGGCTCTGTAAGTGATGGATGTCAACTTCATAAAAATGGTATTTTGTACAGGGCTAGATATGGGAGGTAAGTACATTCAGAAAAAATGTTTAGGGGAAAAAATAATGGAGGCTTGTCTTACGTTCTACGCCATCAGGGGCACACTGAAATTGGATTGAGTCTGTTTTATAAAAAAGTAATTTTTGCAAGGCAGTTCCGTAAGAAAGAATGATTTTTGCGAGGGAGCCCCACTAAGGGGTTGAAATAGACGATAAGTATGCTCAGAAGAAATGAAGTAGGCAAAAAATTAATGGAGATCGGTCTTACATTTACCCGACCAAAGGGCTCCCTGGAAGTGGGGAAGACAATTTCATAAAAATTTAATTTTTGCAGGGGAGGCCCTCCTAAGGGGTAGAGATAGAGTATGTTCGGAAAATATGTTGAGGAGAAAAAAACAGTTGGTATTGGTCTTACATTTTACTTTTCTAAGAGCGACACCTGGACAGCTATGGCGCCATTTGTAGTTTTGGTTGCCATTTTTTTGAACTTTGACCTATATGCGACGCCACTTAGCATTATCCGATTCCTTCCATTTTTGCTCATGTAACAAAATTAAGGGTTTCAGCGTATTCAAATCCGATTATTAAGAGTCTCCATATGTCACTAAATCATGCCTAGTATCAGCTCAAAATTTTTTTTTCTCCGATTTCGCTCAAATTTGGCAATATGGTATCTGATCTGGTGTGCAAGAACAACAATCCGGGAGGGTTTGATCCTAGTACCACTTGTTGTTAAAGATTAGGATGTTGAAGTTTGAGTTTTTAGTCATTTTCGTGAAAAGGTGTTTTTTCAAAAACTTATAGCTTGCATTAAAGTTTGTAAATTGATAAATCTAAGTTACTGGCCCCATTCATTTTAAAGTGTTCTCTTTATAAAAAAATATTTCTTGGTGAAAAACATTTTTTTTCACAAAAATTTTTTACACTTAAAAATACTTTAGAGTTTTTTTTAAAAAACCCCCCTTATATTTTTTTTACAAGTACTTTTAATTAAAGGATAATTTATAAGCTTTAAAACAATGTGTGATTCAAGATAGGATTCAGACGCTACATGGCAGTTTTTGGCTTTTGAATGCCCGCGGAAGGCAAAAATCTTTTTTTACTCAAGAGGAAAGCGTCTTACGAAAAAAGTGTACTAGGCATAAAATGCTTAGAAGTATCAAGGAAATAAGTGTGAAGTTTTTTGGGAGTTTTTTGGAAAGTTAAAAAAAAAAATTTTTTTTTTTTTTGAGTAATTTTTGAAAAATTATTAAAAATAAAGTAAAAAAATTCCAAAAAAATCACACGTATGGCTTGGATGATTCTAAGCATTTTTTGTCTAGTACTTTTTTTTTCGTAAGACGCTTTCCTCTTGAGTAAAACAAGATTTTTGCCTGCCGCGGGCCTTCAGAAGCCAAAACCTCCTATGTAGCGTCTGAATCCCATCTTGAGTCATGCATCATTTTAAAGCTTATAAATTATCCTTTAATTTAAAGTACTTTTAAAAAAAAATCTAAGGGGGGTTTTTTTAAAAAAAACTCAAAAGTATTTTTAAGTGTAAAAATTTTACTAAAAAAAAATTTTTTCCCAAGAAATATTTTTTTATAAAGAAAACACTTTAAAATTTATGGGATCAGTAACTTAGATTTATCAATTTACAAACTTTAATGCAAGCTATAAATTTTTGAATAAAACACCCCTTTCACGAAAATGACTAAAAACTCAAACTTCAACATCCTAAACTTTAACAACAAGTGGTACTAGGATCAAACCCTCCCGGATTGTTGTTCTTGCACACCAGATCAGATACCATATTGCCAAATTTGAGCGAAATCGGAGAAGAAAAAATTTTGAGCTGATACACTTGGCGTGGATTGCTTCATATACTAGGCATGATTTAGTGACTTATGGAGACTCTTAATAATCGGATTTAAAATACGCTGAAACCCTTAATTTTGTTACATGAGCAAAAATGGAAGGAATCGGATAATGCTAAGTGGCGTCGCATATAGGTCAAAGTTCAAAAAAATGGCAACCAAAACGACAAATGGCGCCATAGCTGTCCAGGTGTCGCTCTTAGAAAAGTAAAATGTAAGACCAATACCAACTGTTTTTTTCTCCTCAACATATTTTCCGAACATACTCTATCTCTACCCCTTAGGGGGGCCTCCCCTGCAAAAATTAAATTTTTATGAAATTGACTTCCTCACTTCCAGGGAGCCCTTTGGTCGGGTAAATGTAAGACCAATCTATAAGCTACAAATGGTACTAGGACCAAACCCTACCGGATTGTTGTTCTTGCACACCGGATCTACCATATTGCCAAATTTGAGCGAAATCGGAGAAAAAAAATTTTTACCTGGTACACTTGGCGTGGATTGCTTCATATACATATTCTTGATCAGTATCATCTCCTGAGTCGATATAGGCATGTACTTCTGTTGAAATCATTTTAATATTTTTTAGGCGGAAGATTATTCGATTAGATTTTATACACAGCCTCCATCGTCAAAAATAGTTTGTGCGATTGAAAATGTGTGAAATCGGTCAACGAACACGCTTACATTATTCGCGCACAAGCAGAGGCTCTGAGAAAAAACTAATTGATTTTGAAAAAGAGGGCTTAATACCTCCCATATAACCAAAAGTTTCATAATGCTATACCGAATGCGTTTTTGAGATAATCCAACCAAATTTCACTCAGACACTAAAACTAGGAAATGCAAGCTCTGATCAGAAATTAAGTTGATTCGGACAAAGAAGCATCGGAACTCCCATACACTCAAATTGCTGTAGTGTAAGCTTTATCTGAAGTAATGTTATTAAATTTCGCACAGATACTATACGTAGTAATAGCTAGCGCAAGCCCTGAGCAAAAACTAAATGAGTTCCGACAAGACAAGGCGTGACATCTCCTATTCAAGCCAAATTTTCAAAGTACTGTAGTTAAGGGTGTATAATATTTTTTTTTCCTTTTTTTTTTTTTTTGATTTTTTTTCTGGACAAAATTTCTGTTCATTTGCAGAATTGGCCATATTCTAGTATTTGAAATTAATAAATAGTCTGTTAACATATATCAATTTTTTTTTTTTTTTTTTTTTCAAAACAGTATTTATGACAATGAATATGGACAGCAAACATTAGATATTTATAACCAAATGTTGGGGCAAATCTCCGATCTGCGCGCTGAGATTTTGAAGAATTGGGAAGCTGAAGTTAAACTTCATATAAGTGATGGAATGGCGAAATTTCTGCTCGATAAAGATGAAGATGATAGACTTTTTGTTAACTTTACAGTGAAGGTGGGTTTTGTCAATTGATTGCGATGATATCAATATCATTCTTATTGATTTTTTTCAAATTTAAGCTGCAAGAAGCGCTCAAGGACATAAAAGTTTTAGCAATAATGGGCGCAATAAGCGAAACTAGTGAAATGTATCAATTTTATAAAGAAAAAGATGAAGAATTATGGGTACGTTGATAATTTATTGACTATATATGAAAGAAAAGCAATTTTTCGACCACGAAATTTGATATCATAGATAAATTCTTCGTGAATATCCTGATTATTTTATTGGCACTATAATTAATTTATTGCATTTACTTGGTTTTACAATTCAGGAAGCACGGGTTAAACTTATGCGCATCGCTGAATGGTACAATGATATATTGGAACGAGTACATACTACTGAACACGATTTAATAGCTACTGAATTATCTATGATTCAGAGACGTATGCAACCAATGTTGGATTCAATGCGATGGAATTCGTTGGGTAAGTCGACATTTTCAAGTGAAATATCTCAAGTGAATTAAATATACAGACATATGCGCCATATTATTTTAAAAGTTATTTAAGTCCTAGGGCATAATAAATAAAATCAAAATGAAATTTTAGACAAATAGAAAGTTAGTTGAAAATAAGGTGCAAAGAAAAAAACTGAACTGCGACCAAGTATTATAAATGGTATGAGTACATCAGCTCAGTCAAGTCACTGGACCGATCAATCTTTTCCAGTTTATTATGAAATTACTTCTGTACTAAACCGGCCATATGTGGGAATATTCTTACGACTTCTTTGTTTCATATACTCAAAAAATTTTCTCTCTCTCTCGCTCTCTCTCTGTTTCAGATCAAAGCTTCATTGTCGACATTCATACCAAAGTTGAATATCTTCACAAGCGCATCGTCAAATGTCAAGCAAACTTGGATGAGATCAAGCGCAGCATTCGTTCATGGGGTAAAGTGCCCCTATTCCAACGTTATAATCAAAATCCAAAATTATTGCTAGAGACAGAGCCACGCGAGGATATAATGCAAAATCGTCTTGGACAAGCGCTTGCTACCAGCCAACTTATAGATCTGCTTATGCATGAAAATGCAAAACTTTTCTTTGATATACCGCGTAGATTTGAAATAGAGGAACCGCAAGAAGAAGGCGAAGAAGAAGCAGAAGAAAGCGACGCGGCCCCGCCTAAAGCTGACGCTAAGGGTAAAAGTAAAGTTACTGTACTAAAAACAATGGCAGAAGGCACTATGGTTGGTGGTGGTGGTGTTCCCGGTGCCGGTGCCGGTGCTGGAGGCGTTGGGGGTGCTGCTGCCGCTGCTGCTGCTGCTGCTCTTGGTATCGATGGTATAGATATAGATATTGAAGAAGGTTCACAAGGTGAAGAAGAAAAAATTATTACACTACGAGATCGTTACGAACTATTGAAATCTGTTAAGGATGAAGAACGTGACCTATTTCGTGCCTATGAGCTATACGTTGATGAACAAATTGCTGCCGAGCTATTGGATGCTGTTATAACGAGCATTGTTTATTTGCGTATGGAAGTTGAGAATCGTTTTGACAATGATGCACCGATATTTGAAATACAAATGGAATTGCAGGAGCCACAAGTTTGTTATTTTCTTAATTTGGATCCAACATCTAAAGCCGGTTTCACATATTATATCGAAAAGATTATGGATGATATCTACAGTATGTTGACTATGTTACCGAGAGTAGCGCAGGATCCGCCAGATGTAGGAGAGGAAGGAGAGGAGGAAGAAGAAGGAGAAGGAATTAACCGTTTACAACTTGCAACTTTCGAAAGTGAGTACTAATTGCGAGTGGTTCTGGCACTTCTGGATTTTGAAAAATAATGTGTTTTGCTTCTTTTTTTAAATATTGTGAACAGATGAGATTGCCGATAAGGTCGATATACAAAAAAATCGTACTGATATTATGACAAAAGTCAAATATGCCATACAGTCAATACGTAGCCATTCGAAAGCGTATCT
Organism: Calliopum simillimum; assembly: GCA_951812925.1. Taxonomy (NCBI): domain Eukaryota; kingdom Metazoa; phylum Arthropoda; class Insecta; order Diptera; family Lauxaniidae; genus Calliopum; species Calliopum simillimum. The sequence continues at coordinate 128,200,639 of OX638368.1, forward strand.
TGATTTTTCATATCTATGGATAGCCGATAAAAAGCAATACTTGGCTGAATGTAAGAAATATGGTCGTCCACTTACGACAGCTGAACGTGACGCTGAGCAGGAGGATGGTGATTCTGGAGTGAAACCTTTAAAAGATGAAAATAATCCACCACTTAGTATATACAAGGAACAAGTAAGTCATAAATTTAAGGAATTGCCACACATATCCTCATTCAAAAGAAATAAATTTCATGAAAATGCCTAATGAAACGGTTCACGTCATTCTTCCTATTCCAGCTATTTCATTGTTTCGAAATCTGTTCCGAATGAAATTCAAACTGATCGTTTTTTAAAAATAGGTCAAAAAATGCTACATTTGAAAGAAAAACATAACAAACTAAAACTAAAATAGTCTCTTTCGATGTATTTGTCGGTTCTAAATCCGAATTCAGTCTAAAAACTGCTCCATCTAGTAAAAGTTAAAAAAAAACAGTTTTTGAAGGTTATATAGAGGATTCATCGCTAGAACTTTTCTTTGTTTTTAAAATAAGCTATAATTTGGTCCTATATGATGTCTCCACCGTGAGCTAAATATTTAATTCATCATATCTCTGAAACTATTTACCATACATGCATGAGTTTTGGGTTGTTAGGTAATAACGCTCAATGAAATAACGCCCAATGAAATAACGCCCAAAACGAAAACGAAATAATGCCCAAATTACTTATTTTCGTATAAATTTGGGCAATAATCGTTTTGGAAATAACGCCCAAAAATTTGGGATTTATTTTGTTTTTTTGGGCGCTATTTCGTTTTATTTTTAAAAAATGTAATAACACCCAAAAAAAAAAGAAACAAAATAACGCCCAAAAAATAAAATGACGGAATAAAGCCCAAAATAAAAACAAAATAACGCCCAAAAAATATGAAACAATTTATCGCCCAAATTTATATTAAAATATTTTGGGCGTTATATCGTTTGTGGGCGTATTTCATATTGTTTGGGCAATATTTCGTTTTTGTTTTGGGCGTTATTACGTCATTTTATTTTTTGGGCGTTATTTAGTTTTTGTTTTTGGGCGTCATCTCATTGGGCGGTACTTCCTAACGCCGAGTTTCGGTACTTATGTTATAAACACCAAGATAAATAATGTGTACTGGAAAAAATGGGGGTATCACGCCCCCATAAAAATCACTTCATCATATCTCTGAAAATATTTAGCGCACATAAATGAGATTTGATACATGTATGCAAAGCGACAGGGCAAATAATGTTCCCTGGGAAAATGGGCGATGCCCCTAAAAAAAATTTATAATTTATAAGATTTGGTACTTATGTAAAAGGGATATAGACAAATGACATCTCTTGCAAAAATTGGTGATGCCACGTGAACTTAACAAGATAAGATGAACCAACATTCACTGGGAAATCCTGGTTTATTGAAAGATTTTCAATTAAAATTTGTATGGTGGAAAAAAATAAAATCAAAACTATTTTTAAGAGACATCAATGCACAACATTTTAAAAAAAGCCACATAAAAATATTGCCTCAGGTTTCCCAGGTTTCGAAACAATTTTTTCATATAGAATTGACCTTTAAAGAAGTTAGTCTCTCATTCTAGACTATCTTTGCTCAGACAAAGAGGAGACTCAGACTATTTTCAGCTCAGTCAGTTTTGGTTTCTCGATAGTGAGTGTTCGTGTTTTTTTTTTTTTTTCTTTAAAAAGTTATTACTATTTGCAACTTTTCGTCATTCTCCGTTTAATCATTCTCCGTCGTTTTTTGCAACAATTCGTCACTCTCCGCTTAGTAATTCTCCACCTGTTTTTCTTTGCTAGTTATGTTTAAACCAAATTTCGGTTTGATGAGTTTTTAACTATTTAAGCGTCGATCAATTTTGAACGATTTAAGCCACCATTTTTAAATGTGTGGAGATTTAACTGCATAGTGATGCATTTGGTAGAAAAGGGCAAAACAATTTGTTTGCGTCCTTTATATAACCTCTAAAATCATGTTTTTGAAATTTTAGGTAAGAATATCTCAAAAATCATATGAGATAGAGCAATCTTGAGACTGAATTCGAATTTATAACCGACAAATATATCGGATATGACTATAATGATTTTGAAAATTGATTTTTAATTGAATTTTTAGTCATATATTTGCAAAAATCGATTTACATATAAATCTATCAATGCATTTTCTAACACATAATTATGACAAATCAAGGAACGGATTAAAAACACGGCTATAGTAACATATGTTTCGTCTTTCGCCACAAAGACTCATCAGACTATTTTTGTTGTAATTTTAATTATATTTATTTTACTAAATTAATTATAATTGAAAAATCACAAGTTGAAAAACTTTTGTGTTTTTGGACTGGGCGGGAGTTGAACCAAGGACCTCCCGGTTGGTAGCACAAGTCGTTAGACCAATGCACCGGCCTTGCTCTGCTGCGAAGCCGACTTTTGCCAGTTTTATTTGTGTGTTAATACGTAAACCTTGATTTCATAATTGTTGTTGATTGATACAGTTGTGCTCAAAAAAATAGTAGTGATACTACCGGTTAGCTTGTTTTTGTCATATATAACTGAATATTTGAATTTTCGATATATTTTTTTTACCAATTTGTAACGCTATGAAAGCATAATAAGAAGACCCACTACTTTCAATTTTTACGTGCTTGTTCTAATTTTTATTTGAAAAATTCGCAGTTGAGCTGGTTTTTGTGTGATCAAAATAATAGTAGTGTATGCGAAAATTTTGTCAAAAAATTAGAATAAACCGGATATTCCTAACAAAAAGGGTATTATTATAATCATTTATCAGTTTCTCATCAGAGTGTAACAAAAACTTTTCCAAAAATGGGACGAGGCAAGCATTGCAGTTCTGAGCGGCGTGCACTTATAAAAAAATTGATTTCGAAGGGCAAAACTTACAAGGAAGTGGAAAATTTAGGAGGTTGTTCACCAACTATGGTTCGAAATGCTATCACGTTCACCCCACGCCTTGAAAAACGCGGCCAACTTCATATAATCTCCAAGAAAGAAGAAAATCGTGTGATGAGATACTCAGGACTAAATCCTTTTGCGAGCTCTCCCAAGATAAAGGATGAACTTAAAGTCGATGCCAGAACACAAACTATACGAAGATATTTGCGGGAAAATAATTTGGCAGCACATAGCCCAAGAAAAGTTCCGCTTCTAAATAAAAAACATGTAGCAACAAGAATAAAATTCGCTCAAAAACTCATCGACTGGCCAGTTCAGAAATGGAGAAATATTTTATGGACTGATGAATACGTAAGACGACCACCAAATACCGAATTCGATCCAAGATTTACATTAAAAACAAACGCGGAGGAGCTAGCATAATGATTTGGGCATGCTTTTCGTACAACGGTGTGGGGCCTATATATACTGCAGGAAGTCATGTTGCCATATGCTAGCGACAAAATGCCACTAAATTGGGTCTTTCAACAGGACAACGACCCCAAGCACACTAGTAAAGTCGCCAAACAATGGTTTCATGCCAACGACATAAATGTTCTTGAATGGCCCGCCCATTCGCCAGACCTGAATCCCATTGAGAACCTATGGTGCGACGTGAAGAATGCAGTCGCCCAATGTCGACCGATCAATGTTTCGCAACTTTGGGAAACAGTTAAAGACGCCTGAAAATCCATACCTGTCCAAAGATGTCAAAATCTTGTGGAGTCGATGCCAAAGCGCTGTGCTTGTGTTATTGCGAATAAAGGCCATGCAACTAAATACTAGTGATAACGTTGTGTTTCAAACAACCCATAATTTTAAAAAGTGGCTATTTTGCAAAAGTTACACGACCGCAAAGTTACCACTACTATTATTTTGAGCAGCCAAATTTTAAGAACTTGTGAAAACTTTAATTTTTTTATCCCAACTGCCTTGAAATCTTGTTAGTTATTTTTTTAATTTCTCCTTTGGATACCACTCTTGTAAAAAAAATGTATTTCAATTTGATCAAAATAAAAATTCAGATATTTTTAAAGTCGTTTTCAATTTTATAAAAAGCACTACTATTATTTTGGATATCAATTTTCAATATATAAATGTTATTAAGTAACACACTTAAAAATTCTTAAATGAAAAAGCCTCGAAAACCTCGTAAACTCGTAAATGTTGTCAAAATCAATACGACATTTGACAGTTTTACGAGTTTACGAGGTTTTCGAGGCTTTTACACGATTTCAGGAATCCTCTTATGATGATTTTGGTTTGTTGTGTTTTTTTTTTTTTTTTTCAAATGATCCGTTTTTTGAACAGGAGCAAATTACGAAACAGTGGAATAGCTGGAATAAACTGCCGTGAACCGTTTCATGAGGCATTTTGGCGAAACTTTTTAAAAAGTTTTTTGACTTCTTGCATCTTTTTTTCAATTTTCTCAAATATTTTTATATTTTTTAATGAATTATTGCCAAATAACAGCTCGACAAATTCATTGCTTTGGAAGCAAAAATACAGAAATGGGAAACATTCATTGACTTTAATGTTTGGTTACGCCTTAATAAAAAGGGTTTCAAAAATGCTGTACTTTTGCAAGTTTCCAAATGGATTAGCCTCTTCAAATCAGATCTTATTGACAGAGTGGTGAATTCATTACAGGTAAATGGGAGTGCTGGGTTTTCGTTTAAATCCATTTTTGTGCACATTGAATTTAAAAATAATCTCTTTTCACCAAAAGGAACTGGAAGATTTCGTCGATGAAGCTAATCTTGCACTGAAGATTGATATACAAAAGGATGATTTCGAAGGTCTTATTAAAATTCTGTCTGTGCTGAATACCATTAATGAGAAGCAATATATCTATGACTACATGTTTGAGCCACTACGTGAAATAGTTGATTTGCTAAAACTTTACAATTTCGAATTCCCAGATACTGTTTTGACACAGGTAGGCATACTTTTATATCGTCACAGTAATGAACCTACAAGAGAATTAAGACACGAAAAAAATGTTCTCTTCTTTTTAGCTGAATGAACTACCTGAACGTTGGATTAAAATTAAGAAGAACGCTGCCTCAGTTAAGCAAATGATAGCACCAATACAATCATACCAGGTTGATTTAATTGAAAAACGTATTATACTCTTCGACAATATGTCTAATACATTCCGCAAGAAGTTCCTAAAGAAAAAGGTTTGACTTTGTGGACGCCTGTTATTGAACACATTACTTTACTTTTCTTTCTCTATTTTTCTCATTAGTTCTTTAAAATTCCTTGTGCCAATCCATATGAAATTATTGATGAAACTGATTTGGAAATAACAGCATTAGAAGAACGTCAAAAATCACTTTCCAGCTCTGCAGTACTTTTTGAGCTACAAGGTCCGGATACAACAAGAATTGATCGCTGTCGACGTGAATTGCAATTAGTCAAGATAATGTGGGACTTTTCAATTACGATTTCGTCAACGATTGACGATTGGAAAAAGACGCCATGGAAAAAAATCGATATTGAGGTAATGGATCAGGAATGTAAAAAATTTGGCAAAGAGCTACGAGGACTCGATAAGGAAATGCGCACTTGGGAACCATATATATACATGGAGAATTCGCTTAAGAATCTTATGACATCCTTGCGAGCTGTCACCGAACTGCAAAATCCGGCGATAAGAGATCGTCATTGGTTTGAATTAATGACGACGACAGGCGTTAAGTTTAGCATGGATGCTTCGACGACATTGAAAGATCTTATCGACTTGAATTTGCATGAATACGAAGAAGATGTTAAAAACATTGTGGATAAATCGGTTAAAGAAATGGCGATGGAGAAGGTACTAAAGGATTTAACAACTACATGGGCAGGTATGGAATTCCAAACAGAAGTACACGAACGTACTAATCTCAAGGTGCTGAAAGCATCCGAAGAAATGATCGAAACGTTGGAGGAAAATCAAGTACAGTTGCAGAACTTGGCTTCATCAAAGTTCGTTGGCTATTTTCAGGCTGAGGTTACAGCTTGGCAAAATAAACTCTCTAATGCCGATCAAATAATCAGTTCATGGTTCGAAGTGCAACGCAAATGGATGTATTTAGAAAGTATTTTCATTGGTTCTGAAGATATACGTTCACAGCTGCCAGAAGATTCGAAACGTTTCGATCAGATTGATCGGGAGTTTAAGGCGTTGTTAGCTCAAATGAATGCTGATCGTAATGTTGTTCGATCAACAAATCGTCCAAATAGTAAGTTGTATGAAAATTTGGAGAATCTACTGAAGCTGCTGATGCTCTGTGAAAAGGCATTGAATGATTATTTGGAAACCAAACGTTTGGCATATCCACGTTTCTATTTCGTATCACCTGCAGATCTCTTGGATATCCTGTCAAATGGTAACAATCCGAAAATGGTAAGTAATCTTTTGACTTCTTCGTCTTGGTTCTCCTGTATTTTGATCTTTTCCATACATCTTCTTTATTACTTTAACACTATGCCTTTTCGCACAGGTCTGTCGCCATCTAACCAAACTATACGACTCTCTTGGAATGCTGCAACTACCAGCGACTGGCAAAAGCGCCACCGGTATGGTTGCCAAAGAACTCGAAGAATATGTACCGTTTCTTGACAACTGTGACTGCAGCGGCAAAGTAGAAATGTGGCTTAATCGTGTCACAGACAAAATGCGCGAAACACTACGTGATCACTTTCGACGAGCTGTCATTGCCTATGAAGATAAACCACGTCATGTATGGATTTTCGAATGGCCCGCTCAGCCTGCACTCGTAACAACACAAATCTGGTGGACCACAGAAACTAATGATGCCTTTGCAAAGGTGCAGCAACGTTATGAAAATGCCATCAAGGATTTTAATCGCAAACAGATCAATCAGTTGAATAACTTAATTACCTTGTTACTTGGTGATCTCTCGGCAGGTGATCGTCAGAAAATGGTGACCGTTTGCACCATCGATGTGCATAGTCGGGATGTTGTTGCGAAAATAATTGCTCAAAAAGTCGAAGTAGCTTCGGCATTCCAATGGCAAAGTCAATTACGACATCGTTGGGATATAAAGTATGATGATTGCTTTGCCAATATCTGCGATGCTCAATTTAAATACGACTATGAATATTTGGGTAATACACTAAGATTGGTGATCACTCCCCTCACGGATCGTTGCTATATCACATTGACGCAATCGCTGCATTTGATTATGGGTGGTGCTCCCGCTGGTCCAGCTGGTACGGGTAAAACTGAGACAACCAAGGATTTGGGACGTGCTCTCGGCATGATGGTGTATGTCTTCAATTGCTCCGAACAGATGGACTACATGTCTTGCGGAAATATCCACAAAGGTTTAGCGCAAACTGGTGCCTGGGGTTGTTTCGATGAGTTCAATCGCATTTCGGTAGAAGTGCTATCTGTGGTGGCGGTACAAGTTAAATGTATACAGGATGCCATTAAGGTAGGCGTTTTTGGGGAATATTTGTATGGAAGGGTTGTTTTGAAAAACGGCATTAGGAAATAACGCCCGAGAAAAACAAACGAAATAACAATACAAATTTAGGTGATAATTGTTTTGGAAATAACGGGCTTAATTTAGTCTTTATTTCGTTAAAAATTTGGGCGTTATTTCATTAAAAAAAACTTTATTTCCAAATATTGTCGCCAAAGTTTTGAAATTTTGGGAATTAATTTGGGCGTTATTTTGCTGCTGTTTTTGAGCGTTATATTCTTTTTTAATTTTTTGGGCGTTATTTAATTCTTTTTTTATTTTTAACAAAATAACGCCATTTTCGGCGTTAGAAACTACAAAACACAAAATAACGCGCAAAATATAAAATGACGAAATAACACCCAAAACAAAAACGAAATAATGCATAAAAAAAACGAAATAACGCCCAAAAAATATGAAACAACGCCCAAAAACAAAAACGAAATAACGCCCAAAACATTTTCATATAAATTTGGGCGATAATTATTTTGGAAATAACGCCCAAAATTTAGGCTGTATTTCGTTTTTGTTTTGGGCATTGTTTCGCGGCGTTAGGAAATAACGCCCAAGGAAATAACGCCCAAAAAAAAAACGAAATAACGCTCAAATTATTTTCATATAAATTTGGGCGATAATCATTTTGGAAATAACGCCCAAAAATTTGGGCTTTGTTGGTAACCCTACCAAATTCACAACATATTTTCGAAAACATATTTGCATATGTACATCAGTACACACTTGTCGCATACACATTTCATCTCATCGACGGTACCGCTCATCGAACGTCATCAAATATCACACCACTTCTTTGTTTTCGTTATTTTTGGCAGCTGCACATTCACTTCACCCCACATTCATCGTCTTCGCCACCGCATCAACAACAAAGGTTTTGTCTTCGCCGTTTGTTTACATAAAATAACTACCAACAACAACCGCTTATTTTCGTCTTATGCAGAAGTGCGTGCATAAAAAACTAGTTTTGCGACGTGACCTTCGTTTGCAAATTCTAATGCAAGTAGAAAGCAATTAGCAAAAATCATTTTTGGACACTTGGCTCGCGCAACTCATCGTAAAAAGATCATCATTTTTCATCGTCGTCGTAAAAACATAATTTCTTCGGACATTTAATTGTGTTTGTAATAAATTAAGTTAGTTTTGAATAGATTTAATAGTTTTAGTGAAGCCGGCATTAGATTTAAAAATAACAAAAATAAAATAAAAGAAAATAATCGAATACAGTCCGCTTTTAATTTCATATGAGCAAGGAAAAAAGCTTCAGTGCTCCACCAGGCTTTATTTCGTTTTTTTGGGCGTTATTTCCTTTTTTTTTTTAAAAAACGAAATAACGCCCAAAAAAAAAATGAAATAACGCCCAAAAAATAAAATGACGTAATAACGCCCAAAATAAAAAACGAAATAACGCCCAAAAATATGAAATAACGCCCAAAATCAAAAACGAAATAACGCCCAAATTATTTTCATATAAATTTGGGCGATAATCATTTTGGAAATAACGCCCAAAATTTATTTGTATGAAAATAATTTGGGCGTTATTTCGTTTTTCGTTTTTGGGCGTTATTTCATTTTTTAAAAATAAAACGAAATAACGCCCAAAAAAACGAAATAAAGCCCAAATTTTTGGGCGTTATTTCCAAAATGATTATCGCCCAAATTTATATGAAAATAATTTGGGCGTTATTTCGTTTTTGTTTTTGGGCGTTATTTCATATTTTTTGGGCGTTATTTCGTTTTTTATTTTGGGCGTTATTACGTCATTTTATTTTTGGGCGTTATTTCGTTTTTTTTGGGCGTTATTTCCTAACGCCTTATTTCGCTTAAAATAAAAAAACGAAATAACGCCCAAAAACAAAAAACGAAAAAACGCCCAAATAATTTTCATACAAATAAATTTTGGGAGTCATTTCCAAAATGATTATCGCCCAAATTTTTGTGAAAATAATTTGGGTGATATTTCGTTTTTGATTTAAGGCGTTATTTCGCTTTTGATTTTGGGCGTTATTTTGTTTTTTTTTTTTGGGCGCCATTTCATTTTTTAAAAATAGACGAAATAATGCCCAAAAAGACGAAATAAAGCTGAAATTTTTGGGCTTTCGTTTTTGTTTTTCGGCGTTATTTTCTAACGTTTTGAAAAACTGAAAATTTTATGTTTTTTTTATTTTCATACCCACTAACAATCATTTTTTTTTCGTTTTCTTCTTCTTTTGTTAGTCAAAAAAAGTGGTGTTTAATTTTCTCGGTGAAATTATAAACCTACGTTCCACCGTTGGTATGTTCATCACCATGAACCCCGGCTACGCTGGGCGTGCCGAATTGCCAGAAAACTTAAAAGCCTTATATCGTCCTTGCGCCATGGTTGTGCCTGATTTTGCCCTAATTTGTGAAATTATGTTGGTGGCAGAGGGCTTTCAGGAAGCACGTTTGCTGGCACGTAAATTTATTACATTGTATACGCTGTGTAAAGAGTTACTATCGAAGCAGGATCACTACGATTGGGGACTCAGAGCCATAAAATCTGTGCTTGTCGTTGCCGGTGCATTGAGGGTAAGTGTGGATATTCTTATGTGCGCAACATAGATTTTGATGATTGCTTTGCCTTGGCTGCGGATAACAAATAGTTTGATTGTAAAATCAAAAAAAAAAAAAATTGAAAAACTATGCCCATGTACGTAAGTACATTAGAATGGTTCATTTTATTTAAGTTGCGCATTTATATTCCATCTATAGTAATTTTTTTTTGTACAAACCAAGATTCTCAAAGATATGATAAAGATGGCCGTTTCTAATGCATACAAAACTTAGCTAATTTTCTATAAGCAAGGATATATAGATATATAAAAATACACAAATTTTCCTTATAACTGTGAACCGCACTAATGTACATACACTCACGGTCAAAAACAAAGCCGATTTTAATTTTGCTAGAAATATTAAATTTTTTGCGTACAATAATCAGGCATGTTCTGAAATCCGATTCACTTCGGAATCGGATTGAAAGCAATTTTCAAGAGCTCTGCATTCGAACAAATAAGATGGAATCGGATTTGACTTTCAACAAATAAAATTTGCTAATGTTTCTTTATCGATTTACCGAAACATAAATCTGATTTGATGTTAATTATCAAAATGCGGAGCTCTTGAAAATTGCTTTCAATCCGATTCCGAAGTGAATCGGATTTCAGAACATACCTGAATATCTCCCTTTATTTATTTGCCTTAATTATGATATGTTAGATAGTTTTCTTAAGTACAGGTTCACATAACAACACTGAGTTTTAAGAACCTCTTTTAATATGACACCACTATAACGAGTTTAAAGGTCGACATTTCTTCATTGACATCTTTTATGAGAGAGTAACTTGAAATCTGACGAAAAAAAAACCGTCATTAGTAAGCCAACATACTTACATACTATATCTCAAGAAAAACGAGACGTACTGTAACTGCAACAGTGGAAACGCAAAGTTTATCAGGATTACGTGCTGATATAATTCCTTTGTATGTACACACATACATATGTACGTAGTACTCTCTGAGCTATACGCTTACATTTTCCCATTTGCAGTAGTTTTAGTTTGGAAACTTGTAATCATTGCACAATATATGGTATTAGAAAACTACCCAAGGCAAAGAAAAGCACTTCAAAAGGCTTACAAAAATGGCATAAGCGCTTCCGCTCCGTAAGAACTACTTATTCCGTAAAGTTATATAAACAAATAAAATAAATACTAGTTTTATAAGCTTTAGTCATTATTTGCAAGAATCAAAAATTCCATGCATTTGTTTGCGTTCAACTTCACGCTTTTAGTCTTGGATGCGTTGATTTTTAGGCCAGCCTTCTGCAATTCCAAGACAAGGTCTTCAATCTTGCTTTGCATATCTGAATGTTTGGACTATAGAAGGCAAATGTTGTCAGCGTAGTCAAGATCTTCTAGATGTTCGATAAGGTTCCATTGGATCTAGTTTTCGAGAAAAGGCCGTTTGAGTTTTGCACCTTGAATTAAGTGGTTTTTTCAATGTATCTCGTAAGTTAACTGAGTTTTATAGCATTTGGTGGTAGGGTTTTGTTTGTCTCATTCACTACCAAATCAGTGGTTTTGGGTGCATTTTTGGCAAGTTAGAGCACAAAATTCCCAAAAAAGTGATATTTTTCGCCTTTTTTGACATAATTTATTATTGAAAATCATTATTTCAAATAGGTACATAAAACTAAAGCAACTTCTCCGCCTCTGAGAAAACTATAAAAAATATGTGGGCACTCTCCATTTGTCAAGAAACTATATTCCAGAAAAAAAATTGGGGTAATCGATATTGGTTCAAAAAATATTAACAATATTGTGATGTCGTGCAAGACTTTTTTCAGCATTAGAGAAAAACAAGGCATGCTACGAAAAAAGTGTTTATGGCCTAAAATGCTTAGAATTATTTAAGGAATATGTGTAAGTTTTTTCAGAATTTTCTGAGACATTTTATAATTTTTCAAAAGGTCCGAAAAAAAAAATTTGATATGTTCCAAAAAACTCGTATTCCTTAGATAATTCTAAGCTCTTTATGCCATACACACTTTTTTTCGTAGGATGCCTTGTTTTTCTCTAATGCAGAAAAAAGACTTGCACGACATCACTATATTGTTAATAACTTTTGAACCAATGTCGATTACCCTAATTTTTTTTCTGGAAAATAGTTTCTTGACAAGTGGATAGTGCCTACATATTTTTTATAGTTTTCTCAGAGGCGAAGAAGTTGCTTTATTTTTATGTACAAATTTGAAATAGGGGGTCGTATGTTCGAACCTCAGACAAGAAAGTGCTTTTTTTTTTAATAATAATTTTATTTTATAATTTTATTTATAATTTTATTGTCATGTTAGTTCCTAATTAATAAAAAGATTAATAATAATCAAGGCCTTAATAAAAAATAATAAAAGTCTTTATATTCAAACATACATTTGGTAATTATCAACAAATATTCGATTGAACCAATAAAATTGCTCAAAAATGCCGCTTATTAAATAAAATCAAATATTTGATTCGCCTATATCAAATATATTATTTCTTAATTATTACCAAATTTTGATGTATATAATCATACTGTTTTCTCTGTGTAGCTTTACAATAAATCATTGTGTAAGCGCTTTTCGCTTGATATTTTTCCCCTTGGGTATGTACATATATACTATGCAATGTATGTTTATAGGCGTGTGTTGAAGACTGCATTCGTGTCACAAGGGTTTTTTAATTAAAAGTTTCGTGCTTAGTTATTTGATATTTAAACTCAAGTCATTGGAGATAGTGCGAATTGCTTGGGGGTGGGGGCTGGAGAATAATAAGAGTAGCATTGTTATAACAAGTTGACATGAAGATAAATAACCAGTAACCAAATTCTTGTTACTGACCAGCATTACTAAGCCGCAACAACAAGAGCTTAAACGATTCGGAAATATTTGAAGTAAAAAGTTTAACCGTTACACAGACTTAAATGCGCACGTTTGCTACAAGACTGTCACAAATCAAAATTAATACACATTTTATTAAATTTTCAAAATAGTGACATATTTTGAGTTAAGATATTATTGTTGCAAAACAAAGACAAGAAACTGAATTTTGTTTGTTTTTTTTTTTTCTGTGAAATTCTAATCTTTAAAAGTATTTTACTCGAATTTTCAGTTTTTTTGTCATATGACAGTCTTGCTACAAGCAAGCAATTTGTTGTTTTAAAGCATTTCATCTTACAACGCATTTAAATTACAAAACCGCTATGCATTTTTTAGTTTTCAATTAAAAGTTTTAATTTTTTCATAATCTCAAGTATTTGTTTTTAATTTCTGTATCAAGCGCCAACCCGCCTACAATCAATTGGTTTCGTCCTCTACGCGCACCTAAGTAAATCAAAGTAAGAACCGAGAAAATTAAAACTTAAGTGCACAGATTAAATGACACAAATTTTACGAAGCAAAAATAAGTTAAATGAGCGCACACTGTGGAGGGTCACGGTTAATGAGTTGCAAAAGTTTTGTATCTTCGCCATCTTTCTTGCTCCTTGTGCTGCCAATTCATTTTCCCTGTTTCATTTTCGCTGTACAGTGTACACCTTTTACTTGAGCGCTTAAAACTTTGCAATTAAGTGCAATTGAACGTGATTGCAACGAAAAATGAGGACACTCATTAAATGTTTGGAACAACGAAAAAAAAAAAAACTATCGTAAATACTTTTACACTGTAAAATTTTAGTTTAATTTTAAAGCCAAAAAAGTATTTATTTAGAACAATGGCGAATGGCAGCTACATAGATCTTCCACTTCTAAAGCAAACTTAACTAGTAAGGATGTTACCTTTGGCTTGATCAAACATTAAATACCCTACACTGCAGTATTTTAAAAATTTTGCTTATATGGAAGGTGCCACGCCCTCTTCTCTGAGTTCACCCATTTTTTGGTCAGAGCTTACATTTATAGCCCTTAGTGTTTGAGTGAAATTCAGTTGGATTATCTCAAAAAACTCTTTCAGTACAGCATTTTGAAACTTTTGCTTATATGGGAGGTGCCACGCCCTCTAGTCTGAATTTGCCTAGTTTTTTCTAAGTGCTTGGCCCAACTATTCCTAGTATTTATATGTATTTGGGTTGTATTATCGTGAAAAATACTCTTAGAGTTGCATTTTGAATATATTTTTAGTATGGGCGGTAGGCGTGGCCGTTGACTAATTTTAATCATTTTCAATACCTCGAGCTAACTTTGACGACGGAAGCAAAGTATCAGATTTCATTGAATTTTCTTGCTCAGTTTTCCCAAAAAATGTATTTCCACACACAGCCAGCCACCCAGCCAGCCAGACAGACGGACATGGCTATATCGACTCAGGAGGTGACGCTGATCAAGAATATGTATACTTTTCTATATCTGCCACACCTCCTTCTCTGCGTTACAAACGGAAGGACAAAGTGAATATACCCTGGGTGTAGGGTATAAAAAAGGCTCTTTGAAGGTCCTACCTGACTGAAATCCTCTGATTCTAGAATGACTGTACGTTCAAGCGCTTGGCATTTACAATATGCAAAGGGATAAATGGCACCCAAACCATATTAACAGGTGCCATTCCTCCTTTTCTGGTAAATACCGATTATGTTTTGTCCATATTTAAACGCTACAAAAGCTGGAAGTATTGAAATTGAAAGTGGTGCCACGTCTCTCAGCATTACGCTATGCCGCTCAAATCAACTTTTAAGTACATATATGAGGACTTTTGACAAAGCAACCTAAGTTGAGATAAGACAATTCTCCAGGATTTTAGTCCTTAATATAAAATTTAAATACGCTTCTAATGGTAATCGCCATTTCTCTATGATTTCTTATTCCAGAGATATAAGGATGCTCCATAGTTAACGCAAGATTTGAACTTGGCGCTATTCGTGCGGTGAAGTGTTATGAACCAAAAGCAAAAATTAATTTGATAATTGACACTTTAAGATTAGTAAAAATTTATGAAAAGAGGATAATCAATGCTACATCAACGAAATTCAGCCACATTATTGAAAAGTAGTTAATCAGTTTTTATGCTCTTCTGAACAGTTGCCAATTTCAAGTTGGATTGTTTTGTCAAAAGTCCACAGATATGCTTCTATGAAATAATACTTAGTTTTCATAAAAATTATACAAAATTTTAGTTCGAAAGATCTTACAAAATTGTCTCTTCATCTACTTCTCTCTATACTTTCAGCGTGACGATCGCTATCGTCCTGAAGATCAAGTGCTTATGCGTGCTCTACGTGATTTCAATATACCCAAAATTGTAACAGATGATGTTCCGGTATTTATGGGTCTAATTGGTGATCTCTTCCCAGCTTTGGATGTACCACGTAAACGTAGTCCTGAATTCGAGGCGGTCATCAAAAAATCTGCTATTGACTTAAAACTACAACCGGAAGACGGATTTATATTGAAAATCGTACAGTTGGAGGAACTTTTTGCCGTGCGGCACTCAGTGTTCATCATTGGTTATGCTGGTACTGGCAAATCAGAAGTTTGGAAAACACTCAACAAAACATATGCAAATCAGAAACGAAAGCCACACTACAATGATCTCAATCCGAAGGCGGTAACAAATGATGAACTGTTTGGCATCGTTAATCCAGCAACACGTGAGTGGAAGGATGGGCTATTCTCGATAATAATGCGAGACCAAGCAAATCTTGGTGGCAATGGACCAAAATGGATAGTGCTTGATGGCGACATAGATCCTATGTGGATTGAAAGTTTAAATACCGTCATGGATGATAATAAAGTTTTAACATTGGCCAGTAATGAGCGCATTGCGTTGACCAAACATATGCGTTTACTCTTCGAAATTGCCAATTTAAGGACAGCCACACCAGCAACGGTATCACGTGCTGGTATTTTATACATTAATCCACAAGATTTAGGCTGGAATCCAAGCGTTGCCTCGTGGCTTAATACACGCACCAATCAATCGGAGGTTTCAACATTGTCGGTGCTCTTCGATAAGTATGTACCACCGATGTTGGATGCCTTTAAATTTCGGCTGAAGAAAATTACACCGATATCGGATATTGCTATGCTGCAGATGACATGCTTCCTACTCGATTGCATGCTAACGCCACAAAATGTGCCATCTGATTGCCCCAAAGATTGGTATGAAATTTATTTCGTCTTCAGCATCGTCTGGGGCTTTGGCTCTACACTTTTCCAAGATCAAATTATCGACTGGCGTAATGAATTTCACAAATGGTTTATCAATGAATTTAAAGCTGTGAAATTTCCACCATCAGGGAATGTTTTCTCATTTTATGTTGATCATGAAACAAAAAAATTTTTACCCTGGACTAATTTGGTGCCCAATTTCGAGTTAGATCCCGATATGCCATTACAATCAAATCTTGTTAATACTTCAGAGACGACACGTTTGCGTTATTTCATGGACATTCTGGTGCAGGATAATCGCCCGATAATGCTAATCGGTCCACCTGGGTCAGGCAAAACAATTATGATGAACTCAAAATTAAGTACATTACCTACTGACAAATTTGCCGTCACTAATGTGCCTTTTAATTTTTACACCACCTCCGAGATGT
The DNA here is from genome assembly GCA_951812925.1 of Calliopum simillimum. Classification (NCBI taxonomy): domain Eukaryota; kingdom Metazoa; phylum Arthropoda; class Insecta; order Diptera; family Lauxaniidae; genus Calliopum; species Calliopum simillimum. The sequence goes on from OX638368.1 coordinate 128,217,197, forward strand.
TGCAACGTATATTGGAGAAACCACTCGAAAAGAAGGCTGGACGTAATTTTGGTCCGCCTGGTAATAAACGTATGATTTACTTTGTTGACGACATGAATATGCCCGAGGTGGATAAATATTTTACAGTTCAACCGCATACTCTGATACGACAATTTATGGATTATCATCATTGGTATGATCGCGTTAAAATGACGCTACGTGACATTCATTCGTGTCAGTTTGTATCATGCATGAATCCATTGGCAGGATCTTTTACCATAAATCCACGTTTACAGCGACATTTTTGCTCGTTCGCTGTCAAGTGAGTAGCAGTAATATTTTGATGCCTTGTCAATGTAATCTATTAATTTTCCATTTTTACAGCGCTCCCAGCGCCGAAGCACTGTTTCATATTTTGAATTCGATTTTGTCACAACATCTGGCAGCGCCACATCATAAATTCGATAGACACGTTAAGGAAATGTGCGGTCCTTTGGTACAAACGGCCATAGCGTTACATCAAAAGATTGCCGCAACATTCCTGCCGACGGCTATTAAGTTTCATTATAATTTCAATTTACGTGACATTTCTAATATTTTCACTGTAAGTATTATTCACTTTTTGTCTGATCAAATGCATCGACTATCAAAACTAGTCGGATCTGTGGTGGCAAGTCTTACACTCAGCATATCCAGAAACATAAGAATATAGGTTTAAAGTTCAAATTGATACCAATCGAAATTAACTAACAGCAGACAGCCAGTGAAACAGGGCTATTTTACGAACGCTAGATACATGCATACATATAAATATTATACAGGGTGTATTGCATAAGGTTACGAAGCTTCTGGGAGGTGATAGAGGAAGCCTAGAAAAACAAAAAATTGCGTCTGGAGGAGGGGTCCAAAATGGACTCCTGAGGAGTTATAGGGTTAAAACTGATTTTCTGACTTGTTTCAGAAAAAAAAATTTTTTTTTGGATCACCCTGTTAGCTAATTTTAAAAGCTTTTGGATAGTGCATATGTTCTATAGGGTTTAAAAGGATTTCGCAAAGTTCTGGACCTTTAAAGTGGATATTTAAATTTTCGTTCCCCATTTTTTGACTTTGGCGGCCATTTTATATGAATAATTTCCTATTAACATACCCCTTTATAATTTTTTTTGAAAGCCTCGTTGAATTTCCTTTAATCCGATGGCACATTTGTCATACCAATTTCTTTGATTAAGATCAGAAAAAAAAAAAAAACCCTACTGAGTCTTTCTTTGCGTTATCGACCAAGATTCGACTTGACATCTCCGATTTCTATGTTAATTGGTGAAAAGTTTGTATTTGACACACATATTACTGTGGCAAAATGATTTTCCGAAATTCCGAAAATTTTTAAGATGGCGGCCATAGGAATTTCGATCCAACATTTGGATACTAACATATCTCCCATATTTGTAAATTTATAGCCCCTCGGCTTTTTAACCGATTTTATTGAAATTTTCAGAAGTTCTATAGAAAAGTATGAGCTTTTAAAAAAAAATTACACTGAAAAAAAAAATTATTTTTGGTCGAAAAAACATTTTTCTTTTTTTAAAGGCATTTTGGGGCTTGGAGCACCCTTTTATTTTTTATTAAATATTTTTATTTAAAAGTAAATTTTATTACAATTTTTTTCCAGCCCTCAAAATTATGGGATGTTTTACGGTTATCAAGTTATGAATTTTTGAAGTTATATAATGTTGTGTTTATCATGAGTCGTTGGTGCGCGTGCGCTACTATACAGGGCTGCCACCTTCCGGACGGTATTTTTTTTTTTTCACTGAACCTTAGTGAAATTTTTCATAGTATTTTTTTGTGGAATATTTTAACCCATTATATCCAAATTTTTGGATAAATGGGTCAAAAAGACTCATAAAAACAGAATATAATATCAAATCTCTACACCCGCGTAAAATAGTTTCAGACGAATTTTGTTTTTCTGGGGCGTAGTACCACCACTTTTTCATGGTACTCATTTCTCTCTGCGCCCTTTTGAGCCAATCAGTTTCATAGATAATATAATGAGTTATATTTTTTGGGGGCGTGTCACCGCCTGTAGAGGCTAGGTATCGCCAATTTTTTCACACATAATTCCTTTCCTGATCGGTATTAACACAATCTAGAAATTTTATACAAATCGGTTGGCCGTCGAATGTCCGCTTTTCCAGTGAAATAGTTTAAGAGATATGTTGAACTAGTTTTTTTGGAGGGCACGGTACCACCCACTTTTTTTTGCAAGCTAAACATAATATTGCGCCAAAACTTTGAATTAAATTTTTAACTATTATAAAGCTCAAGATTTGGGCGAAAGATTTGGCCACTCCTGATGTAGAGTTTGTTTGAAGCTTTTAACCCAAAAGCTAAAAGAAGAAAATACAAAAAACTCCAACAACGTATGTGTCAGTTTCTCTTCAACATACCGCAATTCACTTTCAGTGACATGCATGTATTGGTTATATTACCTTCCCTCTCCTCAGAGGACATCATTTGTCTTCCACTGTACGGTAGGTAAGTAGCAGTCATTTGATTTCATTATAGCTGAAGATTATGTGTAGTCTGAAATACTTGACGCAATTATTGGAGTTTATCCTTGCATCCTTGTCATGTCCATCTAAAGCTCTAAAATATTTTTACGCTTCACTGCCTTCGACACATACTCGTGCACACAACGACGTCTATGAATATCCTGCAGCAGTCACAAATTTAACTTTGTTTTGGACTATCCAAATCCCTCTGTACCACATTCTCTATTCTTTGTCATTCTGCCAATTTACATTTCTTTCACAGGGCATGTTGTATGCAAATAACGAAACTTGTCCCAACACCAATGCACTGCTTCGATTATGGGTGCACGAATGCTATCGCGTGTATGGTGACAAATTAGTGGACCAAACTGATATTTCAACCTTCAAGAAGCTTGTTGCTGATATTGTGCGTAAGGGTATTGAGGGTTATTCGGAAGATATCGTTTTTGCAAAACCGCATATCTTTTGTCATTTCGCCAAGGGTCTGGCTGAAAACAAATATATGCCAATAAAAGATTGGGACCGCCTGAGCAAACTCTTGGAGGAGGGACAAGAGCGTTACAATGACTTCGTCGGCGCAATGAATCTGGTATTGTTCGAGGATGCCATGTCACATGTTTGTCGCATTAGTCGTATTATCGAATCATCTCGTGGTTATGCTTTACTCATCGGTGTCGGTGGTTCAGGCAAACAATCGTTAACGCGTCTAGCATCATTCATCTCTCAGCTGGATGTTTTTCAGATTCAACTAACAAAAGATTACAGCCTTAACGATCTTAGAGCGAATATATCAACGCTCTATGTGAAATGTGGTGTAAAATCGAGCCCTTGTTGTTTCCTCCTGACCGATTCCGAAGTGGCACGTGAGCAATTTTTGGTTGTAGTCAATGATTTATTGGCATCGGGTGAAATACATGAACTGTTTCCCGATGATGAAATAGAAAATCTTGTTAATGCAGTACGTAATGAGGTAAAACAGGCTGGTATCTATGACAATCGTGAGAATTGCTGGAAATTCTTCATTGAAAAAGTGCGCGGTCTGCTGAAGGTGGTACTCTGTTTCTCACCTGTTGGCACTACGTTACGTGTGCGTGCGCGTAAATTTCCATCGCTCGTTAATTGCACAACTATTGATTGGTTCCATGAGTGGCCACGTGATGCTTTGGAGTCAGTATCTTTCAGATTTCTCTCTGAAATAGAGGTACTGCCAAAGAATTTGGCGAATCCAGTTTCGCGTTTTATGGCCTATGTACATAAGACGGTAAATGAAATCTCACACGTTTATCTGACCAACGATAAGCGCTACAATTACACCACGCCCAAGTCATTCCTGGAGTTAATTAGTTTGTATAGTAAACTACTGCGTGAGAAAGTTAAAGCCAATCAAGATCGACGTACACGTCTAGAGAACGGTTTGATAAAGTTAGGCAGTTGTTCAAAGGAAGTCGATGCTCTACAAGATGTGCTCAAGGTGCAAGAAGTTGAGCTAAAGATTAAAAACGATGAAGCAGATAATCTGATTGTAGTGGTGAGTGCTGAAAATGAAAAGGTCTCGAAAGAGCGTGCGTTTGCCAGCAAGGAAGAGAAAAACGTGCGCATCATTGAAGAAGAGGTAACAGCTAAAGCTAAGGTTTGTGAGGAAGATTTCAAAGCGGCGCAACCAGCATTGCTAGCAGCACAAGAAGCATTGAACACACTGAATAAGAACAATCTAACTGAATTAAAGTCTTTCAGTACACCACCAGATGCTGTTGTCAGTGTATGTGCCGCGGTGCTGGTGCTCTTCGCACCAAAGGTAAGATAATTGAATTGCGAAGACAATAAATCCCAGCAAATACAATAACAAAATGGGGAGCAATAATTACACACACCAGCTAAATTCATAGTCACGTGGAATCATTAGCAACTTTAAAGCCGATGCTTTTAATATTTCTAAGTTTGCATGCATCTGGAATTAGAACTTTATCTTGAGGCTCTCAGTTAGCCCTTTTACCTGGGGGCTTCAAGTTGGTCATGCATCGACTCAAAAGTGACTGCTGATTCCACGTGTAACAATAATAAGCCATAAGTTCAAACTTCACTTTCCCTTTTACTCCGCAAGAACAAAATTCCCAAAGATCGCAGCTGGAAAGCAAGTCGTGCTATGATGTCAAACGTAGATAAATTCCTTACTGCCTTAGTCGAATACGATAAAAAACACATACATCCCGATGTGATCAGAGCCTTGCAGGACTACATTAAGGATCCGGAATTCAGTCCAGAAAAAATTATTGCAAAATCGTCAGCCGCTGCCGGACTCTGTTCTTGGGTTATTAACATTAATCGCTTCTATGATATTTATCTAATTGTCGAACCCAAGGAAAGAGCACTCGCCGAGGCCCAACAGGAATTGGATGATGCGCGCAACAAGCTGATAGCTCTCAATAATCGCCTTAATGAATTGGAAGAAAAGCTCAATGTTTTGCAAATGGAATATGATGAGGCTTTGGCGAAAAAACAAAAATGCCAAGATGAGGCAGATAAGACTGCGTTTACAATCGACTTAGCTAATCGTTTGATTGGTGGCTTGGCATCAGAAAAGATACGTTGGACGGAGTCGGTTAAAAAGTGAGTTGAATTTTGTTCGTGTACGCTTTAATGAAAAGTTCATAGAAAATTACGCCCAATAAATTTTTTCTTTAATTTTTTTTTTTTCATTCTTTTTTTATCGTATAGCCTAAAGACAAGTCAAATGACACTACCTGGTGATATCCTTTTGATTGCCTGTTTCATTTCATATGTTGGCTGTTTCACACGTCCTTATCGCATTGAATTACAAACTAAAATGTGGCAACCAGCCTTCAAAGCATCTGATGTAAGTTTAAATCATGCAACCTTTCAAAACATTGTATGTGTGTAAGTGTTAATTGATTCGAATTTTATATCATCGACCAATATTCTTATCAAAACTTTTCATTGCAATTGCAGCCACGCATTCCATCCAGCGATGAAGGCGATCCTTTTGAAATGATTTGCGATGATGCACAAATAGCCGAATGGAATAATCAAGGGTTGCCAAGTGACCGCATGTCATCAGAAAACGCTGCAATTTTGGTTCATTCCGATCGTTACCCGCTAATGATTGATCCACAATTGTAAGTAGTAAATATATTAGGGTGGTCATTAAATAGCCTTTTTCCAAATTTAAATGAAAGATGGTGGTGAATCGGCTCCAAAAAACGAAAAAATTTACCCTAATTTTTTCAAATTTTCAATTTGGGTCTTGAATAGTGCATCGGTACATTAAATGTACCAATGAACAGTGTTCGCCTGTCTGCTAAAATTATAATCACTGCCAAATGGATAAAGTAACAGGAAGAAAAAAATAGTTCGTACTTCTTTTATTCTAGTAAATTTTACTAGAATTTCAAGTCAAAATAGTGATAACTTAACAATAAAATAAATTTTTCAATAACCTTACAGTATAGTAATTTTTTTTTTAAAAGTTCAACTTTAATGTAAAATTTAAAATTCAAAAAAAAAAAAAAAACAAACGTAAAAAGAAACGTACTGACCGCACTAGGATTCGAACCGGGTTCCGTCCGTGTGATAGATAGAAAAATATTAATATTACTTACTTACAATACTTGTTAGACCTCAACGCCATTGACCTATATGATGAGCCTGTTTCCGAAGAAAGAAAATGTATTAGGTTGGTTTCAAAAAAAAAAGAAAATAAATATTCACCTCATTCTGGTAGTAAGCAGACTATAATTTGCAAAATTCTTATCTGTATGCATTAGTGCAAAAGTGAATTTAAAAGGACACTGCCATTAGAGAATTCCATCACAAATAGAAAAGTAACTTCTTGTGGCTACAACTTAAGGTGGTTTAGTATTAGATGGCTGAGGTTCCACAGAAGACATCCTTTGTAATTTCAATTTAAAGGAACTTTGAGACTAGACACTCCATTGTACCAAGTTAATTTATTTAAAAAACATCAAGGACGAAAGCAGCAAGCAGGATTCCGGCGAAACAGATCATGCATGGATCAAATCAACACGCTCAGAATAATTGTCGAACAATCATGCGAGTGGCGTGCTGCACTTCAACTTGTCTTCGTTGACTATAGCACTGCCTTCGACAGTGTCTCCCGAGAAAACATCTGGGCGTCACTGCAACGAAGAGGTATTGCCGCAAAGGCCATAAACTTAGTACGTGCACAATATGAAGGCTTTAAATGCAGTGTGTTACACAACGGGTTGTTGTCACCGACATTCACCACTAATTCAGGCGTACGGCAGGGGTGTTTACTATCACCATCACTCTTCCTTATCGTTCTTGATGATATCCTAGATAAAGCTCTTAATAAGGCCAAAAGGGGTATTCAATGGAACTTTACCGAACATCTGGAAGATCTCGACTACGCTGACGACATCTGCCTCTTATCGTCCAAACATTCAGATATGCAAAGCAAAATTGAAGACCTTGTCTTGGAATCACAAAAGGCCGGCCTGAAAATCAATGTATCCAAGACTAAAAGCATGAAGCTAAACGCAAGCAATGACATCACGTTTAAAGCTGGCAGTGATGACATCGGAAACGTCGATAGCTTCACGTATTTAGGCAGCATTATCTCCATGGATGGTGGAGCAAAAGAGGATATCAACTCAAGAATAGCAAAAGCAAAAGGCGCGTTTGCTCAACTAAACAAAATATGGTCTTCATCCGTTATATCCACCAAAACGAGAGTGCGCATTTTTGATTCGAATGTGAAATCGGTTTTGTTATATGGGTGCGAAACATGGCTTGTTACTGAACAACTAACGAACAAGCTGCAAGTATTCGTCAACAAATGCTAAAGGCGTATACTAAAGGTTTGGTGGCCTCGCACTATATCAAATGCCGAGCTACATCAAAAATGCAAACAGAAGGCTATAGCAAACGAGATCAAGCTGCGCAAATGGGGATGGATTGGTCACACTCTCCGGAAACCACACAGCGAAGTTTGTCGCCAGGCCCTTGAGTGCAATCCACAAGGCAGTAGAGGACGTGGTAGACCCAAAACCAACTGGAAAAGGTCGTTGGAAAAGGAAATCCAAGAATCGGGAAAATCGTGGCAAGAGATCAAAGTCATCGCAAGGGATTGTGACAAATGGAGAGATTTCATATTGGCCCTATGCTCCTCCTAGGAGTTAAAGGAGAATACATACAAGGACGACGGGCACTATTGCGCAATATTCCACAACATACCTTCTGTTCATCAAAAAGATCAGACACTTTAGCAAAGAAGAAAGATGTGCTTGATATATCCCTCCTATTTACCATCAAGACTACAAGAATCTTCCAACATATATTCCTACTCGTTCAAGATCACTTGATGTTGATGGACGCTCATCTGATAGCGAATATATCGATTAAAACACATCATGTCACTTTAACAAATGGAGCAACTCCAGAAAAAAAGTTAAGGTTCATGTATTAAATTAGTTGAGGCCTAATTTTCTTAGTAATTGCAAGAAAAAGTATCTTTGATTTGTATTAATTAAAAAAAACCAAAAAAAAAATAAATACTTGCAATGAATAGATTAGACACAATAAGTTATGCATTTCTGAAAGTTATATTTAATCGCTTCTTCGTTGATTGCAATCAATAAAATTCCAATTGTGGCAGTCAAAAGCAACATGTGTTCTTTAAACTGACATTTTACAACTCTTTTGGTGTAAATCGCGTGCTCTATCAATGTTAAGTAGTTTTGTTGTACAAATCGCTACAGTTTTTATTTTTATGTGCCATAAACATGACACATGTCAGGTGTTGACATCTATGTACTCACTTCGATGAATTAATAAAATGCCAATAATATAATGCTTATTATCAGTACAATGCAGGCAGTTAAAGTACACACATATGCACATACATATCTGTGGTATTTTATTGACAAAATAACCTAACTCGAAATTGGCAACTTTTCAGGAGAGCTAAAAAACTGCTGTTCAATAATGTGGCGCAATTTCGTTTACCCAGCTTTAAATTTGCTCTTTCAATACATTTTTGCTAATCTTCTACTGTGAGCTGTCAAATTATTTTCTTTTTTTGGTTAGCAACACATCACCGCACAAATGGCGCTAAGTTCAAATATTGCGTGATTTATGAGACAACCTTATATATCTGGAACTGGAACCATAGAGATGCGGTGATTATACCAAAAGAAGCGTATTTAATTTTTTTAGTTATGACTAAAATCGTGGAAAATTGTCTTATCTCGAGTTTGGTTATTTTGTCAAAAATCCACAGACATGTAGACATTGTACATATGAAGTAAAGCAGCTGAAATTTTTTTTGTCTCCGATTTCGCTCCGATTTGGCATTATGGTCGGTCCGGTGTGCAAGAACAGTAATCCGGGAGGATTTGGTTCTATTACCATTTATTGTTAAAATACAGGGTGTTGAAGTTGGTGTTTTTAGTCATTTTCATGAAAAGGGTGTTTTTTCAAAAATGTATAGCCTACACCAAATTTTGGGACCAGTTACTTACATATATCAAGTAACTGGTCCCATTCATTTTTAAGTCTTCTTTTTATAAAAAAAATATTAATGAAAAATAAATTTTTATACTTAAGACTACTTTTGAATTTTTTTTTAAAACCCCACTTAAATTTTTTTTTTTAAAGCACCTACTTTAAGCTAAAGCATAATTTATAAGCTTTAAAATAATATGTGATTCAAGATGAGATTCGGTTGCTTGATGAGAGTTTTTGGCTTTTGAACGCCGGCGGCATACAAAACTCTTTGCTTACTCAAGAGGAAGGCAACTGTCGAAAAAGTGTACAAGGCATAAAATGCTTGGAATCATCCAAGAAATACGTGTGAATTTTTTTGGAATTTTTTTAAACTATTTTTTTAAATTTTTAAAATTTTTTTTTAATTTTTTTAAAAATTATTTAAAGAAAAAAAAAGAAATTCTTTTACGGTACCATAGTGCAAATCAACTGTCTATTTTTTTCTGCCAAAGGTATTCCTTCTAGGACAGCTCCTTTACTCTGTAGTTACATTTATGATATTCCCTTTACATCCAGGATTACTAACAAAAAACTAGGTACGTTTATAGTTATGCTCAGTAGTGTATAACAGAAGTTCATATCTCTATTGGAATAGCTCTCAAAAAAATTCAGATTTAATACTATGACGTAGCTCAGCCAGCCGCTTTTCAGGTGATGTTCTTCATGGGTAGATCATCGACAGAAATCTATTGAAAAGATAACATTGAAACATTATAATAACTCTATTAAAAGATTTTTCTTAATTACATTTTAACTTACCTCACCACATTTTTTAGAAGGACATAGAACAGCAAAAATAACAATCGGCTGTATCTATGACTTTCACTCGTTGATGGCGACATGTAACAGACAGTGTCATAAAGCCGTAAGCTTGTTATCGACTTTCAACAGACAACATGACCGATTCGGAATATTTCAGAAGTTCAGAGACATTTGAATAACATTGTACGACAGAAATAACTAACTTCCTGATAGCCCCCTTATGAATCATCGATGAAAAAATCATTTCGGAAATTTCATGTCGTGTCATTTTCTTGATGATTCATCGATGACAATATCATAATGTTGTCGCTCAAAATCGCCACCGAGATCGTCTTTAGCTTACACAAATTGAAAAGCTTAATATTGTACTTATTAACCTACATACTAGTTATTTTGAAAAATCCTTTAGTTTGTTTTATTTTTAGCCATAAAGTCAAAACTACGAATCTAAGCCGTCTTCCCTCCCCTACGTATATTTATTTATATTTGAAATTTATGATTAATTAATTAAGTACTTTAACTTTTTTACAATTCGAGTGAAGTAGAAATTATGACACTCATTTTTCTCCATGCGTATATTGTTTTTGTTTTTTTTCTCAAATGTTATTGATACAATCTATCTTCCATCATTACATTTGGTAGTCAAATTAAATGACTGTTTTGCTAAACTAAGCACTGTCATAGCCAACCTCCCTACTGTCGGCACAACTGTTGGTAAACAATTTGCATGTCATGTACAAGTACCTTTGTTACGTCTTACTTCCCGACATTTTCCATTTGGTAAGCAAATTACTTACGACATCACAACAACAACAACAACTGTAATGTCAATGTTACACAATAGCACCCTGCTAAGCAATTAGCCAACCTTTATTAGTACAATCATTCCAAAAGGTTTCTTTCGTCGACATGAAGAATATATCTCGTATTTGTCAAATAACACTGCCACACCGCACAGTGGACGGGTTTGTATGGAACGGCGGTCATATACGAGTAAAGTAATAATAGAGCTAGGCTCTTGAAATTTGGTACAGATGTTTTGTACATTAAAATAATAAAAATCTGTGGGCATGAACAAATCCGCCATTTTTTTGACCACAAAATTTGTAACATTTTAGACATCTAAAATGTTACAAATTTTGTGCTATCGTCTATAGTTTTCAAGTTATGAGAAAATAACGAAAATCATTTTTATCAAAACTAGATTTTGTTTGTTTGTTTATCCTTTATTGACTCGGAAACTAATAAACTGTTTTTAAAGAACTTTTTACATTTTTTAGTATAAAAAAAGGCTAAGTTATGGGCTAAAAAAGTGGGCGGTGCCACGCCCTCCAAAAAATTAACTAATCATATCTCCAATCTCCGAAACTCTTTGACGCAGATTTTTTTTTTTTTAATACTTCATTTATTTATTGAATCTTCTCTTCTTAGGAGACTAACAATAAGTTTAAAAATCTTAATCCTAAATAACATTATTATACATTATTATGTCTAATATATAATTTCATATTAAATATGTCTCCAGAGTTTATAGGGACTTGTACATCCTATGAGTTCAGAAAGGCGTTAGGAAATAACGCCCAAGGAAATAACGCCCAAAAAAAAAACGAAATATCGCCCAAATTATTTTCATTTAAATTTGGGCGATAATCATTTTGAAAATAAGTTGGGCGTTATTTCGTTTTAGTTTTTGGGCGCTATTTTATATTTTTTGGGCGTTGTTTCGTTTTTTATTTTGGGCGTTATTACGTCATTTTATTTTTGGGCGTTATTTGGTTTTTTTTTTTTTTGGGCGATATTTCCTAACGCTGTCAGAAAGCATACAAATTTGCGTCAGTAATTCCGGCTGCATGTGTAGCAGGAACAACCACAAGATAGAAAGTATGCGCCAGATACCGGCTGCATATACAATTTACGAACCCAGCCACCTTAACATGACTCATTGCTAACAATAATTATAGCAGGGCGATCCTTTCTTTTTAGTCTGGAGAAATTTTCTAAGTTCTTCAAACTCCGTGCCAATGGATTCGGATGATACATCAATCTTTCAGCATAATTTTGATTGTATTTGTTGATTTCGTCTTTAACCAAGGGGATGCATAGGTCCCGATGTATGTGTTCGTTCCGTATAAACCATGGAGGACCTGTAATGGTTCTTAAAATTTTTGACTGCGTCCGTTGTAATAGTTCAATGTTCGAGGAGCTGGCGTAACCCCATAACTGTATACCATATAACCAAATTGGCTTAATGATGGATCTATATAAAAGGATTTTATATTCAAGTTTCAGACGGGACCGACTATTTATGAGCCAATGCAGACTGGAGGCTTTTAGTTTAACATGCGTTTTTTTGGCTTCAATATGCTTTCCCACGTTAGCCGTCTGTCTAAATGAATACCTACATGTATATTAGGGGTGTTTTAGTGCACGAATTTCGGATTTTGATACTTGACACCTCTCAACTTTCTGAGGTTGGAAAAAAAAATGAGTTTGCAAAAAAAATTTTGGGGGTGGGGTGAGGGTAAGGATTGGCGCATCGAGGTTAAAGATGAAAGAAAATGAGAAACAATTTACTTACAGCCCTACAAGAGGGGCCACCTCTAGAGGGTTCAAATGTATGACCGACCCACATTATTTTTTCTCCCCCAACATTTTTACCAAGCATACCTACCTTTTGTCTCTAATCCCTAAGGGGGCTTCCATACAAAATTGACATTTTTAGGAAATCGATCCCCACCACTTCCAGGGTGCCCCTAGAAGGGTCAAATGTATGACCGGTCCCTAATAATTTTTCCTCCGCAACATTTTTTCCCACAATACTTACCCTCTAGCTCTAGCTCTTTAGGGGGCTCCCATACAAAACTGACGTCATAGACACAAAAAATATGGAAGGAAATCGTCAAATAGGCCCATAACTGCCCAGGAGTATCTCCTAGAGAAGTCAAATAAATGACCGATCCCCAATATCCCCCCTTCAAAGTTTTACAGCTTACCTACTCCCTATTTCCAATCCTTAAGGGGGCTCCCATACAAAGTTAAGATTTTTTTAAAAACCGCCCCCACTGCCCTAACTGGACCATGGGTACCCCTAGAAGGGTGAAATGTATGACCGACCCCCATTATTTCTAGGAAAATTTATAAAAAAAAAATTGTATGGTAGCCCCTTTCAGGGTTGAAAATAGGGGGTAAGTATGTGGAGGAAAAATATAGGTCGCGAAAAAATAATGGGGGTCGGTCATAAATTTGACCCCTCTAGGAGCACCCGTGGGCCAGTTAGGGCAGTGGGGGCATTTTAACTAAAAGCTGTAACTTTGTATGGGAGCCCCTTAAGGATTAGAATTAGGGGTAGGTATGCTGAGAAAAAACTTTGGAGGGGGGCCTAATGGGGGTCGGTCATATATTTGACTCCTCTAGGAGTAACTTCTGGGCAGTTATGGGCCTATTTGACGATTTCCTTTCCATATTTTTCAAGTCTATGACATCTTTTTTGTATGGGAGTCCCCTAAAGAGTCAGAGATACAGGGTAAGTATGTTAAAGAAAAGTGTTGGAGAGGAAAAAATATTTGGGACCAGTCATACATTTGACCCTTCTAGGGGCACCCAGGGAGTGGTGGGGGTCGATAACTTGTGCGTGCGTCGATACAGGTTATGTGCTTTTAGCTTTTTAACGAATCGGCGTATGGGATAAAAGAGAATGATAATGGCACTAGCATATCCTTCTTACTGAGTGTTCTTAACTCTCTCACTTATCCGTATATTCTTTTCTCTTCCTTAGACAAGGCATTAAATGGGTCAAGACAAAATACCATAAAGACTTAGTTGTTCTACGTCTCACGCAAAAGGGCTACTTGGATCAAGTTGAAAAGGCCATCAGCAATGGCCAAACCCTTCTAATTGAAAACATTGGTGAGAACATCGATGCTGTGCTTAATCCCGTACTAGGGCGAATGCTAATTAAAAAGGGCACCTGCCTGAAAATGGGTGATAAGGAAATTGATTACAATCCGAAATTCCGTTTGATTTTACATACAAAGTTAGCGAATCCACATTACAAACCGGAAATGCAAGCGCAAACAACTTTAATTAACTTTACTGTTACTCGCGATGGTCTCGAAGATCAACTTTTAGCCGAGGTAGTAAAGGTTGAACGTCCCGATTTGGAGGTGTCTCGCACAAAGCTGACGCAACAGCAAAATCATTTCAAGATAACGCTAAAGTTTCTGGAAGATGATTTGCTGCAGCGTTTATCGTCAGCTGGTGAAAACGTTTTGGAAGATGTAACATTGGTCATGAATTTAGAGAAGACCAAAAAAACTGCCGATGAAATTGAAAGTAAAGTCGCAGATGCAAAAATTACATCTGTGAACATCGATATAGCACGTGAAGCATATCGTCCGGCATCGGAACGTGCATCTATTATATATTTCATACTTAATGATTTATTTAAAATAAATCCCATCTATCAGTTTTCATTGAAAGCCTTTACTGTTGTCTTCTTAAGTGCAATGAGTAAGGCCGTAGCTGCGGAAAAACTAAAGGATAGAGTGGAGAATCTTATTGACGCAATCACGTACTGTAGTTATTTATATACGTCACGCGGCCTTTTCGAAAGTGATAAATTAATTTTCCTTACACAAATGGCCATACAGATACTTACTTGCGCAGGCGAGGTCGAACCCAGTGAGCTAGACTTTTTACTGCGTTTTCCCTATATGCCGAATCAAACATCGAATTTAATTTTCCTAACTAATGTCGGTTGGGGCGGCATACGCGCCTTGTCTAATTTGCCCGCATTTAAGGGACTCGACAAAGATATCGAAGGTTCACACAAACGCTGGAAGAAGTTTGTCGATTCTGAGTGTCCCGAAAGAGAGAAATTCCCGGGTGAGTGGAAAACTAAGTCAGCAATACAACGTTTGTGCATTATGCGTTGCATACGTCCAGATCGCATGTCTTACGCTATGCAATGCTTTATTGAGGAGAAGCTTGGACAGAAATATATAGAATCACGTTCGATGGAATTTGCAAAAACTTTTGAGGAAACAAGCCCAGAAACGCATGTATTTTTTGTACTCTCACCAGGTGTGGATCCTCTGAAAGATGTTGAAAAATTAGGTAAAGCATTGGGCTATCACGGTGACAACGAGAACTTCCACAGCGTCTCTTTGGGTCAAGGTCAGGAAAAAGTTGCTGAGGATGCAATTGAAAAAGCGTCTAAAAATGGACATTGGGTTATATTACAAAATATTCACTTAGTAGCCAGATGGCTTGCTTCCTTGGAGAAAAAGATGGAAGCATCACTAATAGATGTTCACGCGAACTATCGTCTTTTCCTAAGCGCTGAGCCTGCTGGGGATCCAGCTTATCATATACTACCACAGGGCATTCTAGAATCTGCTATTAAGATCACAAATGAACCGCCAACCGGCATGCAAGCCAATATACATAAGGCATTGGACAACTTTAGTGATGAAACGCTGGAGATGTGTTCCAAGGAAACCGAATTCAAGGCAATCACTTTCTCGCTTTGCTATTTCCATGCTGTTGTCGCGGAACGTCGAAAATTCGGCCCACAAGGTTGGAATCGCACCTACCCATTTAATGTTGGTGATCTTACAATTTCCTCATTTGTACTGTTCAATTACCTCGAGTCAAATAGTCGTGTGCCATGGGAAGATTTACGTTATCTCTTCGGCGAGATCATGTATGGCGGGCACATAACTGACGATTGGGACCGACGCCTGTGTCGTACATATTTGGAAGAGTTTATGCAACCTGAACTTATTGATGGTGACTTGGAGTATTGTCCAGGTTTTCCAGCACCGGGCATTTTGAAATATGCTGGCTACCATGAGTACATCGATGATAATTTACCTTCGGAGAATCCAAACCTTTATGGCTTACATTTAAATGCTGAAATTGGATTTTTAACAACAGTCTCTGAACGGCTATTTCGTGTTGTGTTCGAACTTCAGCCTAGATCATCAGGTGGTTCCGGTGCTGAATCTGGTGGGGAATCGCAGTCACAAGAAGATGTCGTTAAGGGTATGCTGGAAGATCTCATTGATAAGATCCCAACGCCATTTAATATACCTGAATTGATGGGTCGTGTCGAAGATCGCAATCCATTTATTATTGTTGCTTTCCAGGTGAGTTTCGCTATCGAAATGCTTTGATTTAAAGCAATCTCTGAATTATCATTATTTAAGGAATGCGAGCGTATGAACATGTTAATGGCAGAAATACGGCGTTCATTACGTGAATTAGAATTGGGTCTTAAGGGTGAACTCACCATATCAGGGCAAATGGAAGCACTGATGTCGTCATTGTTTTTGGATCAAGTACCGGAAAGTTGGACAAAATTGGCTTATCCCAGTTTCCTTGGATTGCAATCATGGTTTGCTGACTTAATGGTACGTTTGCGCGAACTTGAAGGCTGGGTTGCTGATTTTAGGCTACCGTCCTCTGTCTGGCTGGCTGGTTTCTTTAATCCACAAAGTTTGTTAACCGCTATTATGCAACAGACAGCCAGAAAGAATGAATGGCCCCTGGATCGTATGTGTTTAAATTGTGATGTAACAAAAAAAGTCAAAGAAGAAATAAAGTAAGTGGTTGGACTGCATAGTTCTTTTGAGCAATAATGGCCAACTTTTTTTTTTTTTTGTTTTTCTATATAGCGCTCCACCTCGAGAAGGCGCCTATGTAAATGGTCTCTACATGGAAGGTGCCCGTTGGGATATGAAAATGGGTACCATTGCTGATGCTTTTCTGAAAGAACTATTTCCAGCTATGCCTGTGATTTACATAAAAGCTGTTACACAAGACAAACAAGATACCAAAAATATTTACGAGTGTCCTGTCTATAAAATACGGTAAGTAATAGTGATCTGCTTGTCTTCATTCTAAGTATTTATACTTCTAATGAATCTTCTCACAAAAAATGGAAAATTTGTAGTAAGAGAAGAATGTCACCTTTTCAGTACCGGTCTTAGTATTCCCCATTGATCCACAGACTTCGAGAATAATATTAAATTTCTTCGGAAAGACGTTAAATGAATAAAGCAAACAAAATAAATAGTTGATTACAGATCGTTGGTTTCAAAATTTAAACTGAGAAAGCTTTCTTTAAACTGAGCTCTCTCGAGAATCCTCACAGGAACAGATGTAGTCTGTTGGACATCTGAAAACTTAGATTCATAGAATGCTAAGGATGTATCAGTGTTCATGTTGCAATGGCATTCAGCAACCAGCTTAAAGAAATTGGGGATAACAGATGTAAATGAATAATAGGATCTGTCGGCTATAATATCTTTTTTAACCTTGTTTCATGTTAACGTTCCATTTTTGCAGAAACATGGTCGTTGATCGTTGAACCATCCGTTGAAAATGATATTCAAACAGCACAAAATGATAAAAATCCCATCAAAGATTACGGTTTATTCCAGTAATTCAATAATTTTACCAAATTCTCATGAAAAAGTAATGATAAAAAAGTACTTAATAAAATACTTAATAAAGTACTTAATAAAACTAGTAAGGGTGTAACCTTTGGCCCGGCCAAACATTAAATACCCTACACTGCAGTATTTCGAAAATTTTGCTTATATGGGAGGTGGTACGCCCTCTTGCCCAAATTCACCTAGCTTTTGCTCAGAGCTTTCATTTACAGTTCTTAGTGCCTGAGTGAAATTTGGTTTAATTATCTCAAAAAACGTAATCAGTATAGCGTTTTGAAGCATTTCCTGCTATAAGAAATGCCACGCCCTCTTGTCCGAACTTGCCCAGATTTTTTTTTTAGAGCATGCGCTTACGATTGCATTGTTGTGAAAAATACTCCGTAAGTTGCATTTTGAATATATGTTTTGTATGGGCGGTAGGCGTGTCCGTTAACCGATATCGCTCATTTTCAATCCCACGCGCTAACCTTGACGAAAAAGGCAGTGTAACAAATTTCATTGAATTATCGTGCTCAGTTTTCCCAAAAAATGTATTTCCACGCACACCCAGCAAACCAGACAGACGGACATGGCTATAGCGACTCAGGAGGTGACACTGATCAAGAATATATATTTTTTTCTATATCTGCCACGCCTCCTTCTCTGCGTTACAAACGGAATGACAAAGTGAATATACCCTGTGTGTAGGGTATAAAAAGTAAAGATACAAACTAATGAAAATACTAAAATAGTTTGATAGTTAAAAATCATGCAAATAAGATAACAGACTTTCGATTTATGAGATTTTCCAGGAATCCGGGCAAAGTCGAGGATTTTACGAAATAAGATGTCTCCTAAAACCTGACCAGGGAAAATATCCATATATGCAAAAAAAAAAATATTCAAATCGGACGAATGGTTCCCGAAAAAGTTTAAAAAGGTATTTTTTATGGGAAAAAAGTCAATATGTATTACCAAAAAAAGGACAATTTCACTCAAAATATCATCTTTGGTCTATCCAGCAACCAGTTAAATGAAAGTAATGAGTAGACTCCTTGAGGTGTTTACGTGCAAACTAAGAGCAATAGTTTCATTGTGAGCAACGTTTGGTACGGAAACATTAACAGCTGATAAGCCCATAAAGGTTCTTCGATGAATAAAAGGTGTATACTAACTCTTGTGTTCACTAAGTCAAACAGATCGCCTATAAATTAGCCTCACCATACGTATTAGCCTGCGCTTACAAAGAGCAGGAGAATAAAAGAGGACATTTTCCTCCTACTCGCAGTATTAACTTTTGCAAAATTATTAAAAGGAACACGCAGATAGACGTCTAGGGTGTGTTCTCAAAAATCTTTTTGGGACATGAGGGCAAGGAGGGTTTTTAGTGTATTGAGTAATGGGGAATAATGGGCCTATTTCAGCTCTAGTCACATTCGGCAATGGGCAAGCGAGTGGCATGTGTCCTTGCAACAGAAAACTCCACCCCAATATTCTGATTAAAGATAGCAATGGCACCTCACCACATGCAATACACTGTCGGCAAGAACACATGTCACCTTGGACTCTTCAGAGGGGCAGTGCGAATACTTCCTTAAATGATTCCAGATTCAAGTAATATATACTCACTCCTTAAGTAAAAAAGCACTCCTCTACCCAAGAACTGAAAAGAGCGTCCCCAATAGCTAAGATGTGAACGTTGTTAAAAGCAGCTTCAATATATACAAAAAAACAGCAGACGTAAGTGGGGAGGAGTCTCAATCGTGCTTATTTTCCGTTTTTAGTACCAATTCAAAGGAAGAGGTATACAGATAGAAACAATGATAACATATAGTTAGAGAAATATAATTAAAAGGGGGGGGGGGGGGGTATAACGACTCATAAGTATACATGGGTAAATCACCGTAGAATGTACCAAAACTAGCCTTTTTTGTCTCCACCTATTTTTTTTATTACTTGAAGGTATAGAATACGATGACCTGAACTTCTGAAACATTTTTAAAAAAAGATCAATATGTTTTATTTAAAAAATTAAAAAAAAATTTTTATCTCAAAACGCTTAAATAAACTTTAGAAAAATCGAACATAAATTTTTTGGGTTGCCAGATGGTTGCTTTCGAAAATTTATTTTAAACCTTCCTTTTTTTACGTTCGCCATTATAATTACTTACAAAAAAATAATAGTTTAAATCGTCAAAAATCGATCGACGCTTAAATCGTTACAAACTCATCTAACCGAAATATAATTTACACAAAACTAACAAAAAACTAGTAAAGATGTAACCTTTGGCCTGGCCAAACATTAAATACCCTACACTGCAGCCAGCCTGCCAGCCAGACAGACAGACGGTCATAGCTATATCGACTCAAGAGGTGACGCTTCTATATCTGCCACGGCTCCTTCTCTGCGTTACAAACGGAAGGACAAAGGGTGTAGGGTATAAAAAGACGGTTGGTAACCCTAAAATTTTTGTACAATTTCAGAAAAGTTTATCTAAGCGACTCTGAAATAAAAAATTTCCATTTAGTCAAAAAAGTAGGAATTACCTAAGATTTTCAAAAATTACCAGGTGGCAGCCCTAAAAATTTATGTTGGTTTTTTAAAAAGTTTAATACTATTGTAAATTTTAATTTTTATTTTTAAAATAAATAGTTTAGGCAAAACTAACAACAACAAAAACCAGGACAGTAACTAAACGGAGAATGATGAAATGTTGCAAAAAAACGACGGAAAATGACGAAACGGAGAATGACGAAATGTTGCAAAAACAGTTATATCACAATGAAAGTAGTAATTTTTTTTGAAAAAGTTGAAACTGGTGGATAGCCCCTGTAATTGTTAACTCTGGTTAAGTATCTGTATTAAATAGTTAAAATATCAAAATTTAACTTTAAATATGGTTTTGAGGCCCGGGACATTGAATGGTACATTTTTTGGAGACTCACCCACGTATGAGTAAGGGAAGCATTGAGGCGTGAAGCATTTTCTTCACCTGATTCCTAAGCAAATAGCCCATTTGGCAAAAGAAAAAACCGCTCCTACGAATAGTGATGTGTATGTAAAGCAAACCACACAAATGTCCCTCCAAATTTTATGACGCGCATCTGTTGGCATTTTTTGCATTTGAATCGCTAATGCCACTTTAGTTCTCTGTCTCAAAGCGGTTAGTTGGCATTGGCGATATTGTGGCAAAAACGTTGTGTAGCAGAATTTGAAAAACCTTTCAGCATTGTTTTCTTTTGCTATCCTTTTCATTTTAAGCTGCTGTCATTAAAAACTCAGCTCGTTGTCATCGAATTGTCTGGTTTTTTTTTTTTTTTTTCCTTCTCTTAAATGCGCTCAGGAGCTCATCGAAGTTTGTCATCCTGTATTTTTGTTTGATTTTACTCCATTTTTCGTTAGTCGTCCTTGCAGCATCGTCATGCAGTTGCCTTTAAATGTCCATGCCAGTGACTGTCACCCGTATATCTGTTGTTGTGTCCTTTTGTCGTCCTGTTCTGTCCGGTTCCTTATATTTTTGTTTCTGCTTTTGCTTTACGTTTGTCAATCAATTGCAAATTGTTGTCACTTTCTATTGTTCATTTTATTTTTTGCAGCAGAAGGATATTTTGCGTTCGTTGTGTGCGTGCGTGTGTATATTTAACGGTATTTTATTTTGTGACTAAGTCCTGTGATGATTGATTTGTTGTGTTTGTGGTTTGTGATTTGATTGAGTGGGAAGAAGTAAATTTTTTTCAGTTCAATTTCGTACTTTAATTGATTGACAAATTCTCTGGGTTTCTTATGTATGTTTGCTTGTGATATGTGCTTGTGCTTGGTGTTTTTAGCTTGTTCAGGAATGGTCCTGTGGTTGTGTTGAGAAGATAGCTTCATTTTTTAATATTTACCACCGATTTGAGCGGCTTGTGGCTTAACTTTGTATATGTATGAGTGTCTTGTGTCCAATAATTGTCGATATTGATCAAATTCTAATAGCTTTTTGTTTATAAAATCTGTCTTGTTCTTCTAGTTTTTACCTTAACCTTAATTGCCTAAATTAAGAAAGTCCACAGTATATTCCTCTAAATTTCTTTTGTTTTGACAACAGAGTTCCTTTAGTATTTAGTCTATTTGTTTCATTTGTCATCAAAAACCAATTCCGTACATGTAATTGACAAAAGGTTGACCGATTTTGCCCAAAATTGACAATGTTGTAGAACACTTTGAGTACATCGGAGGTGCCACGCCCTTGTGTCCAAATGAACAAACTTTCTGATCAGAGCTTGCATTTTCTATCCTCAGTGTCTGAATGAAATTTGGTTGGATTATTTTGAAAAAACGCTTTTAGTACAGCTTTTAGAAACTTTTGTTTATATGGGATGTACAACCCACAGTATGTTTTTTATATCAAAGGTTTTTGCCCGCTTGACGACTCAATGTAGAAAGAGTCTAATGATAAGAGTTTATAGGAAATTAAACAGAGAATAAAATAAATCATCGGTTTTTAAAGAATAAATCGTTTTGATCACCTTTCTTGGGGCTCAAACCCGAAAAATTGAAAACGAAAAATTTATAAAACTCTACAACTCGAAAACCATTTATCCGATTGTTGTGAATTTTTAAAAAGAGTTGTTTTGATTAGTTTTTTTATTATTGAAATTCTTTATTGTATACAAATCCATAAAATGTATCTTTAAGAAAAGCTTTGCAACCTTAAAACGTCTCAAAAATTAAGTTAGGGAGTATAATTATGAATTTTGTAAAAAAATTATTTTTTTGAAAATTTATATCTCTGAAACGGCTAGATGAAAAAATTTGAAAAAAATCATAGATGCTAATCTCAACTAGTAGGGGAAGAGTATTGCCAGCGGGCATGGTTCGGGTGTGGGCACCCCCCCCCCCCCAACACCTCCGTAACTTTTGACAGAAAACAAATGCAGCTGTTCTGGCATATGTTAATCCCGTGTTATGACAGCACGAAGTTTTTGTGCATTTTCCGGAGCAAACATAGTACGTATTTGCTTTGTGCTGAGAAGAAAATAATTTTTGAATAAGCGAAAGTCAAAACAAAAGTTTGTTTCAATAATTTGAAAAAAATTAATTTCAATACGCTACTCAAAGCCATTATAAAATGCTTGATTGAGAAGGAACCCGTTAAATCGACTGCTAAAGCTGTTGCCATTCCACGCTCCACTCTTCAACGCTACGTGAAGAACGTAGAACAAAATTTCGGTGACGTCGACGATGGTATTTTGCTGGACAGTTATGCAGGCGCCTAAAGCAGCCAAGGGAATGACAGACAAACCTCCGGCAAAGCGCCAACAAATCCACGGCTGAACGCGCCACGGCATACAACTCAGCGTCATCGAGCGATGACCAATACGACCTGGACTTTTGTATAATTTGTTTTAAGCTGTTACCACGCAAATTGACCGCCAACAACTCTGTAAAATGTATCGAATGCAATCGGCATGTTCATTTAAAGTGCGCTAACATGCAAGCCATCAGAAATGTCGATAGCTTCACGTATTTAGGCAGCAATATCTCCATGGATGGTGGAGCAAAAGAGGATATCAACTCAAGCAAAAGGCGCATTTGCTTAACTGAACAAAATATGGTCTTCTTCCGTTATATCCACCAAAACGAAAGTGCGCATTTTTGATTCGAATGTGAAATCGGTTTTGTTATATGGGTGCGAAACATGGCTTGTTACTGAACAACTAACGAACAAGCTGCAAGTATTCGTCAACAAATGCTTAAGGCGTATACTCAAGATTTGGTGGCCTCGCACTATATCAAATGCCGAGCTACATCAAAAAGGCAATCAGAGGGCTATAGCAAACGAGGTCAAGCTGCGTAAATGGGGATGGATTGGTCACACTCTCCGGAAACCACACAGCGAAGTTTGTCGCCAGGCTCTTGAGTGGAATCCACAAGGCAGTAGAGCAAGCTGTAGACCCAAAACCAACTGGAAAAGGTCACTGGAAAAGGAAATCCAAGAATCGGAAAAGTCGTGGCAAGAGATCAAAGTCATCGCAAGGGATCGCAACGAATGGAGATGTTTCATATTGGCCCTATGCTCCTCCTAGGAGTTAAAGGAGAATACATACATACATACAACATACAAGCCAGCTATTTTACTTGCGTTCATTGCACTTCAGATGATGTTTTTGTGAATTTATGTGTCCAGCATAAATTAATATTGCATTTTTCTCCATTTGATTGCGTTTTACTTCATATTTTCAAATTTTTAGCCGATTTCCTAAGGGTGTCCACGACCGAACAAAAAATTTTTTTTGTCAAAAATTATTACTTCACTATTTTTTTTTTATGTAATTTTTCCAACTGACGAAATCAATTAACTTTCTTCACCAATAGTTAGCTAAGGTCTCTAGCTTTCCATTGAGATTTATATTTCTGCATGGTATACATTTGGACAAAAGTCGAAAACAAAACGGTGCCAACACCCGGTACTCTTCCCCTACTATAAGACAAAAAAGTTTCAAAAAAATCGGAGATGTAAAAGCATAATGCTATCCAGATCGGTATGTCATGCCCCATATACTCTTTTCTATACTTGACATGCCTCCTTCTCTGCGTTACAAACAGAAGGACAAAGTGAATATATGTACTCGGGCTGGGTACAATATTTGGCCAAAACTGAAATACCCTACACCGCAGCAGACTAAAAACTTTGCTTTTAAGAGATGTGTCACACTTTCCTGCTCGAATTCACCTAGTTCTTGCCCTGAGCTTGCTTCGGCTTATTCTAGTGTCTGTACGAATGTTGGTTATCAAACCTTTTTTAACTGGTACACTTGGCCTGTTTTCCTTTGTATACAACCACAAATTAAGTCTGACATTCCAACATTGGGAGCCATGTCATACAGTTTATTATGATATCTCTGTGTATGTGTGTATTGTCATTAAATGCATATGCATTTGGTGGCCAAGTGGCAAGTGTTTACTTACACATGCAACACTATTTTGAATTTAATTTTTTTTTTTATTTGTCTTAGAATGGCCATTTTTTGTAGACTACAATTTTATGAACTTTACAAGATTTCGTATTCAGTACTTATCCAACAAAAGAAAAACTTCCATTTGTACACTTGAAGCTAAAAAAAAATGGATGGCAATCACACTCATTTATGTCACTTATGCAATCACTCAAAAGTGAATTCCCAGTTGGAAATTTCCAAATAACAGGCTTTTGTAAACTGTTTCATCTAACAAAATCCCAATGGTCTAAGTTATGAATAAGATGCGATCTGCAGCCATTTGTTTAATGGATGAAAAGATCTAAGTATTTAATAGCAAAAACTAAAATTTTCATATTTAATTCAAACAGTTCCGTGTTGGTATAAAACGGCTCACAATTTGAGCCAATGACTTTTGTCTCCGATTTGCACCCTATCTTATGCACATTCGATTACCCTTACGATCCAAGAATCCTTTTAGTTGATTAAGTTCGTCGAAGCGTTGATCTGGAGGTGATTGAAAGTTCTCTTCAAAATTAGTAATCATTTCTTCGAAACTTCTTTCGAAGGCCTGCCTAAAGTGGAATTTTGTTTCTATGTACACTAATCGGCATAATTATTTTGACAAAAAATTTCAACATATTTTAGACTCTTGTTTACTTATCAAGAAAAGCTGCATGATATATAAGTTTCGTAGATGGTTTAATTTGTAAATAGCATAAATCTTTCAATATTCACTCTTTAACAAAGGAAATAATGAGCCAAATGTAAAAATGTGCGGTGGCATAAATATTTTGACGTCAACTTCGCACAGTTTTATAGAAAAAATTGGGATTCGAATGATTCAAATTTATTTCGATTACTTGGAGTGTGTTAGGCTTAGAAATTTAAGCAACATTTTTTTCGCTTCTGTAGTGTTGCCGTATTCGTAAAAAAAAACCATTTTTTAGGTAGGTTTTTTTCATAAGACCGGGAAGTTATCAGCCGACGGTTATGATTTATCAGTTACTCAGTTATTGAATTTTCTAACTGGGCAACCATGCACATAAATTGCGTTCAATATGTGGCGTCACAATGTCTGTCGTTTTCTTTTGTCCTACATATCCATTTGATTTGTTTTCAACATTTTCAACATTTTCTTTTTGTGAAATGGCACTGCACTCACGTCTTTGACAGCTGCTGATTTGTTCACGCATTTTCAAATTCTACTCAATATACATCATCTTTTACGCATTTGAACATCAACGCAGCAGCTCCATTCTATTCAAATCAACTCGACGAAAATTTCCACTTAAATTTACAAAAGTTCCTTCTTTTTTTTGTTTTTGCCAATTCAATTTGGTAGTTTTTGTCATCAGATAATGCTTTTACATTTCGTAACTTCTTTTTAGTTTATTTTTTTCTCCAATTTTTCTTTTACATTTCTATGCTTTATTTTGATTTGTTTTATGATTTTTAATTTTTTTATCGTTTTCTTTCTATTTTTCTTTTTAGTATGCGAGGTCCAACCTTTGTTTGGACATTCAATTTAAAGACCAAAGAGAAGGCTGCCAAATGGACTCTGGCTGGCGTTTGTCTGCTGTTGCAGACTTAAAATTGTTTACCCAACGTTGTAGACATTGTTCGAGACTCCATTAATAGCATGTGGCAAGATATTTTTCGAACATTTGCTCTCTGTCAGGGATGGATGGATGGTAAACCTATGATACGCGATATTATTTTGAAAAATACCAATTGAATAGAGAATCCAAAATGATAGAATAAATATGACAACAATATGATTTCTGGATGCATGCTTAGCAAGGTTTACCGCCACTGCTCTCAGTAAATGTTGAATTTTTAAAATTTTGAAAAAGAATTATGCCGGCATTAAATCATAATACTTAATTATTGTATTGAAATTGCCGTAATAAAATCCTAATAATCTCATACCACAAGCTTTTAATGGAGTCGAAAATATTTTATTTGTATACTA
This sequence comes from Calliopum simillimum, assembly GCA_951812925.1. Taxonomy (NCBI): domain Eukaryota; kingdom Metazoa; phylum Arthropoda; class Insecta; order Diptera; family Lauxaniidae; genus Calliopum; species Calliopum simillimum. The sequence continues at coordinate 128,243,407 of OX638368.1, forward strand.
TATATATTTTGTCTAGTTAGAGAAATATTTATAATTAAAATTTTAAATTTTTTCAAATATACGTTTACATGTGAATTACTAATTCCAAGAACAATCTTTTTTTTTTTTTTGTTTCTTTAATCCCTTGTTTCTAGGACAGGACTTTCTTAACATTTTCCCTTTTCAAGTTCTTAATAAGCGTGCCCGATTCCACGAAACAACTCATTTGTATGTGAAATCATTGCAACACGGTTGTCGAGAAAAATTTTAAAGCCTTAACATATGTTGCATTATTTTAAAAATTTTATATATTCTCGGTCGAGGTACTTCACTGACTAGCTTTGAAGCTTGTAACGAATGTTTTGGCATTGGGCTGAGGTAGGCGTCAGTGGAGTCTAGGGTCGGACTAAAAGACAGTCCAAAACTTTTTTTTTATTTATTAACGTCTAGTTTTCAATTACAATTTATTTTTATGTTTATTTATTGATTTATTTGTTCTTATGGAAAGAGTTTACAATGGGTTAATTTCATTAAATTCTTCAGTTTTACAATTTTTACCGGCGTACTAGCACTGATGCTGGTTGAATTCCTCCTTTTCGGAATTTTTGTCCTGAGCGCGATCCTTGATCCTTTGGCTGGATCGTATCCTTTTAACTAAGGCAAAGTCTTTCCGGTGACTATGTTTTTTTATGACAACGGGTACAAGATGGATACTACAAAGAGCATCCAACATCATGCATAAATCTCTGATCACTTGAGGTGTCAGGAGCCTTTGTGGGAGATATACAAGATCTTAAAGGCTACTACGATCCTATTGCCACGGGTAATGTATGAATACTAATGAGCATCCAGCACTGTAGATAAATATGTGGTCACTTAAGATGCCAGGAGCCTTTGTGGGAGATGTACAAGATCTTCCAGGCGACTACGATCTTCCTATGACCACGGGTACTGTAAAGCAAGGGTGTCAGCGTTTTCAAATCACTGAGCCAAACGCATGCAGCGCAGTCAGCGTTGCTTTTACAACAACTTTAAATTCGAGTAACAATTTTTTGTTGTTTTTTCATGCCTCGTTTACAACAACAATAATACTTCAACAATTTTCAAAATTTCTAAGAACTAGGACACACACAAAAAGTAGGGGTATTCACGCGTTGATGCGCAATGCTCTTGCGTCGTTGCGTAAGTGCGGTTTGCGAAAGTTTGGCATTTGTAAAACAACAAACACATTGCCGAAAATATCGCACTACTTCTGCAATTTCTCAAGATGGAAATATTCACATTGATCGTTCAGGCGTTAGTGCGTAAAAGACTTGCATTTTCGCAACTGCGCATCAACGCATTAATGCCCATATTGTTTGTTGTTTTTGATGTGACGTAGTCTTTGTTGTTGTTTTATGTTGGTTCGAGTTCGATTTTGTGTGTATGCAAAAAAAGCAACAAAAACGCGAAATTTTGACGAGCGTGAAAAAAAACAACAAAAATTATTTCTGTGAATGTTGTACAGAAATATTGATGTTGTTGGGATTGTTGTACAGAAATATTGATGTTGTTGGGTCGAGCCAAAATTGGCTTACTTTTCTTCTACGCTGACACCCTTGCTGTAAAGAAAAAACGTGAAAAAAAAGATTTAAATTAAATAACTCCTAAGCGGTGAACTTTTTTTTGTTTTTTCTTTTACTGAAAATTATATGTAGAGCATATGGCTCTCCATAAACGAGATCTTGTCAGTTTTTATCGTGCGACTCATCGTTATCGCAATTCGAAATAATAAGTAATTCAATTACTTTATTGAATTCTCAGGAAAAAGTAAAATAAACAGTTTAAGCTTCAAAAAGTACAGAGACAAACAGTTAAAAATATTGAATAGAGAAGTAAAAAATCGCATAAAAAAATATCAGTGAGCTCTGCAATACTTGCCTAGAATACATTTCAATTATTTCTGATTGAGATATAGAAATGAAAGTGCTACAGTAGCTCAGTGATTAGAGCGTCGCCTAGAAACACAAAGGTCTTAAGTTCGACACCATCAACAAAAATTTTTTTTATATTTCTTAAAAAATGTACTGTGTGTACTGAAAAAATCATTAAAAAATATTGGGATTGTCAATTAATTTTTACGGTTTAGTTTTTCCATGTGGGACTATCAGGACTACTCCAATAAAAGCATTGGAAGTATAAATGTTTTTCTAAAAGATCTTTATATAAGGGAAACTGCTGCCAAAAAAGTTGTATGACTAAATCAGACTTGCAAGTTCAATAAACTAAACTATGGACTTACAACAATTGTGCCAAGAATGAGTCGCGCAGATTAAGTACACGAAAGCTTCCACAGACTTTGCAAAAAGCATAAAAGCGAAATTTTCACGCTTGAATAATGGGAGAACAAAAATGTTCTTAATGGTTCTATTTTACAAGTATATACGGATGGTTCTAAAATGGATATTGGAACCGGTTGCGGAATTTTCTGCAACGCAATTAATCGCTCAAAATCTGCAAGGCTATCAGATAAGTGTTCAGTATTTGAAGCTAAAATATTTGCGATAGCAGAAGCGGCAAAGTTGATAGCAATGAAGGATATACACAGCTGGATAAAATAATAGGTATTTTTTTTTTCAAAAAAGGATAATAGGTGTGCCCAACAAACTTGGAATTGATTAAAACGCATTTAATATCTTGAATATGTAAACTTCAATACAAGCAAATTTCTTAAAATTCTGTTATGCATTCGTTATTTGAGACAATAGAAGTGTTCGCTTAGTTTCCTGTAAAACTGTCAAATGTGTGAGAGCAAGAACATTATGCTCTTTTCTGGAAAAAAATTTAAAAAGTAAACAAACGCACAAAACTATTTACTTTTCTTGCCCAAAAATAAACGTCAGTGCTTTTTGAGATTTCAGTTGGAAGCAAGTTTTTTTTTTAATCAAATACAATTTCGCAGTTTGTTTGCACATTTCAATAGCAAACATTTTTTTGTTTTGGTTGCAAACACAAATAACTGCACATGGCTTATTTTGCAAATAATTTTGATAAACAGCTGATCTGATTTTGACACACCCCCATATTTTTTCCCGAAAAAATTATTCGGGTAAAAACTAACAAGTTAGTTCAAAGAGAAAGCTCAATTACTCTCTCATTTCCAAGTTTTTTTGCGTAAACGAACGCTTTTCGGGTAAAAACCTGCTAAACTTGTTACTGCCATACCTAAATTGGAGCGTCAGGCGTTGCGTTATTTAACGTTACACAAAAGCGTCAAGCGCCATACCGAAATAAAGAGCGTTGCGTTGAAGTCATTTGTTTGTCAAAATCATATTGTTGTTTCTTTTTTTACTTTTCTGCAGCTTACTTCACTCCATAACGCTTTGTCAAAATTGGAAATTCGTATAGCTCAGCGTTGAGCGTCGGCAATTTCGGTATGCGCCATACAAATCGTATGTACATGAGAAATTTTTGACGGTAAAATAACGCTGACGCTCCAATTTAGGTATGGCAGTTATTTGGGTAAAAACTTTTTGGTAAACGAGCACTCTTAAAGTAATTACATCATTTTCTGCAAATCAAACACGCATTTTCTAACTGACATTTTGCAAATGTTGGAAACGTACAAAAGCTTGGGAAGGAAGCGTACAATATTTGTTTGACTAGAAGAACAAAGCCGAAAATGAAAAAAAAAATATATAAAAAACGCGTAACGCATGTGACATTTGAATGTTTAAAAGCTACTCGTCATTTTGTTTGCACCACTTGGTGGCGACAAATGTTTGCAGTTGGCATAAAGCGAAATTACTTTCAAATGACATTCATTTTAGAATCGTTTGTCTTCTTCTTTATTTTCATTGTGCCATTGTGACAGTTGTCTTTTGCGCGTTTTTTGCTTTTTTTTTTAATGATGATGCGCTTTGTGTTATAAATTCAGTGAAAGCTTGACATAACTTAAAGCTCAAGCAGTTAGGACTGCAGGAACACCACTAGTGGGGTTGCCATTGCAGTGGACACGAAGAAGCAACAGCAAAATGACCGAAAGACCAACTGACTCAGTTGCCAGTGACATCTGTGATATTTTTATGGTTGACATTTATGAAGTGTCTGACGCAGTGCCGCATTTGTGGTTATACGAGTACAAGCAAAATACACTAACCACTGAATAAACGAAAGTCAGTGGGCAGGAATGAAAATAAAGACGAGTGGACAGTTGGAGTTGAGATAACATACTCGTATGTACATAAATGTATGTATATGACATAAAGTGAATTTGGCAACAAACAAAAACATATCCCTTTAATGAGATGAAAAGAAACAAACATACATAAGTTTGGTTTGGTCCCAGTGAGCACTTTTACTCCATAACCAAAATGAATAAATTTCCAAGGAAATATGTTAATTGTTGAGAAAGCCCAAAATCTCTACTTAATGTGCGCTACGCTTATCGATTGTGGGTATGAAACAATAACAAAGCAATAGGAAGCGAATGTGCGCCAGCAACTTTACGATCTCGAATTACAACACAAAGATGAATCTTTACAAAAATTATGTCGTTGTAAGAGTGGAAAGAGTGCGGAGTTTAGCATCTCGACATTAGATGAACCAAATATTATTGTACAAGTTCTATAATCTGTCATTAATATTTGAACCATTATGCTAAAGTGAAAAGAATCCCACTGGTGTTCGTAAATGTTTTTGACTGCACTCTACTACCTTCCCAGTGTGCCAGACGGTTCAAATCTTCGCTTTTTTATCCGTTACTGATCCGTTGGCGGGAGAGATTCCCAAAAAAAAAACGAATCGTTTATTTTTTTGGAATTTCTCCCGCAAACGGATCAGTAACGGATCCGTAACGGGTAAAAAAGCGAAGATATGAACCGTCTGGCACACTGGGTTAGTATTAACCTGATTTTGATACAACGATTTGATATACGATTTTTAAAGGTTTTCTGTGAGCTTGACTTTAGAAACCAAGCTCAGTTTGTAAATCTCGCCATTTTGAGTCCAATGATTTAAAAATTTTAATTTTCATGAAAAATGGATTTATCTGGTCTTGTGTAACTAATCTACCCAAATAGTAAATAGCAGGATATTAGACCGCGTCCTTCATTTATTTTTGTAGCCTAAGGCAGGAAGGATCCAAAAGAAAAAAGAATCATCGCGAAGATGGTTTTAGTCCTGAATCGTGGCATTACAGCGATATCTAGCTTCATTGCGAAGTCTCTCAGCAGCGGCATTTCTGTTGAAACACTTATTCTGATATGGTTCTTCTTTGGACCTGAATGCAATCCTACAAAACGAGCAAAAAAACTTTGAAATATATCTGAATATCTTTTGCAATAAATGTCGTAAATAAAACTCCACAGTCTGCTATATTACAAATAACATCATCACCGTATCATGCCGTAAAGAAACAGCATTGGCTTTGCATCATCAGTAGCTGAATTTACAAAAATGTCTACTCAATCAAGAAACTTTCAATAAATCTAAGCGCAAAGTCAATTTCATCGTCATCTGTAGCAAAAACCGAGAACACAAAAACCTTTGCGAACGAAATGACAAAATAAATCACAAAAATGTCGCCCAAGGCAATTTGGACGAGAACAGAAAACGAAACTAGAAAGAGTGTTACCTTTTGCCATGGCAAAAATCAAATACCCTACACAGCATTAACAATGGAAATAACGTGAAAATCTTTAGCAAAAAAATCACACGGCAATGTATTGTTTTGAAATATATGCTTGCAGAGGAAGCTCCGCTGAATCTTGTCCAAACTTGGCTAAATTCTATGCAAAGCTTTGCATTTGATACTCATTGTTTCATATTAGAGTAGGCTGACCAACCATTTCGGATTTTTTTTCCAAATCAGTTCAGTTTTTGTCCATGGCTATCACGACTTTTTCTATACGTAACAAATTGAAGGATAAAGTGATTGTAACCTGTGTGTAGGGTATTAAAATGAACAAACATCAAACTGCACTACATTGGTCAAAAACTTTCATCAAAGCAATGGCAGCTGAAACAACGCCAGCAAATCAACGACAAAACATTCTGTCAGTACAAGAGAGCATGTACTCGTATAATGGAATAAAGACCGCCAATGTAGTAACGCAGCAAACACGCATAAATGTCAAAGACCAAATTACGTCGTAATTCATAATCACAATCAACCGTATAGATGATGTTACCTATATATCCATATGTACAAATTATGACTTTTTCTTTTCGAACATTCTTGAAAATTCATAATGTCGATTCACTTTGTCTGTGGAAAATTTGTAGCTCTCATTATTCTGAAAACTGATCAGACGATATGCTGGAAGATTTTTTAGTTCAAATTTAAAAAGTAATGCACATTTTCTCCAGAAAAAGTGATTTTTAGGTGCAAATTCAAACATTTCGGCCACAGAAGAATTTAATAAATTGAAGCAAGAGCATATGGGAATGAAATCCAAACAAACCGATTTTAACAAATTTGTACGGAGAAATGAAAGTTTTAAAATATGCGTTTGAAAAAATTTCCACCAAGCAATAATAATAATATCTAGAATAGATCTGTAATTTTTCATCCGATCTTGGTCCAAATCAGCTCAAAATTTTCGTTTTAAAAATTGTTGTTGATAAAAATAATAAAACCTCTACCTTTTTTATTTGTTGGGTCCAAAAAATGGTTAAGAGGGTTGAGGAAAGATTCTGCAAATCATCCAAATACGAAACTTCTTTATACCTGGGATTAAGCTCGCTGGTGTGCAAGGTTCTTCCAAATGATCACAGCAGTTCAGTTTTGCTTTGATTCTTTATTGATTTAATATTTATTTCCAAGTTCCTAGCTAATTCTGTTTCCCTGGCTGATCATCAACGTCCCTAAGGAAAGTACTAGCCCTAACTTTTGCTTATAGTCTAACTACTCCGTTTGACAAGGACCTCACAGGCTCGAGAAAACTTTTAAGGTTCACGCATTCCTGTGAAGCTTGATCCAACGGTTCTACGTCCTGACTTCACTTTCTTAGATTTAAACTACTCCGTTTGACAAGGTCCTCACAGGATCGAAAAAACTTTTTAGGGTCACGTATTCCTGTGATGGTTGGTCCAACGGTTCTATTGTCTTTGCTTCTTGTATTAATTATAAACTACTCCGTTTGACAAGGTCCTCACAAGATCGGGAAGACGTCATGTATTCCTGTGAAGCTAGTGGTTCTACAACCTACTCTCGCTATCTTAGCAGTACTATGAATGTTTTTGCTTGAATAATGTCCTGGATCACGCTTGCAATGGTATTTCGTAGCTCATTGTACTTCTTGACACACTGTTGTAACTCAGCTTCACTCTGATGTTGCTTATTAACTTTCACCGATCCTTGTTGATCCCGTAGCACTTACTTAGATGACTGAATTTCTCTGATATTGTAGAATATCTATTTCGACTGCTCCTTACTGATCCTGCAGCACTTTGTATGTTTCTAGATTCACTGATCTTTTAGGATTTAGATGATTTATTTTCTCTTTAGCACTTTGTATGTTTGTAGTTGCACTGATCCTTATTGATTCTTCGATATTTTGAATTTTTTGTCACCTTCACTTAATTCACTAGATTTCAGTGTTTGATCATTCCAACGAGTTTTTCAAATGAACAGATCAAATGAAGTTACCCAAGGGGAAAAGAAGTGATATATCGGGGTATTAAATTTGTATAGTAAGCAAATGTTGTCCAAACAGAATTTGACATTCGAATGCTCCTACAGCCTTACATATAATCATTGTGTAATCAGTTTCAATTCAATTAAACAAAAGTAAATACCCCGCAAACCAAACCTTACGACTTTTTCGGAATTCCGACTCAGTCGAAACAAAGTCGGAATTCGAAAGTTCGAAATTTCTTTACGCATTCGTAACTATTTCCTAACGTTGCGTCGTAATAATTTTTTAAAATTTTTCGTTCCGACATTTCGTTACGATTTCTTAACTATTTCGTAAAGATTTGTCGTATCAATTTTTCTTTCGACTTGTCGAAACAAAGTCGAAACTCTTCCGACATTCCGTTACAAAATCGTGTCAACCCTCTCATACAAAATTCGTAAAGATTTCGTTACGAATTCGGTACCGAAATCGGAAAAATTTAGCGAGTGATATGAAAAAATGAAGAATAAATAATTAAAAAAAAAATAAAAATTAAAGCAAAAAAAAAATAAAAAAAGTAAAAAAAATCACCCGGGCTGGGTTCGAACCCATGTTGTTCTTACTGCATTATTTTATTACCTTTAATTTGATGTCATGAACGTTAAGATGGCCCATTTAGTTAACTAGATTTATATGATTAAATAAGGTTATCTTTTTGCACCCACCCTCTAAAAAACATGAAAGGGGAGATTTCTCGAAAACGAAAAAATTTTTTTTACACCTCTCACCGAGTCATTTTACAGAAGAATTTTATAGTGGGAGTCACATCACATTTTGGCAGTTAACTAGTGTTATTGATGAAAGGGTTACCATACTATATCCAAATGTAGGTTATATTAATACGCATGACAAAAATTTGTCATACCTTTTTTATTATGTTAAAAATCCTGCACGACTTTGAATTATACACTTTTAGAAAGGTATTTGTGTGTAAATGTGCACAGAGTAAAAACTATTTTAATAAATATTTTATCATTAAACCATTAAATTCGCGGTCACATACAGAGAAAAGAGGATACAGCATAAAGAGAAAGACAAAAAGTTGACTGCCAAAGACTTCATGTTTTTTGTTCTCTTTTCATTTCAAATTTGTCATTGTACCAGGGATGATAAACAAGCTTTTCTATTTTGTACCAAATAGCAAAAACAGTACTAAAACTGTCCAAAAAGTACTAACATTATTTGTGTTCAAATTTTGACCATTGTGCGATTCTAGTATATATAAATACGAAACCGAATGTCAAAATATTATGAATACCCAATAAATATTTAAAAGTGGGGTATTTGCTACAAAATAATCCACCAAATCAGAAGACATCAAGAAGCATTTCGTCAGATACCAGCTGGTGGGTGGTGCGTATATTAGTCAACGTGTGTGTGAGTATGCGAGAAACACATATGTATGTGAACGTCAAACAACAACAAAGACTGCAGCCAACTTTATGAATATAAATTTGACACTTGCGTCAAGCGTACGCATGCACACGCACACACATATTTGGCATACATGCAGCAAAAGTCATTGGGTCAATTTTACCACTTGGCCCGTTTCGTAAACACTTTTCGCCATTAACGCAGTCAATCGTCAAACATTTCATTCACTCAGTCATTCATTCACTCACTCACAATCAGTCGTTTTTTGCCGCACTGCGTAAGTGCGCGCTGTTAAAGTGCAGCTGTCAAGTGCAGCGTCAGTGAACTCACACACACATAAATGGAAACTTGAGCTGCACAACTGAAGTCCTTCTACTTTGTATTGAGCGCAGGTCCTTGGTATGGCTTTGATTTGTTAAGTTTTTTTACACATATTTTTTTTTTTTCGATATTTCATTTAAAATCGAAACTGAATTCGAGTGAATTGAAGGAAGAATTTTTTATGGAGGTTATTAAAGTACTTTTTTTATAGATAGATGATTTATACATTTGAAGCAATTAACCTTATTCACTTTAAATGATACTTAAACACCTTGAAGAACCAAGCTCTTTAATTTAAATCAAATATACACTGAAAAAAACGAAAAAGCTTTTCAACTTTGCTTACATGTAAGCAGTCAAATTTGTATTGCAAAAGTGGGCATGGCATTTATTTGGGTACACACACTTTTTGATCAGAATATGGTTTTCATTTACGGCACCTACACGGAGTAAAAAAAATTGTTCGTACTAGTTTATTTCTAGTAAAATTTACTAGAATTTCATGGCAATATAAAATAAATTTTACCTTACTGCCATACCTAAATTGGAGCGTTAGTCGAGCGTCAGCGTAATTTAACCGTCTCTGTTTCGGTTTGCTCCATATAAATTGTATGGACATGAAAAAGGCAGAGATGGTTGAATACGCCTGATGCTCCAATTAAGGTATAGCAGTTACTGTTTAAGTAAATTTAGAATTTTCGAATACCCTTACAGTATAGTAATTTTTAAGAAAAAATTCAAGTCGTATTTACCTTACTGTAAAGTCTAAAAAAAAAAAAGAGCTCTATGAGACCGTCCGTGTGATGGATAAAAAAGTTTTTACTTACAATTACAAATTTTTTAGACCTCTACACCACTAACCCATAAGTTAAAGAGGCATACAATTTGTATATTAAGCAAAAATCTGTCCAAACATAAATATTTTTCAATTAATAAAAGCAAATTGTGATAATCAATAAATTTTTTACTAGAATAATAAAGTAAAAATGGTAGGGGAAAGTGGGGTATCGTGGGCCATGGGGAATCGTGAGCCACCGCCACCTTTTGGCAGTATGTCGAGATAAATAGTTAAATGCAACTGTAATCGTTTTCTCTTAGCCTCAACTTATTTTTACATTGGTTGTTGACAAACGTACGCGTTTTATTTGCTTTGTACAATACTCGCCCAAAAAAAAGTATCTGCAAAACTTTTTTTGCGTGTTTGATTTCCATCATTCTTGGACGAATTGCTACGACAAAACACAGGTAAATATGTTTTTTATTATCGTTAGACCTTTGCCTTTCAACATACAAAAGTAATTTCGCATGACACTGCAACAAGTCAATTACACGCCGTTGTTTTGCAAAAAGTAGCTTGTGGGGAATCGTGAGCCACTTCGTGGGCCACCCGTGTTTTGACAGTTTTCGTATCAATACACATTTGTATGTTGTGTTTATGATGTTTTGTGCAAAATGGAGGCTGTGAATCAATAAATAAAACAATAAATACATATTTTGTATCAATTTTCCTATTTCTTTGTTAACGTATCTGATTGTTCGTGCATAACCCTTCTTCTTCATTTTGTCGATTAAAATAACTTTACTTGTCATTTCAACTAATTCAATAAAGTTTTGCATCATAATTGTTTGATTTTTACTTAATTACGGCGGTGGCCCACGATTCCCCACCATTTTTGAAAATCGAAAAAACACTAATTTTTTTCAAACCACGAAAAGTCGGAAAAAACAAAAGAATTGTTAGAAAGTGTAATAGTCAAAAGTTACCTAACTTCATGTAGAATAACATACCATATTACAATTTGCAAAATTTTTTTATTTTTTTGAAGATATTTAACAAAATAAAAACGTGGCCCACGATTCCCCATCTTCCCCTAATATATAAATATATCATATTAAACTAGGGGTAAAAAGAAAATTATTTTCTCCAAGTGTTTTATCACATTCTCACATACACACACACACACACCATCATAAATTCTTTGCTCACCACAAACAGTTTAAAAATTTAAATTTGAAGTTTGATCGATACTCGTTTATTGAGAGGCTCCTCTGGCAGCCACTTTTTCCATTTGTTCGTCTCCTCCCCGAATATCCTTAGCATACTAATTCTTCTCCCTAAATGGGCATTTTCTAAGCACCACAAAACCATTAACACATACATACATGCATATATTTTAACAGCACTTTAGCATTTGGCATTAGGGTTCGGTCACTGTGCAATTCCGCACAGAGTAAAATGAAAGACGCGTCTCATTTGTTTAACTTCTGGCAAAGTGAAAAGTAGTGCCAATGTGTGCTTTTCTGTCCTAGAAATCCAACTTAATTACGGATAACTGCTTTTTTTGTTGGGAATTCTCAAAATGTGTGATACTTTTGGCTTAGATATCGCAGATGAAGTGCCCACAACTTCAAGGCAAATGCGTGATACAAGTGATGGACGCCTTGAACGCATTGCTTCGTATACGTTAACGACGTTACGTTTAAAACAGGACAAATGGCAGAAAATGATGGCGACAGACGCATTTCGAGTAAGTAAAAAACAAAAACTTTTAATTTTCAACATGGCATATGCAGCCATACCATGTCTAATGCAACAAGATTTGCATTGACCATCTCGGAAATTGCTGAAATTTAGTATGAGGTATCGGTAAAGGCCAAAACCAATAAAAAGCCAAAAAAAAAAAAAAATTTATTCTTCTTTTTAAGAAGGTCGAAAAAGTTTTTATTAAAATAATTTAGTGGTACATTATATTAAAAGTACTTGAGATAACACTCTTTGCCAAGTATCTACCAAAAACTTATCTTGTACATATTGCCTGATTTAATACCTTACTGAAATTAGGGATAATTTTCTAAAGCAGTATTTGTCATTATTTACCGATTTTGTCGCTTTTCCACGCCCCAAAATCCATGGAATATCAGTGTCCACTTCACGCCGGACAGCTCTGCTTCGAGATCTAATGCCCCCAAAGGCACTTTTTCTAGAGCATGCCAGACTGGCATCTGGATGAAAGATGAGGACTATTTTAGAAATCTGTAATTTTTGGAAAACACATCCGGTTGTAAGCAATTTCACATTCAAAGATCCAAAGCCAATAGTCACACTCGAAAGAGTTCACTGAGCTATTGACTCTTGTGATACCAATATCATTTTTATTTTTCAAACTTCGTTGTAAGCTAAGACTTACTCTACCAGTTTAAATAGTTCCATTCGCTTTGGATCTGGTTGCATAAAGGACGTTTTAGTAAGTAAAATGGAAATTCTCGAGACAAAAAAAACTCACTTGGCCAGTTTTTATATGCCCAAAAAAGGCTCTGGATGGATTTAAATGAAACATTGCACACAGATAGTTTCAACCGACGCAAGTAACTCGTTTCCCTTACGATGAACTATCGATTTTTACATGGGCTTGTCATTGGAGCAAGTCAATTGTCCTGCTCTGCATTCGTTGTAACTAGTTACAAACTAATCTTTTGTGTCAATTGTCCTACGACACATTTCTTGTACCTAGTTACAGATTAACCCTTGCAAATTAGTTTGTGTCAAATGTCTTGTGAGACATTCGCTTCGAGTAGTTTCAAACTAGTTTGCTGGCAGTAAGATTGTGTCAATTGACACGCGATTCATTTGCTTGGATAAGTTTCATACCAATTCTTGAAAATTGGTTTCTGTCAATAGTCGAGCTAAATTTCCTTTGGACTAGTTCCGGACTAAACATAAGGTGCAGTTGGTCAAGTATACTTTTTCTTAATGATTTAGCTATTTTAAACAAAACTGTGTTTTTAGTTTAGTGCTTGTAAGTGCGAAAAACGGGTTTTTCAAAAATGTTTGAAGTTATTTCACTTCAACAGAAGAACCTCTAGCTCATTTTCGTTTATACCATCAGAAAGAAGTTTTAAGTTTTTCTTTAAAATTTACCATTTTAAAGTTATTAATAGGATGCTTTTTCTAGATATCAGCTATCGATTTAGTCTGTACTAAGGACAGAGCAATATTTGTATGAAAGCCAATGTCTCGAATAAGAAGCGTGCTACTGAAAACTACATTTACTTCTTTCATGCTGGTAAAAGCAAAAATGAGTTAAAGAGTTTCCGATTGCTGTGAGACATTTTCAAATACTTACGTTAAAAAACACAGTTTTTCGCACTTTAACACAAAGATATTCAAAATCCTAATAGAAAAGCAAATTAAGAAGACGTGTGTTCCAGTTTTATTCTGTTTATTTACTTACAAAAATAAAACTTTTACAGTCCAAAGTAAATGATGTGAGCCTAGAAAAATGAGGAACATCTTTAAGGAGAGAAACATAACGTTCAAATCAAATAAAGGCTTAGAATCTTTCCTTTAAAAGTTGAATAAAAACCTCCAAGTTAATTTTTCAATCTTTTGATTAATAAAAACATAAAGCAACAAATTCAGAGGTGACATGTCATTATTTTTATGATAAACAAAGTATTTGGTGCAGGCCGCATCCTTTCGGAGTACTTACGAGTGACTCTCTCTGCATTCGCTTGGAATAGTTGCGAATGTCACCTGCTGCATTCGCTTGAAGTAGTTGCGAGTCAGTTACTTGAACTAGTTTAGGATGACTTTGGAATTAAAACATAGCAATTAGTTCCCTCCACAAATTCGCTTGGAGTAGTTGCAGGTGCATCCATTGAAGTTAGTTGAATAATAGGATTAGTTTGAAACTAGTTTGGAACCAGAACATTCATATAGACTAACTCGCACCTTCCTACAGGGATGTTTGAAGAATTGTCAACGTGACGTGGATGGGACAAAAAAACAATGTAGGGAAAATATAAAAAAAGTCTGTTATTGTACATTTTATTGAGATTGAATGTGTAATGCAACAAAAATAATTTTAAGTGCTGGAATTTAAAAACTGCAAAAATATGCATTACTAAGCATGCTCCCGTAAAATATGCTAAACACCGGAAAAATTTCCATTTTATGCAAAATAAGCTTGTTCAAGCAAAAGCTTAGATTTGAGAGCCCTAGTGATTACCAAAAAATCATTAAAAAAGTCCGCGGGATAATTCTCACTGATCAACGAATAAAAGTTCACGATGCAGGCCCGGCGTTAGGAAATAACGCCCAAGGAAATAACGCCCAAAAAATAAACGAAATAACGCCCAAATTATTTTCATATAAATTTGGGCGATAATCGTTTTGGAAATAACGCCCAACAATTTGGGCTTTATTTCGTTTTTTTTGGGCGTTATTTCCTTTTTTTTTTAAAAAAACGAAATAACGCCCAAAAAAAAAACGAAATAACGCCCAAAAAATAAAATGACGTAATAACGCCCAAAATAAAAAACGAAATAACGCCCAAAATATATGAAATAACGCCCAAAATCAAAAACGAAATAACGCCCAAATTATTTTCATATAAATTTGGGCGATAATCATTTTGGAAATAACGCCCAAAATTTATTTGTATGAAAATAATTTGGGCGTTATTTCGTTTTTCGTTTTTGGGCGTTATTTCATTTTTTAAAAATAAAACGAAATAACGCCCAAAAAAACGAAATAAAGCCCAAATTTTTGGGCGTTATTTCCAAAATGATTATCGCCCAAATTTATATGAAAATAATTTGGGCGTTATTTCGTTTTTGTTTTTGGTCGTTATTTCATATTTTTTGGGCGTTATTACGTCAATTTATTTTTGGGCGTTATTTCGTTTTTTTTTTTTTTGGGCGTTATTTCCTTGGGCGTTATTTCCTAACGCCTGCAGGCCCCATGGGTATATAAACGGGGACAATTATTAATTAAAACATTGACTACAATACAATCAAGCGAATGCGACTTTCAACTCCGGAACTGTAGTTGAAGATATTGAGACGAAGTGTGGGTCGAGTTGTCTATGGGTTCTCGATACATTATTTTGCAGCGGAAAAAATGTATGAAATGAAAAGTTAATCAGTGAGAGACAGGCGTATTTTGTAGAGCTCGAGAGTTCCCATTTTTTGGATGGGTTAAAAAATTAAGTTTTCACTCCTTTCTTAACTACACCCTTGTCTTCACGTTTCACATTGGTTTGCATAAATATTCAACCAAATCCAACAACAAAAATTTATTTGGAGGTTTTTGGGGTCACTGATTAAGAATCTGATATTAAATTTTTAACAAAATGGCGGTTTCGAAATGGCAAAAACAACACTTGCACAATTTGTATATCTTATTTAAAAATTTATTTTAAAACTTTAACTTCGGCAGAGTTGTTTGCAATGGTAAATTGGTCTACATAAAAATGAGCCTTAGATTCCTTTATCATGCAGTGAAAGCTGTATAATAATGTACAAATTTAATGATTTCGAGCGAACAACACATATTGACACATGGCAAACAATATGAGTTAAATTTTCCTCTGGGAGCCTCAGAAAAGTTCGTATCAAACAAAAAAGGCTAAAAAAGGCATCTCAATTTTTTTATATGTGTTAGAAAAGGTTTTAATCTGCTTAAACCAAAAAAGTCTTGGCGGTATGATGCGGTATAAATTAGTTCTCGGGTTTTTTCATAACCACTGCTAACTGATTTTTTGAAATAATTTGATTTTAAGTATTTCACAATTATCAAAAAAGTATAACTTTTTGCATGTTTTGAGCTTAAATGTTCAATAGTGCTCTCTTTAACGAAGATATTTTCTTTTCAAACATTCAAATCGGTTCAGTTTTACAGGAACCACCCAATTTTTACTGTGAACGCTTAATTTTTACTTTCAACTCACAGAATTTTGCGTCTGAGAAGCGTACTTTTGGAGAGATCCCAAGAGTGTTGTAGAAATACCTGGATCTATCTTATCGATTTTTTGAGGTCTTTGAATATCAGTTAGACAATACAGCCCACAAAAAGTTAATTTAAAACAACTTTTTTTTCGATTTTTGGCCAGTTTTTAAGGATTTTGAACCAGTGTGTGCGTTTTCGAAAAGTTTGCGTCCAGAAAAGTTTTTCATTCACCAGCAAACTAAACAACAAAATAAAACTATTTTTTTTTGCTGGTGCACAGTATTTTTTTTTCACAACTGCACTTGACTACTTAACTCCAAAAAGCCCTTAAGACCCAGTCAAAGATTTCTTTTTCTTTTTTTTTTTTTTTGTGGTGCACAATTCCTTTGGTTTTTTATTTGCTTTTCAATTAAGAAGCTTTCGCTCAAATTATAAACTCCAATTTCAAACTTAATTTACTGCTTTTAACCCATGGCACTCTAATGTACACAAACTAACACACGAACATAAACAACCACATTCTTTTAAAATACCCAGTTGGACTGAACTCCGGGCTAGCGGTAATGATAACACAGGACCACAAAAAAAAAAAGTCCTGTAGTAGAAAGTTGAGGTACCATACGGTATGGTTTTCAATGTGCTAAAAACGAATCCGAGGTCAGAATTTAGCCATCACCCTCAGATTTTGAGATATCCCTGCTTAAAGTTGCAGAAGCACTGTTTTCAGGCTTATGGTGTAGTTCCAGGAAATGTGGTAGTTCCATTTTTTCAATGACATCGAATAGCCACAATCTTCCTTATAAAACTCTGCCTTCAAACTTTTCCGATTGGACTCTTACTTTCAGAGCTATCTTACTTTGAAGTAAAGGGTTATCATTTTTATGTGTTAAATGGATTTTACGCTACAAATATATTGTACTGCCTTGTATGGGGGTTGAGATACGTTTACTTCAAACGGTGATATCTCGGGAAGTAAAAGTCCAATCAAAAAAATTAGAATGTATAGTTCTATAAGGAAGATTATGGCTTTTCGATTCCATTGAAAATATGGAACTACATCGTTTCCTGGAACTGCACCATAAGCCTGAAAACAGTGCTTCCTGCAACTTTAAGCAAGGATATCTCAAAATCTGAGGGTGATGGCTAAATTCTGACCTCGGATTCGTTTTAAGCACATTGAAAACCATACCGTATGGTACCTCAACTTTCTACTGCAGGATTTTTTTTTGTGGTCCTGTGTAATACATTTGACTAGCTAAGCAGGAATTGTTGCATTGACAACTTCTTCTAATTTTTTTTAACAAAGTGACAAAACAACATGGTTGTCACTCTTTTTTAAAAATCGATTAATAATAGCTGTGTTTCTGAGAAACGTATGGAAAAGCAATAGCAAATGTGCTTAAATTAACACAGATAAATAAGTGTGCTTCCCAGTGTGCCAGACGGTTCATATCCCCTCTTTTTACCCGTTACGGATCCGTTACTGATCCGTTTGCGGAAGAAATTCCAAAAAAAAAATGATTGGTTTTTTTTTGGGAATCTCTCCTGCCAGCCAACGGATCAGGAACGGATAAAATAGCGAAGATTTGAACCGTCTGGCACACTGGGTTAGGACAATTACAGATAAATTGTCGTCAAAAATACAGCTAAAGAATAATCGTATGTGTCAGAATACAGCGAGAGTACGTGAAACCATTTGTATAATATTATTGTTTTTCAACCAACTTTGCAGAGTATAGGTCTTGCCCGAATGCCTCATGTCATAATGCTTACAACCTGGCTTACCAAGTAAGGTGGAAGGTAAGCATGTTTAAATGAAATAAATTAATAATTCACACTGCCCACCAGCTCCCATTCCTCGTAACTTACAAAATGATCACAATCCGAATTTGCTATAAAAGCAAGGTAGGCAGTTAACAGTAGTGCCATTTAGAACAGGTTCCTCTAAGTTCCCAAAGGGAAAAGAATTGCTTCAAAAACCCTTCCGAAGTGTTTCTTTTCCACCAATAAGCGCTTCTGCTCCGTAGGAACTATTCTTTCTTTTTAACCTTGCATGGTATAGGATGTAAGCGCACTTAAGCTTACCGCAGCCTTACTACAAAAGGCCTTTTGAAGCGGTTATTTGTAATGCTGCGGTAAGCGTTTTTTCAATAAAATTTTAAAAAAATTAAAAACTGGCAGCACCAGGATTTAAATCCACGACCGTCCCGTGTGATAGATAGAAACAGATTATTTTTACTTACATTTACCAACTCATTAGACCACTACACCAATGCACGATGACATGAAGAGGTATTAAATTTGTATGTTAAGCAGATGTTGTCCAAACAGAATTTGACATGCGAATGCACCTACAGCCTTACATAGAATCATTTAATTCACTTTAACAAAAGTAAATAAATAAGAGAAAGGAAAATAGAGAAGTGAAATAAAAAAAAAGTTGAATAAAAAAAATTACATGGAATCATTGTGTAATCAATTTCAATTCTATTAAACAAAAGTGAATTAATAAGAGAAAGGAAAATAGAAAAGTGAAATAAAAGATGCTAAATAAAAAATATTTTAATAAAGCAAAAAAAAAATAAGTAAAAAAAAAAATCACCCGGTCTAGGTTCGAACCCGTGTTGTTCTTACTGCAGCCTTATAAAAAATCATTGTGATTGTTCTTCTAAATGTCTATGGGAACAAGCACTTTTGAAGTGCTTGGATCAGAAGCGCTAGGAATTTTTCCTCTTGGGTAGCAACCGGGTACACACATACATACAAACGTACGACTGCAAAATACAACATCATTATTTACAAGTAAATTAAAAGTTTTTGTTCTTCATTTAAGCCAACAAAAGCTGAGCTGAATGCTCGATAATAAATAATAATAAATGTTTTTCGGAACTGTGTTCAACAATTTCGCTGTACAACTTCGCCGAACACAATTGCCACGCCCCCTGCCCCCACCATACAAAACGCACACACACAAATACAAATATGTACATGAAACAACCCACTAACATAAAGACATAAGTACAGAATGCTTTAAACGGGGTGAAGTCAGAACGAACTATCGAATAAAGTACAAGAAATTAAAGCCAAAAGAGAGAAGTGGAAATATCAAAAATAAAAGAAACGGAATAATTGCAAAGAGCAATAAAGTTTTAATCTCATGAACACAAGTTTCGACAAATGCAACCAACTCAACGCAAAGTGCGAGTTGTGAGAAAGCGCAGTGAAAAAGGAGGAATTTAGACGAAATATGAAGGAGTTTTTCTTGTTTTTTACTTATTTGGGTGCTGATCGAATGCAAGTGAAGGGAGGGAGTGGAGTGGCTAAAACAAAACTGAAGATGTTTGAAACTTTGTTAGGTTTTAAGTTAACAAAAGCATTGGGAAAACAGTAGTAGATAGAGCGCATGAATTTGTAGTAATTTTGATTAAAATTCTTTGTGTTGACTTCGAAGTAGAGTTGCTTGTTTTAGCTGTCCGAAAGTATTTAAATAAAAACATCAAAAATGGTAAATAAAATTATACTTGAAAATGAATTAAGTTTTCTTTGGTAAAAAATTATAAAATTAATAATAAATAGTTTTTTTTTTCAAAAAAATTAAATTTTTTTGTTCTTGAATTTCACAAAATCAATAAATAAAAGGAATACCAGCACATGCCTGGAAATTAACAATTTTTTCCATTCTCAAATTACACGGAGAAAAAAATAGTTTATATTACTTTATTTGTAGACAATTTTACTAGAATTTCAAGTCGATATAGTGACAACTCCCCACTTAAATAAATTGAACCTTACTCTTTTAGTGAACACAATACCTATACTAATTTAGGCGTTATTTACCTTACCGTAAAGTTCAAAAAAAAAACGCACTGACCGCACTAGCATTTGAACCCGGGGTCCGTCCGTGTGATGGATAGAAAAATATTAGTTTTACTTACAATCACAAACTTGTTAGACCTCTACACCACTAACCTATATGATGAAAGGGTATAAAATTTGTATTTAAGCAAATGTCTGTCCAAACATAAATATTTTTAATAGAATTGCGCATAGGAAAATTTAGGCAATTTACAGTGTATATTACTTTTTTATTTCATTATATTTAATTTATAACACTGTAAAACAATTTTAAGTTTTTTCCAAAATAACAAAATTCTGACAATGGAATTTGGTAAAAGGTACCAACAAAAATATGCGTGTTACGGCGTTCCGGATAAAATGTTCCCCATTTTAACGCATTCTTGTGTTAAATCGACGTATTCAACTATACAAACCTTACATCTGAGGTGTATTTTTGTAGAAAACTTTAACCTTCTATTCTCCCCCTCATATGAGTCACTTTTACCCTTTTTTAAAAAGGTACAAAAACTACACCTAAAACAGGGAATATGGAGACAATGTGTACCACAGAAATATATGCTATAAAAATTTCACCACTAGTCACTGATCACTAAAAAGTCAAAATTTCATTGCGACAGCCAAAAAATCGTCAAAACCCATAACCCCTCTCATATTGGATTTTTATTTACATTTTTTACGCACTATTCTTAAGATTTAAGCTTTTGTGAAATTTTTTGTAAAATGTTTTTGTGGAACATTTTAACCCATTATAGCCCAGTGTTTATATACATATATAACCCAGTGTTTAGAAAATGGATCAACCGTATTAGTAGGTATACGTAATGTTTCCCTTCTAGCCCTAGTGTTATCGTCTTTTCCATATCTTCGTCCAGTTCGAGTCACTCTTTCTTTTTCGTTGTGCTCCAATCCTACATGCATATATATATTTTTCTATTTACATATATCCACTAGGCCCTTAATAGGCGTTGTAAATGTTTGGATAGAATTATTGCACTCTTATTGAACTTTTCGTTTGATTTTACAAACTGAATCAGTTATAGAAATACTTTATTATAAAATTGTATCCTTATTAACGGATACCCTTTAAACAAAAACAAACGCTGGTGATGTCTGATTATCTTAACGTGATGACTTTTGCCGACTCATAAAAACACTCCTGCCGCCTACCATCAAACTTTTATTAACTTCCCTACGAACAATGCCACATCAACTTCTAATATAAAATTTGCAATTTTCCAGTTCATTGTCTTAGACTGGCTGAATAATCCACAACGACGTTTGCTTGTTATGACATTACATCCGGGTGGCCACTTGATACCCAAAAATAGCGTCAACGATTTTTACAATAACAACAACTACGTAAATACCATACATGCTGGTGGTGGTGTTGTACTACCACCGCTACCAATAGCTGGAACAACAGCAACGAATCTAAATATCGAAACAGCAACATCGCATGAGGCAGCGGCTATCGATGATGGCACAGGAGCTGGGCATGTTGGTGGTGGCGGCGGCGGCACAGTCACTTCGTTTAGCACTAACACCACTAATGCGGCTGTCGCTGCTGTCACCGCTACTGCGACTAGTGTGGCCGCTGCGCTGTTGGTACCACTGCCTCCACCATCGAGCAGTTTTTCCACACTCGATGGGGTACCACGTGGTAAGTGCGCTTTTTTCGTACGATGCCAATTGGGAGACATCGCACTGACAGCGTCAAATTTCTCAACGCAAATTCTGGTTGGTGATCTGCCGGTGCACAGCAAAATTGAAACTCTGGCGATAGTCTTTGATGAGATTTATTTTCCGTTGTTGGAGAATCCGTTCAATCGGAAGTTATGGCCAGAAATTGTTGCTAAGGATTTGCATGTACGCATGAAGGAAGTGAGGAATACGCTGGCTGAGGTAAGTGTTTGGGGGAAATTATGAAAATGGAAATGTATGAATTGGGTAGGTTAGTCTCACTTAACAATGAAACTAAGCAACACTAAAGTGATACGGGGTGTAGCAAATAAAAAAACACAAAAGTTTTTTTGAATGATTTTTGTGTGTGTGGTCTTGGTCTTGGTCTTGGTCTTGGTCTTGGTCTTGGTCTTGGTCTTGGTCTTGGTCTTGGTCTTGGTCTTGGTCTTGGTCTTGGTCTTGGTCTTGGTCTTGGTCTTGGTCTTGGTCTTGGTCTTGGTCTTGGTCTTGGTCTTGGTCTTGGTCTTGGTCTTGGTCTTGGTCTTGGTCTTGGTCTTGGTCTTGGTCTTGGTCTTGGTCTTGGTCTTGGTCTTGGTCTTGGTCTTGGTCTTGGTCTTGGTCTTGGTCTTGGTCTTGGTCTTGGTCTTGGTCTTGGTCTTGGTCTTGGTCTTGGTCTTGGTCTTGGTCTTGGTCTTGGTCTTGGTCTTGGTCTTGGTCTTGGTCTTGGTCTTGGTCTTGGTCTTGGTCTTGGTCTTGGTCTTGGTCTTGGTCTTGGTCTTGGTCTTGGTCTTGGTCTTGGTCTTGGTCTTGGTCTTGGTCTTGGTCTTGGTCTTGGTCTTGGTCTTGGTCTTGGTCTTGGTCTTGGTCTTGGTCTTGGTCTTGGTCTTGGTCTTGGTCTTGGTCTTGGTCTTGGTCTTGGTCTTGGTCTTGGTCTTGGTCTTGGTCTTGGTCTTGGTCTTGGTCTTGGTCTTGGTCTTGGTCTTGGTCTTGGTCTTGGTCTTGGTCTTGGTCTTGGTCTTGGTCTTGGTCTTGGTCTTGGTCTTGGTCTTGGTCTTGGTCTTGGTCTTGGTCTTGGTCTTGGTCTTGGTCTTGGTCTTGGTCTTGGTCTTGGTCTTGGTCTTGGTCTTGGTCTTGGTCTTGGTCTTGGTCTTGGTCTTGGTCTTGGTCTTGGTCTTGGTCTTGGTCTTGGTCTTGGTCTTGGTCTTGGTCTTGGTCTTGGTCTTGGTCTTGGTCTTGGTCTTGGTCTTGGTCTTGGTCTTGGTCTTGGTCTTGGTCTTGGTCTTGGTCTTGGTCTTGGTCTTGGTCTTGGTCTTGGTCTTGGTCTTGGTCTTGGTCTTGGTCTTGGTCTTGGTCTTGGTCTTGGTCTTGGTCTTGGTCTTGGTCTCTGTCTTGGTCTTGGTCTTGGTCTTGGTCTTGGTCTTGGTCTTGGTCTTGGTCTTGGTCTTGGTCTTGGTCTTGGTCTTGGTCTTGGTCTTGGTCTTGGTCTTGGTCTTGGTCTTGGTCTTGGTCTTGGTCTTGGTCTTGGTCTTGGTCTTGGTCTTGGTCTTGGTCTTGGTCTTGGTCTTGGTCTTGGTCTTGGTCTTGGTCTTGGTCTTGGTCTTGGTCTTGGTCTTGGTCTTGGTCTTGGTCTTGGTCTATGCAAGTACTATCTTGGTCTTAGCAAGTACTATTTTGGTGTTGAAGTTCTATCTTTGTTTTAAAAAATTTACCTTGGTCAGGTGTTTTTTTTTTATTTCTTCTGTGATCTAGGGCTCAAGCCCAATACTGATTTTGCTCATTACTAAAAATTACACATACTTAGTATTTTTTACACCACCCTAATCGTCACGTGTAAGCAACACACTAGAATGTATGCGTAACCCTAGTTAATCTAATACACCGAATTCGAATGCTTTTATGCAGCAGCAGTAGACCAAAATTGTTTCTTCATTTCATACCCAGGCTTTTTGCCTAATTGGCAAAAGTTTATCCAATTTTGTTTGTGTTTTTGTTGTTGTTGTTGTTGTTGTTTTTTTTAACATCACCCATTCGGATCCGTACCACTTCGAGTTTATTACAACTGTACTTTTGTTGTTACAACTTCTGTTTGTTTGTTGTCTATTTACAGATTAAAGGAAAAACCAACAATCGCACAATTTTATCTTTATTAGTTTCGCCAACAATCATCCAGGAAGTGGAAGCGCAAGTCAATAAAGGGTAAGTGAGATTTAAGCTTCCTTCTTCGTACGAGTGTAGTAGTGTTTCCAAGTGTATTCGAGTTATCAAAGGTTAGATGGAGGAGGAGTTGCGCGCGTACTGGTTTGGCACACTTTATTGTAATTGTATTGATTTCTTTACGATTTAGCTATGGAAAATAGAAAATCGAAAACTTTGCTGCATGTTTTGCAATTTATTATGAGTTATCAAACCGATAACTTACACATAAATTTTTGAAAAAGTTTTTTATTTAACTTTGGCAAAAATTATTTATGACTTTAATATGAAAATGTGTGGCAATTTCGAGAGTAAATTTTTATATAAAAATATTATGGGTTTATTATTTTAGAGCTTAAGCATTTTATTAACAAACTATTGGTTGGCTCGTAAAAATGCGCCACTAAAAATAAACTAAAATCATATACAGTTGGTTGACTTATTTTGTTACAAAAATTTCATTGGTTTTTCTGTAAATTTAATCAAAATGGAATTTTATCATTTTAGAACATACGATACGATACATTGATCAAAGTAATTTGGAAACTTTTTAACCCAAATATTATATGTATATCTGATGAAATACATATTTTTGTAGTACTTATCATTATGCAAACTGAAGGAAAAATGTCGAATATGCGCGCAAAACATCAAAATGTAAAAATTTTATAAACTTTAAAGTTTATTGATAGCCTCGACCAGTATGCATTTAATGAACCAAGATCGTTAAATCGATACGATACAACACGATACGATACGATACGATACGATACGATACGATACGATACGATACGATACGATACGATACGATACGATACGATACGATACGATACGATACGATACGATACGATACGATACGATACGATACGATACGATACGATACGATACGATACGATACGATACGATATGATACGATACGATACGATACGATACGATACGATACGATACGATACGATACGATACGATACGATACGATACGATACGATACGATACGATACGATACGATACGATACGATACGATACGATACGATACGATACGATACGATACGATACGATACGATACAATACGATACGATACGATACGATACGATACGATACAACACGATACGATACGATACAACACGATACGATACGATACAACACGATACGATACGATACGATACGATACGATACGATACGATACGATACGATACGATACGATACGATACGATACGATACGATACGATACGATACGATACGATACGATACGATACGATACGATACGATACGATACGATACGATACGATACGATACGATACGATACGATACGATACGATACGATACGATACGATACGATACGATACGATACGATACGATACGATACGATACGATACGATACGATACGATACGATACGATACGATACGATACGATACGATACGATACGATACGATACGATACGATACGATACGATACGATACGATACGATACGATACGATACGATACGATACGATACGATACGATACGATACGATACGATACGATACGATACGATACGATACGATACGATACGATACGATACGATACGATACGATACGATACGATACGATACGATACGATACGATACGATACGATACGATACGATACGATACGATACGATACGATACGATACGATACGATACGATACGATACGATACGATACGATACGATACGATACGATACGATACGATACGATACGATACGATACGATACGATACGATACGATACGATACGATACGATACGATACGATACGATACGATACGATACGATACGATACGATACGATACGATACGATACGATACGATACGATACGATACGATACGATACGATACGATACGATACGATACGATACGATACGATACGATACGATACGATACGATACGATACGATACGATACGATACGATACGATACGATACGATACGATACGATACGATACGATACGATACGATACGATACGATACGATACGATACGATACGATACGATACGATACGATACGATACGATACGATACGATACGATACGATACGATACGATACGATACGATACGATACGATACGATACGATACGATACGATACGATACGATACGATACGATACGATACGATACGATACGATACGATACGATACGATACGATACGATACGATACGATACGATACGATACGATACGATGCGATACGATACGATACGATACGATACGATACGATACGATACGATGCGATACGATACGATACGATACGATACGATACGATACGATACGATACGATACGATACGATACGATACGATACGATACGATACGATCATTTCTATGGGTGGGCTAAAGTCGGACGATAGCACGATTTTGAGATCTAATTGATCATTTTCCTTTTATATCCGATCACAACTTAGAGTTTATAAGGGGAGGGCTTTAGCCCACCATATCCTACCCCCTGGATCCGCCACCGTGCCGCGCCTCTAAAAAACAAATTTCATCAATTGTTCTAAACATACGGATGAAATTTGTTATTTATGATTCTGAAGGAATAGCATCAACTAGAATAATAAGCGACACTACATACACTCTGAAAAAGATTCATCATAATTATGAAGGTTTTTGACGCAGATGAATCAAGTTTGGTATATATATAAAAGGGACCGGGACAAAAGTGAGGAAATAGCAATGTAAAATTAGTTAAAAAAAGAAAATGTGTTAAAATATGCATGATCGTAGGCTTGTAACAAAGGTTTACATAGAAGATTTTGCTTAAATGTTAAAGACAATAATATTTCACCAGATGGTGCTTTAGAAATCATTTAATAGCTAAAAAAGGATTTATGGTGACCCTGGATGAAATTTTTTCTTGAATATTTTTTTAAATACTTTAACCCATTATAGCTCTATTTTTCGGAAAAGGGGTCAAAATGACCCGTAAAAACAGGGAATAATGGGTTAATATGTCATAATATATGTTCTCTCATTATGACTTTGGGAAAATAAGACTTTTTAAAAACACAATTTTAGAATTTTAACGTATGCAAAATCTCGGCTTAATACGTAAGTAAAGTAAAGTAAGTGTAAAGTTCAAACAAAGAAAAAAAAAACAAACCTGAAAAAAAAAGAAAAGAACTCTGACCGCCCTAGGATTCGAACCGGGGTCTGTCCGTGTGATAGACAGAAAAAAAACATTGTTAATTACAGTTACAAACTCATTAGACCTCTACACCACAGACCTATATCATGAAAGAAGTATAAAATTTGTATTGCATATTAAGCAAATGTCGGTCCAAACATAAATGTTTTTACTAGAATTATAAAGTAAAATTGATTATACAGTTTCTGCCTGAAAACATAATTTACTCTTCGTATGGGAAAAAGCAGGCAATTTAGAGTAAAAATTACTTTATTATTTCACTATATTTTATTTGTTAATGCTACTTTACGGAATCATCAAATAGTTCATATGTATGTTTATTTATTTTTTTATTATTCTTTGTACTACTCGAGTGGAGAAAAAAATTCTGACATTTATTTTTCTCTTTGGGTTTTTAACTGTTGTACAGTGTTATCAATTAATATATTGATTAAACTTGTTTTGGTTCATAAGTACTTAACCCGAATACTTCAACTCGATTAACTCAATTAAATCATTTGAATAGAAGTTAACTCAATACCACTCATAAAATGAATATTCCCACAAAGTTGCACAATTGAAAACTATAAAAATAGGTTAATTATAAGTTTCCTAATTGAACTAAATATAAAATTTTGTACACACAAAGCAGCTAAACGAGTTAACTTTTATATAAAGGTTTAAAAAGTTTGCATTTTAAAGTTATGCAAAATACAAAAAAAACAGGATACACACTTAACTTGATGCATTAAATGTTGCTCTTGCTGCTGCTTCTGCTTGAAATGGCAGCAAAGGATGAAGGATTTATTTGCCGCAATTAGCACAAGTTCCAATGGCGCTGCCAATGGAGAGTAAATGTTTTATAGTTTAATTGTTAAACTTTTTAAGACTTTATTGAGGACACTTCCGCTTCCAAATGAAATGCTTCAGTTTTAAGGATTAAAAAGACCAAAATATATAAATTTTTGAAAGTAATATAAAGCTTAAAAATACTTATGTTTATCATAAATCTTGTGAAAACTTTCACTTTAATTAAATTCCTTATTTCGCCCTTGTTCTATGTCAACTACAACAACAACAACAATAACAGTAATTTAGAGCCAGCCATCGATCCGAAATTCCGTACACAGCTCGAAGAGATGTTCATCAACTGGACAACGCAAATCCATGAGATAGTCCATGAGCAAACTACTGAAAATTCCACTATCAGTGGAGCAGTAACAACTGCAGCAACAGCAACTACGACAACAGCAACAACAACACCAACAGCTACCACGAGTACCCCCCACCACCATTCGCATACCCTAACGCTGCTGCCGGCTAACGAAATTGCCTTCTGGACAAATCGTAAATTGAATCTGCAAAATATTTACGAGCAACTGCGTTCGCCATCACACAAATCGCTAGCGCACATTCTACAGGGCATTGGATCACCATATGAGCCACCCTTTGTCAAGGTCTTTAAGGAACTAATTTTTGCATGGCATGAGGCAGAGGATGTCTCGTTGTGGCTACAACCGCTATTGCGTCAAACTGCGGCCTTTAATGCGGTGAATTTCAATCATTCGTACGAGTTGGTGGAACCATTGGTACATGTGGTTCACTTGATTTGGACCAATTCGCAGTACTATCGTTCGACACAACGTATGTCGGTGTTGTTGCGTTCCATTTGTAATTTATTGGTGCATCGTGCGGGTGAGGATTTGGAATTTCCCATATTATTTCAGAACGATGCCGATGAAGGACTACAAAAGATAACAAAAACAATAGAGGTGCTCGAGTTTTTCAAGTAAGTAACTATGTTTTTTTTTTTTTGATATTTTGCCAATCTGAACGCACTGAATTCGATTGCAGCCGTAGCTTGAAAGATAAGGAGTTGTAATATCGTATATAATAACACCGTTCGACACGATTTTGCACAACTGAAAAAACCAATGTATTCTGAAGATAAGGATACAAATAAGTAATACATGTCATCCGGATTTTCTGGATCAGGTCGAATTATTTTTTAATCGGTCTCTGAAGTTTTTTAATCATGTGTTGAATCGCCTCACTAAATTTCATGATTCTTAAATCTAAAGTATATCATGTCTTATGAAGACTTATGCAGGATATTAAGGGAAATTTTTTTGTGGAAAGCTTTAACTCTTAACATCCCTCACAAATGGGTAATTTTTGACCATTTCTCAAAAAGGTACAACAATTTCCTCTTAAGCGGGGGAATAATGGATCAATATTAGAGGGTTAAAGATTTCTACAAAAATATTCCCCTTTACATCCTAAATAAGTCTTCAGAAGACATGATATATCTCTGATGTAAGTATCGAAAAATTTAGGGTGTCGACTCAACACATGTGTAGAAAACTTCAAAGACCGATTAAAAAAATACGACCAGTTCCAGAAAATCCGGAAGACACGTATAGCTTATTTTTAGTCATATTTTCAGAATATATTGGTTTTGTTTTTCACTTTTTCAATCATTTAAATTTCAAGAACTATTCAAGTTAAAAAATATAGTTTTTGTGAACATTTTAATAAATCATGTTTGATGATCGTTTTCTTGCTGATGATTTTATTTAAATAACAAGTGGTTATTTATCTTGCATGTACTAAAAATTCATGGAGCATTTTTATTTTTTCCACTAAGAATTTTTATACGGCCACAAAATCAAAATTTTAACCGGAACTAAAACACTTACAGATCAAAAACCATCGAGTACAAGGAAAAATACTCAACTTCCAATCCATTACTTGTCAACGTGCCCTCAACGTCGCAGGCAGCAAGTGCTGGACAACAACTGTGGCGTTTTTCTAACGAAGAAGTTTTCGGACAAATTCTCGTTGGTTTTCTTAAACAACTGAACGATTTGCGCAAAATTTTCGAAGCTGCAGTTCTGTTTCAAAATTTAGAAAAAATGGAAATTGGTGGTCTACGTGGAAAATTCCACACAGAACAAGTTAAACAGGTAAGATGCTCTACGCATATTTGTGATACGATGACCTAAGGGCGAACATACATATTCTACTACCACAGATACACCAAGAATTTAAAGGACTCTTTGAGGAGTGGACAAGTATTGATATTGACTTGACGCAACGTCAAAATGCTAAATGGCGTACTTTTAAGCGAGAGCAGGCAATTTTCTTTGCACGCATGAATGTACTAGAGCAGCGTTTGGGAACGTTGCTGGTTAGAGCATTTGTTGACTGCAATAGCTGGGAGCAATTCACAAAGGTAACTGAATACTTTTATTGCATATTTGACTTGAGCATTTAAAAATGTTTATGAATTAATTGCTTTCAGCTATCACTTATGTTCGGCAACATTTTAAAACGTCATTCCATACAACCGGAGCTACAGATTACGCTGCCACATATATTTGACATCTATATGTCCGAGTTGCAGCAACTTGAAAACAGCGCCCATATTGTGCTACTCACGTACGAATGGCAGGGCTTAGCTGGCATACCGATCGATAAAAATCTGCCACCCATAACAGGTGCCATGATGTGGATTGAAAAACATGTGCGCTGTTGTGCGTCATTTGCGGCAATTGAATTCAATCAATTTATTAAAGATTTGTAAGTGAACATGCAACTCACTCCACTGAGGGGCCGTTAAATATAAATTCTCACTTTCTTTTCTCTAAGGATATCCTCCTCTGCAACACAACACAATACGGCGGCCATGGAAACAACATATTTGCAACTTAGCGGTAGGCGTAACATTTTAACAACAAAACTTACGCAGTTGCAACTACAAATTTGGCAAAATTGGCTGCAATCAATAGATAAGCTCATTGCGATAGGTTTAGCGCAGCATGTAATTAAACGTAGTGGCACCGTTGGTGATGGAAAATCGCTCCAAATTAATTTTTCACCGGAACTTTTCGCTTTACTCAAAGAGACAAAATATTTACTTGCAATGCTGCAATTACCAAATGCTCCACCATTTTTAGCAGGCAATTTGTGCGAAACATCATCCGTCGGATCTGTTGGGGAGTGCGACGGCAATACCACATTGCCGAAATCATTGCTCGAGTTATATGAATCCCGCAATGAATTCTGGCAACGTCGTATCAAGTTAATTAAAATCAGCGAATACTACAACGGCATACGCGAAGATGTGCGTCCTGGCGGAGAAATGCAGTTGATACGCAGTGAGATTGATGTAATTGATGAATGCATTGATGAAGCATGTCGTACATTGACATGGCGTCAATATGGTAAGTATATGCGATACATGTATATGTTGTGATAGATAGGTGGAGGAAGCCATCTCACAGATGTAATTAGTAACTGAGAATGATTTTAATTTGGTTGACTTGATTCAACAAATTAAATTTTACGAAGGGAAACCGAACCGAAGACATTGAGATGAAACAAGGCAATTTAATTGCTGGAAAAGAAAATGAAAAAAGCAATTTTTCATCTCAGTAATGAGTATTTAACTGTAAACTTAATGTATGAAAAAAAAGGGTTTTGTACACAGAGAAAATGGTTTATTTGTATTAATAAACATTTATTGATGGTGACACTCTTAATAAAACTGTGTAAAATTTTCACACATTGTGTTTAAAAGGGATGTAAAAAATTTTACTCGGCAATGTGTCAAAATCCCTCAAAAATATATAAATGGTGAGAGAATTTCACTCAAGAACTATCTCTGGAATGCGATGTTCTATTTAACATCGAGGTCACACAAAAGTGATGGGCTCGATGGGTGGCCTTAGTAAAACTATAGAACACACGGATGGCACCAGGCCACGTATCTCCCAGCCAAAATTTCGTGAATGGGATAGCAAATTAATAAATGATCATACAGTTACATCACCTATCAGCTTATCCACACGTTGTTGAAACAGCTCAGAGCAAAAAAAGCGAAGAGTGTAACTTACAAGTCCTGAAATTTTTAGAGTAAAACCGCCAGAAAAACAATAAAATGTAGCACCTTCCGCACTTTTTCAATACATTTTTTTTTTAAATAAAAAATCTTATTAAATAAATCAAATTTTGTCGGATTCCATCAAAAAATCTTGATCGGTTTGACATGGAATTAATCTACTTAGATTCAAAATAATATAAGGTGTAGTAAAAAGTAATCCATTATTTTCTCAATAGATAACTTTAGTACTCTGTACATGGCTTAGTTTTTGTTTCATTGACTTACATCAAATATCGTTTTAAAGATCGCAGTAAGTACTAAAAAAGCTTATTTGACAGTTTTGCATTTGATTGATTTAGTTTTGTTTGCGGACGTGTCAAAAATGAACCCATGCAAAGAGAAAATACGCTATATTTTAAAAGTTTTCTTCGATAAAGGCGGAAATTCAAGTCAGGTGGCTGAAAATGTGAATAGTGGTTATGGTCTTGATACTGTAACAGCCAACCATGCGCAATTTTGGTTTCGTAGATTCCGTTCCGATAATTTTGAGGTTAAAGATGAACCAATGTTGATCAAATTATGGAAATCATTAAAGCTGGCCATCAGGAAAGCTCTGTTTCAAGCTGAACATTGCACAAAAAACCGTATGGAACCATTTGAATAAGGCCGGATACAAAAAAAAAAAAACTCGATGTACGGGTGCCACACGAGTCAACACAGAAAAATCTCATGGACCGAATTTCTATCTGTGAATTGCTACTAAATTGCAACAAAGTCAATCCATTTTTGAAGCGTATGATAACTGAAGATGAAAAATGGAGTTTTTACGACAACATCAAGCGAAAACGGTCGTGGTCGAATGACAATCAGCCGGCGCAAACGGAGTCCAAGCCAGGAGTGACTGCCTGGAAGGTTTTGCTCTGTGTTTGGTTTGATTGGCTGGGAATCATCTACTACGAGCTACTCCCAAACTCTTAATTCGATCATGTACTGTCAACAATTAGACAATTTGAAGGAAGCAATCGCTCAGAAGCGACTGGCTTTGGCCGATATAAGAGGAGTTTTCTTTCATCAGGATAACGTCAGGCCACACACGTCATCATCAGAAGCTCTGAGAGTTCGGTTGGGAGGTTCTTATGGATCCACCATATAGTCCGGACATAGCACCAAGTGATTACTACCTATTTCTGTCTATGGCGAACGATTTTGCTGTTGAAAAATTCGCTTCAAGAGAGGTTTGCGAAAATTGGTTACTACAGTTTTTTAATCATAAGAATCAGGGTTTCTATGGAAAAGGTAAAACGAAATTACCTTCAAAATGGCAGAAAATTATCGAACAAAATGGCGCATATATGACCTAGATCGGATCATTATATGTATATACTAAATAAACGCTTCAATTTCATACAAAAATAATGGATTATTTTTTACTACTCCTCATATGTGGAAGAATGTCGTCAGGGTTGGGCCACTTTTTTGACTATCCGCTGGATCTTTTTTATATATTTTAATATTACCAAATTATTTGTCTTATTTGAAAGTTTAGACCCTTATCTGTAACATATCTTTAGGACAACTCGCTGCGATTTTGGAAAAAAAAGTAATTGACGAAACTAAAAAAAAAAACTAGTCAGGGTTGGGCCACCACCAAATATCAATGAAATATGTACTAAAATAGTGTGTAATGAATATGTATGAAACTTTTTATTGTTTTTCATGCGATTATACAAAATTTCAATGAGAAATCTCCATAAGAACATTAATCTGAATCGCAATTTGGGCATACATAAGTAGTAACTTTTTGTGAGATGGCTTGTTACTGAACAACTAACAAACAAGCCGCAAGTATTCGTCAACAAATGCTTAAGGCGTATACTAAAGGTTTGGTGGCCTCGCACTATATCAAATGCCGAGCTACATCAAAAATGCAAACAGAAGACTATAGCAAACGAGATCATGCTGCGCAAATGGGGATGGATTGGTCACACTCTCCGGAAACCACACAGCGAAGTTTGTCGCCAGGCCCTTGAGTGAAATCCGCAAGGCAGTAGGGGACGTGGTAGACCCAAAACCAACTGGAAAAGGTCGTTGGAAAAGGAAATCCAAGAATCGGGAAAATCGTGGCAAGAGATCAAAGTCATCGCAAGGGATCGTGACAAATGGAGAGATTTCATATTGGCCCTATGCTCCTACTAGGAGTTAAAGGAGAATACATACATAAGTACATACAACTTTTTGTGAGATTGACGCACTTCAAGTGCATGTCTCGCTTGCATTCAACGCATGCGATTGAATTGTTTCGATTCAGTTTCGCGGGCATCGGTTCCAAGCGTATAATGCAGAAGTCTTTTTTCAGAGGGCGACCTCGTTAAGCAGGTGTTGTTTCTGCGTTCGATTTCTTCACGTCCAATTTCGGACGCTTTTTTGGCGTTTTCGAAGCATCGCACATCTGTTGCTTTTCACGTAACTCTTCGTGGTTCTCTGGGGAGGATAAGACTGTTCTTTTCATCGGGCGGCGCTCCCGATTAGATTTCACTGTTGGCGCGGCCGCTTGCAGAGGCCCGACCAATAACATCATCATAGAAAGGGTGGTCTCATGTTCTGAGTTCCGAAAATCCGATTGAGTAATGTTATTTTACTGATTCGAAATAAAAATTGAAGTGGCCCAACCCTGACTACACGAGTGACCCAACCCTGACGACAAGCGTGTTTTTCGATCGCTCAATACTACATGCGAACAGGTTAGGGAATCGAACTTTCCCTTTGGGTACATATGAATGGTTCACCCCCTAATGGATATGTATACTTACTTTTGAGGTGGCATTGTTCTTTTCCAAGATTTGAGTCGTTCTTCACTGCTACTACAAAATTTTTTGAACTATCGAAAACAACTCGAAGGCGTAAAAATGCTTAAAAAAGTTTTCTGGCATCGAGAACAATAATTGGACGCTATAATACAGATGGCAGCACGTGTAATAAACGAGAAATAGCGGTGGCCCAACCCAGACGACATTCCCTTAAGCAAATGTTATTTTCTTTCCATGAAAAATATGTTTGAAGATCTGGAAGTAGGCCATATGTAGAGCGTATCTTTAATCTGTGCTTATGGATTGATTTCATTTAAAATATAGATTAAGAAAATCGGTCAAAATTACTGACAATTGCGTGAAGCAGTAACGGCCTATTTGCGTATTTTAACCGCACCCCTAAAATTTTCCGAAAAAAACACAAAATTTTTAAAGTGAAAATACTTTGATTGCCATATACTGTTTTTAAAGTGGGACAACCGAAGGCTTCATAGTTAAAACGAAGATTATCTAGGCATACAAAAGGAAAAGAATCGATAGTGGACTATCAACAAGCTTTAATTGATTCAATTCTAGGGACACTCGAAGGTTTTCGAAGATCACTCAAAACGAAGAATATCTAGGTATGCTGGAAAGTAAACATCTATTGCGGAGTACGACCAAGCTGTATTTGAGTCATTTTCAGAGACACTCGAAGGTTCCCGAAGGCTTCATAGTCAAAACGAAGAATATCAAGATATACTAGATGGAAAACATCTACGGCGAAGTATTAACCAGCTTTACTTGACTCATGTCCTGGTACACCCAAAGATTTCCGAAAGTTACCCGAAGGTTCATAATCAAAACGAAGAAAATCTAGATATACAAGAGTGAAAACATTTATGGCGTACTATGAACAAGCTTTAACTGATTCATTTCCTGGGACACCCGAAAGCTTCATAGTCAAAACGAAAAATATCTAGATATTTAATTGATACCAAATATATATGTCATATACTTCACGTGTACTAAATTACACGCGTATTTTTTATTTTTTTTGCTTATTGGTTTTGGCCTCAAACGAAACCACCAATAAAATTTCAGCGAAAGTGGGATCAATTCAAATTTTGTTATGCTAGACATGCTTTTATAAAAAAATGAAAAGTTCAACCTTGGAAATTTCTTTTATCAATATGTACGTCATGTAATTTTATTAAAAATCTCCATAGCTTCTTTTTTTTTATATTCCATACATCTTTCATTTAAATATTGACTGACTTCTTTGTAACTTATGCCAATAACCATTAGATCCCGTGCTGATTGAACGCATTTACGCACAATCACAAAAACTCCACGAACGTCTGCAGCAGACGCACAATAACCTTAACGCCATACTTACCAGCATACGGCGTTGGAGTCAGGATCCATTACATC
This sequence comes from Calliopum simillimum, assembly GCA_951812925.1. NCBI lineage: Eukaryota > Metazoa > Arthropoda > Insecta > Diptera > Lauxaniidae > Calliopum > Calliopum simillimum. The sequence goes on from OX638368.1 coordinate 128,279,430, forward strand.
AACGCAGTCTTTATGGGCGCAATTTACTTGATTTGCGCCACCAGCAGGAACGTTTGCGCCAACGCCTACAGCAGTGCGAAGAAACAAAGATGCTCATCAATCGGCTGTTGATTGCGAATTTCTGTTTGTTCTTTAATTATGATGAGGAACGCTTTGATATCTATGCTCGTGATTTGAGCGTGCAGGAGGTAAGAACGCATTCGTTGCCTTGAATATTATCCAATGAATATTTTTTGTATCTGTTTTTCTTTTATTTTTTATTAGTTCTTGCGCGAATTTCCAGATGAGCAACGTCGGCAATACAACAAATATTTGGCAAATGTTGATGCGTTGATTTGTCAAGAAGTGCGTCAGTCAATGAAAATAAGGTTTAGTGCTTTGAGAAATTTTGATTAAGCGCTGAAATTACATTCAAAGAAACCAATCTAAGAAATTTAAATTTCAATATATTTTCATTAAAATCATCGAATCGATACATTCGCATGGAATAAATTCCATGTTGAGTTTAAATAACATTTCAGTTCATCAAATTTCAATTGAAGAATCATCAAAACGCATATCTCCTCAAAGAAAGAGCACACCACACACTCTTTAAAAGAATTTAATATCACCTGCATGTGTCGCTAAACTGCACTATCATTACAATCGTCATCATCATCATCATCAACATTCATCATCATCATCAGCAACACCATCGCATGCAAAGCAACTTAATTTTCAATTCAATCCAACTCAAAATCAACTTAACCAAAATAAACTTTTTCTTTTTTTCCACTCCTCTCTACCCTTCCCACCGCTCTGAAACATCTTCTTCTTCTATGTCACTCCCATTTTGTAGTTTACAGTATTTGCACAATGAAATGACACCCGCTATACACGCGACTAACAACAAAATAGCTGCCACGCCCAATTCTGAAGCAAGCGCCCACATGCCGACGTCACCAAAATTGCCACTTTTCGAAGTGCAACTGGAGTTGGCGGAAACGGAAATACGTTTCTCGCCATCATTCGACTCGAGTGTAGAAAATAATTTTCAACAAATTGTCGTGCAACTGTTGGAAGATGTGCGCCAGACATGCAACTGCATGCCACGCATTGTGGTAGACGTTGAGGAGCAGCAATTGGCGGAGTATGGTGAAGAAGATATGCACCTGTCAGAAGAAGTGGGAGCTGCTACAGTTGATGTAGTAAAGCAGCGAGCAGCGAGAAGAAAAACGTCAACAACAACAACGACGATGTCGACAGTTGTGAAGGCTGCAAACGGTGAGTTAAATTTTCAAATAACATTTGCACAAGTAATGGCTTTCCTTACTTTCTGCAAGCTTCTTCCTTTTTGTTAGATTTTATTTAATTCATGTTTTTCTTCTTGTTACTGTTGTTGCTGTTTTACGCTATAGCAATGCGCGAATTGGATAAACTGCATGCAAGTCTGGAAGCTTCACTTGCAGACACCATGATGGCAGCGCGTCTTTATGCTGCGAAATTTAACGCATTCAAATATTTGTGGACTCAGCGTCAGGAGGATGTACTACGTGCAAGTCTGGCTGATGTACGTGCGAGTCAGTTGACAACACAGCAAGGATATGCCATCATGGAAACGTTTAAAAAGGAAGTAAGTGAAATTTACTGTCAGCGTTGTTAAGAATGCTGGCAAGTAGGGTACTGAGCTATTTAAAATGACGTTATGTAGATGGAGCAAATCGAAGAGATTGATGCTTTGAGTTTTAAAGCATACTTGAATGAAATCTTCAATCTATCAATATTTTAATTAAATTATCTGTAAATAATTTTACATAAAAGTTAACAGTTTAACATACAAGAAAAAAGTTCGGTTTTCAACGCCCATTTTTTAAGTTTATCTGATCTTATCTGATTTTTAATATTTCCATAATAAATTATGAAAATAAAACTTTATTATTTATTTTTATTCAATAGCGAAGTCGGTTAAGGCGGTTTGAATTTTAAATAATTTTCATAAATTGCATAAACTTGAATTAAAAAAAAAAAATTTTTCCAACATTTCGTCACTCTACGTTCCACCATTCTCCGTTGCATCATTCTCCGTTGCATCATTCTCCGTTTCATCATTCTCCGTCGTTTTTTTTTAACATTTAATCATTCTCCGTTTAGTAATCCTCCACCTGCTTTTTTTTGTATTTAAATCATTTATTGAAAAAAAAAAATTAGTCTCGAAACGCTTAAATAATCTTTTAAAAATCCAAAATAAATTTTTAGGGTTGCCACTTGATAATTTTCAAAAAGTCTTATATAATTCTTACTTTTTTTACTAAATTTAAATTTTTGGTTTCAGAAACGCTCAGATAAACTTTTTCTACTTTTTTTACAAGACTTTCAGTGCTGCCACCCGGTTTTTTTTTTTTTTTTTTTGTTGGTTTCACTTTTTTTTAAATAACTGGTTTATTATTGAAAAAAAAAAAATCAAATTTATTTATTTATTTATTCAGATTTAAAATAAATTTTGGAAAACAACCAAGTGGCAACCTTAAAAATTTATATTGGATTTTACAAAAGAATATTTATGCATTTTGGGACAAAAAACAAAAAAAAAAAACAGGTTGAGGGTTACTTAACAGAGAATGATTAAATGTTTAAAAAAAAAATACGGAGAATGATGAAACGGAGAATGACGAAATGTTGCAAAAACAGTAATATCACAATGAAAATAGCAAAAAAAAACATATAAACTAATAAAAAATAAAAAAATTGGTGGGGACAAAAAAGGCATGTTTTGGTACATTTTTTGGAGATTGACCCATATACTGATATATTTCATATTAGTTTTAAAAACACTCTATCTTACTACGAAAATGCTGCCTGAAAACTTCATAGTTGACTTTTGGCTAAAATTACTTGAGAACTGAGATTTGTTTTTCAATTTATGTTCTTAGAACATCTTTTGATTGCGGCATGAGTCAGTTCAGGAACTGCTTGGCATAATTCAGCTTTTATTTTCCATAAATAAAATGGGAAAAAGTTTTTATTTCAAATTGAATTTTTAATTTACGCAAAAATTGTAAAAGAGAATTCATTTCGACTGTTTTGTGTGCAACAAAACACACGTAACGGACCTAAATCGGACCGAAATCGTCATGCCAAAAAAAAAAAACGTAAGTAGCCTGAAATCCCTCACTGTGATGAAGCATAAAATAAAATTGAATGACCCTGACCACAGCTGATACAAGTGTTGTAGTACCCTTTGCATTGGTCAGTGATGAAGTCTTAATTTATAAAATCTCCACAGTTCGAGACGTAAATAAAAGAGCAACACATGCTGGAAAATAACAAACGTATACCATGGTTTTATGTATGTATGAAAACTAGGGTGGTCTCCAATCACACAGTCCTGCGATGAAAAAAAGTATAAGATCACAGTGATTTTTATAGATTATTGTTCGCTGCATCCGAATATGACCTCCGATTTGCTCCATCACGTCTGAGATTCGAGATATCCTTGATTTAAAGTGCAAAAAACAATTTTTTTGGACATATGGCGTACATCCTGATAGTAGTTTAATTCACTATTGACAGCGGCATTGAATAGCCCTGAGCTTCTTCTTTAAAACATACTTTTAATTTTTCCAATTGAATCATTAGTTTCTGAGATATCATTCATTGAAGTAAAGGTATACAAATTGAATATAGTCCTTTTCAGAGATTAGCATTACCTTTACTTCAAATGATGATATTTTGGAAACTAATTATTCAATTGAAAAAGTTAAAAATATTCTTTAAAGAGGAACTTAGGGCTATTCAATAGTGTCAGGATGTACTCCATATGTCTGAAAAAAAACGTTTCTTGCACTTTAAATCAAGACTAACTCGGATCTCAGACGTAATGGAGCAACTCGGAGGTTATATTCAGATTCAGCGATCAAAAATCTATAAAAGTTACCTACTCTCATTTCATAGGAATTAAGGAAAAACTGATTGAAAAAAAATCTATTTCATATAGTAAAGCTTTTTTGAAGTGTTTGATTTAATTTTAGGAAACAAAAAGGCGATAAAATTGTCTCCTTATTAATTGAAAGTACTTATTGAAGACAGACTTAAACAATCGTAACATGGTTTGGACCGAGAAACATATTGTAGAAAAATCAATGTGTATGTTTTAAATACTCCAAAAAAAAAGTTTCAGTTTGTATTGTGGACCACCCTAGTGTGCACTGAACACACATACATGACAGCATGTGCATAGTTAAAGCTAATAATTCTTCCCATAGGCATTTTTTAGCTTTAGTTATAAATGTGAATAAATCTCGGCTAACGAAAAACTTTTGCCTCGCCTAAATGGCTCAAATTAAAGGTTAAGACACACTGGAGAATTCCCATACAGAGCCAAGGGCGGCATTACTATACTGGAGTACCACAGCGGCGAGAGGTCGGAAGTAACAAGAAATTAAAGGCATTCGCATACGTAAACCAAGTCAGTGAAATTGAAAATTGGTCTACACCGAAAATATGCCAGATGCTCCATTTTTGTTGGTCAATTGGAAAACATAAATATCAGTTCTTTTTTCCTTATTTTATCCCCCTTTTTTTTGGATATGTGGATTCTGCGAAAACATTTATATGTGCACAGCCCAACGAGAAAATGTGTCACTCTACGATTAAAACAGTTGTATCTCTTTTCACCATAAAGAATCGTTCGATTTGTGCCCATCACCATTTGAATTTGTGCACGGTTATACAAAAAGGATCACGATTATTCAATCGTGAAAATTCGAATGAAATGTATAGGCAAAACAAACAAAAAATACGCTAGGAAAACTTGCAGACCAAATTATAAAAAAACGATCAACCCGGTTCAAAAAGCTGGCGGTTTGGAAATGAATTTATAGTTGTAGAAAATTCTTTATTATACCCTACACCCATGGTATAGGAGGATGATATTGTTTGATGAAAATTTTATTCCACCAAAGAATTCCTTCGGTGATTGGAAGAGCTAGAGTCAAAGGGAGCTCAATCTGATAAAAAGGGTGAATTCGTACCATTTCATACTTTAACTCACTGGTTTTCACGATGGTATGAGCAGGTGCATTATCTTGATGGAATATGGTTTCTTTTATAATATTGTATCGAATTTTTTTTTTTTAATTTTCCCTCCAATTGCTCCAAAAGATTACAATAACAAACTTAGTTTATTCTATAAATGTCTTCAAATTTTTAATTCTTCTATTACTTATGGTTGCTGGAATCATTGCCGCATTTTCTCGTTGGGACATTAAACATGCTAGTTCGAGGAGTACTTTTGTTAATATGTGTGTGTGTTAAATATGTGTGAACGGCCTCATAGCAATTTTCATTGGCCATTTAGAAATCTGCGTTAACTGAAATTCTCACATATTGTACATATTTTTATTGCATACTTTTAGCCAAAGTTCTTTTTGGTCATGGTGGGAAACACTTTTGTGAGGCTCTTACTGCTTTTTGGTTTAAGTTTGTGGCATAGATATGTTTATGTATAAATTTTTTGTAAGCCACACGCACCGCAATCAGTTAAAAAATACATTTGAATCAGATTTTTTTTACATTTAATTAATTCAATAGCGGAGATAGGTTGAGATTACTAAAATCAAAGTCTGGCTAATTTCAACAGCCCTGTGATTTTTCTATTTTACAGTATTTGAGATTTTGTTTCCCAAGTATTATGTCAAATATGTAAGATACTAATAGTACAGATTCGATATTTTAAAAAAAGTGAAAATTCACGACCCCTAGGATAGGTTAGCGAGGGAGGTAGCAGTTGCTTTCATAACTTAGGCCGCGATTGGGCCCATTGTATACCCAATATAAAACTTCGTTGTTAACCTATTTGAATTATTTCGAAATTTCTATAAACTCCAAAATGGATTTGGGACTCTTTTGAGCGATATTTTCAAGAGAGTCGAAAAAATTACTTTCGAATACCTTATAACGTCGGTTAGCCAACGCAGGGCATTCACAAAAGAAATAAAAAATGGACTCTTCGACATCAGGATCTTTACAGCTTCTACAAAGATCTCCTACGTCGGTAAGCCCCAACATTGAGGCGTGCCTACCAATAAAGTAGTGCCCTGTTATGACACCAATTAAAGTTCTGAGGGTTTGCGTGTCTAATGAGATAATTTTTCGTGTTCTATTTGCGTCATAAAGTGGCCATACCGCCCTCGACGTAGAACATGTTGTTAAGTTAGATCATCTAAAATTAGTCCATAAAATACATTTTGTGTAAATATTGGCTCTAATTAATGCAAGTGGTTTCATAATATAGGTATCGGAAATTGTGTCAGTTGAAGATCCTTTCCTAGTAAGTACGTCAGCATTCTCATTGCCAATGAAATTGCTGTGTCCAGGAACCCAACATATTGCAAGATTACATAGGAGCCCTACTTCACATAGGGCTTTTCAGCAATCTAAGACTAAGCTAGGCTTAGTGGTGTTGGAACTAAAAGCCTTAATGGCTGCCTGGCTATCAACGTAAATGACAAAAGTGTCATTGCGATCATAAATTTTTAGTTTGATAGTTTGGCGTGCTTTCCAGACACCAGAATTTTCGCTTGAAAGACTCTGCAGTAGCGAGGTAGAGCTAAATATTCGCTGCTACACATATCTTTAGAAAAAACCCCAGCACCATTACCAGACTCCATTTTTGAGCCATCAGTGTATATTCCCTTGGAATTCACAATTGGAGTTCAACCACTTCTTTCAGGTATTTTTACTTGAAAGTTGGTTGAGAACATGAGAGAAGGAGTGATGTAATCAGTTCCACTATCAATATCGCAGCCAGGGAATTGTGCAAAAATACTACCATGGCCATAAGGTTTTGAAGTCCAGACGCCAGATTCCTTTAACGTGATAGCAATTTTTGCTGCAACTTCTTTAGCGTAAATATCAAGAGGCTCTAAACGAAGCAAAACATCGAGAGCAGCACAGGGCACAGTATTAACAGCTCCGCTAACTCCTATACCTGCCATTCTTTGAATTTTTGATACGATTGCTAAAAAGGTTTGCTTGCTTAAGGCAAGAATTCCGTAGGTCAGAATTGGTCATATGATGGCCTTATACATTTGCAAAACTACTTTTAGTTTAAGGCTCCAAGATTTATTAAATATTCTTTTGCATGTGTAAAAAGCAACGCATGCCTTTCGTGCCGTTTCTTCTATATTCATCTTCCAAGACAATTTTCTATCGAGGATAACGCCTAGATTTTTGGCACTTTCCTTAGGAATCAAACGACCGTTATTAAGAGTCGGATGCCGAAAATTTGGTATTTTGTGTTTATTCGTGAACAGCACAAGATCCGTTTTTTGAGCATTAATGCACAGCCCACACTTTGCGGTCCACAATATAAGTCACTTAAAATATTTAAGTCACGTCCTGACACAAGCACCACCCTGTGGTGTACCCATTGATACCGATCTTATAAGGAGAAGTCCTCCTAATTCACACGAAATTATCCTGTTTAGGAGAATGTTTTTAACAATAAGAAAAACATAAGAAAAAAATATTGTTGAAAGCTCCTCCTACGTCTATCAATAAATTCTTTATAAAAGAGTGATTTTTCAATGACACTTATTTGGAAAGTGCATATCTTAAAGTAAGTATGAGTCCTTCGGAGGCTCAGTCCATGTTTCATTCGGACATTTAAAACTGCCCAAAGAAGACGATTCTTTAGTAAGAATTCTCCTAAATCTGCCTGATTAGTTGACACACCCTATAGAACTACAAAGATCACACCATGATATACGATTCGCAATTCCGACGGTTTTTTTAAAGGCAGACTTACTATGTAAGTCGACCAATCTTCCAAAGAACCATTTTTTCGTGCTATATTAAAAAGCATTCTTGCATTGGTACAACTGGTCTAAAAATTTTATTCCACCAATTTTTCGAATTTTACGCAATCTTCTGAACTGCTCTGCCCTGAATACTTTTGACATTTATCTGAATATGTCATATTAACGTCAATTTTTTTGTTTTTGTAGCATACTTTTATGTGTTGCAAAGACTTCGAATTTTTATGATTTTCATATGCTCTTCATACAGCCTAAAATTATGCAAAAAAAAATTTTAAGTTTACTTTTGTTGTTTTGTTTATTTAAATATCTTTTTATACCCTACACCCAGGGTATATTCACTTTGTCCTTCCGTTTGTAACGCAGAGAAGGAGGCGTGGTAGATATAGAAAAGTATATTTATTCTTGATCAGCGTCATCTCCTGAGTCGATATAGCCATGTCCGTCTGTCTGGCTGGCTGGCTGGCTGGCTGTGTGTGGAAATACATTTTTTGGGAAAACTAAGCAAGATAATACAATGAAATTTGATACACAGCCTCCGTCGTCAAAGTTAGTTTGGGGGATTGAAAATGAGCGAAATCGATCAACGGACACGCCTACCGCCCATACAAAAAATATCTTCAAAATGCAAATTTTGGAGTATTTTTCACAAAAATGAAACCAAAATACACACAAATACTACGAATTGTCAGCAAAAGCTCCGAGCAAAAACTGGTCGAATTAGGACAAGAGGGCGTGGCACCTCTCATAAAAGCAAAAGATTTGACTCAGACACTAAAAACTATAAATGCAAGCTTTAAGCAAAAACTGGATAGAATCGGACAAGAGGGCGTGGCTCCTCCCATATAAGCAAAAGCTTCAAGACGCTTTTCTGAAAACATTTTTTTAGATAATCCAACCAAATTTCACTTATATACTAAGAACTATAAATGCAAACTCTGAGAAAAATCTGGGTGAATACGGAGGGCGTGGCACCTGCCATATTAGCAAAATTTTCAAAATACTGCTGTGTAGGGTATTTAATGTTTGGCCAGGCCAAAGGTAACAGCCTTATTAGTTTTCTATTCATTGCATTTGAAAAATAATAGCATTTTGAAAACGATATGTAAATCCAACCAAAACTGTGGAATTGCCGTTTTGTTGCATGGAGTGACAGACATGTGCGTCATTTGGAATGATTGCGAAGGCAATTTCGTAACATAAATTCATGGTAATCAGCGCACTAGTCAAAGAGTTGACCAAAAACATCATAAAATTATGCAACATTTCTTTCATGAAAATCCTGTCGCAATTCAATGCAGCTGACGTTTTTGATATGAGCATGCATATATAACTGTATGTGACTTCAATTCTGCTATAGGGCTTACAGTCATTAGCTAATCATTCACATTTGAATTCTGCTAAAGCTTTGTTTTCCTTACGGATTTTATACCTTTAACCCTTTAACCCCAACTTTAGATCGACCGCTTCAATGAACTGCATGAGGACATCGAACAATTTGACAGCCACCATTGTGTTCATGGTTGGCTCTGCATTGACATTAATCCGCTCAAATATGCGCTGCTAAATTACGCCTGCAAGTGGGCCAATCTGTTTAAACACTGGCTGCTACGATACGTGCAACAAACGCTTCAGGTGAGTAATAAATAGAAGTAAATCAATTATGCTACTGAGGCAAAATAAAATGAGCTGAAAATTTAGTTTGTGAACAAACGACCAAAAGGGAACATACAATCATAGTGAAAAAACATTGTATATTTTATCAAAATGTATTAAAAATAATAAATCTGGGAGCTGGAGTTTCAACTTTAAAATGAATTGCCACTCAAGCATTAGGTAGCAATTTCGCGTCCTTTACAAGGATATTAAGAGCAAATGCTAGATAAATCTAACTAACATTCTAATGCCTTTCATTCTCTTTGCCTCATTTCTATAGAAGTTAAATACTTTCATCGCACATGGCACTGCCATCCTGGCAATACCAATAGGACGTACTGAACTTCGTTCTTTACTGCGTGTACTCTCGATTATGGCAGAAATTACTCGACGCGACAATTATGCTGAGCACACTTTCAAACCGCTGCGAGATATCATTGCATTATTGAAATCCTATAATGTGGACTTCAATATGCAGCTACTGCGTGATATCGATCGATTACCATTCCAATGGCAGGACCTTAAGGACGCAGCAGCTGCCAAAGCGGATGCCCTAACGGACATACGTTGCTATCAGCAACAGCGCGTTGCAGCGATGGTGTTAATTTTCACATGTCGCGTGAATGCGTATGCCAAAAAGTTTCCAAATATTGCGGTAAGTTAAATTTTTAATGATTTCAACAACGAAAAATACAAATATCCTATCAAAAGTTCTTTCTTGTACCCTGCCCGGATGTGTACGAACTGTGTGATGATGTTTTTGAGCGTTTGGATTATTTCACCGCGCAACATAAACGTTTAACACGTAGCTCTAAGCTGCTTGGTATTGCGGGACCAGATGCATTCAACCTGCTGCTGTGTGCATCTGAAGTGAAGCGTATTAAGGTGAGCAGCATTGGGTTTTTTAATAAATATGAAAATAGATATCATTAAGTAGATACTGACAAAAAAGTGGGTGAGATTTTATATTTAATATTTGAAAAACTGTTACGAAGATCGATAGAGATATGATGAATTGATTTCAAGGGGGATGGGAGGTGTGTAAAAAGAAATCTGATAAACCTACTCTTAGCTGTTATAAGAGTTATACAGGCATGTCGTAGAATCCCATCTGTATCGGAATCGGATTTGAATCCGACAAAAAATTTGACAAGGTGTCGTGCATTCCGATTTTGTCGATTCCATGTTCGAATCGGATTTGTTATCGGTTTTAGGTGTCGCAGAAACCGAGGGTTATTTTAATTAACATTTAAAAGAAGAAAATCTATTTATTTAAAGATAAAATATTTTAAGACAACGGAACAAAGTAAAATTCTATTTAGTTTTATGGAAAATTATCCAGATATTGCCAAGGGCTTTGCCAAGCGCGACTGCTTCTCAGTCAGCAGGTACGTATGATCTACCAAACCATATTCTGATTGGGAAATTTTGTGCTGTCCCGGTAGCTGCTTAAAATCTGACGTGTGTTTCATCCTTCATTATGAAATAGTCAAATTTAGTCAGGTAGACTTCATAAAACTATCGGCCTTGCTTTTGAGCCACCAACTGCTTTTGATCGGAACGATCTGGTATTTTTTGAATTCTATAACTTTTTTTCTTTAATCTTTGTATTGTAGATTTCGAGGAATTTGCCCCTTTTTGATGCACCATTTAATTTTTTGGTGTGCTTTTTTAAACCAATAAAAATGCTGCAACCGAAAGCTCCTTTCTTTTTTTTAGTTTATTGAATAAAAAACAAAAATGTCTTACATTTAATGGTAAAACTTAATAAAACGACACCAATTGCTTTTTATTCATTTTTTTTGACAGTTTATTTCACAAACAGCTGATTCGAATATCGGTTTTACTTTTGTTCGAAAAATTGAAATCCAATCGGATTTCACGACACCATTTCAAATCGATATCGATTTCCAATTCCGAGAAAAAGCAAAACCAAGTTGGATTCTGCGACATGCCTGATAGTTATTGAAAATGGTAAAAGAAAAAAAAAATACAAATTTTATGAACTATTAAATAGTGCGCACGAAAAAAAATTAAGTCGACCAACATTTTTTCTTTTGTGCACAAAAAATTGTAGTCAAGCAAATTAGTTAAGTAGGGGTACATCTTACTTTTTCGGTTTTGGACATTCTAACTAAGATCTAAAATGATTTTGAAACCTATTTTGCTTAGATTGACTTAGGCTGTTTTTCCTTTTGCCATATGGTTTTTCGTGCACATACTATGAACTTAGGTTAGGCTTGAGTGACGACAAAATAGTTACACACATAAAGATCAAAAAGGCTTTGGAAGCCATTGCGAAGCCTTTGAATGGTCAAATACCAGATTCCAGAAGAGTTTTTAATCTAGTTCTGCCAAGGGCTGGACAATGACGCAGTTAATATTCCAAGTTCTCCTCTTCGTCGTCGTCACACCATCAGCGACATCTACTATCAGCTAAAATGCCCACTCTATGTACATTATAACCGATAAATACAGTGACCAGTGATGGTTCTTATAATGGTTCTACATGTTTTACGATATAAAGAGAGAAGTTCGTCTGTTTTATCATTACAAATATTTGGACAAATATTTTTGGTTATTTTGCTAGTATTTGTATTTGAATCCAGTTTAGATTATTCTCACGTTGAAACAATTTCTGATATACTTAGTACAACATTATGGTGCAGTAAAGGAAGTGATACGCTTTACGGTTCCCCTTCGAGAAGGACGCACGCTTTTGCCTGCCCAGCAGCAATTTCGTTACCCTCCTTACCGTAGTGATCAGGTACCCAGTTGAGGCATGTTCCAAACTTACTGCGTGCGGCTTGAAGTATAGTGTAGCATCGAAAGGACTCACTTTGATTTAATCATATAACTTTTAAATGATCTAGGACAGCTTGAAATATAAAAATTTATTCGATCTTCCGTCACCATACTAATCATCTTCAACTCAGCATGGAAGTTGCTACAGTCTTGTGGCAATTTAGATTTTAGTGTTGCATCATATGTGAAATGAAAACTCCAGCTCGGTTTAAATTTTATTAGAGTTCGATGAGCTTGGTTATTCAAAGATTCTCTTGGAATCAAGAGAACTTACTATCAAGATGAAGTGTTGGTTAGACTACTGCTGCAAAAAAAAACCTAATCATTCGGAAAATCCACGATTACGTCAAAGGTGAGCTGAGGTTGTTTTTACATTTTATCGAAAGTCATCTGAGGTCGCTCAACGTTGATTTATACAAAATCTTGGATTGATGTGGTTTTTATTTTAATACGATCTCAAAAACTCTCGGAATGAGTTGTATGATATATTAAATTTTATGTCTTGAATCAAAGTAAGTATCGTCGCTCTTTTGTACAACTGCCCTTAATGGCATTTTTTTTAAATCCAGTTTATTACATAATATTGGTTGGTCTTCAGGAATATGTAATAAACTGGAATTAGAAAAAAATGTTAATTAGGGGCGTTGTACAAGTGAGCGACGGTATATATAAAAAAAAAAAAAAATTTGGAACGAAAAATCAATCGCACATTGTTTTTTAGCTAAAATACCCCGAAAAAACGTCTTTTCGATATTTCGCTCTTAATCTTTATTTTGGTTTAAACTTGTTGTTCCAAGGTCATCATGAAATCACGCAAGAAACAATTGTACAGAAAACATTTATCCTTTATATCCTGTTCTTATGGGTCTTTTTGATCCCCTTTTCAAACAAAAAATTTGTTATAATGGGTGTTAGTGCCTCTACAAGAATATCCTGCGACATACTAACGCTTTTTTTCTTTAATAATTCTCTATTTTGTTAATCTACCTCTCATTCCAATCTCTCCACAGCAATTGTGGGATTTTGTGCGTGTCATTGAATCATGCATCATTGATTGGAAATCAACACCTTGGCATCGCATTGATACCGATGAGATGGAGAGTGAGTGCAAGAAATTCTCTCGAGATTTGCGTACACTTGACAAGAGCATTCGGGAGTGGGCACCATATGTTTATGTAGTGGGCGTTTTAAAGGATTTAGTTTCATCGTTGCGTGCTATCACTGAATTGCAAAATGCGGCAATCACTGAACGCCACTGGCTGGAGTTGTTGCAGGTGACGAAGGTGAGTAAGTATTTAATCGATTCAAAATACATACATACGTTGGAATGTGAGGATTGATTTTTATTTTTTCTCATAAATTAATTAGGTTTTTTTTTAAGTAGAAAAGATAAAAATAAAATCCTTATCAGAGAACTACTAAATTTTTTTCGCGAAAAAGCTATCGCTATGCATTGCAACAGACGTTTAAGAACATGGGTCACCTGTCATACAAAAATGCATTTAAGCTTAAAAATTACATATTGCGGGTTATCGTGAATAAATATTCTCGGGGAATTTTCTCAGGCTGGCGTGCATTCTCTATTGCAGTTTAAGGAAATTCCCCGGGAATCTTGATTTACGATAACCCCCAATATGTACATAAGTATACGCAGTAAAACTATTCATTTTAATTTAGCCCATCTTGAAATATTTCCAATGCTTTTTTTATAAGACATACATCCATATTGCAGTCGAGACTGCACCTAATTTCAATGGTTACCATATGCATATGTACCTTTAGGTTGCATTTTATTCAAATTGAAATATGCATTTATGTCACAATTACCAATAATGTTATTATTGTTTCTTTTATTAAATTAATCATAGCTAACCAAGCTGCACACAATGGAATATTTGGTAAGTACGAGTTATTAAATGAATTAATTATTCATATAGCAGGTCTCAGTGTAGCATTTTGAGTATATAAATTGCACAGGCGGTGGACATGACGGTTGACCGATTTCGAACATTTCCAAATTAACAAGCAAACTATAGATAACAAGCAGTTTCATTAATCCAATACTTAGTTTTTCACTGGATTATATTATCTGAAAAAATCATTTGAAAAATTTACTTTCTATAACATTGAAGCCATTGAAGTTTGGGCAATTTTGTTGAAGATTTCATACTGATAAATAAGTATTTTTGACCCACTCCCCTCTTTTTTTAGTCTTAGCCTTTCGTGAAAATTAATTACCGTAAATGGGCTTTCCTTGGCTTCTTGTATGAATTAACAAATGAACCATGAATATGTAAGTTGATGCTTACTGGTTAACAAGGTTAACATATTGACAAATTACAACAACCACGTTCACTTTACTGGCACATAAACAAAAATACTTTCCATATGTAGGGGAAGAGTGCCACCTGCGGGCATGGTTCGGGTGTGGACATCCCCCCGTAACTTTTGACAGAAAACAAATGCGGCTGTTCTGACAAATGTTAAGTGTGTGTTATGATAGCACGAAGTTTTTGTGCATTTACAGGACGCGTTTGCTTTGTGCTGAAAAGAAAATAATTTTTGAATAAGAGAAAGTCAATAATTTTCCAAGTGCGATAAATCGAAGTGAATCAATCGAAAAGCTGAATGGAGTCTGTATTTATGCAGTAAATTTATTATATTTTGTGATTCAAAACCAAATGCAACCAAAATGTTCACACAACACAATGTGCTTATTGGTTTTCAAAGTGGCTGTTAAAGTCGAGTGTGGGCCCTGAATTGGTTCGGGTGTGGGCACCCCTCTTTTTTAATTTAAAGCGTGTGTTTTACTGAAATATCGTCTACATTACTAATTTAAATGGTGTTCTTATGCCTTTTTACGCTGTTTTAGTAGAATGAAAGTAACCAAATGCCATTCGATCCAGACGTTTAAAGTGACGCTGGTCTCTTTTTGAAACCGTTAGAAGAATTTTTTGATTTTGTGTGAGTCAATGTTTCCAAAATAAATTAATTTTGCTTTTTTCTCCATTTGATTGCGTTTTATTTCATATTTTCCCATTTTTAGCCGATTTTGTAAGGTAGCCCACAACCGAACCAAAAATTTTTTTTTGTCAAAAATAGTCTCTTCACTATTTTTTTTATATAATTTTTCCAACTTTCGAAATCAATTTACGTTCTTCACCAGTAGTTAGCTAAAGTCACTAGCTTTACATTGATACTTATACGTCTGCATAATATACATTTGGTCAAAAGTTATGAGTCGAAAACCAAAAGGTGCTCACACCCGGTACTCTATCTCTACATTTGGCCGGACGTTAAATATAAGGTCATGATAGATGACTTGCCAATCGGCTTCAAGTGTCGAAAAAAATTTCAAATTTTTTGTTTTGAGCCCTTTGGTAATTGGTCCATCTATCTGTCTAAATTACAATTACGGCCAAACGAATAAAGCTAGGCGCGACTGACACACTCAGCATAAAAATCTGTAAAATATGGCAATAATTTTTTCGACAATTGGTGCCGGTTTACCGCCATCCGTCATTGAAATTTGACAAAAAAATCATTTAATGGACGCGCCGCTAATGTGCATACCTATTTATTTGTGCAACATTCTTACAAACCCAGTAGAGAATTAGGCAAAAGTCATACATTAAGGTGGACCGGAAAAAATTAATTCTCGAAATCAATAATACCTGAGTGTGGAAAAGTTTTCCTTCAGGTTGCAAAATTGTTAAGAAATTGAGCAATATCAGGCATCCGATGGACAATTTTTCTGCTTGAAAATATTTTTTCGGCTTTTCCTATAATGGATATGTTGCACTGCTTCAAACATAGTCAATACACATATCCAATTTTAAAAATGCATTTCAAATAGATTTATCTCATTTTCAAATACATACTCGGTAGACCGGGTCGAAATTTAGATTCATCCCTAAACCGACTCAAAAGTTAGAAGGACTATTAAAAACGATATCTGCATCATCATGCACTTTTGATTATACTAAAGGCCTATTTTGGCTAAAAAAAAAACATTTAGTTTTGCTTCATACAAAATTGACCCGGTCTAATACACGTACAAAACTTAATTATATTTTTATAGATACCATTACTTCAACTTTATCATTCTGGAATCTATCGATATATCCATGAAATGAATGGATTCTATTTTGCTTCAAAAATCATCGGATTCATTGCGCGTAAGATCTAGTTCGGCATTTTCACCTCTGTCAGGTAGTAGGACTGTGAAAAGAGCTTTAAAGAGGCTCGATTGTTCTTTGAAAAGAAAGCCTTCTTTTAGCGTTTCTTACTAATTTCTACTTTTGTCTGCTTGGAAAATGTTGCTTTTTCTGTTTTTGTTCATATGTTTCCTATCTTAATAGTTTCAAACGAATAAAGCTATTCAAGTACTCTTTCCGTGGTTGATTATTTTATTTACAATGTCATGTTTCATCTTTTTAAGCTTTCCTTCAAAACAAACCAAACGACAACATTGGATCAGCTTTTGAGTCTGCAACTCCATCATCATGAAGAGGAAATCAAAAACACTGTCGATCGCGCAATTAAAGAGCTGACTGTCACTAAAATTCTTGATGAAATCAAAGCCACCTGGTTGCAATTGAAATTCGACACTGAACCGCATGCGCAGCGACAATTGCGGCTGCTTAAAGTCTCCGAAGAATTAATTGAAACGCTGGACGATAATCAGATGCAGTTGCAGAATATCGCCACCTCAAAGCACATTGAGTATTTGCTCGATAAGTTGTCACATTGGCAGCGTGTGCTGAGTGGCGTCGATACGCTCATCGGCAGCTGGTTTGAAGTGCAGCGCAAATGGATTTACTTAGAGAGCATTTTCATTGGATCGACCGATATTCGTGCGCAGTTACCAATCGATGCGAAGCGTTTTGAGGAAATAGACACGGAATTCATACAGCTGCTTGCTGAAGTGGCTGAGGTCGGTGTAGTGATGCATGTTGTGCTAGAACATAGACATGTCTTTGATATCCTCGATAAGCTGCAACAACGGCTGGCAATATGTGAGAAGGCGCTGAATGATTATCTTGAAACGAAACGATTGGCATTTCCACGTTTTTATTTCATATCATCAGCCGATTTGTTGGATGTACTATCGAATGGTAAGGAGTTGGTTTTGAAATTGCAATACAAAGGTTTTTCTCATTTCTTCCCACATCATAGGCAACAATCCGAAAATAATTGATCGTCACTTGGTGAAACTTTTCGACTCCATATTGCGTCTTGAATACGAAACAAATACAAATCGTGCCATTGGCATGTATGCTAAAGAAAATGATGAGTATGTTCGTTTTCAGGCCGCACCACCTTCGATCAATCCATACATTGAATGCTCTGGCCGTGTTGAAATATGGCTGAATGCAATTATCACGCAAATGCGACAAACTCTGCATGAACTCTTCCGGCGTTCTTTGCATGCCTTCGCAGAGAAATCACGTGATCAATGGCTTGCAGATTGGCCGGCACAGGTCGCTTTATGTTGCAGTCAAATCTGCTGGACTACAGATGTTCATCGTGCCTTCGCTTGGATGGAAGAGGGATACGAAGCTGCAATGAAAGATTTACACAAAAGGCAAATAACTCAATTGAATTCATTGATCAATTTACTACTTGGAGAATTATCACCTGGTGATCGGCAAAAAATTATGACAATTTGTACAATTGATGTACACTCACGTGATGTTGTTGGAAAGATCATACAATTGAAAGTCGATAACGCATTGGCATTTCAATGGCAAAGTCAATTGCGTCACCGCTGGGATGATGCAATCAGTGAGGAAGCCGATGCCGCGCAAGAGGATGATTGTTTTGCGAATATTTGCGATGCTGAGTTTCGTTATGCCTACGAATATCTGGGCAATACGTCCAGGCTAGTCATTACGCCACTCACGGATCGCTGTTATATAACATTAACGCAGGTAATTTATATAGAGAAACAGCGATAAATTAAAGAACTGATTCACTGATTGACATTGATTTCTTTGCTTTGATACATGCGCTCTTAAGTATGCAACATAATTTTTAACGATTTTAACATAAACTGCATTTATTACTCTTTTATATCGTATCGCACATAAAATATTTATCCTTGGAATTACTCACCAACACAATGCAACACAGCCGCCGCCATATTAATGCGCAAAGTCAGCGTTAAACTTCCGCTTTGCTTAATTAAAATCTTTTCATTGCGCAATCGTGCGTGATTAATTGGCAACGCGGTTTTGTTGAAGACAGCAACAAATGCGAATATAATTGTATTTTACTGCAGGACATTAATAAGAACGAAAATAAAATGTATTGTTCTTTAATACGCACTCAGATGCATACACTCGTGCAAATACAGGCGCACACAAGTAAAATTTAATTAAATTAATTGAAAGTCTTCTTACCGGATATGCAGCCATCACAAGAAAATGCAATAAAAGGAAACCAAAGAAATTTTCCCAATGCATCTTTTTATTGTTTATTTATTAACATCTGAAAGTCAGTTTTTTATTAATTCACAAAAAGTATATTAAAGGTGCAGGATACACATATGTAGCTAGGAAAAATGTTCCCATAACCGGAATCAATAAGTTTCGTTAAAAATACGTTCAAATAACGATAACTTTCCTACGAAAACTCGAAAAAGAAACTGCTCTTGTAAGGTCCGAACTTTTAATAACCCAGCGAAATGCATGAAGTAGCACATCGCAAGTAGTGATGAGCAAAATTTGTCGCGAAAAATTGTCAAGCATAAGACCGCTATTTGGTATTGGCTATTTCTAGTTAAAATGGGTGTCGTGCTCTTTTCAAACATAAAGCCGTCTCTCAATATGTAATTTTTTGTTTTAATTCTTTCGACCCGGCTGGGACAATGTATCCCAATTTACATACATACATATATTGTCCCAGCCGGGTCGAAAGGGTTAAAATGCAAAATGCTTTGAAAAAATAATGTTCAAAAATTTTATAAGCGCAACACACCTTAGAAATTATTTTAAAACCATTACCAACACTTTAATGTCAAAGTCCAGGACAATATCAAAACCAAGATCTTTACACATTGTTCAAGACCAGCACCAAGACAGCTATGCTCTGTGGCTGTTCATCACTAATCACAATTATGTCTAATTTTTGAGGACTATTATACAGAATTGATATTTTATTTAAATTGTGTAAAAGTGCTCGCTTAAGGGATGGAAAAAAGAGGGATGTATGTTAGACCGGTTCGATTTTGTATGAAGCAAAATAAAATCCCCGAAACCAACTCAAAAGTTAGAAGGACTCTTAGAAACGATGTCAGCATTATTCTTTTTTCATTCTAAAAAAACCAAAAGACTGTAGTCTTTATAAATAAACTTTATATATAAACTTACAAAAATGTTGGAGTTTAAAAATTAAAAAACTTTTTTTGGGGGTATAGATAATATTCGGGTCCCAAAATCGATTTATTACGTTATTTAATTACGCGATCGAAAAAACGATTTTTGCTCAAAAGCAAAATTTGATAAATTTTTTAAAAATATTGTAATAAACTATCTCGAAAAATTTTGCAAAAAAATCCCACATATGTATATTTTAGACAATTTTAAGCATTTTTTGACACATACACTTTTTTCGTTAGATGTGTTGCTTTTGAGTAAAAAATGATTTTGCCGGCAGCGTAATTAAAAAACCTAGTGATAAGCAAAATTAGTCTTGGTCTTGAGTTTTGTTCTTGGTCTTAGTAATTTCGCGAGACCAAGACGCTGATATTTTTGCAAGACCAAGACTGCTATGGTCTTGATCTTGGTCTTGCTCACGATAATCGTCAAGACCAAGATTGCATTTTCGTGAAAAATACTCTTAAAGTTGCATTTTGAATATATTTTTTGTATGGGCGGTAGGAGTGTCCGTTGACCGATTTCGCACATTTTCAATCCCTCAAGCTAACTTTTACGGCAAGTCGACTGTTAAAAATTTCATCGAACTATCTTGCGTAGCCAGACAGACGGACATGGCTATATCAACTCAGGAGGTGACGCTGATCAAGAATATATAAACTTTTCTATGCCTGCCACGCCTCCTTCTTTGCGTTACAAATGGAAGGACAAAGTGAATATACCCCGGGTGTAGGGTATAATGATGCTGTTAAGGTGAAGGGTCGGAGTACTAGAGTTTGAATGCAAATAAAAAGATTAGTTGTTTTTTCATAAACGTTATAAAGATTTTAATGGGTTATGTTTCACTAGAAACTTCACAATTTCGACACTACAAATCTGTGGGTTTTTTATATAGAAATCCCACGCTGCTGTCAGTGGATCAAATGATAATCCTGCTGCAAAGCAAATGATAGCTGGGGCTGGTGCACTGATTATTTCAAATGTCCGTCCAACGTTGATTTCTCTCCGTGTTGATATTGTGTCCAACGTTGTGATGCTCTGTTTATGATATGTTGAGTCGTCTGTAGCGTGTGTTTGTGTGTTTTTTCGTGAATTTATGTTAAAAATAAACTTTTGTGCAAATTTAGGTTGTGTTCGTGTGGCTTGTTGTAAAATCAATGATGATGGCGGCGATCGAACGAAAACCCCACTTCGGGTTTGCGTTCAATGCGACAGCAGCGCTTTCAGTGTTGGCGGCCGTTAGCAAAAACGATTTGCTTGTGCCGTGCACACACGGTTTACGTTCTACGTAAACAGATGCAGATATCGTTTTTAAGAGTTTTTCGAACTTTTGAGTCGGTTTCAGAATGAATCTAAGTTTCGACCCTATCTAATGTATGTTCGAGAGGAATGTTGAAAATAAAAAAATTAAGGAAATCGGTGAACATTTTTTCCCTCTCCCGACAACAAGGAAAAAAGTTGGGTAATATGTTCGAGAGAAATGTTAATGAGGAAAATAAAATGGGAATCTGCGAAAGTTTTTTCCACCTTCCAGGAACGAGGAAATTTTAATACTTCCATTTCTTTTGTTAATTAAAAAACTTAAAAAATAATAAGATCCCAGCTTGCCCATTTTCAATTTCATTTTGAAATTTGTTACACATTTAAATGTTTTTTTAAAAAATTTTTGAAAAAGAACGAAGAGAATATCATTCACGGTGCTGAAATCAGCAGTTTAAATAAAACTTTGCTGAACTCGAAAAATTGTTTTGTCTGGCGGTTCTTCGACTCAAAACTAACAACTTTTTCGTAATTGTTTTGTTGTTTTGAACAGATAATGATTTACATTAACTAGCTACCATCAAATCACGTGTCAAGTGGTTCTGTGGTGTGAGCTTACTGTTCTGTGTTTTTTGAGTAAAAACAACAACATAACAAAAAACAAGGCAAAATGCATAGGTAAAAAAACCAAAAAATTGTTGGTAGGTTGGTTTTCGATACGTTTCATATTTTTGAGCTAGGTTGTCCCGTCCAATTTTTTTCTGCCGACATTTTTCGCGGGGCGCGGGGAGTTGAATCTCCAAAACTCTTTACCCCTCGTATCTTTTGAATGGCTTGATAAAAAAAAAAAATTAAAATACAACGTAAAAATTTGGTTTGTCTTTTCGGGCCCACAGTTTGTCTTTACAGTTTACTGAAAAAACTGTAAAAACTACTAGGGCTTGCAATAAATTTTTACAGTTGCAAAAAGTTCAGAATAAATACCCCTTTTTCCATAAAATTTCTAAATTAACCCCTCTTTAACGCTCGCAGTCACTTCATTTGGTTATGGGTGGCGCTCCAGCTGGCCCCGCTGGTACTGGCAAAACAGAAACAACCAAAGACTTGGGTCGTGCACTGGGTGTGATGGTGTATGTCTTCAATTGTTCAGAGCAAATGGACTACAAGTCATGTGGCAACATATACAAGGGACTCGCACAGACAGGCGCCTGGGGTTGTTTCGATGAATTCAATCGCATCTCTGTGGAGGTGCTGTCAGTTGTGGCGGTACAGGTGAAAACCATACAGGAGGCAATCAAAGTAAGTGTAAATGTAAACTGCCAAATGTGTGTTATCTTTCGTTTGCCATAAATTTTAAATTTCTCACTACTACTACACTCTCTTCACCCCTCTTTTGCCCTCTCTCATCGTTCATTTGTAGTTGCATAAACGTCAATTTGTATTTATGGGCGAATGCATCTCTCTCGTTCCATCCGTTGGCATTTTTATCACCATGAATCCTGGCTATGCTGGCCGCACCGAGTTGCCAGAGAATTTAAAAACACTTTTCCGACCATGTGCTATGATTGTGCCTGACTTTGCATTGATATGTGAAATTATGCTCATGGCTGAGGGCTTCCAGGATGCGCGTCTGCTGGCGCGTAAATTCATCACGTTGTACACATTGTGCCGCGAGCTGTTGTCCAAGCAGGATCATTATGACTGGGGATTGCGTGCGATTAAATCAGTGCTGGTAGTAGCTGGAACGTTGAAGCGTGATGAACATAGTCGTCCAGAGGACCAGGTAGGTAATATTATGTCGTGGTTGACGCCATATTTTGTTGTTTTTATACAAAGCACTATTAAACCTTATTCGATTAAAAGTCAGATTTCTAATTTCCAAACCAACACCTATTCTTAACAACGTTTACGCTTCCTTCCTTCCTAAAAAAAAAAAGTTATAATATCCAGCCCGTATACGGAGAAAAAAAAATAGCGTGTTCTACTTTATTTCTAGTAAATTTTACTAGAATTTCAAGTCAATATTGTGAGAACCCCCGATAAAATAAATTTTACCTTTTTTAGTCAATTCAGTAAATTCAGAATTTTCGAATTACCTTACAGTATAGTGGTTTTTAAAAAAATTTAAGTGATATTTACCTTGCTGTAAAACTCAAACCAAAAAAAAAGAAGAAACGAACTGACCGCACTAGGACTCGAACCTGGGTCCTTCCGTGTGATAGATAGAAAAATATTATTTTTACTTACAATCACAACTTGTTAGACCTCTGCACCATTGACTTATAGCTTTAACCATAATATTAATTCCCCCTTTTTTTTCTTCTACCAGGTACTAATGCGAGCTTTGCGTGACTTTAACATACCAAAAATCGTGACCGATGATGTCTCTATATTTATGGGTCTCATTGGTGATTTATTTCCAGCCTTGGATGTACCACGGAAACGTGTATTTGATTTTGAAAAAACCATCAGGCGAGCTGTCAATGAATTGAAATTACAGCCAGAAGAAGGTTTTCTCATGAAAGTCGTACAACTGCAAGAATTACTTGATGTAAGACATTCTGTCTTTATTGTCGGTAATGCGGGTACAGGAAAGACTAAAATCTGGCAAACACTACGTGAAACATATCGTACACAAAAATTGAAACCCATATGTCATGTTCTCAATCCCAAGGCGCTATCGAACGACGAACTTTTCGGTATTGTCAATCCAGCAACACGTGAATGGAAAGATGGTCTTTTTTCTTCCATTATGCGTGAACAGGCCAATATGCCACCGGGAAATCCAAAATGGATTGTATTAGACGGTGATATCGATCCAATGTGGATTGAGAGTTTAAACACATTAATGGATGACAATAAAGTGTTGACACTGGCCAGCAATGAGCGTATATCACTCAAGAAGGAAATGCGTTTGCTATTTGAGGTTGGACATCTTAAGGCTGCAACACCGGCAACGGTGTCGAGAGCGGGAATTTTATATATAAATCCACAGGACTTAGGATGGTCACCGTAAGTAAGATTAGTATTTATGAAGAGTGTTCTATTTCCAAACTAAGTTATGACGCATTAACTAAGCCGAAGGTTCAAACTTGGCTTAGAGAGAGTTTTTGGGATATTTTTTCATTGGTTTTAGCGCTGTTTTCTTAATGTCTGGTTCAACACTAATCAGAACTTAAACCGGCGTCCGAGAAAATGGCTCTTTATATTTCGTAAGCTAAACCTCTGATGGAAACTTCTTGTACTTACAGCTACGTTTCGTCATGGTTGGAAACTCGCTTGGATATTGTAGAACGTGGCATTTTGACAACACTTTTTGAAAAATATTTTCCCAGCTTGATGCTGCGTCAACGTGAGTTTCGACGAACTTCCCCCATCACTGACATGTCCATGATACAAATGACTTGTCATCTGCTTGAAAGTTTGCTCGATAACAATGCTGACTTTCAGCGGGAAGCTAACAATGCGAATCCGCATGCACTGCAGCAAACAGATAATGGTCCCGATGCCTTGGAATTAGCACTTGAAGTGATCTTTGCTTATGCTACAATATGGGGCTTTGGCTCCGCTTTATACCAAGATCAGATAGTCGACTGCCATCGAGAATTTCACAAATGGTGGACCAGCGAATTTAAGGATGTCAAATTTCCAGCACAAGGTCTCATTTTCGATTACTATCTGGATGTGCGTACACAAAAATTTCAACGTTGGGATGCAATGGAAGCTATGGCATTATTTGATTTCACCGATCCTGAAATACCACTGCAGGTTGGGGAAAATTACATGCTATTCAACAAAAAAAAAATTTTTTGTTTTAATCGCTTTTTTATTAATTATAGAACATACTTGTGCCCACTGTAGAGACCACACGTCTTGGCTATTTTCTCAAGCTGTTGATTGACCGCAATCATCCTTGTATGTTGGTTGGCACATCCGGTTGTGGTAAAGGTGCCATATTTCGTGAAATATTTAATCATTACACATGTGCTCAGGATTTGGAAGTGTTAGCTATAACAACAACATCATCTGTTGCTACTTCCCACAGCAAAACATCTGCTGACAGCAGATACACATCATCACCAGCAGCAGTAGAAGCCGCAAATGTCATCAAAACGAGGTCAACATCAACAGCAGCATCGACGAAGCAGCAACAAGGATGTCGGCCACTTGTGACCACAGTACAGACAACACACTTCAATTTCTATACCACATCGGAAATATTTCAAAAGGTACTTGACCGTCCGCTAGAGAAGAAATCCGGACGTTGTTATGCGCCAAGTGGCCCCAATCGAAGACTTATTTACTATGTCAATGATTTGAATATGCCGGAAGTCGATGAATATGGCACTGTACAACCGCACACAATTATGCGACAATTTATGGACTACAGGCAATGGTAGGTTGGTAGGGTGTCATCAAAAATAACGTAATATTTTTGCTTGTGGCTAGACAGAGTATAAACGATAAGGTTACGAAGTTGCTTTGAGTTGATACAGGTGACTTAGACATTTTAGTATGAAAAAGGACCTGTTAACATACAGTTTTGTATTATTTGATTGCAGAGTTATCATACCAATTTTTGATTTGAGATCGATCTATAAAAACTAGTTTTTCAAATTTTTCCATATTGCTTGTGGTAAAAATTGCTAATATCAACTTTAAAATAGGACTTCGGCTATTCGATCCTATATTCAATTAATTTTTTGCCCATGTGCTTACTCATTTAGAAAAATTCGAACTAAAATTTGATTCCAATAAAGTCCAAATCTTATTACCTACTTATTTCAATTCGCTTTACATAATACCCATTTTTGCAGGTATGATCGTCAGCGCCTTGTCCTCAAGGATATAAAACATTGTCAATTTGTCGCTTGCATGAATCCAACTGCTGGTTCATTTACCATTGATCCACGTCTACAACGTCACTTTTGTGTCTTCTCGCTAGCGGCACCATCAGAAGATACTCTACAGCGTATTTTCAGCAGCATACTTAGCGCTCACTTGGACAATCCAGCGCATGGTTTTAATAAAGAAGTGCGTTCCAACGCCAACCTGCTGGTACGAGTGGGAATTGCACTGCACCGGCGTGTTGAGTATTCATTCCTACCGACCGCTGTGAAATTTCATTATCTCTTTAATTTACGTGATCTGACGAATATCTATCAAGGGCTAATGAACAGCATAGGTGGCAATGGCACTACGAATGCAGCAGCGTCCACTAGCAGCGGAACGCTGTGCATAAAGCCAACCGAGCTGATACGTTTATATGTACACGAGGCATATCGTGTTTACCACGATCGTCTGGTCGACACCTATGACATTAAATCATTCAAATCTTCAATTAAGGATATTTTCAAAAAAGATTTCGAAGATTTTGATGAAGATTTCGTTTTTGCTGAACCCTTGATCTATAGCCACTTTGCGCAGTCGCTGGTCGATCAAAAGTATATGCCGCTACGTAGTTGGGATTGTCTCTATCAACTTCTAATGGAGGCTCAGGCGAACTACAATGAAGTTGTGGGTTATATGAATCTCGTCATGTTCGAGGATGCTATGATACATGTGTGTAGAATTAATCGCATACTTGAGAGTCCACGCGGTAATGCGCTGCTCATTGGTGTTGGTGGTTCGGGAAAACAAACATTGGCACGCTTGGCTGCTTTCATCTCATCACTGTTCGTTTTTCAGATACAATTGAAACGTGGCTTTTGCTTGCAGGATATGAAAGATGAAATTGCTGCACTCTATATGAAAGTTGGTCTTAAGAATGTCGCTTCAGTTTTTCTTATGTCCGATGCACAAATACCGGATGAAACTTTTCTGATGCTGATCAATGATTTGTTGGCCTCGGGTGAAATACCAGAACTTTTCACTGACGATCAATTGGATGCTATTGTCAATGGTATTCGTAATGAGGTGAAACAAAGTGGCAGCCTTGATACGAAGGAAAATTGTTGGCGTTTCTTTGTGGAGAAGGTGCGTCGTCTATTGAAGATTGTACTGTGCTTCTCACCAGTAGGGCAAACATTACGCGTACGTGCACGTAAGTTTCCGGCAATAATAACGCGCACGAGCATCGATTGGTTTCATGAGTGGCCAAAATCTGCGCTGGAATCTGTTTCACAGAAATTTCTAAATGAAATCGATGAGGTGTTACCGGTGAGTTGTTGCTTTTGAAGGCAATGAGGCTTGCAAAACTGAAGGCCTAGTGTTAGGCAACACAAATAATTTTAACTTTCACATTTCTATATTGTTTCGAAATTTAGTCTTTATATTAAAGTTATCACTCGATTTTTAGACTGTGATGCAAAGCTTTGAAATGTCTTTTTACTAAAATATTCAATATTCATTTCGCTTTACAATAAAAAGCCACTTATAAATGTTCTTAAATTTATTTTACTTTGTAAAACAATGTTCTCAACACTAAAATCAAATACTTAAAAAAAACTGTTTATGCACTGTAATCAAACCAACACTGCGCTGTATTCTCATAGACAGTGGCTTATATGGTACATGCATGGATATGGAAATATGGCACCTTTTTTGTTAAACTGCTGTAAAACCAAAATCTTTAGAGGAACTAAACCTAAGCCTTCGTCAGTAAGAAGTATTTTATATAAATACTCGTAGCTCCATATTCAACTGCTTCTCGGATGAAATGGTGCTTGTAATGAATGTTCTTGGTTCTAGAATGCTTTTTTCCATGACGAGCCATCCGCTGAGCGCCTGTGTTACCACAGATGTTGGTTATTTGCCCATCATATCCAGAGTTCAGTCTTATATTAAGTTTTCTATTCCAAAGGCGAAGAGAAAGCACTAAATATCTTATAACATGCACAGGGAGAAATGGCACCAGAACCATATCACTCTTAGTAATTGGGTGTCATATCTCATTTTCGGTATGAACCAAGTAAAGTTATCAAGAGCAAATAAGCATGTTCGCTCGATCTCGTATTCAGCCGGAAACGAAATCACACTAAATTCCGTCTATTTTGATATATGCATCATATAACTGTATCAAATACTTTTCTGCTGCTTTTCAAAATATATGCAATATTTTTTTTAAAAAATCCCACACACAAGTTATTATTGGAACTAAAGCTAAAAGAACTACTCACCACGAAGTCTCTCGCCCAGTTGAACTGTATCCATATTCGAATGCTATGAAAGTTACAGGTGAAAGCACTAGGGGGTGCCACCTTACCCGGGCTTAGCTTATGAATGTTAGAACCTGATGTTTTAACATCATACATACAAATATTACAACTTTAAATGATATACAACCATAGGCATACATCTATAACTTAGCAGCAGTATGTCCTCCATGATTCTAGTAAATTTTGTTAGATGAAGCATTCGATATTGTACTCTAGTGATGACACAAACCTTTTTCTTTAACTTTAACTCAAACTACTAGCCTAAAATTCATTATATGCTTTTAGGCTTTGACTATTTATAATTTAAACGACAGCAATATCACTGCATAGTTTGAGGTGTTTCTTTAATAAAAATGCTTCAGTTTAATTTGTTCAAAAATGTTTCTATTAAAGTTTTCAAGGATATAGAGGCTACTTTAATTTAGTATTTTATTTTTTCAATATTGAAAGCATATCCTTAGGCACTTCTAAATTTACAACCAATTTTAATTCCCAATACCAAGTCATTTAATTCACCATATCACATTGCTCTTTTTCATATTTCTTTCTCTTTCATTATCACTGCTTATATACAATACTTTCGCTCTCTGTCTTTCCAACAGCGCGACATAATCACACCCATCGGCTGTTTTATGGCTTTTGTTCATGGCACAGTTAATCAGATATCGAAAATTTATCTACAAAATGAGAAACGCTACAATTATACGACACCGAAAACCTTCCTCGAATACATTTTCCTCTATCGAAAGCTGCTGGTGGAAAAATATGGTGAACATACGAGACGCATACAGCGGCTACAGAGCGGCATGGCAAAACTTGCTGAATGTGCACGTCAAGTGGACACGTTAAAGGTATGTAGATAGGTCCTCGCTATACGTGTAAGTTCATTTATATGTACGGATATGTGAGTGAGTAAGGACACTCACGTATTTTACATGGTTTTTCCACTTGATACCCTGTGCCTCTTCACACTGGGATGTATGTATGTTGGCTTTTAAAATGCTAGAAATGTCCCGCATGTATTTCGTAACAAAATCGCATAAAGTTTAATCTTTGTTGTTGCTGCTGATGTTGTATGTGTTGTTGGCGGACATCGCGATAGTCGACCATTCAATTAGTTGGCTTAATTGAATTGTTCGCCACTCAAATCGTTTTTTGTTGGTGGGAAGTGTTTCACTTTTTTTTTGCCCACGTCTTTTACAAGGAGCTGATTTTTAAAAAGCTTGAAGTTTTTTTTTTTCATTGCATACTTTCAGGTAAATGCTTTACATTTAATTGTTTGCCTGTGTGTAGACTGCAGGTGTTTTTGTAATTGATGTTGTGTTTGTTGTTACATTTACACTTTCTATCCCAGCAAAAATTTTTTTATTGCGGAAGTGTCATATTCTGAAGTCGGCCTATATAGTTTCCTACACTCAGAAAAAAAAGATTGTTAAAACAACAATTTTTCTTTCTTAAAAAATTGTTTTTTCTAAATTAATTTAATTAATTTTCTTAAATCAACAATTTTATTCTTGATACTTAATTTTTTTACGCATTTGTCATAAAAAATATGAAAAATATTTTAAAGTACAAAACTTCAAACATTCTCTTTTGCAAAAAAAAAAAAAAGTTATTTTTATACATATTACTGAATAAGTTCTAGCTGTTTTTTTGCATAAACAAAGCTTTATTTAACGAATAAGGGTAAGAAACTTTTCACCCAAACTATTCCTCATTATTTAACGCATCTTTATTTTCTGGCAAATTATGCATCCACTAAATACAGAGAGTCTTCGAATCCTGAATATTTGGATTTGCGGATGAAGTCGATGCATGAACTCGGCTTATCTCAAGATTTTTCTTAGGACTCTCGTTCTGTACTGTATTTTCCATCGCCAGTCACGATAAGGTGCAAAACATTTCTTCATTTCTGCCGTTAAAGCAGCAGTTCAAACGTATGAAAATGCCGTGTACTTCGCTTGATCTCATATGGCACCTAATGTCCTTGCTTTTGTTTCATTAGCACTGCTGTAAGATAGATTTCAAATAAATACTTCTAAAACCACAAACATTTCAATAATCATTTATTCTTCGTTCAACTATTTCGTTCTTAAACATTGTCAACAGTTTCGCTTTTGAAACAACAATTTCCGCTCTAAAATTTCCAACAACATTTACTTGATTCAACAATTTTTCATTCTATTTAATAAATAACAACTTCGTATTTAAAACAAGAGCAAAAGTTGTTGGGAAGATTTTAACCAACATAAATTCTTGAATCAAAACATAAAGTTGTTGGAAATATAATTTTTTTTTTCTGTGTGTAGGTAAAATTGTTCAGTTGTGTTGGAGTAATTCAGAAGAATCGTTAACAACTCACCAAGATGAAAAACGAACGTTTAAACATTGACATCAGTATGAATTTTAAATGATTTCCCCGAATGGCAGTATATTTTATTGCAGCTATTGGGTCTCACGAAGATTCTTCAAATGTTTACTGGGATAGAACGTTCAAATAATTTAATTGGCATTCGTCTCTCTGTTGTAACGTGGTTGTCTGAGTATTTTTTTTATTCCATTTCTGTGCGAGCTCACTTTCACATTTTCTTTCGCCGCTTGTTTGAGTTCGACAAAAACAAAACGAAATCGAAACTAATTGAATGTACACAAATTCACATCAATTTATGTAACCCAAGTGGGAAGCAATGTCACTAAATGGCATTATGCACAGTAAAAGCGTTATTTAGGCGATTTTGGAACGGTTATACAGGCCCACAAAAAAAAATTACCCTGCGCGAAAGATCAGACCACCTGATCTTTATGTTTTCGGGGTCGCTGAATCCGAATATGCTGCCAGAATAGCGAAGTTGGTTCGCGTTTTTGCAGAAATCAACAATAATGCTGAAAATTGCAGATTTCAGCGACCCCGAATATATAAAGTTCCGGTGGTCTAATCTTTCGCGCAGGGTATTTTTTTTTTTTTTTTTTTTTGGTCTGTGCACAGAACCACAAAAAAAATTCCCTGCGCGAACGATCAGACCGCCTGAACTTTATGTTTTCGGGGTCGCTGAATATGCTGCCAGAATAGCTGAGTTGGTTCACGGTTTTTCAGAAATCAGAATTAATGCTGAAAAAATCTCAAATTTTCAGCGTAATTGCTGGTTTTATGAAAAAACGGGAACCAACTTCGCTATTCTGGCTTTTTGATGAAAATGATGAATCACACGATAAAAAGTATTAAATTTTTTTTTGTGAGGAGTTATAGGTTTTACAAATAACATTGATTTACATTAACGAAAGAGTAACCGTTTAGAAAATACTCTTAAAAACCGCAAAAAGTCCAAAAATTCAACTTTCTCGAAAATTTTCGAAACTATTACTTTTTCGTTTGACAGTTTTACGAGTTTACGAGGTTTTCAAGGCTTTTACACGTTTTCAGGAATCCCCTCAATGTTATTTGTAGAACGTGTAATTTTCCACAAAAACGTTTCTAGTACTTTTTATCGTGTGACCCACCATTTTCATCAAAAAGCCTCTTAAGTGAAAAGTAATTGAAACCACGCAGATTACGGAACAGGCCTGATTAACTTAATTTAGACAAATTATATTGCTATTGCTTAGTTAACTTTTTTTTTAAGAAAGGTGTCAAAATCGAGTTGAAAATGGAAAGAAATGTCAACGATTTTGGCAAAACAGCGTTGCCATATGTTTTTTTTTGTACAAAATGTCTACGGTCTTGGAAAAAGTCAGTATTGCACACTGGTTGTTTGCGCAAAATGTCAACGATTTTGGAAATACGATTTTGGAAATGCTCAGCGTTGCCATATGTTTTTTTTTTTTTTTGTGCAAAATGTTGACGGTATTGGAAAAACTCAGCGTAGCAAACTGGTTATTTCTGAAAATGTGAACGATATTAAAATAAAAAAAAAAAAACATCCCTGCAGGAAGGAGAGCTTCCATTCATAAAATATTCACTACTTCTAGTGTAAAAATATTTTGCACATTACATAATTTTACAATAAAAACAGCTATTTTACAAAAAAATGCCAAAAAAGTCAAAGAGCTGGAACAAAAATGACTGTTTTTGAATTGTGCGATCTCTAAATTATATATTTTTTTTTTTTTTTTTTTGCACCGTGTAATATTGTTTCAAATAAAAACTTTTAAAGAGGTTTAATGCAATTTTCAAGAGAGTGATTTTTTTAACAACCCTAATACACATGAAAAAAAAAGAAACTAATATGTTTCTATTAAATTTTACTGGAATTTCAATGCAAAACTGTGAGAATAAATTTTACCTTACTGTTTTAGTAAATTCAGAATTTTCGAGTTATCGTTTTTTTTTTTTAAATTTAAGTGATATTAACATAACGTTAAAGTTCAAACAAAAATAACAAACGAAAAAAAAAGAAACGAACTCACCACACTAGGTTTCGATCGGGGGTCCTTCCGTTTGATAGACAGAAACATATCTACTATTTTTACTAACAATTACAAACTTGTTAGACCTCGACACCACTGACCTATGTATATGATGAAATTTTTATAAATATTTTTATTAGAATTATGTAGTAAAAATTGTAAGAAATTTTTCTGGCTGAAAGCATAATTTACGCAATGTATGGAAAAATTTAGGGAACTTAGAGTAAATATTACATTATTATGTCATTATATTTTATTTTCTTATCAGCTTCGAATGATTTTTCACAGCTTTTGTTACTGTAAAGTAATAACCTGACTCCTGTGGAAAAATTAGTTTTAGAGTCGCTAGAAATCGAAACAATTGTTTTGTTTTTATCTATCTTACGATTTATCGGGTTTTTTTAATCAAATCATCTTAGAACTTGAGCCTTTAGGAATAATTTTTTCAAATAGTCAGGGCTAAAATTTTATGAAAAAACTGCATGGCTTATAATGCAGGCATTTGGGAAAATAAAATGAGGCAACCTAGAAAAACTTCCGGGATTTTTGAAAATTAGTTATATTATAGATTTTGCTGTGCTCTTTCCGCACTTCAACTTTGCCACCTCGTATCTTTGCCGCTCATGCCACCTTATTGGACAAATGGCGCCTTAAATCAGTTTTTTTTAAATAAGTATATCGCTAACGGTTACTTCCGGTTCGACGATTCTGTAGCTTAAAAAATTTCCTAGCAAAAAAAAAAAGACAGGTTTTTCATGCATTTTATGAATGTCCCTACAAACACTGTTTTCGAGAAATATGTATATGGTTAAAAATCCCAAATCTTTACTTTAACGTACCTCTACGTTATTACTAACCGTGAATCAAATTGACTCACATAGGCGAAAACTGTAAGAATAAAATAAATCAACCTTTGGCCTGGCCAAAAAAGAAATACCCTACACTGCAGTTTTTTGAAAATTTTACTTATATGATAGGTGCCACGCCCTCTTGTCCGAGTTCACCCAGATTTTGCTCAGAGCTTGTACTTATAGTCCTTAGTGTCAGCGTGAAATTTGGTTGGATTATCTCAAAAAACGCTTTCAGTATATCGTTTTGAGGCTTTTGCTTATATTGGAGGTGCCATGCCCTCTTGTCCGAACTTGTCCATTTTTTTTTTCAGAACTTGCGCTTACAATTCGTAGTATTTATGTGTATTTTGGTTGCATTGTCGTGAAAAATACTCCTAAAGTTGAATTTTGAATATATTTTTTGTATGGGCGGTAGGCGTGTCCGTAAACCGATTTTTCACATTTTCAATCCGACGAGCTTACTTTGACGATGGAGGCAGTGTACCAAATTCCGGTTACCGGACATAATCCCCATTTACGAAGTCATTTCAGAAATGGAGACTATGTCCGAATAATTGGCGTGGGTACTATGTCATGGCACCCCAAATTTCATTGATTCATCTTGCTTAGTTTTCCCAAAAAATGTATTTCCACACACAGGCAGCCAGCCACCCAGCCAGCCAGCCACCCAGCCAACCAGACACACGGACATGACTATATTGACTCAGGAGGTGACGCTGATCAAGAATATATATACTTTTCTATGTCTGCCACGCCTCCTTCTCTGAGTAAGAAACGGAAGGAAAAAAATGAATATACTCTGGGTGTAAGGCATAAAAATATAAGCAAGATAAATATAAATTCTTAATTTTTTTTCACCGGAATTATCTTTATTTATGCATGATAAATAAAGTGTTAAAATTGGAGAAAATTGAAAAATGCTACAAAATTGGAGACCAACATTTTTCTGTAAAAGTTAGCATTAGCGAGATATTTGCAAAAAACTGATTTTAGCGACCTTTGAGCCTTTTATGCGCACACGACTTTGCAATGGACTTTTCACAGTTTGTGTATCATGCATAAATAAAGACAATTGCGGTGAAAAAAATCCACTTGGAATTATTTCGCACAGCAGCTCTTTTTTCGTCTTATTTTCCAGGGCTATAAATACAAAAAAATTATGGTATTACCAACCATGAGTATTGTCGACTCATGCTAAAATATTCATACATTTTTAACCATGAGTAATTTTAACTCACTAACTTTTAGATTTCTCCACAATCTAAGAATTCAGAAGAAGTGATTGGCCCGACTTCTACTTCATCTCAAGGCTCACTAAACAGTGTTAGCTAAGACTGAGGTAGAGAGCATTTGTGCATAATGAAGACTCCCCACGCTCACAAATTTGAATCATGTGAGTAATCATGGGTTAAGAAACTCAGTACTCAGTGGGCTTGAAACATTTCATAAGAACAAAGTTTTCATATATTCGAAGAGCTCTATTGAGGTAAAATTATTAAATAAATTAAATGCGGCATGATAACTTTTAAATGAACTACTTTCTCACTTTCCTATCTGGATGTACGAAAAGGCAAAATACACATTGCGTCCGTGTATCAAATATTTATTTTTATTTCTCGTTTTCAACAAGGTAGGTAGGTATTACACAACTTGTTGGTAAATATTTGAAAATCGTGCCATGTTTTGGCAAACACTTTTCGTTAACCGGTCATAAGAGTAGTTTTTTTGTGATTGTGGACCAATAAAGATCAGACTGTTTTTTCACAGTTAGCACATTAGATGCAACATAAAGTTGCACAGAAGTTTTCTGCAATTGACTTTACAATTTTAAATATTGTTCAGTATGTACTTTTAAACTTTTTCTTGAAATTCAGATGAAATTGAGATGAATATTCATAAAAAAGGATTTATTATTATTTTCCAAAAGCAACGTACCGTCTACATACACGTATATCCATTTGAATAATTATTTTTCATTTCCTCCATATCTCTGTCCAGGATCAATTGGCCATACAAGAAATCCAATTGAATGCAAAGAATGCTGCCGCTGATAAGCTTATTATCATTGTCAGCGCCGAAAATGAAAAAGTGAAACGTGAAAAATTTATTGCTTCCGAGGAGGAGAAACGCGTACGCATCATTGAGGAGGATGTTTCGATCAAAACAAAAATGTGCGAAGAAGATCTACGTAAAGCTGAGCCGGCCTTAGTTGCTGCACAGGAAGCACTTAATACGCTGAACAAAAACAATCTCACTGAATTGAAATCTTTCGGTTCACCACCCAAAGCCGTGGTGAATGTGTGTGCCGCAGTGATGGTACTTCTGGCTACCAATGGTAAAATACCACGTGATCGTAGCTGGAAAGCGGCAAAATTAATGATGGTGCGTGTTGATCAATTTCTTAATGATTTGGTCAATTACAACAAGGATAATATACATCCGAGTATCA
This sequence comes from Calliopum simillimum, assembly GCA_951812925.1. Taxonomy (NCBI): domain Eukaryota; kingdom Metazoa; phylum Arthropoda; class Insecta; order Diptera; family Lauxaniidae; genus Calliopum; species Calliopum simillimum. The sequence continues at coordinate 128,315,187 of OX638368.1, forward strand.
TTGAAGTGCTGCAGGAGTATTTAAAGGTTGAGTAAAATGTTTAGAATCTACCTACTTATTATATTGAAAAATAATAATCGCGCTTTGTACTTCATTCTAGGATCCAGAATTCAACCCCGATAAAATTGTACAAAAATCAGTAGCAGCTGCTGGCCTTTGTGCCTGGGTTATCAATATACATCGTTATCATCAGGTTTTTCTTATTGTTGGACCCAAACAGAAGGCCTTACAGGACTCACAGTATGAACTGCTGGAGGCACGTGAACGCTTGCAATATCTTAAATATAAAATTAATGACTTGGAGGCAAAGCTATCAGCGATACAGGCAGAATTTGAAGAGGCTGTTGCAGAAAAACAAAAGTGTCAGCAAGAAGCAGACAAAACTGCTTTCACCATTGACTTGGCTCATCGGTTGATCAACGGTTTAGCTAATGAGAATATTAGATGGAAAGATTCTGTACAAAGGTTAGTGTCAAATTAATAGAGAAAATTTTTAAAATTTGACTCACCACATGAAATTTGGAGAGATATTTCTTTTCATTTGCAACTGTTAAAAAATTATTAACAATTACAGTTACTTTTTTGTTTTACTTGTGCGCTCGAAAGTTGACTGTTTTTTATTGTTTGTAGTAATTTTGGTGCCTTGGTCTCGAAAACTCCCAACCCTTAAGATTTTCGCTTTCACCGTTACTTGTATGTGACTTTTTTAATTTTCAGTAAATTGGTTTTGCATTGGCCCGCGTAATTAAGTGATTTTCACATCTTTGCCCATGTAGTTGGCACGCGAGGGCAGGTCTGCCTCAGAACAATACTTCACGTTATTGTCACAATCTAACGAATGTAGAGGTTCTTAAATAGATCTGCAAAACTATTCCGAAAATCTAAAGTTGGTAAAAATATTCGGGTCAATGCAAGGAATCAAAAGATTTACTGGTTTGAGTTTTTTATGGTCTAAGAAGAATGCACTGATCCCATTTCTGGCTGTAATAAGAAGTGGAGTTTTTGGTTAGAACAATGTGAAGGGATTAGGTAACTGAAATTCGACCCTGAAAATTGATTGAGCTAATCGATTTTCAAGGTTGGCCGATTTTAAAAAAAAAAAACTTTTTCGGTGTATTTGGACCCCAGTGAATAATTTTACATAAAAAAAAATCTGGAATGGGACGACATCGCGGTAAAACCAAGTTCAAACGAGCCGTGCTTGCGTATGTAGTCAATTTTTGAGAAATTATTCTCTAAAGTGGTTTTTGCTCTAACCAAGAGGAGGTAATTTCTGGTCTATCAGTAGAGCTTTTTGCCGACTTACTGCTATAAATATCAATCGGTGGCAGATGCAGTAACACATTCAAAGCAAAAAGAGTATTAGACCTACGTAAATGCTCCACCAATGTACAGACATGCTAACCGCTGAACCTTGGCTTGCTCTTTCCCAGAGCGGTATGCCAAACAAATTCCACGTAAAACAAGCAGTATTTGAATTGAAGACCACAATTTCCAACATATTCCAATCTTCACATTATTTTTTGAAAACATCAAAATTTTGCTTTAATTTCTTCATCATATTCTTAACTTTTTCATCACTATATTCAATATTTTAACACTATTTTTCGTCTTTTCAACATTATTCGACATTTAAAGTTTTTCTTTTGGATTTATCAGCCTTCCCTCTTTTTTTTTAAATATTCTCTTATGAAATGTGTTGCAAAATGTAAGGAATGCATTGCCAACTTTTGCTTACTCGTGCATTTAAACTGCATTTGCTACAATTATGTACCTATACACTTGCACGTACACTAATATACAATTCTTATACAATAAACACACATACATAAATAAAATTTTCAATTTTCAATAAATTTTCTTTCTGTTTCCTGACAAAGCAGAATTACTTTGCAGAGTCTCCAGCTTACGAGTGCAGCAACATGTAGATTATTAGAAAGCAGAAAGAAAGGAATTCCATTTGAATTTAAATAAAATTAAATAAAATATCTGTTTGTGTGCGTCCTTGCTTCCTTCCGTCTCAAAGTCTATCAAAGATTTTGTACGTCTACGTATGTGGTTGTTGTGCTTTCTTCCTTCCATCTTCCTATATGTGTGTGTCGAACTGACAGATTTGTATGTAAAATATTTTACTATATAGTAGTCCGGAATCATTTGAATTCCATTGAGAGCTTCTGACATGGTCAGGTGTGTGACTTCGTGTGCACCAGAGTAGATGTCTTATAGTTGAATTAAGGCAAAAATCCTACATGTATATTTGCAGCATTTTAGACTCCATTTCTAAGAGAAGCGAGTACGAATGAACTGTAAAATTGTGTAAGCTAAAAAATAAATTACACTCCCAAGGGGAAAAAACACTTCTGAAGTGCATCTTTTTTACCAACAAGCGCTTCCGCTCCGTAAGAACTATTCTTTCTTTTTAACATTGTCATAGGATGTAAGCGAGAACAAGCTTACCGCAGCCTTACCAAAAATGGGTTTTTGAAGCGCTTATTTGTAATGCTGCAGTAAGCGTTCTTTCAATAAAATTTAAAAAAAAAAAAAAAACTGGCCGCACCAGGATTTGAATCCACGACCGTCCATGTGATAAATAGAAACAGATTATTTTTACTTACATTTACCAACTCTTTACACCGCTACACCAATGCCCGATGATATAACGAGGTATTATGATAAACTTGTATATTAAGTAAATGTTGTCCAAACAGAATTTGACATACAAATGCTCCTACAGCTTACATTGAATCATTGTGCAATCGGTTTCAATTCAATTAAGCAAAAGTATATAAACAAGAGAAAAGAAAATAGAAAAATTAAATAAAAAAAGGTTGAATAAAAAATATTTTAATAAAAAAAAAAACAAAATAAAGCAAAAAAAATATCACCACGGGCTGGGTTCGAACTCACGTTGTTCTGACTGCAGCCTTACATGGAATCATTGTGTAATCAATTTCAATTCAATTAAACAAAAGTAAATTACCTAATAAGAAAAAAGGAAATAGAAAATAGAAAAGTGAAACAAAAGATGTTGAATAAAAAATATTTTAATAAAAAAAAAATAAAGCAAAAAAATATAAAAAAAGTAAAAAAAATCACCCGGGCTGGGTTTGAACCCTTGTTGTTCTTACTGCAGCCTTATAGAAGCGCTAGAAATTTTTTCTTCTTGGAAATACATACATATACCTAAATATTTATTCCTTTATGGAAATATAACTGATACACTATGAAAATTTTATATTGCTATGAAATTTTGTACTTATTCTAGTATAATCAGTTTTATTTTTTAAAATCGACCACTGGCTTGTGACGGGCAAGTAGGTTTTACTTAAATATCAACACTTTTCTTCTACTGCACTGTAATCAAACCAATACTGAATTGTTTAACCATACAGTCCCTTTTGTTGGTGCGATATCTTAGTAAAATTTCAAATATATTTTACCTAAATAAACTTTTTAAAAATCCAACATAAATTTTTAGGGTTGCGCCTGGTTATTTTCGAAAATCTTTTGTAGTTCTTACTTTTTTTGACCAAATTGAAATTTTTTGGTTTCTGATTAACTTTTTTAAAATTTTACAAACTTTTCGGAGTTGCCACCCGGTTTTTTTTTTTGTTCCTTTTGCCTAAACCATTTATTTAAGAAATAAAAATTTAAATTTAGTCTTAAGATACTTAAATAAATTTTAGCATAAATATAAAATTTTGCAATTTCATATTATTTTGGAGAACTATTAAATTTACAAGTTTCTCTCTGTGCATGAAAATGTAATTATTTTTGAAGTAGCAAACATGCAATTTCAATATTGATAAAAACCATTTAACAATATGTCTGTGGGATATTCAATGCAATATATTTCCAATTTGTATTGTACTAAATTGAGAATATTAAATTGTGGTAATTCAAACCGACTTCTTCTTCACAAAATATGCAATAAAGCATTATTCGTTACGGTAGTATTCCTTTATGAAAATAACATTATGTTGAAGGATGCAGAAAAAACACAAAAAAAATTTCAAAAATACTAAGGGCCGTTTTCTCAATGTCCGGTTAAATTTGTTCTTAACCGTACGATTGCTAACCATACGACAAATGAAATCAATGAATTCGTTTTCACATAGTGCTGATTAACTAACCAGAGGTTTGCTCATCGATTGTGAATTTTTCGATGTCAAAAAGACAATTTCAAATAAATTAAATCAAAATAAAAAATAAAAATATTTCATAAATTTCACAATAAAATGGAAGACTTGAAATATTTTTAATTCTAACGAATTTATTTGAATCTTTTGTATAGGAACATTTAGCTATTGGAATTGTCTTCCAAGTGTTATGCATTTTGTTCCAACTGACTTAAATGTTCGCTGAAAAATTAGGTTTTTATAAATCAAGACGACTGGGGCGGCCACAATTCGATGCCTTAAGGGGTATGGTATAGGTATGTAGTTAATAAATATTTTTTTTCTTGGACAAGATTATACTTAACATTAGAGATCTTTTTTAACTTTAATGAGGAAAATAATGAAATTAACAAACTTACGGAAATTATTTTATCACAACTTAAAATGAATGATGAATAGTGGCTATTGTGTTTAAGTGCATGCTTTTGTAAAAAATCGGTAACTGGATACGAACTTACTTTGCTTCAACATGAAAAACATATACCTTAATCAACCTTTAACTACACACTAAAAACATGGGCGATGCCACTTCCTCAAAACATTTCGTCCTTTGCATGAGGCTGAAATGCCTTCTCTTTAAAGAATCACAACTTGGAAAGTAAGAGCCCCGTTGGAAAAATTTAAAGGTGTGTTTTGATAAGAAAGAGTGAGTCTATCCAATGCCATTAAAAAACCGAGTTTCACCTATTCCTGTAGCTTCGCCATAAGTTTCAAAACATTATTTCCTATAACTTCAAGCAAGAATTGACAATTCTGAGGACGCAGTCCGATTCAGCGCCGAAAGAATCATAAGATTGCATATAAGAAGTATTGTGTTCAGAAAACTTTTTTTTAGGAGCCTGTACTATTTTCAATCACAAAATTTAAACTTTTTTTATATCGATCTTGGCCCTCGAAATTCACCAAAAAAAAAAACTACAATTGTAGGCCCTTGTGGGTTCAACTCCTTTAAATGCAACGTATACTATTTTTTCATAACCCAATTAACTTAATGGTTACATCAAATATCGGACGCACTTGTCAGTACACCTCAGTAGTGTCTCATAAAAGATATTGATTAACAGTTTGGATTTTTTTACCTGTGTTTATATTCACCTATACGGAGGAAGTAATTTAGAAGTTGGCCACATTTAATTTCGAATTATTATTAACACAAAAATTTATATAGAAAATCCATCGATCGGTTCTTTGACTATATGGTTTTTCTTCTATAAAGGATTTCCAAAGTCAACGTCTAATTTGAGTTTCTTTCAATTTTTACATCAAAAATTGGATGTTTATGAAAACCGAATAACGTCGCTGTGAGATTTTTTCCAAGCCCAAGTCTCTATAAAAGGATTCGTTGAATCAATTTAAAATGTAAATGCTCTACTATCATTGATTCAAAATATGTTTTTTGTATTTCATATGAAAGCTCGTAACCCCTTAATTTTATGACAATTTTTAATTTTCATTTAAAATAAAAATATTTTTTGTGAATTGTTCTTCTGATTAGAAACTAACCGGAACAGCATCTTGCCGTTAACTTAATCAGAACTTGACAAACTGATTACTACTAACCAGATATTGAAAAAACGATTTTCTTTCTAACTGCTGGTTAAAGTTCTGATTAGTGCTTAACCGGACATTGAGAAAACGGCCCTAAGAATGGCAAAGGCACTGGAATAAATATATAAATTTCGACAAGAGGCGCTTACCTATCATACTAGCAAAAACATGGCAACACTAAACTGGACAAAAATTATTGTAACTGCATATGTTTATATGGGGCATTCTTTGTCAAGTTAAAAATTATACTTTTTTTTTGTAGCACAGATAATATTCGATTCCGAAAATCAGTTTTTTGAGTTTTTCAATTAAGGGAGCGGAAAAACGATTTTTTACTCAAAAACAGGACATCTTGCGAAAAAAGTGTATAATAGCCTGTTTCCACCAGAGATTTATGAGGCAATTAACGGCTGTTTTCAGATTTCTTTGACGTTTAATATATACAGTACCTGGAGACCGATCCCTGCTCGGTCAACAATCTGATCTTATTATTTTAGTCGATGTTTTTATTCATTGCCATTTTTTGTTATGAAACTTGTATCTTTTCAGTTCTAACGGTCATGCTTTCAAAATGATAAATAAACCAATGAGAATAATAATAAGAAAGAACTCGGAAAAATCGAATGGTATAGAAAAATATCAAAAACTCAAATAGAATCCCCTAGAATAAATAAATGGGAAATGCCACGCACACAAAATATTTCATCTTTTGGGCTGAAATATCTTATCTTTAAAGGATCAAAACTTGGAAAATAAGAGTCCTATTGGAAAAATCCGAAAAAATATTTTTATAAGGAAGAGTGTGGCTACTCGATGCTATTAATAAAAAAGAATTTCACCTTTTCTTGTAGGTACGCTTTAAGACGGAACACAGGGTTTTCTTCAATTTCAAGTAAAGATATTTCAAAATCTTGAAAATATAATGACAGTTCTGCTGATTAATATGGATTCAGCGTCAAAAAGTACAAAGACTGCATATAAGAATTAAAAAGTTCATTCCATTTTTTTGTGCCTGAGTTATTAACCAAAATTTTTATTTTGGTAAAAAGTGGGCGTGGCATTTCTTGAACAACTTCCACTTTTCGTTATGCTTTAGATACTCATGATCCAGACCGTCATACCAAATTTCATCAAAATATGTTATACCGTTTGCGAGAAATAGCATTTGATGTGTTTTACTTGTAGGGGAGGTTCCACGCGAACCGGCGATATTTTGCCCACTTTCAGGTCGAAGATGCCTAATAGCAAGTAGACTCCCCACAGTTTAATTCAGAAAATTTTCTTTAGCAGTTTTCTTTTTATAGCGTATTATATTTTTGTGGGCGGTGCCACGCCCTTCAACGAACTTTCCCAATACAATGACATATCACATATTAATACAATCTCTTAAATTTTGATTAAAATTGTTGGAGTCATTTTCGTGTAATATTGAATGAAGATTTTCAATGGTTAAAAAGGGGGCGTGATACTCCTTCGATAACGCCAACTTTTCGGATATTAAAAGGCTTTGATACGTAGTACCTACATACCAATTATCATTAAAATATCTTTTAACATTTGCGAGAAATAGCATTTAACGTATTTTGCTTGTATGGGAGGTTCCACGCGCAAAGGCGATATTTCGCCCACTTTCAGGTCAGAGATGCCCTATAAAAATTAAGCTCCTCACAGTTAATTTCAGAATGTTTGCGTTATTAGTTTTCGTTTTATACAATTTTATATCAGAATTTTATGGAAATTTTAAAATTTTTTATTCCTTTTTTTTGTAATTTTGTGTGCTTGTGGTATTCAAAGACTAAATTTCTTAACAGTATAGAAGTTAATATATATGTAGGTGCTAAAAATATTTTTTCACCTCAAAGTTATTTTCTGTAATTTTTTTTTGTGTCTTTCACACCATAAATGAGTGCATGATACACATAACTGGCAGCCGAGACTGCTGTGCAAATATGAAAACTCTTGAAATGTCTGTCAGTTAGCTAAACACCTCTTAAGTGTTTCCTTTTTTCCCTGCTTTCGCATTGCTGTTGTTGCTGCCATTGTAGTGTTACTGCAATTTTCGCACTTGTCACCTGCAGTTTACCTAGTTACAGAGTTGTCTTTGTAGCTTACAGTGCACTATGGGGCATATATAGTCTTCAGTTGGTTAAAATTCAAGAAGTAACGATATTGACTTGAAACAAAAATTCTATGCTGTATGAATTATGCATAAAATATTTTCACAAAAATTTGCCAGATCCATAAACATTGTTTATATACATATATCTACCCATAGTGTCCCACAGCGCACTCCAAAAAACGGGTAAGACACCCCATTTGCGGTGACTCAGAACTGGTAAGAAAAAACGGTTAATAAAAAAGAGGTATTTGTGTCGTAAAGTGTTACCAGACGTTTAACCTGTTCATGCTGAATTTGGCTCCATAGTACAATGCTAACAAAGAAAGACAGCATACACACACCTAAATACTAAACTTTCACATATAAAATACACTAAAAAAAATTTACAAGTTAAACATTTTTTGGCTTTTTGTATAACCACATGGTGTGCTGATTTCAAAAAACCTAATGAAAAATTCTATTATGTCTTATTTTTGAGATGTTGTCGACTAATAATTTTGAGGAACATGATTACCCTTAATTTCATATAAACGGAGCTACGAGTATCTAAGAGATATCGTGGACCGAAATATTGTCAAAACGGGTTTTTTGCACTTTTGTGTCTTTTTAGGTTAGGATATCTTTGAGGAAAAAAAAGATATCAACATAATTTAAATTAGCTTTTAAAGGCAAAGATTAGGACTTTAAAGTTGCTTACCAGACTTCACATTTTAAACATGTTCAACGAACAGACTACTTCTAAATTCAGCCGTTTGACACCCCGAGTGTTGTTGTGTATGGCATACGGTTGAATTTTGTCATGGTCGGTTCGTTGAACATGTTTTAAATGTGAAAGAAATTTTAATTTCGTTAAATCTGGTAAACAACTTTAAAGTCCTAATCTTTACCTTTAAAACCTAATTTAAATTATGATGATATCTTTTTTTTCCTCAAAGATATCCTAACCTAAAAAGACACAAAAGTGCAAAAAACCCGTTTTGACAATATTTCGGTCTACGATATCTCTTAGAAGCATAAAGATTATAAATATAATTTAAATTAAGTTTTAAAGGAAAAGATTGGGGCTTTCAAGTATTTAAGCCATATTTGACGAATAAATGATATGTTACATAGTTATTAATGTGGGCCGATTTGAAAACTGATCTCGGCTACCCCCGTATGTGAAGTTCATTCAATTCTATGAATATTTGTCCAAGGAACCATACCTACGCATTTTCGATTGAAAATTTTAAATTAATTTTCAATTGAAAATGCGCCGAACTAAAGTTGAACGTAGAGGTATGGTTCCTTGGGCAAATATTCATAGAATTGAATGAACTTTCACATAGGGGGGTAGCCGAGGTCGATAAAATTTCCTCCATACAATTTGGCCCACCCTAATAGTTATATAGCTTCAAAAAATGGCAAAAAACGATTTTTTTTGTCTTTAGGTTACAATATCTCATAAACTATATACGATAAAGCAATTCTGAGGTTGGATTCGCGTTAAGCATCACAAAATACATCGATTGTGATTATTTTAATTTTTGTTTAATGTAGTTAAAAAAAATTTTTTTCTTTTTGTATGGGAAAATGCCCCTATTGGCAAAGCGATAATCTCAAAATTTAGTCAAGGAGTCACGAGTGAAAATTTTTTTATACATCATTTGAACGATAAGTAAACAAAACTTGAAAAAAAATTTGATGTGCTACGACGTCCGATTTAGAACGGGTGAAGGCACACCGTGATAACCATCGATAACGTTGCACTTATCGGAAGCAGATTATGTATGAAGTGTTTAATAACACTGTCCAGTATTAGTTTGATTGCAGTATATTAAGATGAAAGTGTTGAATATTGAATAAAAAGTATTAACCTATTGAAGTAAAGCTTAAAAAGTCTAAACCGCTCATTACTGCCACATAACAGGTCCTAAAATTCTGAAAAAATTCAAACAAGTTGCCTGACAAAAATAAACCGACTTTGTATATGATGTTTTTTTTTTTTAATTTAAGCCCCCATGCCGAGCAAAATTTACTTGCCTCCACAATAAGTTTGCCTGACAAAAATAAAAAAAAAAATTTCAGTGTCTTCCAGCGAAGACACTTGCACTCTCAATTTCTTCTGCAACATTCTGCAAATTACAGCAAAGCCATCAGCAAAAAAAAAATAACAGGTGGAAGCTGTAAGAAAAATGAAAAGGTAAACTTTTAAGCTTAAGAAGCCGCTTAAGTTTAAAGGACTTTTACGTCATAGTTACACAAAAGAAACACAACACACAACAACAAACGAAAGGTTCCTTAGGAACGCAAAAAAAAATGAAAGTTTGCTGCATTATTCCGTGACATTTCCTACTTAAAAATGAAAAAAATTAAGTTTTTTTTTATAAAGTGCTTTACTCTCCGTTTAAATTTGGCTCAGGTGACGGTTGTTCAACCCAAAGCTGCGTCATTGTTCGAGTGTTCTGCCGTCACGCATTTATCATCAGGTGGGTTAATTTAATTTTGCAAGGTTTTAATTCAGCTAAGCGTTGGTAATTAAAAAAAAAAAAAACAACAACAGAGAAAGAATTTAATTATAAGAAAAATATTTTGCTTTTGTTTGCAAAGTTAAGCGCATTTAAGGACGTATTTTGAGCGACGGTGATTTTAAGGTTTTTCCTTAAGTTGTAATATATCGATTAAATACAAAGCAAAACACTTAAAAGTGTTTGTAATTTTGGTTAAAGAAATTTATACTAAAAAATCAATAAACTTAAACTTTAAAAAATTGTAACACTTATAAAACGAACTTGTTTTCAAAAATATTCAGGAAAATTTTTTAATTGGACTATTTTTGGTAGAATGGTATAAATAAAAGTATAAATTTAATCAACAGTCAGTTCGCTATCGAAATACGTAGGCCTGAATATTAATCTATATATTAATACGCAAGACAAAAACTTGTCCTACTTTTTTTACTATGTTAGAAACGGAGTACGACTTTGAGTTACATACCATTTGAATGCTATTTGTGTGTTAAATTGCACAAAGTTAAAATTATTTTAATATGTTGCTTTTAAGCCAGGCAAAATTAAAGACATATTTTTCAATATTAACAACAACAAAATACGCGTTCACACGGAGCTGAAGTAAGGATGAAGTACAAAGAGAAAGACAAAAACCAAAGCACTGACCTCATGTTTTTTGTTTTGTTTCGCTTGACATTGTACCAGGGATGATAAATGAGCTTTTCTATTTTGTACCAACTCGCAAGAATTGTACTAAAAGTATTCAGAAAGTGCCAATATTATTTAAAACATTTATGGTCGAGTTTTGACCACTGGGTGATACTAAGTAAGTAGTATAAAAAAACATATATCCGTCCAACTAGTTTCAACAGCAGGGCAAATTTACTTATTTGAGCAGCGACATAATAACATAATACAGTTCTGAAAATTTAAACACGAAAAAAAAAAGTGTTACGTGCCTATGAAACAACTACTGGACTCTCCATTTGAGATGTGTCGAAAAAAGAACATATGTCGCCCGGAAACGTACAGAAAGTTTGCAGAGAGAAAGGTTTTCAATCATATACATAAAGTACTACTGGCACCAAATAGGAACGATAAGCACAACACAGCTGCTAAAACTGGCTCACGAAAGCTCTACGAGCGTTTTGAACACAATTTTGAATTCATTTAAATGGACGACTTACGTCAAAGCTGACTTTAACAGCTTCCGGGTCAACTTTTTTACACCGCAAAGGCGAAAGGCAATGTAGTGCCAAATTTAAAGCAAAAAAAGTGGAGAAGTTTGCAAAAAAATATTTGCTTTGGTAAGCAATTTGTAAATGCTGTTTTATTTAAAGAGCTCAGTATTTGTCGCAACCCCCAAATTTATGTGAAAAAGTGTTAAGTATATTACGCATTCACAAAAATCCTGTGTTATTTTGGCCAGCTTTGGCGAGCTGAAGAGTATGAAGAGAATGAGGTCAATGTTGTACCGAAAATGCAAATCCTCCGAATTGCCCTGAGCTTCAGCCGATTTGAAAATACTGGGCTATAATGAAGAGAAAATTGCTAAAAACAAAGCAAGTTGTCAAAAAATTAAAAGAAACATAAACAAAAATGGATCAAGGTATCGTCTCAGGTCACCCAAAGTGATGTGCAGAGCCTAGTGGCAGGTGTAAATTCAACGTTACGATATTTTGCATATATCTTAACCAAATCAGCAAACCTTTTCATTTTCTTAAAGAAATACCAAAAAAGATCTGATATGCTGGAGGAAAAGACGAGACGCGGGATGTTTTGTAACATCTATTTCAAGAATATGCTGGAATTTCTCATGGGTGCAACAAAAAGTGAAAATTTTATCAAAACTAGTCGAATACGAAATGAGCGCAATTGAGGTAAAAACATGAGCTTTACACGATAAAAGAAAAATGTTTGCTGGGCTTACAAGGATGACGTGCAAACGTGTGTATTTCTGTGTAATATTCCGCTGCACTTTGCAAGCGCTTTCCCGATCAAAAAAAGTATATCAAAAATATATCAAAATGATATCAAAAATTTGTCAGTGACATACAAATTTTTGATAAAAAAAGGATATCACAGTGATATACGGAATGTAACGCTTTTTGTATATCACCATGATATCAAAAAAAGATATCAAAATGATATCAAAAAAAGATATCAAAATGATATCAAAAAAAGATATCAAAATGATATCAAAAAAAGATATCAAAATGATATCAAAAAAAGATATCAAAATGATATCAAAAAAAGATATCAAAATGATATACAATTTTTGTACATTTCTGATACAAAAATGACAACCAATTTTGGGTCCGATAACTAAAGTGACGCAGATTATGGCCAAATTTTACAATATTGTGGTTAATCGTCGTCAACTAGTTTTTTTTTGTACTCAATTATATTTTTCATATGCTTTTTCACTAATTTCATGGCAAAACTTACTTCTTACTAAAATTGGCTGCTCGTCCGTTTTCCATACTTTTAGTGTCGGTTTTTTTGCACTCAATTATATTTTTGTGCTTTTCACTAATTTCATTAGAAAATTAACTTATTCACTTAAATTAGCTGCGCGTTCGTCTTCTATAATTATCTTTAAATAAAATTCACAAACGAAAACGTAAAATTTGACATATCAGCAGCTGATAAATTTTTGATATCATTTTGATATACATTTCTGATACAAAATTGATATCAGCGGCTGATAAATTTTTGATATCATTTTGATATACATTTCTGATACAAAATTGACATGTCATTCAATGATATCAAAAATATATCAAAATGATATACAAAAAATGGATATCAGCCGCTGACAAGTTTTTGATATCATTTTGATATACATTTCTGATACAAAATTGACATGTCATTCAATGATATCAAAAATATATCAAAATGATATACAAAAAATGGATATCAGCGGCTGATACATTTTTGATATCATTTTGATATACATTTCTGATACAATGACAAGAACTTGACAAGTTTTTTTGATCGGGTTGTTTATCTTTTCGTCCGTGTCTGCCTGCGAATTTCTGACAATGAGGGCAAAAAGACACAATGTGTAGAAGTAAAATGCAAAATATACAACTGTTAAAAGGTACATACACAAACATTTTCTAAGGACCCAACACGAAAAAAAATTTAACCGCACGCTACCCAAAAACAAAATTGCCGCACATTGATAACACTTATTTACAAAGCTTAAAATCATTACTTATATCGATGACATACATATGTACATATTCTAAAATAATTTCAAAATAAAAACCATTTTGCTTAATTAAAAAAAAAACTAGTGAGGAAGTTACCTTTGCCTGGCCAAAAATTGAGTATCCTAAACTGCAGCATTTTGCTTGTACAGGAGATGCCACGCTCTTTTGACCGAATTTAATTAGTTCTTACTCAGATCTTGCACTAACTAAGTACTTATCTAATACCCTATTCTCACTTGCCTGGTATAACCAGCCTTAAATCAGAAAATCATGATAATCACAGAACCACGTTCACACCTTTTACCTGAATGAGTCATCTATCATTTCAATGACACTTTTTTGGCGTTTACCAAATCACGACACTTTCAAATATACTTTTATATAATTCATTATTTAAATGTTTTTTAAAACAATTGAGACGAACACATTTTTGATTTTAGCTTTAATTTGCTTTTTATTAAAAATGTTTTATATGTTTACATTTTGCATTTGTCAAGAGAAAGGGAAATTTCCTAATTTCCCTGGGATTTTTTGAATTTGGATATGCCACCTGACGATTTTTTGGGTTTAATGGTCTAATTATTTAAAAACTAGCTAATCTACAAATCGAATATGGTATAAGTGTCTGTGGGAAATTTGGTTACGTTACTTCAAATAACGGTTGCACTGTAGAATTACGTAAATTTTGCTTGTATGGGATATGTCACGCCCTCTTTTCCGAGTTCGTTCAATTGCATTTACTGTTCTTAGTGTCTGAGTAAAATTTTGTTGGATTATCTCAAAAAACGCCTTCGCTTTAGCATTTTGAAACTTTTGCTTATATGGGTGGTACCACTCCCTCTTGTCCGAACTCACCTTGTTTTTGCTCAGAGCATGTACTTACTATCCCTAGTATTTACGTGTATTTTAGTTCGTTATCGCAAATAATGCTCTTAATATTGCGTTTTGAATACTATTTTTGTGTGGGCAGTAGGCGTGTCCATTGAACGATTTTGCTTATTTTCAATCTCACTAGCTTTACTATGGAGGCAGTGTGTCCAATTTCACAGAATTATCTTGCTCGTGAAAATTATTTCCACAAACGCACAGTGCGAAATTTGAGAAGTTTAGCGGAACTTTATTCAATTTTTGGAATACATAAAATGCGTAAGATTATTCATTATTTCAGTAGCTTAATATCCCACCTCAAAAACCTCATACTCAGTTTGGTGAAAAACCCTGCCAAACAACTGCAAAATGCACCTAAAACTTGCATTACTAATTCAATCATACTTTTTGCCTATTAAAAGCTTTTCGATTTGTTAAAGTTAATAGAGTGGTACATTCAAACGGTAAGTAAGTAGGCCGCGAAATTTTTATCATTTTTTTTTTTAATAAAATTTTCACTTGATGGCATTCAAATAATTGCAAAATCTTTTCTTACTCGTATGTGATTTGTTTGTGAAAATTGTGCTTTTTAAGAAGTGGATAAGATTTACATTTTCAACTTCATTGGATACTTTAAAAGGTGTTACCACAAATTGCCATTTTGAAACGTACAAAATTTGAAAGGTAGGTTTATCCTCTACTGGAAACACAAAACATCTTTTGCGATATTTTGCGATCTTCTTTTTAACTAAACCTTTTCCAGAATGTCTTTGGAAATTTCATATAACACCGAAATTTCATGAAAAACCGACATCGAACGCCATCGTTGGTTTTGTTTTGGAAAAAATGGGCTCACCAACACTAACATCTGACACTCTCTATAGTTTAAAGGTAACTATTCGTGCGCTAGTTCATAATATACTAAAAAGTAGGGGGAATCCTCTCGAAATTCAGAAGCATTTCTGAATAAAAATGCAAGAAATAGCAAATACCCCTTGGTGTTTATGGTGTTTTGATAAGAAAATATTTATATCTATCAAGTTTCATAGCGATATATGGTATGGGAGCAGAAATACAACGTTTTAAGCATTTTCATATATGGGGGGTATAATAACCCCTTGTCTGATTCTCCTTAATTTTTGCATAGTATTTTACCAATTAAATATATACATATCTAAGTATTAAGTTTCATAACTATAACTGCTATATGTGCTGAGATATGAATTAAGTTCCGCTAGACTCTGAAAATTTCGCACTGTGAAACGGAAAGACAGACGGACATGAAGAATTCCCCCAAATAAAATTTTTTTCTTACTTTCCGTACTTTTTTCTTTCTTTTATTTTCAACTATACGGTGGAAATTTTTATTCTACGTTCGTTATAACTTGCGATGCAAAACTTTCGAAACCGAAGTCGGAGTCGGTGGTCAAAACAAATCATTCTGAATTTTGATTCATATTTATGTATATCATTTTCCTTTGAGAATAGCTTATGTTTTGAATATATTTACCTCTCTAATTGGAGTTTATTGTTATCAACATCATTAGTTTCAAATTAATTTTCAAGATGTCACTTTAATTTTCTGCATGTTTTTCTTTCACTAACTCGATACGAACCTTAGATGGCATGGAACAGCTCATTGAACTTTTGAAAATAAAATATGCTGCAACAACAACATTAACGCCATACTAGTACCCTCTATTTTTATAACAAAGGATATTGGAAAATTGCAAGAACTCATAATACATACTTATATTCTCGTATCAATTACGGTAGTAAGTTTTTTCCCTTATTTTATATAAAAAAAAACTCTGTAGCATGGAAAAACAATAATAACGGTACATTGTACACTTTTTACAGCACAAGCTTAGTAGTTTAACGGTAAAACAAACGGTAAAATAACAAAGGGGCTAAAAAATCTAACTAACGGGAAATAGATTTTTCCTGCCATAAAGCATCATTTTCAATGCGGATATTTATGGATATTTCCTGCCGCTGTTTCTGCGCCGGTACAACAACAGAAAAAAAGGTGTTTTCAGTGGCGTACTGTAAAATGGGTTCATATGCATTACTTCGAACATGTATAGGATTGCAAGGGCTAAGCTGGCAATACCTTCATAGGCCCAAAACCTTTCTGCGGAGTAAAGAATAGCTCGAATAAAACTTGTTTCAAAGGTATGCGTTCTCTAACCACCCAAAAACGGGGTTAGATTGAAGCTATTTAAGTATATTAAAGCTGAACAGAAATAATGCATTATTTCTGCCTTCAAAGACGTAAGTGTCTTATAGACGATAATTCCTGTAGATTATGTCAAGAGGATCTGAAAAGCGGAGCATGTATTACGCACTTTCCTTTTGCCGGCATTCTAGATTTCACTGCATAAGACAATATTAATCATACGACATTGATGAGATTTAGGAATAGTGTTCCCATTACCTGGTGCGTGTCCCATATCGAAGGGCCTGTCGAAACATATTTTGCCAGTAGAAATTATTTATCATGGTGCCCATTATACGGGGTGTATTGCAGAAGCTTAAGAAGCTACTAGGAGGTGATAGAGGAAGCATAGACTAACAAAGAATTGAGCTTGGAGGGGGGTCTAAAATGCACCTCTGTGGAGTTATAGGGTTAAAACTGATTCTCTGACTTGTTTCAGAAAAAACATTTTCTTGGATCACCCTTACGTTTTAGAAAAAACATTTCTCTGGCAAAGTTTTAGCTAATTATAAGAGCTTTTAGGTAATGTATATGGTTAATAGGGTTTAAAAGGATTTCACAAAGTTCTGGACCTTTAAAGTTGATATTTTAATTTTTTTTCCCACATTTTTTGAATATGGCGGCCATTTTAGTATGAAAAACGTCCTCTTAGCATACCCTTTTATAATTTTTTTCTCAAATCCTCGATAAATTTCCTTTAATTCGGTAGTACATTTGTTATACAAATTTTTATACCCTACGCCCAGGGTATATTCACTTTGTCCTTCCGTTTGTAACGCAGAGAAATAGGCGTGCCAGATATAGAAAAGTATATATATTCTTGATCAGCGTCACCTCCTGAGTCATAATAGCCATGTCCGTCTGTCTGGCTGGCTGGCTGTGCGTGGAAATACACTTTTTGGGAAAACTGAACAATATAATTCAAAATACTGCAGTGTAGGGTATTTATTTTTTAGCCAGGCCAAAAGTTATACCCTTACTAGTTTTAATTGAGGTCAGAAAAAAATACTTTTCAAGAACAATCAGATTGAAAACTCCACTAGATAAAGAGCAGCGCGTGTAGCGCGCAAATCATATACAGCGCAACGCATACGAGTAACCCGTGTGTTACATAGAAAAGTAGTTTTTTCCGACCTCAAACTAAAAATTTGGTTTAACTCATTAACTCATTAACTGAATTAAAGAAAATTTACCGAGAATTTGAAGAAAAATTAGAAAAGGGTATATTACAAGGAACTTTTTATAATGGCCACCAAAGTCAAAAAATGGGGGAAGAAATTAAAATATCAACTTTAAAGCTCCAGAACTTTGCGAAATCCTTTTAAACACTATAAACCATATACACTATCTAAAAGCTCTTAAAATAAGCTTAAACTTCGCTATAGAAATATTTTCTCTAAAACGTTAGGGTGATCCAAGAAAATTTTTTTTCTGAAACAAGTCAGAGAATCAGTTTAAACGCTATTTTAGACTCCCTCCAGGTGCAATTTTTTGTTAGTGTAGGCCTCCTCTATCACCTCCCAGAAGCTTCGTAACCTTATGCAATACACCCAGTATACATTATGTATCAAAAATCATCGAAATGCGTCAAATTGAAATATGACGAATTTTGTTTTTAAAATTTTTGGACTTATGCAAATGTTTGTTTTAGAAAATAAGAAACTTTCTTTAGCACCCACATAGTCTTTTATCGCACGCCAATGGCAACCGATGCATTCATGTCTGTTCATTTTTATTATATTTCAATGAATTTTTTTAATATCCCGTCAATCCTTTAAATTCCGTTCTTCCAACTTATTTCCAACTTCATTTTGATTTAACTTCTTTTCTTCTTCTTCAGCTTACAAGCTAAGATTGGTACATTGCCAGGCGATATCCTGCTAATTTCCTCTTTCTTGTCGTATGTTGGTTGCTTTACAAGACGCTATCGCCAGGAGCTTCAGCAAACGATGTGGATGCCAAACTTTCGTAAAATTCAGGTGAGTGAGTAGTTTTCTTACAACCATTGCCGATTAGTAAAAGAAATGCACTTTGTGTTGCAGCCAACAATACCGCACACTGAGGGCGTTGATCCACTCACCCTCTTTTCGGACGATGCACAAATTGCTCTGTGGAATAATGAAGGTTTACCTATGGATCGCATGTCTACGGAAAATGCAACGATTTTAGCGCATTCAACGCGTTGGCCACTTATGATTGATCCGCAATTGTGAGTAAAAATAAACATTAGAGTGGTTTTAAGTTTATTGGAAAAAAATAAAGTTGGTCGGAATTTCGCGCCCATGGCACCAAAAGTTTATGTTTGATGTAAATAAACAACATGTAAAATTTAATTCATTTCAAAAGACATTTACTGCATCCCAAAACCATTTTTAAAAACCAAAAAGTAGTGTCCCTAAAAAGTTGTATATTAAAATTTAAGCTTTTCAACTTTTTATATGGATTTTGAGCTGTTAAATTCGAATCTGCAATTTATTTCTCCATTAGTTCTTTAACTTTGGAAAAATTTACCATTCTATTTCGTATCTTTATTCTCCTTGAACCTTGAATGAACAATATATTTAAAACTACAGAACTTACGGAAAAATAAATTGCAGATTCACATTAAGCGGTTTAAAATCCATATGAGAAGTTAAACATTTTAAATTAAAAAACAAAATCTTTTTCCATATTTATATGGATCAAATTTTACATGTTGCATATTCACATCAAAGTGTTTTGGTGCCGTGGATTTCATTTGGAAAATGGAAATTAATTTCATCTCATTTTTTATTATCTTTTTTTTTGTCTTTTTCGTACAGACAAGGCATAAAATGGATTAAAAATCGTTACGGCGACTCACTTGTAGTTATACGCTTAACCCAACGTGCCTACCTCGAGGTACTCGAAAAGTCCATGTCACGCGGTGATACTGTACTCATTGAGCAAATCGAAGAAACAATGGATACTGTGCTAGAGCCACTGCTTTCACGTGCTCTGATCAAAAAGGGACGCTACATACGCATTGGTGATAAAGAGGTCGATTTCAATTCTTCTTTCCGTTTGATTTTACATACAAAACTCGCAAATCCACATTATAAGCCCGAAATGCAGGCACAAACAACATTGATCAATTTTACTGTGACACCCGATGGTCTCGAAGAGCAGCTACTCGCTGAAGTGGTAAAAATCGAGCGACCCGATTTAGAGCGAATGAAGACCGAGCTTACAATACAGCAAAATACATTTAAAATCAGTCTTAAAGAACTCGAAGATGAGTTGCTGCAACGTTTAGCTTCCGCTGGGGAGAATGTCCTTGACGACCATGCTTTGGTTATAAATCTCGAGGCAACCAAACATACAGTGGACGAGATCGAGCTGAAAGTGAATGAAGCACGTGCCACTACACAGCAAATCGATGAAACGCGAAATATTTATCGCGCGGCAGCAAAACGTGCGGCTATTTTGTATTTTGTATTGACAGATTTAAGTAAAATTAATCCGATTTACAAATTCTCGTTAAAATCTTTTATGGGTGTATTTAAGCAAGCTATTGCAATAGCACCACATGATAAGCGGCTCGAACGACGCGTTGGTCATTTAGTAGACTCAATTACATTACAAACGTTCCTCTATACATTGCGTGGCCTGTTCGAGGCCGATAAACTGACGTTTACTTCGCATATGATACTACGCATTATGATAGCGGCACAACAGATCTCAAAGGATGAAATTGACTTTCTTCTACGATTTCCGCATGATCCCAATTCGTTGTCTCCTGTGGATTTTGTTGGACGCAGTGCTTGGGGTGGCATTAAAGCACTTGCTATGATGGATCATTTTTATGGCATTGATAAAGATCTTGAGAATTATCCAAAGCGTTGGCGTAAATTTTTAGCCAGTGATGCTCCGGAACGTGAGCAGTTTCCTGGTGAGTGGAAACATCGCTCACCGCTGCAGAAACTGTGTATTCTGCGCTCATTGCGTCCTGATCGTATGACATATGCTATGAGGTAAGTTGAGTACAATATTTGTATGCTGACCAACCCAATCCTTCAACATTCTACTTTCACATTTATCTTTCAGACTCTTCGTTGAACAAACTATGGGTCGTCAATACGCCGATGTACAGCTGCTGCCATTTGCTAGTATCTTCAAAGAGATCACAGCTGTCACACCCGTTTTCTTCATTCTCTCGCCCGGTGTTGATCCCTTACGTGATGTTGAACGTTTGGGTGCACAGCTGGGTTTTCATGAATCAATAGGCAATGTACACAATATTTCACTTGGTCAAGGTCAAGAAGTTATTGCAGAACAGGCAATTGCAGAGGCCACAGCTTCTGGCAATCAGTGGGTCATTTTGCAAAATATTCATCTTGTAGTTAATTGGCTACCAACATTGGAGAAACTTATAGAAGGCATTGCTGGCGAAGGTGAAGCAGCTGCGAGTGCAAATCCAATGTCAAACTTTCGACTATTTATTAGTGCTGAACCAGCGCCAGATCCGCAATATCACGTTGTGCCCCAAGGCATTCTCGAATCGTCCATAAAAATCGTCAATGAACCGCCTACTGGCATGGCTGCAAATTTACACAAAGCATGGGATAATTTTGATCAAGAAACACTGGAAACTTGTACACAAGAGGCCGAATTTAAGTCAATACTTTTTGCACTCTGTTATTTTCATGCCGTAGCCGGAGAACGGCGCAAATTTGGTCCGCAGGGTTGGAACAAAGTTTATCCCTTTAACATTGGTGACCTAAGTATTAGCGCAAATGTTCTGCACAATTACTTGGAGGGTAGTAATCGTATACCGTGGGAAGATTTGCGTTACCTTTTCGGTGAAATTATGTATGGTGGTCATATAACCGATGATTGGGATCGACGTCTGTGTCAAACCTATCTAGAGGAATTACTACAGCAAGAATTGGTTGACGGTGATTTCGACTTGTGTCCTGGTTTTCCTGCGCCACCGAATCTAGACTTTCAGGGTTATCATAGCTACATCAGTGAAATGTTGCCTGAAGAATCACCTGTGCTCTATGGCTTGCACCCAAATGCTGAAATTGGTTTTCTGACCAGCACTTCAGAGAATTTACTGCGTACCATATTCGAGTTGCAGCCGCGTGAATCTGAGCTAAGCACTAATTGCGGTGCACCACGTGAGGAGCTGGTCAAAATCATGATCGATGATTTTCTCGATAAGCTACAGGATGAATTCAATTTGCAAGCTCTATTAAATCGCGTCGAACGAAAGACCCCATTTGTTGTAGTAGCACTGCAGGAATGCGAACGCATGAATACTTTGATACGCGAGATAAAACGATCACTACGTGAGCTAATGTTGGGCCTTAAAGGTGAACTGACCATAACACAGGAGATGGAACGTTTGGATAATGCCATTTTTTATGATCACATTCCTGAAGCATGGTCTCGTTTGGCTTACCCCAGTCTGTTGGGATTGCAAGGTTGGTTCGCTGATTTGTTACATCGTATTAAGGAGCTCAAGGGTTGGCTGAACGACTTCAAGTTGCCATGCACGATTTGGCTGGGCGGTTTATTTAATCCACAGAGTTTTCTCACTGCTATCATGCAAGAAAGTGCTCGGAAACATGATTTACCACTCGATCGGATGTGCTTATGTTGTGATGTCACGAAAAAGGAGAAAGACGACGTAACGTAAGTTGTACTTGAATTGTTTTAATAGGGACTGAAACAGTAATGATTTGTGATCACTGCTCTAATTAAACTAGCATTGAATCCTGAGTAGAATTTTCGATTTCAATCATACTTTCGAAATACTATGGACCTTAACATGAATAAACATTCTCAAAATTTTTTCCTTAGACTGTAGTGAAGCCTGCAATGTAGTCTGAGAAAAATGTTCGGGGATATTTATTCATGACAAATTCCTATAGGTAAAAAATGGGGTGACACCTGTAAATCAGAAATTTTATCCAATATACATAGCAAAAAGCTACCGAATAGTCTCTACCCATCTACGTATATTGATGCAAGCTGATATCCCTTTCAAACGCTAGAAAAAAGCATTCAACATCATTATTTTTAAGTGAAATACCGAACATACTCATACTTTGTTTTCGTTCTTCTATAGTTTACCACCAATGGAAGGTGCCTTTGTTCATGGCCTCTACCTGGACGGTGCTTCTTGGGACTGTCAACTTAATTCCATTGTTGCATTGCATCCGAAGGAGTTGCTGTGTGCGATGCCTGTCATTTATATAAAATCAATAGTACAAGAAAAACAGGAGCTACAACGCATCTACGAGTGTCCTTTATATAAGACCAGGTAAAAGCCTTTTTGTACACAGCACAAGAAAATAAAATTATAATTAAAATTTCAATATCTTCTCTCTTTATCTCTCTCTCCCTTTTTCTTATAGGTCACGAGGTAGCACTTATGTTTGGACTTTTAACCTGAAGACGCGCGAACGTCCTGCGAGATGGATACTTGGCGGTGTTGCATTGTTATTACAATCATAATTGAATGTTGGAAGGTTGGCATCTTTTGACAAGCAGATACTGTTGCTTACATCGCGGTACACCATTGTTAATTATATCACAAATTAAATATAGAATGTGTTTTCGCTGTTATTAATCAATTATACTGTATAAACAGTTGGTTTATTTATAATGGGAGGACTTACCCAAAAGAAATGCCTTGTATATGCGCTAAATATGTTTTTTGCATACTATGTACCAAATCCGATCCATATACGACAAATAGTTTCAGAGATATGATGAGTTAATTTTTGGGGAGATGTTGCACCGTCTAGCCTATGACCTAGCATTTTTCAATACTAAGTAAGAGACTGTGAAAATTTGATTAAACTTTGATCACAAGGTAATAGATAAAACAAATATATGGGGAAATCTCAGCAAGTGTGACTTTTTCGAAAAAACAAGATATTTTTCAGTCATGTGGTACCCTATTTTGGACCGCGAATTATCAATTTTATATATATTAGAAGGATTTTTCAGCCTGCGTAACTGAATTTTTTCGATCGCCTCCCCCAATATCTTCAAAAATCATTTTTCGAGGGTGATGCACTGAATTCAGCGAATCAGACACATCAACGGGATGCGCTTTTTCTTACATCGTAACATCCATGTTAAAGATCCTGAAAGCCCCAAACAATGCGCTAAACTGCCTTAACGGAAGCAGTTTTGCTCCAATTTCACCATTGTTCACGTTTGTACTGGGAGGCTATTTTTTTACATATCAATTGGCCCTAGATCCAATGATCACGCAAGGCTTGAAACTGTTTAGTGCCCTCGGGTTGTTGTGCCCTTCGAAATACCATTTTTTTAGACGCAATTACGGACGCATGAAAAATCGCCATTTGAGCATCTTCTCAAGTGTGTTACCAACGAACCACAGGTGGCACACCCTTTTCCCGGGCAGATCTTTTAGTCATAACATTAAGAAATAATATTTCATGGGGAATATTGCGAAAAAAACAATCGCTGCCAGAGCAGCATGTTAGAAACCGAAAATTACCAGATTTCGGGTAAAAACCATTCACACAACTTGAGAGACCCGTATCTAGCGTTCTATCGAAGGTATATCAACGGAGTGCGGTTTTTCTTAAGTCTTGAAATCCTTGTTGAAGATCCTGAAAGTCCGAAACAATCCGCTGAACCGCCTCAAAAGTAACATTGTAGCTCAATAACGGAAGCGTTTTTTTTTAATTTACACTCAAAATTTGTGGATTTTGCTCGAATTTCGGCAAAAAAATTAAAAAATAAAGCTTCCAGGCGGTAGCACACGCATGTTTTCATATTAAGCATCATTCAATAAGTGTCCTAGACATATTAGAACGGATGGGAAATACAACGGGTGCTCACTCGGCGAACCGAGACCTGTTCACACCGAAAGTTACACTTGCTGAGATTTCCCTATATACTACTTTGCGTTGTGATCAAAAACCGACTGAATCGAATGGCATAGAACATGTTTACAGCGGAAGCTCTAGCAACAACACCAACCGTCTA
The DNA here is from genome assembly GCA_951812925.1 of Calliopum simillimum. Taxonomy (NCBI): domain Eukaryota; kingdom Metazoa; phylum Arthropoda; class Insecta; order Diptera; family Lauxaniidae; genus Calliopum; species Calliopum simillimum. The sequence continues at coordinate 128,339,819 of OX638368.1, forward strand.
TTATGTGCGTTTTCGCTTAAGCTGATGCCAAGATTCCTTGTATACTTTTAGGCTTTGATTATTTTATATATTTAACTGAACAAAATATTTGATTACCCCTATTTATTTCATTCACACAAACCGATTTCTCAGTGTAGAAAATCTCGTCTAACGAGAACAAAGTCCTTACTGTATTGAGCTGAAGTACTGGCATTGAGTTCCGTTCTTACTTTGTAATGTTACTAAAAATGGAACATTCATAGGTCACATTCATATAAGTATGTATAGTCATTCAATAGGGTGGTCCATTTTTTAAGAAGTTTTGAATTTATATTCTCCACAAGGCTGCCCTTTGTGTCCAATTATGATAACTAACATCACTCCCGAATTTGAGCCGAATCGAACCATATACCTTTAAATATGGTTCGATTCGGTTCAAGCCCATTACCTTTTATGGATGATTTATATAGGATTTGTATGAAAAAGTAAAGCAACTGAATGAAATAGTTTTTAAAGCCATCTATAATCATGCCATTTTTGTACAAACCAAGATTACACAGGCTTGCAAAAAAAAAAAGTCATGGCGTTTTGACCGGACTGTGTGTTTCCTAGGGACTTTGAGGTCCTGAATCCGAATCTCGGGTCCGTTTTTTTCCAGAACGTCTGAGAAAAATTTTTCAAGGTCTTATGGAGGTCATGTGTCGTTTAGTGATAAATTCGCTATATTTCTGAATCTAATTTTTTATCATTGAGTTCTTAGCCCTTAAAAAGAATATCTCGGACTTAGTTTCGGAGACATAGCCATCCGAAGATCCGGATATATCTTCTATGAAAACCGCTATAAGTTGGGAACCCCAGGATGGATTTGTAAAATATTGGCGTCATATGAAAGGAATTTTGACAACCTATAAAAATGTTTTAAGAATATTTTCAAATGGATTCATAGTTTTCGAGATATGAACTTTTTTGAAATTTTGTGAAATTTTTCAATTACAACAACAAATAAATCAACAACACTAGCTCTTAGAAAAATATAAAGACAGAAGTATACAATTCGTTTGAATATTTATTAGGAAGTGAAAAAATATTTGAATAAAATTATATTTTGAAAGTACAAAATATCAATGTTAAACAGATTCAAAACAAAAGGTTCTTTGGGAACAAGTGTTATTGAAATTATCGCAACACCCCTTCTCAATAACATAACATTTAACAACTTAATCCAGAAAGCATTCAAAATTTAATAATTTTAATTCGTGCTAAAGGCTTTGTCAATATGTAGGCCACCATGTCTTCAGTTGAACAAAACAGAAAATTAATTGCTCCGGACCGCATCATTTCTTGAGTGTAAAAGTATTTAACATCGATGTACTTGCTTCGTGGATTTATTTTGTCGCCTTCTATTATCTTTAAGCAACTTTGATTGTCCTCGTAGATAGTTGTTTTTATGTTGGTATATTCAAAATCACTTAATAACGTTTTCAGCCAAACAGCTTCTTGCGACGCTTCTGCAAGTGCAACCAGTTCAGCTTCTGTTGACGACAGTGAAACATTGGATTGCTTGCGACTGGCATAGCTTATTGTAGCGGAACCAAGCATGAAAATGTATCCACTGGTGGATTTTCGATCCTTCATGTCACCTGCCCAATCAGCATCTGAGAATCCAGTAAGGGTCAAATCAGTTTTTGTTCCAACACATAACTGCAAGTCTTGAGTTCCTTTGAGGTACTTCAACACTCTTTTAACCTCCAACCAATCTCTCTTACTCGGATTACTAGTCTTACGTGACAAAATCGAAACTGCTACGGAAATATCGGGTCTTGTGTTCCCAGCGAGATATAATAAGGATCCGATCGCCTTACGGTATTCATGGTTATTATCCAAAAGTTCTTCTTTCTCCGAATTCTTTAAATAACCAGGATCTAGAGGAATTTTAGAGATATGTGCTTCATTTAAACCATATTCTATTAATAATTTATTAATGTAATCCTTTTGATTCATATAGAAAATTTCATCATCATTCCGAAGGATTTCAATGCCCAAATATAACTTAATATTACCAAGGTCAGAAATGTGAAAATGTTGTTGAATATAATCTATAATTTCTTGAATAGATTTATCGTCTTCAGTGGCAATTATTATGTCATCGACATAAATCAGTACATATATAAAATTACCTCCATTCTTCTTAACATATAAGCATCTGTCGGCGTTTCCCCTTCTGAATCCGAAATTAATAAGAATCTCGTTTATTTTCAGATTCCAGCACCTAGCCGATTGCTTTAGGCCGTAAATACTGCGCTTCAGCTTACATACCAGATTCTCTTGCCCCGGATTCACAAAACCTTCTGATTGCTTTAAGTAAATTTCGGTGTCTAAATCACCATTCAAAAAAGCTGTCTTGACATCGATATGTCGCTCAATCATATTTTTAAAAGACGCAATTGCCAAAAGAGTTCTTAAAGTGGTGTGTTTGACAACGGGTGCGAATATTTGGCTGTAGATCTCACCATATTTCTGGGAAAATCCTTTCGCTACCAAACGAGCTTTAAAGCGTAGCTTACCGTCTAGTGTTTTCTTGATCTTGTAGACCCACTTGCATCCAACAAGCTTGCGACCTTTTGGTAGTTCCACCAAGTCCCACGTGTTATTATCATACATTGATTGCAGTTCTTCTTTCATAGCTTCCATCCACTGCGCACTATTTGGACTCGAAATGGCTTCTTTAAAAGTAGAAGGTTCATCTGAAATTGTCGTCATCATGCCATACCGTTTCGGATGAACGCCTTTCGTAGATCTCGATGAAACTCTTCGCTCAATCAGAGGAATGTTTTCTGAGTTTGAAGACGATGAATCGCTCCCAGCAGTTATTACATTATTTCTGTCGTTTTTAGAGCTAATGACAATGGGTTCATCAGGGACTTCCTCAACCTGCGAACTACATGCAACTTCTTCATTATTTACCTCAGATTCCTGCAATAAATAAACTGGAACCAAATGCTGACCAGCTTCTTTGTATGGGTTATTCACTTCGTCATTTTCAGCTGTCCTACCTTCGATGAAGTCGACATTCCTGCTCACAATAATACGATCGTTAGATGTATCAAGCAAACGATAAGCTTTCGACTCTTCACAAAAGCCAAGCAAACGACATCTCTTGGACACAGCATCTAACTTCTGGCGTTTCTGCTTATTGATATGAGCGTATGCTACAGTACCAAACACTCGAACATGGCTTAAATTTGGTTTCTTGCTAAAACACATCTCATATGGTGTTGAATCTGTAGAGCTTGAAGGCAGATGATTTTGCAGATAGTTGGCTGCATACACCGCTTCAGCCCAATATTTCAATTCCATTTTCTCATCAAATAGCATACATCTTGCCATTTCCATTAAACTTCGGTTTTTGCGTTCCGCTACCCCGTTCTGCTCAGGCGTGTAAGGAGCTGTCAATTGATGTGTAATGCCTTTGCTTATGAAAAAATTATCCATTTGCTTGCTGCAAAATTCACCGCCTCGATCAGACCTAAAGGCTTTCATTCTCTTTCCAAACTTATTTTCTGTAAGTGCAACGAAATCTTTAACTTTGTCTATAACCATGCATTTCTTATCTAGGAAATAGACAGTACAATACCGACTATAATCATCAATCAAAGTTAAAATATATTTATTGCCACTCGGAGTTGTATTTTGCATAGGACCGCAAAGATCACTATGTATCAAGTCTAGAAACTGCGATGCACGGCTGTTTGACGACTTCGGGAATGGCTTACGAGTCATTTTACTCCTCAAACAGACTTCACATGAAATTTTACAGTTGCATTTTAAAATATTCACCCCATTTATCAAGCTTTTGTTGACTCCATTTTTGATTGCTTCTAAGTCTCGGTGACCAAACCGTCTATGCCACGTATGTATACATTCTGATTTCACTCTACATGCCTTTTGAGCTGCATGATCCTCATCCAAGACATACAAATTATTCTTGAGACTTGCAGTTGCATACACCTCACCATTGGACTCAATTGTACAACAATTTTGATTAAACACTATCTTGAATCCTTCTGCTGTTAGCTTGCGTACAGAAAGTAAGTTTCCATCTAATTCTGGTACAAACAAAACGTTACGTACACGTATTTTCATATTTCTGCAAACAAACCTTCCATCACCAATTCCACTTGCTTTAATCTCGGTTCCATCCGCTAGAAAAATCTTGTCTCGTTGACACTCGTCCAGCTCAGTAAAGAAATTTTTGTCGCAACTCATATGACAGGTTGCTGCTGAGTCAATGAACCAATCGCACTTTTCACAACCATTAGACACTCTAAAACACAGATTTCGTTCATCTACTGTAACAATCTTTGCACGGTTTTCATCCGTCTTCCTCTTGTTGAAACAGTTCCTTTTAATGTGCCCACGTTTACCACATGAAAAGCATTTTGGATTCCAAGTGGTCTTCTTGTGTTCCGATTTCAAAGCTACTTCTGGTTCGACAACATATTCCATTCGACGCTTTCCTTCTTGTAAAAGCTTCTCTTTTACCATATGAAGTGTGAGATCCGCCTCTGGACGTATCTTCAAAGAAGATACCAGCATGTTGTAATCTTCTGATAGACTCCCTAGCAAGAATGCCACGACCGTAGGTTCTTGAAAATCCTCACCTAAGTCTTGCAGGCGATCAACAATATCTAATAACTCACCTATATAAGCCTCCATAGACTGACCAACTTGCATACGTTTTGATGCTAATTGCCGCAACAAACTGACCTTGTTTGTGAGATTTGTTTTCTCGTGGTATGCCTTTAGTGCTTGCCAATATTCACTTGCATACTTCAGCTTCTTAATATGAATTTTCTGTGATTCTTCAACAGCTAAGCCTATTGTCGCACGCGCCTTTCCGTCCCTGATAAGCCATTTTGATTCTATATTGCTTGGAACCGCTTCTGTTACCAGCTCCCACAACTCACGTTCCAACAGTAAAAGCTCCATGTTGAACTTCCACGTGTGATAATTGCTGTTGTTCAGCTTGGGAAACTGCAGTTTAAAATCCATTCTCCAATAAAATCAAAAATTTATCCAACGACGCGTTTTATACAATAAGTGAAAAAATTTTCAGGCGTAGATGAGGCCCTCTTAGAAAAATATAAAGACAGAAGTATACAATTCGTTTGAATATTTATTAGGAAGTGAAAAAATATTTGAATAAAATTATATTTTGAAAATACAAAATATCAATGTTAAACAGATTCAAAACAAAAGGTTCTTTGAACACAAGTGTTATTGAAATTATCGCAACACTAGCAACAGCAACAACAAAATCAATGACAACAGTAACAACAACAACAAAATAAATTTTATATGACACCAATATTTTCAAAATCCATTCATGGGTTCCCAACTTATAGCAGTTTTCATAGAAAATATATATTCTGATCTTCTGTTGGCTATATCTCCGAAACTAGGTCCGATATACTCTTTTTGCTCACATATTCTTGTTAAGACTTAAAAACTCAATGATAAAAAATTAGTTTCAGTATTTTAGCGAATTTATCACTAAACCACACATGAACCCCATTTTGACCTCCATATGACCTTGAAAACTTTTTTCTCAGAGTTCTGGGAAAAAACGGGATTCGGATTCAGGGCGTCAAAGTCCCTAGGAAACGCATAGTCTGGTCAAAACGCCATGACATGTTTTTTTTTTTTTTTGTAAAACTGTGTTATTGAAGTTTTTTATATGATAAATAAATACTATAGTGTTCTTCGATTCACTCAATTTTGTTTTGTTCTCGAGCTTTTTTGCCTGAATATGGCCAAAAAGGCCAATTTGAAGTAAGGTTTTCTCAAAATTATGACATCACAAAAATTTGTCCACTGATATTTGACTCATTCTACTTGAAAACGCACTAACTTTTAGGTTGACCATCACCAAGCGCGCTTATACTTTTTGGCATGGTACTTCAATCGATAAGACTAGAAACGTTTTTTTTTTCCAACTTTCTGATCAAAACTTGCAATTCTTGTCATTAGTGATTGAGTTAAATTTGGTTGGATTGTCTCAACAAACGCTAACTTTAATGACGGAGGCAGTGTACTGAATTGCATCGATCTATCTTGCTTAGTTTTCCCGTTAAAATATTTCCATAGACAGACAGACACTCAGTCAGCCAGACATAGCTACATATATAGACTCTGGAGTATATACTTACGTATATACTGCCATGCTCCCTGCCTGCGTTACAAACGGAAACACAAAGTGAATATACCGTGGGTTTAGGGTATAACAAGTCCCACGGACCAGCTTGATGTAAGGGTGGCATTAATAGTGCCCCTTATAGACCGCAAGGGTTCATAGTGATAAAGCTATATGATATAAAGATTGCCGAAAAAAAAAAAATAAATAAATCGTCGGGTAATACTACAGCATTACTTTAACATATCTACATTTTCGATGTTTTGAACTTAGTATACAGAACCACGAAGAAAAAACAGCTGGACTTTCGAATATTGTAGATTTTTTTGAAATATAGTCCCTATAAATTTTTTCTACAAATTAACCCCTCTTATTCATTTCGGGACTATTAGCCCAGGAAAATAAGACGAAAAAAGAGCTTCTGTGCGAAAAAACTCCCAGTGGAAATTTTTCACCGGAGTTGTCTTTATTTATGCATGACACACAAACTGTGAAAAGTCCATTGCAAAGTCGTGTGCGCATTAAAAGTTATTCGGGCCAATGGTCGCTAAAATCAGTTTTTTGCAAATATTTCGCTAATGCTAACTTTTACATAAAAATGTTGGTCTCCAATTTTGTAGCACAGGAAATTTCCTACAAAAAGTACGTTAAAAGTATTTGCGTACGACTTCTAGTTTAGGAGATCACCCAATTTAAAAAGTTGTTAACAGTTATGATATGATATACTACCTGTGAGTTCATATTAAAATATCTTACTTTTTAAATTGCAATAACTCTTCAATGAGAAGTTGTACAAACAAAATTAAAATGCCGTTTGAAAGATAATTTAATTTTTTATATACCGTAGAAAATTTTTTTTTCGAACGGCTCATGACCTTAAAAATATTCTTGAATATCCGTTAAGGCTTCGAAATTACTGGTTTTTTAAGGATATCTGCAAATTGGTAAGTACTACGATAAAAAAAATGGGACAACATTTGTAGAAAATTACAAGATCTACAAAAAATAAGCGATATGTTTACACATAGAAGTAACCGTTTAGAAGATATTCCAAAAAAAACCCTTTAAATGCCAAAAAACCGGTTTCTATTGAATATCTTCTATACGGTTACTTCTATGTGTACACATGTCGCTTATTTTTTGTATATCTTGTAATTTTCTACAAATTTGGTCCCATTTTTTTTATCGTAGTACTTACCAATTCGCAGATATCCTTAAAAAACCAGTAATTTCGAAGCCTTAACGGTTATTCAAGAATATTCGTTCGAAATAAAATTTTTGTACGGTATATAGAAACTTACATTATCTTTCAAACGGCATTTTAATTTTGTTTGTACAACTTCTCATTGAAGAGTTATTGCAATTTAAAAAGTAAGATATTTTAATATTAAAGTCATAGGTAGTATTTCATATCATAACTGTTAACAACTTTTTAAATTGGGTGATCTCCTAAACTAGAAGTCGTACGCAAATACTTTTAACGTACTTTTGTTGGAATTTTCCTGTGCTACAAAATTGGAGACCAACATTTTTCTGTAAAAGTTAGCATTAGCGAGATATTTGCAAAAAACTGATTTTAGCGACCTTTGAGCCTTAATAACTTTTTATGCGCACACGACTTTGCAATGGACTTTTTACAGTTTGTGTATCATGCATAAATAAAGACAATTCCGGTGAAAAATTTCCACTGGGAATTTTTTCGCAGAAAATGTCTTATTTTCCTGGGCTATATATCCATATGAAAAAACTAATTTATGCGGCAATTGTAAATTTCTGAAAACATTTCTTACCATTCATAAAAGAGAATTTGGTAAAAATCACCTCATAATTTTTCACACAATATACATACACACATCAATGATCAAAATTAAGCAAGATCACAATTTTAACGAAATTCGAAAAAGCAAAAAATTGAAAATTATATGGTGTAAAATAAAAAATTTTTATAAGAAAAGAATTTAAATGAATATGTGAAATAAGCCAAAAATTAGATAGACACATTAAATTAAGTATTTTAGTGTTTGTCACACACAGGAACATTCTGTTTACAAAAATCATTTAAATGTGTAATTTAGTGTGAGGATTGCCAGTTTTCATTATCAAGGTGACTAAGCACAATTTAATTTTTTGAGAAAAGTAATCGTAAAACCAAGCGATGACATTGTTTGGGCAGTATCTATTTTAGTTCTCTTTACATCTCCTGGTGCACATAATATTCAACCATAGGCCATTGATATATTAGCATATGGAAGTAATAATCAAAAAGGGAGTACCCAACATGATCCACATGCTTATCTACTTATGAACTGAAAGACTAACTGCGAGGATATTTACTATCACCGCTTCTATGGATTCCAATCATCGACGAACTATAAGAAATCCTCGATAATCACAAATTTGATGTCCAATGCTTTGCTGACAACTTGGTAATTGTAGTCAGGGGTACGAATGCAACCAGACCCGTCAACGCAGGGGGTCTTTTACCTATACATAATGGTAAAAATTTAGTGTTTACTATAGTATAGTGTTACATCGTTTTTTTATATGAAACCCCACCTAATCCAAATCCTGCGCTCGGTGCTTAATGCAACTAGCCCACAACTTAGAACTAAACTTGTGCCGATAGAAAGGAATCGAAAAAAAAAAACTAAATCTAGCTGCATTAAACTTTGGAAAAACAGTTCTACAATTTCTCAGAAGATGAAATATTTAGAAATAGTCTTAGTTCAAAACTCTAACTAGGAACACCATTTGTCACACATAACAAACAAAATCTTGCAAAAGCTGTGTGGCAAAACAAAATTGATGACATGGTCATACGAAACTGTCATAGTGCAAATGATCACTCATGCTTCATTATCATGGTAGCCAAAAGGTAGACCAAGAAGCTTTAGAAGGAACTAACACGATTTTCAAAAAAGCCAGCTTGAGTTTCACAGAAGCACTAAGAACGTTATCGACAGTTGCTCTGGAACCGCTTGCGGGACTTACACATCTTCACCTTAATCGTATGGTTAGGAAAGAAGCAATTCATACCTACTACTTGAGTACATTCACACTTGATCATCCCTTACCTCTAAATCTATGTTTGAGTTCTGGGTAAAGTTAAGTTTCACGAAACAACCCTCTGAAACTTATTTTCCAATATTAACTATACCTAATTAGGGTTTTGAAACAAAGTATTAAAGCTAAAGATATGTAAACTATTGTAGTAAGAGTGTGACCATTGGCCTGGCCAAATATTAAATACCCTACACTGCAATATTTCGAAAAATTTACTTATGCGGGAGGTGCCACGCCCTCTTGTCTGATTTCACCCAGGTTTTGTTTCATTTATAGTTTTAAGTGTCTGAGTGAAATTTAGTTTAATTATCTCGAAAAACGCTAAAAGTATAGCCTTTTAAAGCTTTTGCTAATATGGGAGGTGTCACCCCCTCTTGACCGAGTTCGTCCAGTTTTTGCTCAGAGCGTACATTTATAGTCTTTAGTATTTGTGTGAAATTTAGTTGGATTATCTCAAAAAACTCTTTCAGTATAGCATTTTAAAACTTCTGCTTATATGGGAGGTACCACGTCCTCTTGACCGAATTCGCCTAATTTTTTATCAGAGCTTGCATTTACTGTCAGTGTTTTAGTGAAATTTGGTTGAATTATCTCAAATAACGTTTTCAAAACAGCATTTTGAAAGTTTTGCTAATATGGGAGGTGCCACGCCTTTCTTGTCCGAGTTCGTCTAGTTTTTGCTCAGAGCGTGTATGTATTTCCACGCACACCAAGCTAGCCAGCCAGACAGACGGACATGGCTATATCGACTCAGGAGATCACGTTGATCAAGAATATATATAATTTTCTATACCTGCCACGCCTTCTTCTTTGCGTTATCAACGGAAGGACAAAGTGAATATACCGTGGATGTAGGGTATAAAAACCAATATACCTATAGTGTTTAGTTATGAACTCAAAAATATGTTTACCTGCGTTTAATTAGAAAACTTACCCACACAACTATGAATAAGAAACAAATCCTCGCATATTAGAGAGGTGCTTTTTTATACATCGACCTTAATCCATATAAATCTCATAATTTAGTAGTAACCAGAGTTGTAAAAATACGCATGTTTACAAATTTGTGACAAAGTGTGACAGAAGGGGGTCTCGGAAAGTGTGATGTCACAGTTCTTCTGGTAAATCTTGCTGTCTCTCTTTATAATATATAACGGCTAGTTATCTGTTACTACTTATCTCTCATGCAGGGATTAAAAAAATTTTTAAAATGGTATCATGTCAAATACCTAGAAAATTGGCTTGCAAAATTTATTGCTTTAAATATTTTCCCTTTCAGTAAGAACGCCACATTTGACAGATTGCATAAAATCTGTTAGCGCAAGAAATAGTATAAAAACTCCACTCCACAATCGAATTTGCTTGAAACTGAAGAAAAATACTTATATAGAGTAGAACGGGGTAATGTCGTGCACTCAACTTTGACATGTTCGTAAAGCCGTACATCTCAAGCGAATGCGACGAGTAAGCATCCGATCGAAAGATAATTTCATTGGTTACATCCATGTGTAACAACATTTGTGTAGCGAGAAATTGTGTTTGCGTAAGTGAATGTGCACGACATTACCCCAATGGTCGTTTTAAAGGTCAACTTCGATAACTCGGTGAAGCCCAACATTTTTTTCGAAAACCAAATACTTATTTTCTTTGGCAGGATATTTCGTTTCAGAAAACACTTACCTGGTATATTTTCCGGGAAGGAAAATTATTTTTCTGACCCGATAAAAAAACACTTTTATCGTCCCGAAAGCGTGCGTTTTGAAAAAAAGGTTACTCTGTAGAGACGAACTGGTGAAAATTGCTAGTATTATATGCATAAGCTCAGTAGGTCAGCAGGTCCCTACCTTACGAACAGTTGGTAAATCATTCAATTCTTTGGGCTAAAACAGCCAGTGCACGACATTACCCCCTGCACGATATTACCCCGTTCTACTCTACATACATATTTTCTCTCACATTCTAAGCTTCGAAAAATGGAATTCAAGATCAGTTTTTCTTAAAGTAATTTCCACATTTTTGAGATATTCTTATAATTTTTGATTTTGACCACAATTTGGGATCATCTTAAACTCTATCATGTTATTCGATTTCGATTCGAACTTAATCCAATGGAGAATTTGCTATTACGGGGGTTATTGTGAATTAGCTGTAGTAGCTAAACTCTATTATTATTATTATCAAGATTCCCGGTGAATTTTCTTAAACTGCAATAGAGAATGCACGGCAGTCTGAGAAAAGTCCCCGGGAATATTTATTCACGATAACCCCATATACATATATTTTGATATCTAGGATCGAAATCGAAATGATATGGCTGATTCGATATTGATTGCTAAAAATTTCGCCTTCAATTCTGGATACCAAAATTCGATTTAGTTTGATTTATCGAAATCGATTTTTTTTTTTTTTGGATCTTCTCAACATTTCCAAATCTTCTTAATATTTCTTAGTTTTTCATCCATGTTTTCAATTGTGATTGAGGATTACTTTAGCTCTTATTATGAGTAAGCCCTCAAGCCATTCGTCAAGGAGCCTCGCTTCGAGTCCGAGTACGTACGGACGACGAACTCGAAGGTCGTGCAAAAACAGGTTTTGTGCCAGATAACGTAGATATTGTGCGAAAACTATTTGAAGAAGATCATCACGTGACATAGGTGATTTTATGTTCTTTGTTTTGTTTACGTTTCGCTTTACTTCGTGCCAGGGATGTTAAATGGGCTTATTTATTTTGTACCAAGTAGCAAAAAAAAGTTATAAAAGTGTACACAAAGCACAAAAATTATTTAATACATTTGTGGTCGAGTTTTGACCTCTAGGTGATACTAGTCAACATTTTTTTGTAGAGCCTGTGAATTTGCACAAAAGAGGTCTTAATATTTTTTTTTTTTTTCTGCGACTCATCTTCATCAAAAAGCTTTGGAATTTAAAAAAAAAAAAATTTTGACATTCAGAGCGGATTTACCCGCATTCATTATGACCTTGCATTTAACGAACACTCGTATTGCATATATGGTATTATTGAGTACATTGTACCTACGTTTGTCTATTGACTTTTATTATCTATAACTATAGATAAATTGCAACAATAAGGGTTTGTTTTACTTCTGAAGTTTACCAGTTATCGACGCTCGAAAATTTTAATTCATTAACTACTAAAAACGTAAAGTTTTGAAAGTTACATACCAACATGTGAATGTTTTTACAATTCTGGCTGTATACATTGAAATGAAAGATTCTTTAGAGAATTTTGCGAGATGAATTTTGGTTTTGACCCATTTTAGTAGTGCATTCGGTGTGGTGCAAACGTTAACGTGAAAACTGTGTGCATCAGGTATTTTTTTTGCAATTTTTGGTTTGTTTTTAATAAAAAATATCTAATTTTGTGTTGCTAATTGCAAAAATTTGAGTGTTGTTATTAATGAATTTTATATTGAGGAAGCTCAATGAAATGTGAAAAGGTCGAAACAAACCATCAATAATTTGGCAACAAAATATTAGTTTATATGAGTGTCTCCTATAAACAATTTGGAAAACATTGAATACACTTCGGGGTAAAATAAATAGAAACATATGTATGAACTTCCGTTGATATATATATTTTTTTTTTTTTTTTTTTTTCACTGTGCAATTGGATTAGTGATTTTGACATTGATAAAACAATGAAAATATTTTTGCGGAAATTAATTTTGTTAATTACTGTGTATAAAAATAGCACAAAAAAGTGTGTTGACTAAATTCTTCTATACAAAATGTGAAATATAATAAGCTCACGTCTGTATAAATCCTACTGACGATTTGCTGTTTTTTGTATGTGTAACGAATAAAGAAAATCAATGGTTGTTTTTTTATTCCATACACCCATTGTATGTACATACAGGTATACTCACTGAGTCCTACCGTCTTGAATGTACGTGGTGATGAAAGAAGGAAAAACAAATACTGCACAGATTTGTCTTGTTTGATTTGCTTCAGTTCAGTTCAGTGCATATACTGTAGTTGTAGTGTACACCACAAGATGTTACTTTAGTGACAAAAGTAGTTTATCGCTCTCTACTTCTGCCCACTTCGCGGGAGAGAGTCCCGCGAAAATGTATAAAAGCTACTACAATCCTGGGTAACCAATGCGTTGCAATTTGCAAGTTTAACCATATCATAAATTTTACTGTAGTTTTTCTACTCGCACGTTTTACACTGACCTGAAGTATTTTTGCATAAAATACAATGCAGCACACTGAAGTATTTGTTAGAAACATTTTTTTTTTTCTGACACTGATTTAACAAGACAGTGTACTTCAGTGTCAAAATAAAATCACACACAAAAATCCTTAAATAAAAATTAATCTCATGAAAATGCCTAATGAAACGGTTCCCGGCATTTTACTTGAGCTATTTCATATTATCGAAATTTATTCCAAATGAAATCCTGATCTTTTTTTTTAAAACTAGAATCGCCCAATGGTCAAAATTTCACCACGAATGTATTAAATAATTTTGATACTTTTTGGAGACTTAGTAATTTTGCTATTTGGTACAAAATAGAAAAGCTCATTTAAAATGTGAAGCTTAAACAAAACAAAAGACACGAACTATGCTTTTTGTTTTTCTCTTTGTGCTTTATCCTCTGTTCAGCTCTGTGTGACCGCGTATTTTGTTTTTGTAAATATTGAAAAATTTATATTTAATTTTGGCAGGCTTAGGGGCAACATATTTAAATAATTTAAACTTTGTGCACAACTACATACAAATACCTTTCTAATGGTGTATAATTCAAAGACGAATTCCATTTCTAACATAGTAAAAAAAGGAGGACAAATTTTTGTCTTGCGTATTAATATATAGATGAAGTCGATAAACTTTACATTTGAAAAAAAAGAACAAACCAAAACCAAAATAGTCATTTTCGATGCATATGTTGGTGCTGAATCGGAATCCAGTCACGGAATTTGTGTAGGTATTGAATCAGGCTACAAGCACAAGGTTTATGTTTGTCAAAAATAGCATTTTTAATACTTTTTAGTACTAAGATTAATAAAAGCGCTTAATGACCTACTTTTTTGACTTTCTGAAACATTTTTCTTACCTAGTGCTTAGCTTGATTTAATACCCTTCCAAAATTGATCAGATTATGAAAACCGTTTAAGAAATGTCCACAAAATAGACAATTTTCTGAAGCAGTATTTGTCATTATTTTCCAATTTTCTTATTTATTTTTTATCTTGTTACGCTTGGCATGGAAAAACTGCTAAACTAGAAAGGTCTTAAATCAGTGTAAATTATAATTTTTAAAAATCTTAAAATTGAATTATCTCGAAATATTGTATTTACCTAGTTTAGTATTGAGGTGACGACATGTACATATATAATTTGTAGAGCGTGCGATTCTCTACAAATTACATTAAGTTATTGCAATTTAGAAAAATAAAATAAGTATTATTAAACGGCATTTGTAGCTTTCTTTTAAACCTTTTATATCTGAAATTTAAAGTTTATCTGAAAGTTGTGAAACCGGTCATTAGAATATGAAATTAAATTTCTGCTCTCTTTTCTATAGAAAATGTCTACCACATATAAGCACAGTGAATACAATGGTGAACCTGGTTGTAGCACTTCTGCTGAAATAAATAAAATGTTTCGTCACTTCTGGGATCCCACATCCTACTGGCAATGTGAGGCACTCGATAAGCCAGCACGCAAGCGCAATTGTCCGCAATCAGAACTTTTTCTGGACTCAAAAGGATGCTGTGTACATTATACTGAGTGGCGTTGGACTGAACCAATTGAACCGCCAAGTCATCCTAAAAAAAGTTAGATATATTTTTGCATAGTGTTTTGAAATTTTTTTGTAGACAATATAAAAGTAATTTTAAAAATAAAAAATTAAAAATAAAAAGTTAGATTTTTAGCATTTATTTTTTTTATAATTTATTTTTAACTCAGTACAAAAAAAATACTACTGCTAGTGGAAAAAATTAAATTAAAGCAATTTTTAAAAGGAAAATTTTATACTTTTTTTTCTAACAATTTTAAATTGTTTAAACAATTCATTCAACTTTTAGTATAGAATGTTTTTTATAATGTTTTTTGGAATGTAACATTTTGAATACCATTTGTTAATATCAAAATCGAAATGTGTCCAATTCAAGCCAATGTGATCAAATTAATATTTAATTGAACAAGTTTTTAAAGCTGTAGAATTATATCTAAAAAGGAAATTAATTGCAAAATTAAATCAATTCGCTTAGAACACTGCAACTTAAATTAATGGAACAATTTTTTTACACCTTTGCACTTAATGAGAAGAAAGAAATAATTTTTTTAATTTTTGTTTTTCTTTAAATACTTATAAAAACTATGTTTTTAAAACCAAACCAGTGTTCGCTTAAACTAAAGAGTTTTTTGTTTAATTTAAATTTGCTGCAACTTTTTCTTCATTTTTTATAAGTGCTTCCATATTGATCAAAGCTTTTTTTAAATGACTTTCTAGCGCTAGAAATTTTTTCGGAGCTTTAAGACTATAAAAATTTGTAAAATATGATGTTATTTTTAATAATTTCAACTTTAGGGTTTAAAATTAAAGCAGCTCCTTTAACAAATTCTGATTGAACTATCTTTTAAAGTTCAACATGTTTGCCCTGCTTATCCATCACCTTAAGTTTTTCCGGCTTAGGTGGCTGCGTATCATGTGGAATTTTTTCTTCTACTGGCGCAGGTGCTTTTGGCGGCACACGTTGTTGCTGTGCTACTGGTGGCTTGGCAGTTGTTGGTGCTGCTACAGGGGGTTTTGCAGTGGTTGCTGCAACTACTGGTGGTTTTACAGTTGGTGGTGCTACTACAGGTGGTTTTGCAGTTGGTGGTACTGCAGGTGCTGGTTTTGGTTGTGGAGTACCAGCCTTTGGAGTTGGTGGTGGCGGAATTGTGGTAGGTGCCGGTTTGGGTGGTGTAGTAGTAGGCTTAGCTGTTGTTGTTGGCTTAGCAGTTGTAGTTGTTGGTTTGGGTGTGGTTGTAGTAGTTGTTGGCCTAGCTGTCGTTGTAGTTGTTGTTGTGGTAGTTGTTGGCTTAGGTGTTGTTGTTGTAGTTGTGGCTTTAGGAGTGCCTGTAGTTGTAGTTGTTGGTTTTGCTGTTGTTGTAGTTGGCCTCGTGGTCGTTGTTGTTGTTGGCTTTGTGGTAACCACCACCGGCTTAGCTGTTGTTGCCTCAGGCTTCACTGCAGCTTCCAAGCCAGCACCTTCAGAGCGCACATTTCGTATTTTCACAGTTGGTGACTTTGCGGCTTGTGGTGATTTAACGCGTGCCAAAAACCGATTAAATGGTGAACCCAAATAAAGTTGATCATTGAATTCCAAAACATGCGAAACAGAACCAACCGATTTATCGAAACCATGCAGGGAACCAACAATATTGCCATTCCAGTCAAGACGTACAATAGTCGATCGTTTTGGTGCAAGCAATGTGATGCTCTCTCCATGACCAATAAAATGTATAAAACGTTGTGCAATTTTATTGGGGTAAACATTATTCAAAAGACGGAAAGGCAATTCGAACAAACTCAACATACGTGCCAAGAATAAACGTATTGTGGGGAAGCGTGAAAATATGGCAAAAGTATTGGGATGTTCACTATCGGCAGACATAACAAGTGGTACCCATATGCCATCAGCATCTGGTGTAAGATTATCTGGCATTCCAGGAAGACCTTCAACAAAAACTTCACTCTTTCCAGCTTTGTTACCCTTCAGATAATATTTGGTAAGACGCATTGCACCAGTTTCGGCAACAACAAGAAAATCTTCTTGGGGGCTGATTACCAAACCATTGGCGAAGAATAATTCATCAAGCAGTACGTGGCTAATATTTCGTACACGATCATATTTGAAGAGACTGCAACGAAATTAAATTAGGCAAGTGTTAGAGAATTACCATATGACTATTTTTGGCAAATAAATAAAAAATAATCTTATCAGCATTGAAGAAAAAATATGCTTACAGTACACATGCACACAACAACACAAGGTGAATGATTTATTAACTCAAATTTTTTTAAATTTTACAGGAAGAGGAAAAAACTACATAAAAGCTTTAGAACTCCAAATAAAAGAAAAGTTTAATGCAGCTATTTGTAAAATCTATAAACAAATTTGATATAACACAAATTAAATTTATACAAGTTTCTTTTCATGTAAAATAAGTGAGGTAGTGTATTTTGTATATAGACGGCTTATATTCAATACCCTCTATCTACAATTTTTACGAAAATTAGTTTTTGATGGTAAAACTTTCATTGAGACAAATGACATCTATGATATTAATTCCAAACGAAAAATTTGCTTCCAGAGCTACTTTTTTCCATTTAAAGAAATTCACTATCTACAGCAATCGATTTTGTGAAATGCAATATCCTCTATCTACATATAAAAACCTAAGGTAATTTTTCATTTTATTATATTTATTGGGTGGCCGTTATATACAAGGTCATGACAAACGGTCGTCAATCGGCTCCAAATAGCGAAAATAAATTTTCTTGATTTTTTCAGTTTTGTATGTTGAACCTTGATAGCCCTCCTGAGTCGTGATTAGCCCTTCTGTAAGCAAACAGATAAGGCTAGGCGCATTAAATTTAGTACAGATGAAAACAATATTACTAGGCTATCTGAGATTAAAAATGGGCTTGATCGGTTAAACTTGATCTGAAAATTAATACAATTGAGGAGTGTCGGCACCAAAGAGCCTTAGTACTATTTCGAGGCAAGAGTTGTGTCATAATATGAATTGGGTGACATTTTGTTAGAAATGATAATAATTGTTTTATGTTTTCACGAAAAATTTACTCGATCAAGTGGAATTGATGGCATTATGTTAAAAAAATGATACTGGTCAAATAACTGATTATTATGGCACATAATATATATGAGATTACTTTTGCCTCGAAATGGTACTTAGGCCCTTTGGTACGGCCACTCCTCAATTGTATATACGATTCAAAAAAAAACTGGGTATTAGAGCGGTATCCAGACGGACTTGTGAATGCAAAACATGAGAACTGAAATCTGAGCTCAGATTTTTATATGAAGTACCTCAAATCACTAGAAAGTACTTAGAAGTACCCAGGAGCAAGGGTCTTTATTCCCTACTCCCCGCCCAGGCCTACCATAGTCTTGCGCCCTAGTTTTTTATAGCAGTTTATGGTGGACTGGGATTAGTGGTGTGCAAACCAAGACCTAGATCATAGCAGTCTTGGTCTTGTTCTTGCATATTGTGTCTTGGTCTTGGCCTTCATCTTGGCCATTAAGTCTTGGTCTCAAAGCAGTTGGGTTTTCAAGATGCCAAATTTCGAATTGAGATATGATTTTATGCTTGAAACGGGCGTGACACACCTATTAACTTTAAATTCGAAAGACTAAAAAGCAGTTTGTTCATGATGATAATCGTGAGCAAGACCAAGACCACAGAAGTCTTGGTCTAGCAATGATATCAGCGTCTTGGCCTAATACCGAGACCAAGACCAAGAATCAAGACCGAGACTAATTTTGCTCATCACTAACTGGGATTTCCTTATTACGCATCTAAACTAATTCTAATTCTGAGTTATCTTTTCTTAGAAGTCCAAAAATCACTGTTTGAGGCCTACTTAGAGCGATATAGCAAGCTATAAGCAAGGATAACTCAGGATCCTTACATGATAGAAAAAAAACCAAGTTTAGATTCATAATAAGCAGATCAAAGTTCAAAATAAACAGCTATAACAAATAAGGACCTAAGTATAATAATCTGAGCTCAGGTTTCGGTTCTTATATCTTGCATTCCCAAGTCCGCCAGGCGCCTAACCTATTTTGAATTTTCTTTTGCTAAAAAACCATCTATTTAATAAATCTGAATAAACCATTAATAAATAATTCATAAAAAAATTGGTTTTTATTATTGTGCAATAGGCTCTATCTGCTTGTTTAAACACGCATTTTATATTATATTTGAATTGCAATAACCTCTATCTACTATAATAACGCGAATAACTAAGTTTTTTTTTTAATTTTTTTATTTGAAGGATCTAGTGGCTCTTTTTAGTTAATATCGTAGTACTTCGTTTGATTAACACTATAAAAAATAGCGAATAAAACAGTTTTTTGATCTCCTGAAAAATTGTGTTTTTGTAGATAGAGTGTATTGAATATAAGCCGTCTATTATATAAAATAGTTTTCAGTGACGCGTGACATCAAGTTCGCTTCCTAAGTCTTTCGCGCAGAGTGAAATAGAGAGAGAATTAAAAAGAGGAAGAGCTACGGTGGGTTGGCGAGCGAAGCGAGCAGTGGGCAGAGCAAAAAAAAATTGTGAAAGGCTTTTGTATCAACAAAAGAAACATTTTTATTCAAGTAATGGGTTAGAGCCTTTTTCTATTGGGTGTAAATCCACAATTTTTTGAAAAGTTCAGACCTGTTCCGAAATCCGTGTGATTTTAATTACTTTTCATTTAAGGGGCTTTTTGATGAAATCTGTTAGTCAAACGATAAAACGTATCCAAAAATATTTCCTATACGGTTACTTTTTCGTTAATGCAAATCAATATTATTTGTAGAACCTGTGATTCTCCATAAAAGAATTCTAATACCCTTTATCGTTATGAGGACATTTTCATCAAAGAGCTTCCGGAATGAAAAGTAATTGAAACCAGACGGATTACGGAACAGACCTGATAACGTCAAATTTTGGAATGTATTCGATGGTTATCCCTTAGAATCGACAAAAAAAAATTAGTTTGGGCATTTGTACCCGAATTGTGAAGTTTACATTTTTGCTTCATTAAATCATTTGTCAAAACATTACTGCTTCGCAATGGAGATAAATTGTTCTTTTTATTTATCTATTTTTAGTAATCGCTAGTAATTATCACATTAGGATTATAGCTATTAATTAAGAAGAAATAAGAGTTCGGAGTTAACAACTTGTTGTTACTTTTTTTTATTTGTAATGTTCGTTCGATTTGTCAAAACCAAAGAAACAAGTAAATCACAGTGGTCTTGAAACACCGGCAATTAAATCCTGCTTAACCCTGAAATCATACCAGATCCTGTTTATAAAAAGAGGTCGAAAAACGGTACACTAAAAAATCACAATGAACCAAAACAAAAATAGACATTTTCGATTAAGTTACCGGTGCTGAATCCGAATTCAGTCTCGGAATTCCTCTATCTCGCATGGATATTCTAAGCTAAAAGTTCAAAAACACGATTTTTGAGGTCATATAAAGGGCGTAGGAAATTGTTTTGTTCTTTTCTATCAAATGCATCGCATATTACTATTCTTTGTCTTCAAAATAAGCTGGGAATTGTTTTTGTATGATTTTACCTAAAAAAGTTATGAACATTTGAAAATTACAGCATGGAGAATCCACATAGGATTTTTAACTTTCGTGTATCATTTTAAAGTGGTCATAACTTTTTAAGGGAAAAGAAGAAAAAATCATAGCTAATTTTGAAGACGAAGAGTGGTGCATTTAGTAGAAAAGATCATAACAATTTCGTGCTTCCTATATATAACCTCAAAAATCGTGTTTTTTAACCTTTAGGTTTGAATATATCCGAAACCATGCGAGATAGAGCAATTCCAATACTGGATTTTGCTTCACTGACAACTACATCGAAAATGTCTATTTTGTTTTTTTTTTTTTTTTTCAAGTGTACCGCTTTTTGACCTCTTTTTAAAAACAGGATCTAGTACGATTTCAGGATTTAGTAGGTTTTATTCTGAAAACATTTCTACAGAATAAGCTTTAGGAAACATTTTTTCAAAACTTGCCGGTGCTTCAAAACCACAGTAAAGTATGAACACTTTTTTTCCATTACCGCCAAATCAATTTAATGATAGCAAAAAACCTTCCACTATCAATAAAAGAATTTTTCGATAGTGAAACATTTTTCATTACATTAAGAGTAGGGGAGATGTGTGTACCTTGGTCCGCTTTTCAGTTTTTTCAATGTGCAGGATTTTCCAAAAAAGTTCCTTTAGTTTTTTGATTAAGTTATTTTTCTACAATGCTTGCAGCATCAAATGACGTGACAATGATATTTCTATGTCTTACCATTGAGTAGAAATATTACTTTTTCCGTTGCAATCTC
Organism: Calliopum simillimum; assembly: GCA_951812925.1. Lineage (NCBI taxonomy): Eukaryota > Metazoa > Arthropoda > Insecta > Diptera > Lauxaniidae > Calliopum > Calliopum simillimum. The sequence continues at coordinate 128,361,162 of OX638368.1, forward strand.
AAACGGTCCAAGGTACACCATTCAAGTGTACCTTGGACTATTAAAAATAAAAGAGAATACATTGTATTTTGGCAATAAATTATGAAATAACCATTTATTATGTAATAAAAAGTAACATTTTTTTCAATAAAAAAAAAAATTAATCATAAACAAAAATTATAACACAAAAAAGTGCATTTAGTAAAAAACAATTAATTAAACAAAAATGGTTGCAAATAAAAACATTAATTGCGTAAATAATAATAATAATATTATATTGAGAGGCGATTATGGCTTCGTGGTTGCCCGTCGAAAAAGGCTCGCTGGTCAATAAGCTAGGTCCAAGGTACACACAGACAGCATGTTTTAAAAACTGTCAATACCCATAATACATGTTAATGAAAATACATCTAAAACACACTAAAAGCTTAAAACAATAACTAAACTTGCTTCCTGATGTTGTAAAACTGAAATATTTCAAGTAAGTTTTTCACAAAACGTTTCGTAGCTTACTCCAAAAACAAATTTTTACACACAAAAAACACTTTTTCCGTTGCTAGTTATACACGCATACAGCTTGACGGTCTGAAGTCTACTTATATGAGTCACCGGTATGAGTGGAAAATTCCATAGAAGAACATTATCGTACACGTGCAACTGTTGAGTGGCAACCGGCACTCGGACCGAGGTACACTCGGACCAAGGTACACACATCTCCCCTACAGTATCACTAAATTTAGTGGAAAAAATGTATCACTATTTATCTCTAAGCGAGAAACAGATAAAAGTCAAATCATGTTTGCTTATGATAGCGCCCAGATTAAAAGCATGTTTTGAGCATACTTTCTACATACTATACATGTATTTGACTTTAATTTGACAATTCTTGATGCATAGATACTTTTTATCTGTTTCTCGCTTAAAATCATTGAGTGGTAGTGGAAAAATTTTAACTATCAAATAATTTATTTTGTGGTAGCGAAAAGCTCAATGAACTAAAAATTTAGTGCATTACCCCCAAGTCTAATTGTTTAATTAAGTATATACTTCAAATGCTGGAAAAATTAACTATTCTAATCTTTATTTCAAAACTTGTTTCTAAAGTCAAGGAGCTTACGTATTGAATTACTGGTAAAGTGCATAATTTAAAATTATTGATTCTGACTCATGGGACAATATAATTGAGACATGTAGTGGCAAAGCTCGTCTGAATCAATTTTTAATTATTTAAGAGAAACAACAAAATTTTATTCACAGTTTTAAAGTGAATTTAGAAAATGGCTCATTTCGGGAAATTTCGATTTTTCATTTACGCATAAATTTCTATTAGTTTTTTCTGTCTTCTGAAAAATTTTAAAAATTCGACATGAGCATCTAACGAAATTCACTATTCAATTAAGACTTATCGTTGATTTTGAAGAAATTATTTCAGAATTAATTGTAATATTTAAAGACAAGTACTACATAATGTTATAAAATAAATGACAACTATTTTTTTAAACTTATCATATCGCAAACTTTCACGCAAATTAATAAATATATAAATTACATACATATGTACATACAAAGATGGAAATTTTATACGCTTTAGTTCCTGGTGAAAACTACGAGAATACTACGTGTTGCAAGGCGACTCGTGTATTAGGCATATCAAATCGATTGTGTCACATTTAAATGTGAAAAAACATCTAAAGAGTAGATACTTAAGACACAACTATTGAATATATGTACCATGAGGCATTTGTTTAAAAAAAAAAAAACTGCGCTGATTTGGCAAATTTGTTTTAAGAACTTATAAAAGGGCACATGTGTTTTGAAAATGGCGATAAAGCACATGTTAAATGTAGAACTTTAAATGTGCAACTACTTAGAAAAATATACGTTTTTTAAAAACATTTCGATAATGTACGTCATATGGCCACAATTCGAACAAATTGATAATAAGAAATTTATGATAAAAATAAACATCCATAGTAGTTAAAGTAACATAAACAAAAGGTTATCCGATTTTGAATTGTACTTAAAAGAAAGCAAAGAATTCCGATAGATGACCAAAGTATATACACACAATGAAACAACAAAACCAGTTTAGTAATAGCATTAACAACAACACTCAGCTAGTATTACTCTGGCTTCTCTTCAGTTGTCGAAAAAAATTTTCGCCTTTTAATTCAGTTAATACAATAACAGGTCTAATACTAATTATATTTTGATTATAAACTCACCGTCCAGAAGGATTAGCAAATGAAGTATAAACAAGATCTTGTATCAGGAAATCAGATGAGGAGTCTGTCCAATAAATATCACCTTTTTTATCAACAGCAACGGCATTGAATATTTTAGCTTTGCGCGAAATTTCTTTACCCTCCAATTCTTCTTGTGGTGACACAAGTAACTTCTTTTTGCCATTATCGAGATCCACTTGCCAAATGCCATAGTAAGCATCAGCAATAATGAGATTATTACCCAGAGTATCGAAGGCTAAGCCTAAAGGTCGACCACAACGTGATTCCTCATAGATATCCTCTACAGTGAAAATATTAAAATTTATAAATTTACATACATACATATAATTTCAAATCAAATTATCTGCAAACAATCTTATTTAACCTACCACAAGGTTGTCCCAACTTGACAACATGCGTTACATGATCCGCAGTTAATTTGATGACCTCACCACCGTGTATACCAGTGTAGATTTCATTTTTACGCGCTATTAAACATTCAGGTCCATAAACACGTCCATCTAATAAATGTTCGGCGCCTTCCAAATGATAATTGGGCTCTAATGCGCCTTTTAAGTCCTTACAGGGTGCAACTCTAAAAGATAATTAAATAATTATAATGGCAATGTATGTAGGTATTTATATTATGTTATACATGACAAACTAAAACTTTGATTCGAAATTGAATTTTCCATAGTTTGAACCAAATCAAATGACATTATATATGTATATAAAAGCCTAATTTTAATAATTAACTAAAAAATTGGCGATCTTAATAAAACATCGAAGTTTGATTGATTGTAAAAAATATTGGGGAAAAGTTTACTTACTAAAGGAATCATTCCAACATTGTTTTTACTGTTTCTGTTCAAGGAATACATTCAAAAAAGAACCAAAGTAACCAAAAAACTCGAATTTTTTCAATAAAAAATTACCAACATTTTTACTTGAACCAATTTTAACAAGTGAAAGTTTATGGTTTTAGAGAGAAATTAAAGAATAAAGCCATATGAAACCAGTCCCCACACGTAAATATAGGTTCCTTTTGTAATTATAAATTTTGAAATATTTGCGTTCAGTCTTCCGCCTCAGCAACTCTTCACGATTCTCTTCGCTAGTCCAAGAAGTCAATTTTGTAGAAAGGAAAATTACTGGAGTAATTTTTTGAAGGAAATAGGTTGCAGCACTTCCTAATTAATTATTTAATTTGTATACCATTTTTAATGGTTTTTTTAACTTAAGTCCCGACGCTTTGTGGAACAATCTAAGCCGCTCAAAATTAGAAAAACTTCAAAAATTCATCTCAAAATGGTCAGATGATTTTTTTTTTTTTTAACAGAGACTATTCTCCTTTAAGACAAACCCATAAACGTATAATATATACACCAGACTAAATTTTAAGATACACTTATAGAATAAATTAAACTTTTACTTACTCGAATTCTCTAAATGGAAATGTAGTCCGCGGTGGCAGACCCGGCAGCAGCACCACAATAAGAAATAGAACCATAAAGTTCATGATCCTGATTCCAGTGCTATAAAGTAGACCCATTTTGTGCGTTTCACTTTTGTTGCGTTTATGAGATGGTGGAAATTTTTTTTCAAGTTTCGAATAAAAAAAAATTTATTTTCTACAAGTTGGAATCCGCTGTTGTCGTCGTAATCGTCACAAGCAGCTCAGCGACACGATGGCAAATGAAAAAGTCAACTTCGGCTACTTTTCTTAAGTCGTTCCAAAAAGAAAAAAACTGAACAAAGAATGGAATAACAATAGGTGGCAAATGTTAAATAAAGTAGTAAACGTTGATAAATATTGTTGGCTCGAAGAACAAAAACCGACTTTACCTATCCAATTTCTAAACGCGTTTCTACTTTTCTTGTTTTTCTGCTTTCAATTGCGGTGTTTTTTTGACCCCGAAATTAAGGTGTGAATCAGTGATGCCAACTCCTTGGTGTAAAAATCCGCTATGGCTATATTGAAAAGTAGAAAATGTTGCTTGAATCTCATAATTTATTTTTTTATAGAATCAATTTTTATTTTTTAAACATGATATGTAGAATTTCGCACATGTTGGTATCTATTATGCTTTAATCCATGATACAATTAACAACCATTGCACCATTCTTTAATTAATTTATGTACATTTTATATAAAGTTGCTTTAATTTTAACTCGTTACTTTGATTTTAGTAGGCATTACTGAAATATGACAAGCTGTTGACGTATAAATATTAAATTTTTTTGACAACTCGCAGCGAAAAATTTAATTTTTAGAAAAGTTTCCATAAAATCCTGCTGATTCCTCTGGAAAGCCGAGAAAATATCAGGAGCAGCATCAGCAACAATAAAGCAGTGGAACGCGGAACGTCGTAATCTCGATGCTGATTTAATGAAAAATGTGCCCTAGATTGTTTTTACGTAGCTGATGTGCAATTTGCTAAAAAATTAAAGTGAAGTTTGTGAATTTCTTATTTTGAAAATAATAAAAGACGAAAAATAAACTTCAAAACAACTAAAATAATTTTTTCTCTTCCAAATTATGGACTTTTTTCATTCATTTGTTAATTTGTTTCTTTTTTCGTTTAATTTTTATTTTTTTTAATTGTTTAATTTTGATTTATTTATCAACAGTTGTAAAATAAAATTGTAGGTTAAACGGAATTTAAACGGCCAATATCGCTCAGTTAAACAAAGTTTAAACTACGTTTAACATTCACTGAAAAACTCATTCCTGAGTTTAAACTTAATTTAAACCAGATAATGAGCTAAACTTGCACTGAAAAACTGGCCCTAACTAGATCATTTAACCAAAAAAATAGGCAGGTGGCATCTCCAAATTCAAAAAATCCCAGGGAAATTAGGAAATTTCCTTTTCTTTTGACATATGCAAAATGTAAGCAAATAAAACATTTTTAATAAAAAGCAAATTAAAGCTAAAGTCAAAAATGTGTTCGTCTCAATTGTTTCAAAATAAAATTCATATAACGAAATATATAAAAATATATTTGAAAAAAGTGAAAATAGTGTCGTGATTTGGTAAACGCAAAAAAAAGTGTCATTGAAATGATAGATGACTCACCCAGGCAAAAGGTGTGAACTTGGTTCTGTGATTAACATGATTTAGTTAACCAGGCATATGAGAATAGGGTATAATGCTTTAAAAGTCTTCTTCTTCTTCTTCTTATTGTATGCTGAACATTACGAACAGCATAAGTATCAATAAAGGACTATCATAGACTCTAGGTCCTTTTTATAGTCCTTCGCGTGTACCACCAGTACGTATCCGGAAGGCCGATACCAAATCCTGAACGGAAGACTGGTGTTTTTTCTATTTTCTCGCGCGATTTTAAAAGTTCTTTTTTTTTTTAATTACCAACGAACGGTAAAATTGACCATTTTATTTTTTTAGTGCAAAAAAAATTAACTGAAATTTTGCGTAACAAATAATCGACCGATATAACTGTTCATTTACAAGACATATGTATTAAACAAAATGACGACATTTTTAAGGTTAAAAACCAAAAAACACGTGAAGTTTCCAAGTACAATATGACGCTCAAGTACACTTCACAAAATGTTCTTTTATCACGCTTGCAAATTTGCAAAGCAGTTTATCACGTCCTTAAAAAGTCTTTTTTTTAAATCATTCGGTATTGCTCTCCAAATAAAAATACAAATGTCACAAATTCGCTACCAACTCAGTTGGTATCACTCATTTTTTTTTTTTTTTTAACATAAAAGAAAAAAACGCGTCAATTAAAACTAAAAACACTACACTAAAAGACTGATAATATTAATCTATATAACATTAAAAAGTTCCTAAACAAAATAACATAGTTTTTTTTTTTTTTTTTAAAGAGTCTATTTTAACTTTTAACTTTTCATTGTAAAAACATATATGTTGACCATTTTATAACGAAAACCCGTGCTTCGGCTTACGCGGCCAGCCGAAGAATCGCTTTAAAAGTCGCCAGCCCTTGGGGCAAAGACGATAAGCTGGCATCACTGATATTCCAAACTGAAAGTCACGATTTTGACGTTTCTAAGTTGGCTACGTTTACACTACAGCAATATTATAGCCTGTTTCCACCGAAGATTTAGTTCCGCTGAGATTTGTAAATCATACGTTATTTCCTACGAGGGGATATATAACCAAGAGACGTAAAGAAGCACTAGAGCAATTTTTTGGAGTTTGTATTGGCCATAGACGGTAGCTTTGACGAATTTAGAAGTTGAACGGCATGCCGCGGCAGCGTAATTCAACCAAAAACTCTATTTATATCCCTTCGCTTCCGGATGAGAAGAGATGTATACAAAAAATTGCTCCAGTGCTTCTTTGCGTCTCTTCAAATCCTACCCGTTTCCACCGGAAGAAATATATTTATTTTTGTCAGTCATAGCCTGTTTCCACCGGAGATTTAAAATGAGATTAAGTCACAACTCACCTTAGTCATTATGCATTAAACGTCAACTTAATCTGAAAATAGCCGTAAATCCTACTTTAAAGATTTCTTCTTTATATATATCTTCAATTAGGTTTGTGTTTAATGTTAATTGTCAAAGTTCAGGGGTGTCACTAGGTCTAAAAGTGCCAAAATCGGTAACCTTGCTGTGATTCATGCACAGATCTAAGTTAACGGGACATTTGCTTTTGTAATTGAAAAAAGAAAAACACGTTTTTAAAATTTTATTATGAAAAAACTATTATATTTATTGACAAAATTTCTTTTGGACGTTGTTAAATATTGTCCAAAAAATATGAAAAAAGTTTTTTTATTTTTAGTTTCCCTTGGCTGCTATAGAGGGCGTCATCCAAAAGTTACTTTTTAAACTGGTAGGACATTTTTCTCCGAACATACTCAACCGATTTTAGAAAACCAAAGAGCATTCGATTACTCATAAAAAATATTAAACAATAAGCCTCTGAAAGTTTTAAAAAAATACCCTCCCCTTTTTTTACGGGGAATTTTTTGAGGGTAAGTCCCTCAATTTTTTCGCATTTTTCATAAATATTCGTACAAAAACTTCAAAATATAAAAAAGTATGAATTTTAGAGGCTTATTGTATAGTTTTAAGTCTCAAGAATAAAATCCATTTTGAATTTTTCAAAAATCTGATACAGGAGGTCTACAACATGTCCTACCGTTTAAAAAGTAACTTTTGGATGACACCCTCTACAGCAGCCAAGGGAAACTAAAAATAAAAAAAAAAATTTTCATATTTTTTATACAATATTTAACAATGTCCAAAAGAAATTTTTTCAATATATATAATAGTTTTTTCATAATAAAATTTTTAAAAAGTGTTTTTTGCTTCAATGTTCCCTTAATGGTGCGGAAACGAAAAGCAAAATAAACGAAATTTGTTTTAGAAGAACAGTGATAACTGCGTGTTAACATGCTGCCGTCTAAAGAGCCGTCTACACGCACAGCTTTACCTCAAGACTTACCTGCGCAAACTGGTTTGTGCAGGCAAGTCTGTACGTGTGGACGGCAAAAGTCAAGTTTGCGCAGTTCAAAAGTGCGGCCTGTGCTTTCTTTGAATTTCGAAAGATTTTTTTGTGCAAACTAAGCTTGCGCAGGCAAGTTGGAACGTGTGGACGGCGTACAGGCCGTGCCTTCAATCTGTCGCTTAAATTGCAGTCTTCAAATGCATTTATATTGATTGTGATAGCTCTGTCATGAAAATTTTGCGTTTTTTCATTGATTTATTTTGGAAAACATACAAAAGAAAAAACAATTCAAATGGAAATAAAATTTTTTCTAGACGTCATGTTGCTATGAAAATTAAGTATACTGAAAACTGCACAGACTTGCCCGTGTCGTGTGGACGCGATAAGAAAAGTATGCGCAAACTCTCTAGTTTGCACGAAATAGGCTTGCGCAGGTAAGACTGTACGTGTGGACGGCCCTTAAAATACAGCTATTATTGTATTATTCGAATACCAAAAAAAAAAAAAAACAACGCTACAAACTACAAAAAGAAAGTAATAAAGAATGACCATATTTCCTACAGGAAATATAAAGTTTTTGCTTGACAGTTTTTATATTATGTACAATTATTTGACAGGTATTATATACAGTACGTGTCTTGTATTGTATTCAATAGTTTTGTTGTAGTTTTTTTTTGACGTGGTCAGTTGGATTATCCAGATAAAAGTGAAATTTGAAAAACCGAAATTAATTTGACTTCATTTTTTTGGCACAAATTCACTAACGAAACATAGAAAATGAATAACGACAAAGTGGCGAGTTTGACTTTTAGTGTACTTTTACTGCTTTTAGTGGCCTTGGTGACTGGTCAGAGGGTAGCTCCAGGAGTAAACCCACAGCACTATGTAAGTTGATTTTAGGAGATGAGCCCATTCATTTATCTTCAGATTATGATTTTTATTGTAGCAGCAAGGGCCGGGACAAGGGCCGGGACAACCACAGTATCAACAACATCCACAACAGGTTCATCAACAGCAACAATATCAACAACAACAGCAATATCAACAACAACCACCAGTGATTGCTCCGGGTGTAGCCCCACAACAATATGTGCGTTTATATTTTTTTATTAAATTAGATTAACCAAGACTTAAATTTTCAAACTCTAGCAACAACAACAAGGGCAATACCAACAACAGCAAGCACCCGTTCAACAACAATATCAGCAAGCTCCACCAAACGTTCAAGTGCCACAACAGCAACCGCCACAGCAGGTTCCTCAAGGTCAGCCGCAACAACAACAACAACAGCCGCCGCAGCAACAACAACAACAGCCGCCGCAGCAACAACAACATCATGGTCATCATCAGCCCCATGGACAACCACAACAAGTACTAAATACAGGCAATATTGATCACGAAAGGGCGTAAGTTCGCAAATATATATTTTTTTTTAAATGTTGATTAAAGAAATTGGTTACTTGAACATAGTCATCTAAAAGCTGTTATTTAGCTTTCGAAGTAACACCTCATCCCAGTGAAAAATGCTATAAGCTTTGAGCAACTTTATGTGCTAAAATTTAGACTTGTGATGGTAAGACTACTAAGCCCAAGCACTGCGATCTCAATTCGAGCTCTATTGTGCCAAAAATAAGTTGATATCAATAATTATACATCTAAACCAGCGATGGACAAAGCCTATGCCCGCGGGCATTTATGCTTTCTGAATACGTTTTCACTCACAGATGAGCGTTCAACTATGTCAGTATCCGTGCGGATCTGCATGCTGCTTATGCTTTTATGGTGGGAAAAGTTACTTCTCGATGCCGCCGCTTGCCTACGAACTCAAAGAATTTTCTAGTGTAAACTGCCACTTTAAATTTTTTTTACTTTTTTCAGAGTTTTCAAAACATTTCTTTTGCTTCACAAGATCATGAAATAGACCGTATAGCTTTTGAAACCTGTTTAAATTCTGCATATCCTAAAAAATTGTTATAATTGACCCACAGGAACCGAAGTTATGAATATATTAATAAACTCGACTTAGTAAACATGAAAATTGTGTGGCATGCCCAAAAGGTCAAGAAACCCGGTTTTGGGAAATATAAAAAAGGATAGCGATTCTAATAAATACAATTTAATCGTTTTACATAGGGTTAAGGGCTTTTTTTAAATTACACAGTGCTATAAATTGAGGGAAAACCAATCTGAATTTGATCTCGATAACTTTTTCTAATTCAGGGTCGCTGATTTCGAATCTGGCAACCGTTTTCTCCTATCACGTTTTTGATCTGAGTTATCCTTGATTTTAAGTGCAGAAAACGCTATTTTCAGACAAATGGCGTACAGCCAGATTCTGAATCAGCGACCCTGAATTAGTCAAATAAAGTTTTCGAGATCAAATTCAGATTTTTGTCTTGCACAATCTTATTAGATTTTAGCATTTTTTATGAACGAAAATTAACTTCTGTCTTTTCGAAATCTATTGTGACAACAAATGATAACTTTTTAAGTTACACAAAATTTTGTATACCATTTCAAAAATAATAGACATAAGGCATTATATGGTCCGAATTTTTCTATTATTATTGTAATTTTTTAATAAAATATTTCCTTTTTACATTTTCTACAGTCACATCCAAGAGCATATGCACAAGAGCATTGACACAAGTAAAATGTCTGAAGCAGAATTGCAATTTCATTATTTTAAAATGCACGACTCTGACAACAACAACAAACTAGATGGCTGTGAATTGATTAAATCGCTAATTCACTGGCACGGTAAGTTTATATGTACATCCATATTCATATAGTAGTTACTCATAATTATTGTCCGTCAACAAGAGCCGTTTAGTTCGAAAGTAATCTTAGTTATTTTTTTTTTATAATCCGGATTAAAGCTGTCGTCTGTCTACCCTTTTATTTCATTTTAAAATGTACATTAACACTTGAAGCAAACACTTTCTAATTGCTTTTAAATACTAACTTAAAAGATCTTTTTCAGATTAAAATTAATTTTCGATCACTGGAAAATTCCAAAAATTTACTGAGTAATGGCATTTTCAAATCGAAAAAAAGAAAAACTCAAGCTTGAAAGTTTGTTTGTTCAAAGTTTGTCAATTATCAATTTTTACAGCGTAGAGGTTCGGTAAGTCCGTTTTTATTGGTATTTGTGATTTGATAATTGACCTCAAATCAGTTGTAAAATGTTCAGAACATGACTTAGCACTGAATTCCACCTTAAACTGCAAACCGTTAAAATTGACCCTATCTCTTATTTTTAGCTGTACTGCTAAATTTTTGTGAGTGAAGATAAGGTACCTTTCCCACTGGACAGTCATATTTTACTAATTTCATATTGAAATTGTTGTCCGATCGCTATTTCCAGATATTTTAGATATTGAATTTTTTAAATGTTGACTTTGATCTCTTTTAAAATAAACGGCTCGCATCATACTTAGGAAAATATGTTTAAGAGTTTTATTAAGGAAACCCTTCAAGAATAAGTTCATTGTGGCATTATTTGAAATGAGACAAATAGCAGTTTAGAGAAAAAAACATTTTTCGGATCATACAGTAAATTTTGATTAGTTTTAACATATAGATTTCAAAATAAAGACTAACGTAACATACAGATTAGCAAAAAAAAATTGTGGCGTTTATTGCGTAGGACTTTAACCGACTTTTTCTTTGTCTGACGACATTTAATAATTTAAAATAAATTTCGCTTTACAAATTAGTTTCTGATTTCAAATAATGCAAAATTACAAACATTTCAAGATGCCTTTCCCTTTGCAGTTTCCGAAATAAAATTCTTTACGAGTAATTTCTTTGTAAAGTCGTGACCTCAAAACAGCAGCGTTCTAACTACGTACAACATGTGTAGCAGGTAGATCTGTTGTTCTAAGATGACGAAGTGTCTTCACAAAAGTCTTGATATTTACGAAATTGGAAATTTACGACTTTTTTTTCTTAAGTATTACGTAGAATATTATAATAGCGAAAACTACAGTACAGCCTTATAAAACTATATCACAATAAAAGGGTTTTAAGTCCAGTCTGTTGCACGAGTTCTTTCATTGAAAGGCTGCGTACTCTCACCACTTTTCCTTTCATTCTTGATGGGATTTTACAAACGGGCTTGGATTAACCTGAAAAAAAGAATTCGATGTAAATTAAGAGTGTGCTTTGCACTACGAAATCTAGAAAATTAGATATGCAAAATCTTGCTTAAAATCGTTATAGGCTTGGATGCATTCATCCATGGCTAAAAGTATTCCGGCATAACATCACTGTTATAAGGGCGAGTTTGCTGCATCTGAAAATCTTGGGCTATTTCTACCAAAATAAAAATCCGCATTTATTGATTTAAAAGTAAAACTTAGTCTTGTCAATTCGAGATTCTCTGCAAATGCTTACTAAAAGTCTAGTGGCATTTACACATTAAAGCTAACTGACACAAAAAACGCACAGATGCTAATCGCATACATTCTCCGGAAACCCTCAAACAAAGTTTTCCGCGATGCTCCTGAAAATAATACACAATAGACTGTAGATAAAAATTTACCTGTAAAAAGGTAGCTACAATAGGAAACTCGTTAATAGCGAAAATGGTGAAGGGAAAGATGATTTATTTTTGAGTTAAAGCAACATAAGTTACAAAGTAGCGGTGAACATGGCTTCTGATAATATTTTTCATCAAATTCATTCACATGTTAAACACAAAAAAGGGGCCGTTCAAATATTACGTAAAGCAGTTTTCGACCAATTTTGACCCCTCTCCCCGGTCGTAACAAAACGTACAACCACCTCCCCCGCCCCTTAGTAACGTAACAAATCTTTATTTTGGTAATTTGATTTTGAATTTTTTGGCGCATGTAATTATAAACTCGACGTTACGTTATGACCCCTCCCACCCTCATGTAACACTTCGTAACAAACCGTCTGACAACCCTCCTCCCTCGTGCGTTACGTAATATGTGAACGGCCCCTAAGCTCAAATGAAGCTGCTAAGTAGATTTTTAATCATTCATTAAAATTATCGTAAATTTCCGATTTCACAAATTTCAATACTCAAATAAATGCCAATTGTAATGGTACAAACCATTTCAAAACGATCACGATTTTTTTTATGGCATCCGATTTGGCTATAAATTGGCATAAGCAATAGTTGCATAGTGGAAAAAATTACTACCAAATATTTTTTAAAAATTTAAAAAAATGGCGGAGATATGGGACTTTGAAATTTTTAGGTTAGTTTTTTTTTGAGAAGCTATTACTTCGGTTGCATTTATCCAATTTTCAATTTTATAGTGTTAAATGATTTGTCTTAAAACAGGCTTTAAAATAAAAACTAACAAACATTTTTTTTTTTTATATCGTCGGGTTAAAACTACAACTAGACATCTACATTTTTCATGATTTGAGAAAAAAGCGTTTTAAATTTTATGAAATTCGTTTTTTGTATGGGATTTTGCAGTTTTATGCTTTTTATTCTTTATATAAAATTGGATGGAGACAACATTTCAAAAAACCGATTAAACTGGGGCATAGAGCCGTTTTTTTTTCATGTTTCTGTATACTTAACTCAAAACATCAATATATGTAGATGTCTAGTTGTAGTTTTAACCCGACGATATATAGTTTACACTGAAAAAAAAAAAATTTAAATTGAGTTTCCCAAAATACGTCCTTTTTAATATTTTTTATTTTTCTCTTAAAAAAAGCTACAAGTGTAACTTATTAGTCCTCCAAAAATTGGAGTGGGCCTCCCAGTGGTTCTCCAGAAAAACAATAAAATGTAGCTTTTGCCGCAATTTTTCAGTACCTACAATTTTTTTGAATTTGAAATTTTTAATTAAACGTTAATTTGAATTTGAAAAAAGTGCGTTGGTACTTATATTAGTACTATACAAGCAAAAAAACAGTCAATAAACTATTTTCAGCATTTGAAAATTTTTTTTAATAAAAATTTTAAATTAAAAAAATTTACTGAAAAATTGGGGAAGATGCTACATTTTATTGTTTTTCTGGAGAACCACTGGCAGGCCCACTCCAATTTTTTGAGGACTGGTAAGTTACACTTGTAGCTTTTTTTACAAGAAAAATAAAAAATATTAAAAAGGACGTATTTTGGGAAACTCAATTTAAATTTTTTTTTTTTTTCAGTGTAAACTACAGTCGACGTCCAGTAATACGAATGCTCCGTATTACGAATGCCCAATGATACGAATGCAATATTTCTTCCACACGTGAACAGCGGTAAATTTTACGGTTCGATAATACGAATGAGAATTTTTTCTTAGTAGGCTTTGCTCTTTTGCTGAGCATTAAATGCTTAGAATGCATGAAAGAATACGTGGGAAATTTTTCAGAATTTTTAGAACGTTTTGAAATGCTTTTTTTCGTAAAATCTGAAAAAAAGTTTGAGTTTTTGAAAAGAAGTCTTTCTTAGAAATTTACAAAAACCACCAAAATCAATTTCGCGACCCTGTTTATTGACAAGAAAAACCAGAGCAAAATCCTCGCGCATCGGTAATATTACAACAATGCCAAATTTTAGCCAAATCGGTCAAATCATGCTTTTTTGGACTGGTACAATTGGCGTGTTTTACTTTAAATTTCTTCTTTTAGTGGCAAAACTCATTAAATATTTTTTTTTGGAAATTGAGATAAACAGTGCAAGCTCAATTCCCATACTTTGTCCATCAAATATTTTTTTTTTGTTTTTATCAAAACATTGAGGGTATTCTTTAAAATGTTCAAATGCCTCGAAAATCACGTAAACTTGCAATAGTTGCCAAAATTTATACGAACTTTGTCAGTTTTACGAGCTTTCGAGGCTTTTACACGTTTTAAGATACACCCTAATTGTGTTTTCCGTTTCCATATCATATTACTCAGAAAAAAAAATTCATAAATTTCCTATTTTACATAAAATTTTTTCGTAAACTGATGTTTTTCTCTCAAAACAAATATTCGGGTTAGTGAATTTTGTCTCTAAACCGACGATATGTCTCAATATAGAAGAAAAAAGGACCAAAATTTCGTTGCGATAATACGAATTTTTCGATTTTACGAATAGGGCTGACATTATATAATTCGTATTATTGGACGTCGACTGTATATGTAAAAAAAAAAAAAATGTTTGCTAGTTTTTATTTTAAAGCCTGTTTTAAGACAAATCATTTAACACCATAAAATTGAAAATTGGATAAATGCAACCGAAGTTATAGCTTCTCAAAAAAAACTAACCTAAAAATTTCAAAGTCCCATATCTCCGCCATTTTTTTAAATTTTGAAAAAATATTTGGTAGTAATTTTTTCCACTATGCAACTATTGCTTATGCCAATTTATAGTCAAATCGGATGCCATGAACAAATTTCTTGATCGTTTACACATGGTTTGTATCTAATAGCTTACATAATTTTTTTTTGTATTCTTAATTGACTCATTTGTAATGTGGTATTTATTCTATGTATTTTTCTTTTCATATTTTATCTCACACCACGTAATGTGTTTGGATATTTTTCCATGGTTTGTGGTTAATGCTTAAAATGGTTATTGGCAAAAATGTGCATTCTCATTCTCACTACCACATCTGCTCATATTATTAAATTGGCAATTGGCAAAATAAAAATTATATCATATGAAACGCAAAATAGAGCAAGGAAGCAAAGAAGCTCAAAACGATCAAAAGCCACATGTCGAAGAGAAAGTTTTCTCCGATGAAGAACTAGTTGCGCTAATCGATCCGATTCTACAAATGGATGATACTAGCCGTGATGGTTACATAGATTATCCAGAATTCATTAAGGCACAACAAAAAGCCGCAGCGACAAGTCAGCAAAAACAACAGCCGCAACAGCAGGGAGGACATTAGAAACTTAAACAAATTCTGATTAGGAATGCAAAAACAAGAAATAAAATTAAATATATAAGACATTTTTAAAAAATGTTAATATGTTTGCAAACGACTTAAGATCGAAACATTACGAAAGCTGCAAGAACATATGTAAAAAAAGGGCTTTAATATTTTATTACTACTAGCATTCCACTAAAAATTGTGTTCCCTTAATTTTCGTTTACTATTTTTATTTTAGTTAGGCATTTTCATAAAATCATTTTAGTTTGATCTGAATATTGTCGTTTATGTTTGCAAAAAATTGTTATTTGTAGAAATTTTGTTACTTAAAAATACATAGTAGAATCTCTTTTTATTGTTAAAACTTATATCGAAATTTTTAAAATCTCATTAGAATGCAGCTCATTAAAAATTATACGTACATACAGAAATTATTTTTATACAAATACATACTATATAAATTTAAAATATGGTTGTTTATCATATTACTTGTACTTTGCAAACCGACTGATAAAAAAACTACCTACGTACGTTTCCCTTTACAATTGCGCATTATCCTTAAGTTGTATAAATAAAAAAAAAAAAACAATTGTGCAGCAAAAAAGAAAATAAAAAGTTTGTCATGATTTAAAAAAAATAAACGAAAAGGCGAAGGCTGTCCTTAGTTAATTTTATTTCAGTTTTTTTTTTTATTTCATTTGCTTTAATGTATATTTATATTGACAAAGTAAGTTATTGTTTGATATTCTACTTCGAATCTTTTACAGTTGATGAACATAAAAATGTAAAGCCTTCAAAAGATGGAGAAGCAGAAGAATCCCACCCCACTGAGGAGAAAGAAGGTCAAATATATAGCGACAAAGGTTTAGCGGACATTGTCGATTATGTACTTAGCACAATGGATACAAATAAGGATGGCTACGTTGACTATCTTGAATATCGTAATGGTGAAGAGGCAGCGGCTAAAGGTACCAACAGTTAATGGCCATAAATAAATAGACAAACAAAATATGTATACACCAAAAGTTGCAATAGCATTAACATGACATTCAATTATTAATATCAAAAAGGTGATTTCAAATTACTTCCCTTTTTAAGCCACCGAAATATTTCGTCTACATTGTAAATAATTTTGTAAAATTTTGTACCTTTGATATACTCTTTCAATAAAAATTTGTATGAGCTCTATTTAATCCGTTTTTTTTACATATTTTAAGGTTTGTCAACAAGGTTTGCATACAAGAGTACTCTTTGAAACAAGTGCCTAACAGCAGCTCGAAAATAAAAGACTTTGAAAGTAATTTATTAAAATCGACTTAACATATATGTAGTATATGTATGTGGCTTAAAGAATTTGTTAAAAAGACATATACTGCTATTCTATTGCCTAGCGTAAGAAAATTTACCTCCTGATTTCGCTGAAATCTGCAACATGGTTTCGTTTTATAGCTAATCATGGCAAACAAATTTTCACCATTTTTTGGGGCTTGTGGAGGGGTGCAAAGAGTGGAAAAATCGGTAAATTGTGACAAACTCTTCTCAAATAATTGTAATAACATGAACTTTTCTTAACCGATTTTCATTTTTGGAAGGGCATTAAATCAGGCTTTAAGAACAAAGTAAACATATTCGTGTTTGGTAAACTTTTTACTAAATTCACTACTACTTTAGTACTAAACTTCTAAAAAAAAACTCCGTTATCTACTTTTTTGATCTTCCAAACAAACAAACAAAAAATTACTTTTCATATGAAAAAGAGGGAAAATAGTTTGTTTCGCGGCTTAGGAGTTATGGTTTTTTGATCTTTTCAAAACATGAAATTAAACGAAGCGTCTTTACAAAACTCACAAAAATGGTCCATAACTATGGTATTTCTTAACCGATTTTCATTATCTGATCTATTTTGGAAAGGTAGTGAATTAGGCTACTAGCACAAACAATATGGCGAAAAGAACTGTTTTTACTACATTTCTAGTACTGAAATTGATAAAATCTGTCCCTGGAAAATAAAACTATATTTCATGTGAACACAATAAAAATGTGGTATTTCTACCGGTTTACGAGTAATAATTTTTTTAACTAAGGCTATTGAAGTGGTTTATATTCGGAGATATTAAAAAAACTATAACCCCAAAACCGGTTAAGACACCATATATACATTGGATTCATATGAAAGATAGTTTTGTCTTCTTTCCAGAAATCTATCGGAATGGCTTGAATTATCAAGTAGTTTGATTAGGAAGATTATGGCTATTCGATGCCATTGAATAAATTAATAACACCTTTTCCTGCCATTGTGCCATAAGCTTGCAGACAAAGCTTTTTGCAACTTCAAGCAAGGATATACTGAAATCCTATAGGTATGTAAGAAATTTTGTCCTCGAATTAGGATTCAGCGTCGAAAAATACGTAAAGGTGCATATGAATGTCTAGTCAAAAGTTCATTATTTTTATACCCTACACCCAGGGTACATTCACTTTGTCCTTCCGTTTGTAACGCAGAGAAGAAGGCGTGGCAGATATAGACAAGTATATATATTCTTGATCAGTGTCACCTCCTGAGTCGATAAAGCCATGTCCGGCTGGCTGGCTGTGTGTGGAAATATTTTTCATGGGAAAACTAACCAAGATAACTCGATAAAATTTAACACAGTTGCTTCTTCGTAAAAGTTAGCTCGTGGGATTGAAAATGAGCGCAATCGGTCAACGGGCACGCCTACCGCCATTCAAAATGCAACTTTAGGAGTATTTTTCATGACAATGCAACTAAAATACACATAAATACTTTGAATTAGTAGCGCAAGCTCTGAGCATAAACTGGAAAAATTCGGACAAGAGGGCGTGGCACCTCCCATATAAGCAAAAGCTTCAAAATGCTAAACTGAAAGAGTTTTTTGAGACAACAATCTTACTAAATTTCACTCAAATACTAACGACTATAAATGCACACGCTCTAAGTTTAAACTAGACGAACTCGGACAAGAGGGCGTGACACCTCCCATATAAGCAAAAGGTTCAAGCTATACTGAAAGCTTTTTTTTGTGATAATCAAACTGAGTTTTACTCACACACTAAGGACTATAAGCATATAAGCAAAATTTTCAAAACACTGCAGTGTAGGGTATTTAATGTTTGGCCAGGCCAAAGGTTACACCCTTACTAGTTTCTTTTTTATTTTGTGTAATTTTTTGTTTTAATTTTTGATATTTCAGTTTTCATCGTTTAAGTTAATCTTCTCTCGATTTGTTTTAGTTTAATACTGGAGTACTAAAAATAGCTAAGAAAAATATATTTGAATTGACTAAATATAACTGAACTTATGCTGAGTTGTTACCCATAATAGAGGCATTAAGTATTTTCGAAAATGCAATACTGCGTAAGTACTACCACTGTAGCAACACTTATATTTAAAAAGCTGCAACTTCTGGGAACACGGCTCCAGTCAATGAGTCCGAAAATGAACTTTACAAGAAAATTTGAATTTTGTCATTTCATTTACACGTATTGTACGTTGAGAGAACGTATGAGGCTCATCGGTCTTTATTGTATTTATTTACAGAAATTTTATAGCAGGTGCGGATATATTTTGCAAATGCTAACATAAGTATATACAAATTTTGAGGGATGGACTTTGGGTGAGAATAAAATACGAAACAATTTCATATTTATACCGTAGAGTGTAGTCACACAACTAAAATGTTTTTACGTACAGTGGCTCACAGCTTATTCCAACCAGAAACCTTATGAAATTTGAAATGAGTATAACTTTTAAACAAAATGAAATATCAAAAAAATTCAAATGTAGATTTGCGCACAAAGAAGCCGTCATAAAACGTGCTGAAGAAAAATAACGAAAATACCCCTCCCCGTCCCACAGCACTAAAAAAAAGAACTGAGCTACAAAAATTTATCTCACACCTTATTCCAACCAAAAAAGTTTTAGTATATTGAAGATCGTCCATGGTAAAGGAATGATGGTATTTTCAGTTCTTATGTTTACCTCACTATCCTTGCAATATGCTTAAGCCATTTTTTGTTCGAGATCATCAATGGACTTGAGCACGTGAGTTTTTTTTTTTTTTTTGATAATGAGGTTCTTGTGAATTGTTTTGCCCTGTAGGTCATAGTTCTGAAGATCTTAATGGATAATTGGTCTCTCAAGGCTTGCCTTACTTATGGTTAACCTAATTAGCCTATTTTGAAGCAGATAGTTTTAGGTTTTCCTTTATTTACCACGCAATTAGTTGCGTTGAAAATTTTTTTTATTGTAGTTATTCCTTTATCAAGCACTCTGTTCTCATGTAGAATGCAGTTTTTTATACTGCGCACTGTTGAGTCAATGAAACAAACCATTTGCACTATTTTCCAACGCGAAAAACCATTTTGCAATTGCTGGAAGACTAACAGCCGCTGCTTAATCATTGTGCATCAGATCATTGTCAAAAAATACTCACGTGCTCAAGTCCATTGATGATCTCGAACAAAAAATGGCTTAAGCATATTGCAAGGATAGGGAGGTAAACATAAGAACTGAAAATACCATCCTTCCTCTACCATGGACGATCTTCAATATACTAAGAACTTGTTGGTTGGAATAAGGCGTGAGATAAATTTTTGTAGCTCAGTTCTTTTTTTAGTGCTGTGGGACGGGGGGGGGGGGTATTTTCGTTATTTTTCTTCAGCACGTTTTATGACGGCTTCTTTGTGCGCAAATCTACATTTGAATTTTTTTGATATTTCATTTTGTTTAAAAGTTATACTCATTTCAAATTTCATAAGGTTTCTGGTTGGAATAAGCTGTGAGCCTCTGTATATTATACTCTTTTTATAAGATGTCCATAAATTTTGAAATGAATCTTAATCTTAATGATATTTAATACAAAATTAAGTTATTAAACTATTATTTCTGTCTAAATAGCAAATAGTTTTCTATTGGAGCTATTTAGGCGATTTCACAAAAAAGCCATATTTGAACTTTAAAATTTTAAATGCTAATTTAAAAAATTACAGAATCAAAGCAAAATACAAACAAAAAATTTATTGGAAGGCTGGCTTGCGTTACTAGTTTCGGGACCCACCATAAGTTGTCCTCATCAGACGTATTTGCCGACATCCAGAAGCACTTTCAAGCATACTATATTTAACCTTTGGCATAGATTTGTTGAGAACCACAGCAAATATTAAAATACGGCACACGCAAAAAGTTCTTATTGAAGTGGTCAATATATAATCACCGTGCATGCCCTTAGCGACAAAAATTTAATTCAGACCAAATTTATGCAATTACTTTCAATTTCAAAAACTAGAAAGTTCCATAAAATTTTCTGAAAATGTTACTATAAACTAATTCTTCGAGTGATAAGAAGCTTATAACGTATATATACATTTATATATACAGTTTAACCGGAAAACATTTTGTCCTCAAGTTTTGATCACTTTGGGGGTTTTTATGAATAAACAATCTCAAGAATTTTTTATCAGACAGTCTTATACGTGGGCTGCTATATATATTTCTGGCCTAGGCAACATATCAATAGCTAAAATCTGGCAACATCATAATAAAGTTTGACATTTTTTAGCATAAACGTACTCACAACGTTTTGATGTACAAGTGCTATTTGTTTTGTTTACAGTGAGTTAAGGAAATGAATTTTTCCATTGATAACACTGTTCAACAATTTCGAACTTTTTTTAAAACACATGAGAAAATCCCAAAAATTCTTAAAGTAGACGTTAAAACAAAATACCCGTGTCTCGTGGTTTTTCTCCACCACGTCACATTTTTTTTAATCGATTTTTGAAGTTTTTTTATCCACTGTATATGAAAAAACAAAAATACCGCATTCTTGTGATAAATCGATGAATTTAACTATATGATCCTTACATCTGAGGTGTATCATATGTTCAGCAAACTTATGCAGAATATTGCGGGGAATATTTCTGTTTAAAATTTTAACCCTGTTTAGTTCCCACATGTGGGTTATTTTTGCCCTTTTATTAAAAAGGTACAAAAATGACACCTAAAACAGGAGAATATTGAGTCAGTATGTACTACAGAAATATTTGCTATAAAATTTCACTACTAGTTTCTAAACACGACAAGGTCGAAATTTGAACCCGAAACCAAAAAATCCTTAAAATCAATTAGAACTTTTCTTATTGCATATTAATTACATCCCTGACGCGCTTACCTTAAGTTTTAAGAATTTTTCGTAGTAGCTTTTAGTGAAATATTTTAGAAAAAGGGGTCAAAAGGACCCATAAAAACAGGATATAAAAGGTTAATGTGTTCTACGAAAATTATCCTTGTGTGATTTCGTTATGATCTTGTGAGAACGAGTTTTGTCCAAAATGTAATTTTACAGTGGGGTGAAGTTTGGAAAAAAAAGATTGTTAGAAGTGCTTACTGATTTTAATGTTTTCTTGCTTTCGGGATGAAATTTTGCTTTTTTAGTGTTCAGCAACCAGAAGTGAAAGTGTATAGCAAATATTTCTGTAGTACATACTGACTCAATATTCTCCTGTTTTAGGTGTCATTTTTGTACCTTTTCAAGAAAAGGGCAAAAATGACCAACATGTGGGGGTTAAACAGGGTTAAAATTTTATACAAAAATATTCCCCGCAATATTTTGCATAAGTTTGCTGAACACATGATACACCTCAGATGTAAGGATCACATAGTTAAATTCATCGATTTAACACAAGAACGCGGTATTTTTGTTTTTTCATGTACAGTGGAAAAAAAAAACTTCAAAAATCGATTAAAAAAATTGTGACGTGCTGGAGAAAAACCACGAGACACGGGTATTTTTTTTTTTTTTAACGTCTACTTTAAGAATTTTTTGGATTTTCTCATGTGTTTTTTTTTTCTGTCGAACAGTGTAATTAAAGCGATTGATAAATTATGGGGTGTCCAACGAGAACAAACGTTTTTTAAAACTAAGTGTTCATGCAAAATCGAATGTATTGGAGTGGAACTAATGCCCAAGGATTCCTCTATCTCACGATATGTCACATGACGATCTTGCATTATCAGTTCACGCACGGCATCAATGTTCTCTGGCACAACGGCCGTTTTTGGACGACCTTCACGGAATTCGTCTTTGAGCGAGCGATTGAATTCATAAAACCAGTTTTTCACAGTGCTATAGGATAGTGCTTTATCGTCATACAAAGATTTAAGTTCATTGATGCACTCTTGTCGTGATAATCCACGTCGAAAGTTGTGAAAAATGATCGCACGAAAATGTTTACGAGTTAATTCCATTTTTTTGCCAAATTGATTTTTTCAAGTCACTGTAAACAACACAAATGATGGTCGTACGTTAAAACGTTCTGAGTACGTTTATGCTAAAAAATGTCAAACTTTATTATGGTGTTGCCAGATTTTAGCTATTGACATTGGTGTTGCCTAGGCCCGAAATATATGTATATAGCAGCCTACGTAGTTTCTTTTGCTACATGAAAAAAAAATTCTCGAGATAATGTTTTCGTCGTGCAGAATTGGCTAAGTTTTTATATTAGTCTTCGACTCAAAACATTTCATAAATTTTGATTGCACAAAAAGTATGCCATTACTGTGGCTTAAAATCCGTCTTCTCTTAACGAGCTAAGCAAATTTACTTTAATTCAAAAAGGTGTCTTTCAGACAAACTGACTGACAACACCTTGAGTGGAAAAAACATAAAATTTTATTTGGAAATTTTTACGCTCATTTTTGCGCGAAATTCGTTTGCCGTGTCATGCCTTTACCGTGGACATTTAGATATTTACTATGGAAAATAACATCGAAAATTTAAATATAATTTCCAGGTGATTTATTATGACAACTTTAAGGTGTTAAATTTAGATACGAAATGGAATAACCAATATCTCCAAAATGTCTGAACTTACTGAGAAATAAATTGCAGATTCGAATAAAGCCACTCAAAATCTATGTAAGAAGTTGAACAGTTTAAATTTTAGAAAATTTTTTCCATATTTAAGACCACTTTCAGTTTTAAAAACGGTTTGGGATACATCAAATCGTCGAGTTAAAACTACAACTACCAGGCCTGTTCCGTAGTCCGCGTAGTTTCAATTACTTTTCACTTAGGAGGCTTTTTGATGAAAATGGTGAGTCACACGATAAAAAGTGTTAGAATTTTTTCTGAATAGAATTTCTGGTCCTACAAATAATATTCATTTGTATTTACGAAAAAGTAACTGTTTCGGAAATATTCGATAAAGTCGAATTTTTCGACTTTTTGCGGTTTTTTTATAATATTTCCTAAATGGTTACTTTTTCGTTAATGGCAATCAATGTTATTTGTAGAACCTGTAATTCTCCACAAAAAAGTTTCTGATACTTTTTGTCGTGTGACTCACCATTTTCACGAAAAAGCCTCCTAAATGAAAAGTAATTGAAACCACACATCTACATTTTTATACAGAAACATGACGAAATAACTATTGTAGATCCCTATCTAGTCGGTTTTTTGATATGTAGTCCCCATATTTCTCATAATATCAAAAATTTAGATATGTTTGTATCTATTTGTAGTTTTAACCCGACGAAACGTGTTGGCCTTTAGCCGAAAAAAAAAATATTTTTGCGCATACAAATTTTGTGCTTTAACTTGAAAATAACATAGTTATACCATTCTACATTATTAAATGAACGCACTATGCGCTCCCTCAGTGGAGTAGTGAAGTGGTAACGGCGCAGGAGCGTGCCGGCAATGTGGAGCACATTTCATATTTATGTTTGAAGCAAATGAAACAACAAAATATTGGGGATAGACAAGAGAAAAAATAATAACGACATGCAAACAGACAAACAACCCAACAGAGAGCGTAGAACAAGTTAAAACAATTGGCAGGCAAATGTCAACTGCATAACATAAGGGGAAAACAAATTAATAAAGTATAAATTTAATAGCAAAAATTATAAATTGTGTAATAATTCAAATATTCGGGCTGAGTACACAAATAGTTTTACTAAGAAATACGAATGCGTAGACGTGAAATATATTTTCCAAATACTGTGCGAAAAATAAATCTACAGAAGTGCAAAATTGGCGATATAAATATAAAAATAGTTAAAAAACATAATTATAAATAAAAATATTTGGTGATTTTAGTGAATGGGATGCAGTTTTGAAAGAATTTATCCCAATATCACGCCGATCTTATATAAAAGGTAAAAGGGGTTTCCATGAGAAAATAAAATATTAATATTGATTTTGCAGTTGTTGGCGTTTTCTTTCCTCAATACTACTGCAATTTTCGAGTGCACTCAGCTTGAACATATATAGTAGATTGAACGATATTCACAACACTTTGAAATTACCGCAACTATCATATTTTTAGAAACTAAAAAGATTTAATTTTTTTATTTTAAATCAGTGATAAAAAATAATAATTTATAGTCAGAAGCGAAAGTTTTAAGTTTAGGTGTTTCGATTTTATGTCTTATCTGATTTAAAAATTAAACTCTACCTATATATGTATGGAGCAGGACAGTGTTTCGGAATTGTTTTCAACCGGTCAAAATTATTATACAGTGGTTCAAACGACTAACCGGACAGAGCGTTTAGCTTCTTTTGAGTGCTTAGTTTGAAGAAATAGGAGATTTTAGTTGAAAAAAAAAAAAATGATGCAGTTAATTTTATT
This sequence comes from Calliopum simillimum, assembly GCA_951812925.1. NCBI lineage: Eukaryota > Metazoa > Arthropoda > Insecta > Diptera > Lauxaniidae > Calliopum > Calliopum simillimum. Next base: position 128,386,316 of record OX638368.1, read on the forward strand.
TATTTTTCTAGTTTTTATTGGTACCAACAAAACAGAATAAATGTTGTTCTTAATGCATATAATTAGCGATAATTTAAAAAAACTCACTCTTTAGAGCTCAAACGTCTAACCGGACACTGAAAAATAATATTAAAATTTGTCACATTTATAATTTGTTGATAGTCCATTAGCATTTATAACAGCTTGCGATTTTTCATGGATTTTATTAAGTTTGAGTTTATTAAGTTGAGTCCGGTTGAATGTCATGCCATTCTTTGACGAATCCTTCCTTAAGCTGAGTGATGTTACGAATAGTCCTGCTGTAGAGCCTCGATCAATAAATTTTAGATCACGTTAATGCCAGGTGATTTAGGAGGCGTTTACAATAGCTTGGGATAGTTTTGTATCAGGCATAATTATGCTACATGGAAAGAATGCTTCGTGTCTTTATAATGGTTAAATGCAAAATTCTCTTCATTACCGTTTTGCTTAACATTTTCTTTCGATATGTTAAGGTAACCAAACTCATGCATTTTACCATCGATAAACACTAAAATCGCGACACCTGCAATGGACTTATAGCAAAACCGCTCCATGTTTCACTGTAGAACGAATATTTTTAATATTAAATTGAGTGTTTTTTAAACTTGTTGTCTGAGATTAGCATCTATGATTTTTTTAAATTTTTTTCACCAAGCCGTTTCAGAGATATAAATTTTCAAAAAACTAAAAAAGCTGCAAAAACAACATTTTGTAGTTTTTTGAAATGCTCATAACTCCGTCAATGGTCAACAAACACACCTGTCCCCACGTGTTTTAAATAAAAAGTGCTTGCACCCAAAATGTTTTTTCGGGAAAATGAGAAGAATGGCTCTAGGATGAAGCATATAGTTTTTTTTTCAAAGAAGGGCACTTTTTCAAACCAGGGCCAAAAAACCCATTTTTTTTTATTCCGGGGCTCTGTACTAGGGGTCTGCACAAGACATCTTGAAATAAAGTGTACTTTTTTTTACACCAACATTTTTCATTGAACTGATGCATTTGATCCAAAAAATTCAAGACTCAAATCATCGTGTACACTGATTTCATTTTGACACTATGTACATTGTCTTGTTTTATCAGTGTGAAAAATAAACTTGATTCTAAAAAATACATCAGTGTACTCTATTTTATAAAAACAAATACTTCAGGTCACTGTAAAATGTGCGAGTAGAGAAACCACAATAAAATTTATGATATTGTAACACTTGCAGAATTGTAGTAGCTTTCATACATTTTTGCGACAGAGAGAGAGAGAGTAAACAAAGAAGAGGCACAAGAAGAGAGCGATAAACTACTCTTATCACACCATTAGCATTTAGTACTGTACACTACTACTACAGTATGCAACTAAAATAACTGAAACAAATCAAACAAGACAAATACGCACAGTATTTGTTTATTTTCTTTCAAATTCTAGTTCTGTCAAGACATTTACTCACGACACTGAACTAGAGCATTTGATAAATAAAAAACGGGTACAAAATATAACGTATCTTGAAACGAAATGTCTTAAAACGCAAACAAGACGTCTTGTGCAGACCCCTACTCTGTACTAAAACCAAAAAAAAAAAAAAAAGTTACGACTAAGGGCCAATTTCACAATGTTCAGTTAAGCTTTAACTGGAACTTTAACTGGCACTTTGACATAAAATTTCATACAAAATTTTTATTTATCTGAAAGTTAAATTTTAACTGAACATTGTGAAATTGGCCCTAAAACGGATACAAAAATTAGAGTGCAGAAAGTTTTCGGCTTGTCCGTAGATTAAAAAACCGTAAACTGGAAACCATAGCTAATATCGTTCAATTTTTTGACTTTCTATTAAGAAATTTAATCTTTGCGTACTTAAAAAAAAAAAAAATAATGATCAATATATAGAAACAAAAATAGTCAGTTCTCTATCACTTCTGGATTTTGAGATATTCTAACCTGAAATTTTGACATGTACGGTTTTTTCACCACTTTTGAGGTTATATAACAAGACCATGTAATTGTTCGTCATAAAACTCGATAGGATTTTTAAAATTTCTATTCTTTTTCTTCAAAACTCATTTTGATTTATTTATTTTGATATCTTTATTTTCCTTCAAAATATCTTACCCAAAAATGGGCATGGGCAACATTGCTTGATTTACATAAAAAGTAGTTAAGAATGATATCTAAAAAATCTGACGTGCTGGAGAAAAACGACAAGAAATGAGTATTGTTTTAAAGTCTATTTTAAAAATATTTTGGAATTTCTCATGGATGCAACAAAAAGATAGATTTTGTCGGACAGTGTTATTAGAACAAGGACTGTTATCGGAAGTTATTTTTTAAAAATCTACGTATCAGATAACCTCAACCTTTGTTATAATATTAAATAAAATATTCTAAAAGACTTTAGTTGTGTGTATTATTCAATACTCAATATTTAAAATAAACAACCAAAATTGCATATTCAATTTTCTTTTCTTGATTTATATTTCAGTTAAGCATAGTAGCATATTTTTAACCAGCAAGTGTAAATAAAAAGCCACCAAAACGTATCACACAAAGATGGAACGCAAATTGCTATATGCCTTTCGGGGCTGGATAGCATTTGTGGCATTTATGGACTTGGGAACAGCCTTTCGTAGTTATATAGAAAGGCGAAGTTTTCTTGGTGATCATACGGACACACAGTTCATAGAAGGTGCGCTAAATTTTTGATGACTCACTATTATTGAATATAAAAATACATAAATAATTTCAGGTGATTACACCATCTCAAGAATAATTGGCATGTATTGTTTACTAAAAGCAATCGCATTAGTTCATTGCACACTTTATATACATTACAAGCCGTAAGTGAATTTAAATCTTAATGAAAATATATAAGGGTTATTCACACGGGCATGGGTGGGCGCCCACCAAGCGCTCACCTATAAAATTAAACACTTAGCGCAAAAACAAGACCTCGTGTGAAGAGCCCTATGGTTAGTATCAAACATTTCTAATCCATTTCATCTCTTACAGTGTTGTGAGTATGGGCGGCTGCTCTTTGGCGTTAACAATGGTACTTTATTGTACTGAAGCTTTGTACTTCCGTTCGAGTACTTTGAATTTTTATGTCATCTTTCCATGCGTGTTAAACTGTAAGTTTGTAAAAATTCAATTATATATAGTTTGAGTACAATTTCATTCAATATTTTAGCAATAACATTAATTGGCCTAATTTATATACCGAAACGATTACGCTTATGGGAACCGCATTTGGATTTAGATGATGAGAACTCTCAGCTACTAAAGCAAATGAGTGGCTATAAAAGACGTCGAGCGAAAAAACAGCCGTAATTTCAAACTTCGAGCAAATTTCAAAGCTATCAACATATTGGAAATATTTTCTCAAATCTTCAGAAATGTTATTGATGTTGAAAAAATTATTTAACCAATTATTAAGCACTTAAACGTATAGTGCCTTTAATTTATCTAACTTGATTTTTTAGGGCTGATATATTACTACTCCATTGCTTGTGAAACATTGGCACTGAAAAGTATTGGAAGAAAATCAGACTAATTATTTCCGATGTAAATTTTAATCAGACCTAAAAGCTACCATGCCAGCATGCGAGATTATGACATATCCTTGTAGCAAAAATGCTACTTTAAGCATATTTGAAATTATGTATAGCACACAAATTTAAAAAAAAAAAAAACTATTCCACTATTTCTGAAGTGAAAAAGATGTTCTTTAGGTCAATGCACAAAATTTTAAATATTTCTTGTAAGTCTGAATTGCATTACTACTTATTAAAAATTTATTGAAGAATTGAAATTGAATTTAAATAGATTTATACGAGAAGCTTAAGTTCTTAATACAAATGTTAGCACTGCTTAAGTTTCGGATTCTACTGAAGAAATTATCACTGGAATAACTAGTCTGATTTCCAAATATAATCCTCACAGAAATATACATTGAATTAAGTTTGTGATAAGACTCACCAAACTTAAACAACAAATTCTAAATAATAAAATATTTGGTAATTTTGTTGATCTCAAACTCTTGCCCTAGTAAGAAATTTAACTGAGAAATAAAAAATTTGTACCAAAACTAACACTTCCTCACTTATAAACTTTTATTAAGCAATTAAGCCCCTTATTCTGTTTCTTGAAACAATTGAGCGATTGATTTAAAAGTGCAGACATAAATGGAAATTTTCGATTACAAACTATGTATGGAAACACTCATTTCGATATACAGAATAAGGGGGTTCGTGTTCTGTTTTGACATTACTTTCAGTAAAAGTTCAGTCAAATTCGATCATAAGTATTTATAAGTAATAAACCTTTATAAGATTTATTGTTTTGAAATTGATTAAACATATTTATGTGATCTGGACTACTGAAAAGGTTTATGTGTCAAGACGGGGGATATTATTTGCCGGGTCTTTTGGATTCCGAGATTTTGATTAGATTATATGAAAATTTTATAAATCTCTTCTTGGCGAACAAAATATTTATATTTTTAAAGTGTAATGAAATGTTTTTAATTAAGTAGTTATCACTACAGTTACCATAAGATGATACCATCAATTTTAAAGCATTTTGACACTACTTTGAAAGTAGGTGTTAAAAGAAATATGTTACAAAAATATTTTCAATTCAATAAATACAATTAGGATATTCACAGTAACGTAGTATTTTGTCTGGTGTTCAATCCTTTTACAGTGAAGTCTCCTTAGGCAGACAGCGGCGGTGCAAAATTTTTATCCGCCAAAGAAAACTTTCAATTCCATAGACAGGAGAGAATGACTACTAGATTAAATACTATCATACTTCATATGGTATAATATTTGAACAAATTTTGTTTAAATTTAATTTTTTTTTATTATATTTACAACGTTAAACGTTTTATAATCACATACCATTGCAATGTATATCAAAATAAGTCGATACCAGTATAAGCATATAAATTATCTAGTAGATTTTTTGAATTAATCCAAAGTCAATTTAAGACATAATCATTATTTGATAGTTGAAAAGCAATATAAATAGTTCTTATTTAATTGAATTAATTAAAACAGATATCCAGATAATTAGTAATTAAGAAATATTAAATCTTTAGAGCGAGCAAATTTTCATTACATATTACGCAAATGTCATAAAGATATATCGAACTTCGATATTAAAAAATAAAGCACATTGCTTACTATTAGATAGCTGTAGTTGCTTACAAATAAGGGATCTCACAAAAACAAATATTTCGTTATAAATTTAATATTTAAAGATGATTTCGGGTATACGAACAACACTTTTGAGGCCGCTTATCTGGAAAAACACTTTGTAACAAGAATGAAGAATTGATAACTTTACGGAACTAAGAAAAGTCGTTGATATATAAAAATAGGCTCCCGGAAATAACTCTATAAGATATAAGCCCCGAAATTTTTTTGGAAATAAAGTCAGAAAAATTTCAATACAAAATTGTGGCGTTATTTCCATTTTGTTTTGGTTGTATTTCCAAAAAATTTATGCCAGAAAATTTCTGCCTTGTTTCCAAAAAATTGTCTGTTGTTATTTCCTATGGCGTTATTTGCTTTTTGTAAACCACGTAATTTTTGGAAATAAAGCCATAAATTTTTAAAAAAAACGACAGAAAAGTTTTTGGCTTTATTTCCTTTACAAAATGGAAATAACGACAAAATTTTGTATGAAGATTTTCCTGGCTTTATTTCCAAAATTTTTCTGTCGTTATTTCCACAAATATTTCCAAACTAAAACTATTATAGTTCATTTAACCGTTATTTTCAATAGAGATGAATAACCTGGCGTCCCTTAAATAACACCCTTTACAAAAGCAGACACACTACGAATGTGAATAAACAGTAAAACGAGTACATATAGCATTTTAAAATGTTTTGCAATTTGATAACGAATGGGCCTACCAGTCTTAGAAGTTAACTCGTATAACACAATTTGCAACAATTTATTAAGGCTTTGTTGTCGGTTTCCTTATAGGTTCAAATAAAACATTTCCTACCTTCGAAACGTGTTGTTACTGATCCTTTTCCTAATGAATTTTGCGTATCACGATGCTTAAATCTTTATTTCTTGGGTTTTGTTATAAAATAGAGATCTCTCTTTGAGTCGTTACCAAACTTAACCAATTACTGAAAAACACGAAAAACAAATTAATATAATAACTAAAAATGTTTGGATAATACCCTTCAAATTATAAAATAACTTACTTAAAGGAAAATACAATTATTGTAGGATTTTAGCAATTACATTTATATTCAATTTTAAAACACGTTGCATGTATTACAAAATAAAAGCAATAAAGAACATTTTACAATTCCTAAACATCTTTTTAGTTTTTATTTTGGAATTCACAAGGCAGTAGAAGAGGTGGTGGACCAAAAGTCATCTGTAAATATTCATTGGAGAAGGAAATTCAAGAATCGAGAAAGCCGTGCTAAGTGATGAATGACAAGTAGTCACGTAAATCAACTAATCTAAAGGAATAACCAACGATCTTTGTGATTCTAAGATTGATAAAGGCAAGCTTCACATTTATTTTTACTAGTATCGCCGGTGGCCAAAATTTGGCCTTTTACTTTGAGATAGATACACTTTTTCCGAGTACTTTTTGGTAAAAAAGAAAGCCAGAACATTAAGTATTCATTAATCGTAGCAACATTTTTTACATGCAGCAGGCTCAGTATATCTCAAAACCGAATAACATAAAAATTGGTGTAGAGCTTGTGCCAAAAAATATCGGAAAACATCCAAAATATCGAAAAGATCTCAAAAGTATCAACAAACATCGGTATGTATATCGGTAAAAGTCCAAAAGTATCGAAAAACATCCAAAATATCGATAAAAGTCCAAAAGTATCGAGAAACATCCAAAATATCGATAAAAGTCCAAAAGTATCGAGAAACATCCAAAGTATCGGTATAAGTCCAAAAGCATCGAGAAACATCCAAAATATCGATAAAAGTTCCAAAGTATCGGAAAACATCCAAAATATCGATAAAAGTCCAAAAGTATTGAGAAACATCCAACGTATCGGTAAAAGTTCAAAAGTATCGAAAAACATCCAAAATATCGGTAAAAGTCCAAAAGCATCGAGAAACATCCAAAATATCGGTAAAAGTCCAAAAGCATCGAAAAACATCCAAAATATCGAGAAGAATCGAGAGACATCCAAAATATCGATAAAAGTCCAGAAGTATCGAAAAACATCCTAAATATCGATAAAAGTCCAGAAGTATCGAGAAACATCCAAAATATCGATAAAAGTCTAGAAGTATCAAGAAACATCCAACATATCGGTAAAAGTCCAAAAGTATCGAAAAACATCCAAAATATCGGTGCAGAACGTCGACAGAGCGCAACGAAACAGGTTTCGTGCAAGCAAGAGAAAAACAACAACAACAAAATCTCACCCACTCCACTGTCTCATTAATTTTCTCATCAGCACAGCATAACACTGTGGGTGCTGTTATTGTTGTAATTATATGGGAAACTTTGATCCTGTTTTTAAATGTCTTAATGGCAACTTATGAGCATAATTTTTAGATTCGTGGATTCTACACCACAGTACCTATCATATAAAAATTTAATATCCAAAATCGGTTAAATGGTTAGCTCGCAAAAGGGGCGCAAAAAAAACTGTTCACGTATTTATATATAGATAAAAGTGCTTCCAGTGTAATCACTGTTTTCCCAATTGCTAGCGTTAGTACTCCCTAACTATGATAAACAGAATAAAGTGAAAGCAACAACAGTACTATCGTTATTTTGATTACTTTAACTTTCAGTTAAATTAAATTAATTTTTATTTAAATTAATCTTTCCCTTTCCAGAAATCGAAGTAGTTGTAGATTTTCCTTTTAAATTAAAAAAAATCGGGTTTTTATTCCCCGAAAGGTTGCTCCAGTTCTTGTAACATAGCTTTTTGTCAGAGACGATTTCTTTTTCTAGTCAGTTCTTGTTTTATTGAAATTTTCAGAGAGAAAACCTTTATTATTTTGGCAACTTGTCGTAAGTATGTTTTATTAATCGAGTTTATGAAAAAATAAATGCAATTTAAAAACACTTGCTGCGTGATGATGATTTACTTCTGTTGTTCGTTACACGATCATCAGTAACGTTATCACTATGCGTCGAGCAGACATTTTGGTCAACAACAGTCTCATCAACACTAGCATCATCTTCAGGAATTTCTTCATCACTGTCCGGTGTTGCGGCACTTAAGGTATCGGACTGCATAAATACAAAATTTTAAAAAAGAAATTATAAACTGAAACTACAAGATAAGGTTTTTATATTAATTACTTGTGTTAATATTTCGTCACCTTGCAGATCTTTATTTTTCAGATTTCCCATCCAAAAAACACCTGCACATCTATTGGCAGTTAAAAGTGCTTTAACACGAAACACCAAAGTTTCAACTGTTTCACGCAAAAATGGAATTTGATTAACAATTGCAGTGTTTTTTAAAGCCTAGAAAAAAATCTTATTTAAAATGTCTAGTCACTATTTTGCCAAAGTCAGTATACCTTGGAATGACAGCATAAATTATGTAAAAACCTTGTTGTAACTTGTAAGCTTTTAAGCAATGCACTAACGCGTTCGGGATTTTGACGCAAAAATTGCTCATAAACTTGTAGACCATGTTGTAGTACAATTTTTAAATACATATGTGAGTACTGAAAATTAAAATTGGTTTTATTAATTTTCTAAGCTAAAAATTAAAGTTAAATGTTTTTACTTTTAAAAAGAGTTGAAAGTTACGCGGAACATCCAAGGCTTGCACAACCTCAAGCAACATATTCAACAGCTCGCAACTTTTTTCCCAAACATTAAGTTTATCGTGGGCATCTTCATCATGAGAAATTTTATCATTTAAAGTTGTTATTAAAATTTCGCAAAGTCCTCGAAATAGTATAGGAAAATTGGCTCTAAAATTATATAAAAATTATGTTAATAAAATATTTTCAATAAATTGGTCACACAGCTAATAGCGGCATTTAAGACAATAATTTTTTTCTCAGCAACGTCCGGGTTATTAAAAAATTAAAAAAGTTGTTATGATTACTTTTTTGTTATTAAAATTACTAATTCCTAATCGGACGTTGCCGAAGGAACTTCCGACATACATACTTTACTAGACAATATATCAACCCACAAAAAAAAAAAAAAACACTTAAATCAGCTTTCCGAGTTATAAGATTTTTTAATACTAGAGTTCGCCTTGTGGCTGAAACTCGACCATTTCGATTTGACCATAAAATAAAGGAAAGTTTTTATACCCTTCCTTGGTCGATAAAACACAAAAAGCTTTTAATATTCTTCCTTAGGGTTCGGGTTATCTGCATCGGTGCAGCAGCTAAGTTGCAATATCGTACTTTCCATTCAGACGGGTGTAACTCCTACTAAAGAGCAAACAGTTTTTCATATCTTTCCGTACCAAAATTCATAAAAATCAATCATGCTATCGTGCTAGTGCTAACTCTATATCTATACCAAATTTCGTAAAAATGCAGTATGCAGTATTTTCGCCGTGAGAGCGTTTTTTCCATTTAGGGGCGTGGCACCGCCCACTGAAAAACATAATGGTCATATTATCGTTCCTTAGTGCTAACCCTATCTCCATACCAAATTTCGTTAAAATCGATGCAGCGGTTTAGCTGTGAGAGCGTTTTTTCATTTAGGGGCGTGGCACCGCCCACTTTAAAAAAATATAGTCCTATGCACTGCTCCTCCTTACAACTTTTCCAACAAAAAAAAAATCAAGCAAATCGGTTGATATTTAGGTATAGAAACAAACAGGGACTGAACCGATTTCGTTTGCCTATTTATATATAGATCCTGGACGAAGTCGAGAGAATTTTGAAAAATAAATGCCGCAAAACCTCATATTTACCCATTAAAAAATCACTCAAATCGGGCTAATGGTTTCCGAGTTATTAAGATTTCTCGGACAAAGCAGAGGGAATTTACAAAAAATTAATTTCACAAAATCTCTCCGAGCAACATTTTTAATGAGGAAGAGGAAACAATTGAACACCTTTTATGTCTTTGTCCTGCTCTTGCAAGAACTAGACTGAAATGCTTTGGTCAGCCATTTTTAATTCCCTAAAAGAACTCACTAAAATTCACCTAAGTGACATTAAAAGATTCGCAGTGCTTACAGGATCCTTCAGTTTGGACAAACACCATATTGAAAGGACCAGAGTTTATGAATAGACGTTAATAAGAGAGTTTGTGGTATCACTATGGACCCTTGCGGTCTTTGTGTGGCAATACTACTGCCGCCACCCTAACCTAACCTAACCTAACATATTTAATCATAAAAAAATCATTCAAATCGGATTAATGCTTTCCAAGTCAAGATTCCCGGACAAAGCCGAGAGAATTTTAAAAAAATAAATGTCACTGGGCAATGTACATACTTATCTACCCAGTAAAAAAAAAATTATACATACAAATCGAGTAAATGTCTATTGAGTTACGGAGTTTGTAAATTTTTTGACTACGATATTTCGGGTTTGAGCCCTCAGAACGGTGGTAAAAATTAAGAGCTTTTCAAAAAGCGGAAGTTATTTTTTTTTTTTTTTTTTTTTTTTCATTGTTCAATTACCTATAAACTGCTATCATTAAAATCTACTAACAATGCGGGCAAAAAATTTTGATATAATTTTGATAAGAAAAAACACACTTTTGGTTCACTGTGCGGCGCTAAAAATAACACAAATAAGTTTTTTACTTACTTTTTGAAGTTTGGAAAAGATTTCATTGCGTTATCTTTTCCTCCTAAGTGTTTAATTTCATCCAAAACATTGCGCAAAATTTCTCGTTGTCGACGAAAGTTAGATTTTTTAAGAAATCCTTTAACAAGTTCATCCAAATAAATATTACATAAAGCACCCTTTTCTGTATGACCTTCAAAGTTATACCATTTACGTAGTAGTAATTGCTTACATAGACTTCCTATTAATGAAAAAAAAAAAAAAAAATCATTTAAAATACTAAACAAAACAAAAACCATTTTATTAAATAAAATTTACTTATTTCATGTGACTGCTTTTCATCGGTTTCATCATTCTTTTGAGAAAGTTTTCGCAATGACAATAGCAGCTGATATAAATATACAGAAGTCTTTAAGTCCAAGATGTTTGCTTCATATTTAAGACATTTATTAAAAACTTCTTGAGCAATCTCGTCATTGGTCTGACTTTTCAATCGCTGAAATTTAGAACGATCAATAAACACCAAAAGGGATTCTGAAGATAAAAAAAATAAAACGTTAACTATTTTAAAACAATTATTTCAATTATTTTACCTTTTAATAACGCTGCCGTCTTAGATTCGGCATTCATAAACTCAGACCAAGCAAAAAATGCCGCCAATAAGCGCAAACTCAAGCCAAAGTTGACTTTTAGAAAATTGAGTTCATCTGTGAACAAATCAGCATTTCCATACATATACTTAACTTTTTCCAAGTTATTTATTATAGCAGTTGCAAACTGTGTACAAAATATTACAAATAAAAACAATAATAGTAAATAAAATAATGGTACATACTTGTTCCATGTTTCGACTTATAGCGTTGAAAAACTTGGCTAGATCATTAATAAAATAATATGGTTTTGCAATGTATTGAAGAGTTTGTTCGCTATTGAACTTTTGTACCCCTGTTACTGACTCTAGTTTGCTAACTAGATCGTGCATTATAAAACGGTATTCTAAAAGTCCAATACTTTTTCCAATCTTTTCAACCGGTAACGGATACTGTAAAGTTAATTTTTCGCGTAAAATATGCATAATATCTGAGTCCATTTGCCTGCAAAATAAAAAAGTTTTTTTATAGTGTACATAAATCTATGTATGTAGTTGATTTCCAAGATGTCATGATGTTGTTAAATGTTATTGTCAGCTTCCATATGAAAACAACTTACATCTAGAACATGAATTTAACTCTCAGGATAGTTTTTTTTTTCGAAAAAGTTAAAAGTATCAGTTTGCACCAAGCGAAACAAACTCACGCGATGGTCTAGTTGTAAATTTTGGAAAAAAACTAACAACAATAATACACAACAATCTAAAAGTTGTGGCTCAAGCTTCTTTGTTTAAACTAGCATTATAACAATCTTTATAGCTTAAAATTCAAAACAAACCTGTAGATTTCTTTTGCTCCGTATATACAATCGAAATTTGGTTTCTTATTTGTAACAGTTTTACTACTGTTACCTCCAATGATCGTGTTATTGACATTTGTTTCGTTCAATGCTACTAGCGCTTCCGTCTCGTTTGGTTCATTATTTCTGGAGTTATGGCTTATTTTATTGGATTTTTGATTCGTATGTGTTGCGGGCCTGCCACGTCCTGTTTATCATAACAATGTAAACATCAAACTTTTAATTTTAGTTTTTAATAAGATAAGTACCTCCAGCTTTTGATGTATTTACGCCAGTAGCTAGTGCAGCTGGTGTTATAAACTGACATAAAGGCGGCATATAATCAGCTGGAGCTCTAAGTAACAATTTACGTACTGTATCCTCTATTTGTATTAAATCAGTTAAGCGCATTAGAACCTTAAAAAACATGACAGTTAAAAACATCTTTTCAAGAAGTAAAAAATCGAATCGAGTGATTAAATAAACCAAATGTTGCATTGAAGAAATTAAATTAAGATTTTCAGAGTGTACCGTACCAGAAAAAAAAACGTTCACCGTATATTGAATCCGAAGCATTTTCACAGGGCAATATTTTTTTCTTCCCAACGTTGGATCGAACATTTATCTTCATATCTTCGTCATTAACAGTGTGATCTTATAGTATGATATTTCAATATAACTGTGGTTTGGATGGAAAAACTGATTAAGTCGATTTTTGACTAAAAAGCAAAACAGTTTAAATTTAATTTTATATGTATAAAATTTATGTTGCTTTGCTTTTTTATCGAATATCGACTTAAGCAGTTTTTCCTTATTGCCACAGATATTTTGTTCTGAAAGTCATTGACATCAAATACTGCATTTAAGTACTGACACACCAGATCTCAGATCCTATTATCCTAATGTGTCACCCTTATGCCGCAAAAGCTCGCAAAAAATCTTTTAACTTTTCTGAAGAAAGTCTTTACAATTATTTAAAAAAAAATGTTTGTACTTTTTTTGGCGAACGTAAGTCTCTCCTTTTGATTTTTTCGTTTTATTTTCGGTATTTAGAGTCGGATCTTAAAACATGATGTATCGATGCTTTTGTCTCGAGACCATTTTTTATTTTTTTTTGCTCCAAATGTCAATGCAGTAGCAGCGAAGTTTTTCAAGTTGGCTGCATTTCTGAACGCTCTCGAGCTTAGATAAAATATGGTCCATGCGTTCTTCATCGGTGACTGCTATCAAAGTTATTATTCTTGAACTAACCTGATAGTTTGATTATTGCTTTTGAATATTGTAAGGTGTTGTCTTGTAATCATAGAGCAAAAAATACTTGGTTTCCTCGAGACGAAAGCATCGATAAATCATGTATGTAAATACCATAGATATGACGAAAAATTTAAAAAGGGAGACCTTAGGTTGAAAAAAAAAAATTAAAAATATTTCATCACACTTTATAATCGGACTGTAAATACCGAAAAGATGAGTAAAAATGTTAATTGGTGTCGCCCACGTTCGGTCAAAAAAAAAAACTTTTTTCGAAATTGCCTTGCAAAAATGCTTCGGATTCGATGGTGTAAGCTGGATTTTTTTCTGACTGTAAGGTGGCACGTTCTAAAGCACCTACATGCATATAGCTGCGGCCGAGACTTTAAAGCAAAACATTCCCACTTTTTCAACATGTGTAGATTATTAGAAATTAGTATCGCCCAGTGATCAAAAATCGTCCACAAATGTATTAAATAATTTTTGTACTTTTTGAACGAAAAGCTCATTTATCATTGTTGGCATAATGTAAAGCGAAACGTAAACAAAACAAAAAACATGAACTGCTTTATGATAATTTTATATTGAACTAATTAAACAGTCATTTTTGCAATTTTTCAACAACAGACGAAAGCAAGTGTTAACATGGAAATTGATTACATATGTTTCGGCTACTTCCACATACATGTTTATATATTTTTCATATATAAACATGTATATAGCCTCATCAGATCAGTTTTAGTTAAATCTTGCCAGAAACCGTACTCGAACCCGTGACTCCGGTTTTCTTATGAAAGAGAACGCGGTGCTTAAGCAATTGTTGCTAGCGTAGCATGTCTCAAAACCAGAGTGTGTTACCAACTAACAATTTGGCAATTTTTCACAACAGACGGCGCTAGTGAGCCTTATGATTTATGCATAATGGCGATCCTGCTCAGAGAGTTTACTCGTGACCTATAGCACAATTGCTTAAGCACCGCGTTCTCTTTCATTAGAAAACCGGAGTCACGGGTTCGAGTACGGTTTCTGGCAAGATTTAACTAAAACTGATCTGATGAGGCTATATACATGTTTATATATGAAAAATATATAAACATGTATGTGGAAGTAGCCGAAACATATGTAATCAATTTCCATGTTAACACTTGCTTTCGTCTGTTGTTGAAAAATTCCAAAAATGACTGTTTAATTAGTTCAATATAAAATTATCATACTTCAATTTAGAAAAAGCGCGTTGGTACTTTCATTAGTACTATACAAGCAATAAAAAACAGTCAATAAACTAACTTCATGAACTGCTTTAATTTTTTGTCTTTCTTTTTGTGCTTTATTCTATTTTGAGCTCTGTGTGACCGCGCATTTTGTTGTTAATTTTAACTCGCTTAAAAGCAAGTTATTAAAATAAATTTAACTTTGTGCAAATCTAAACATGATGCTTTCGGAATGCTGCGTGAGTACTGCCCCAATAGTAATATTTATATTTACATAGACACAACTACTGCTTTAGCTAAGTAGTCATAAATGCACCCTGCAACAACTGTCTTGCAATATTTAAGCAAAAAGCGCAGTAGTTAGTTTTGTGTTGCGCTCCAAACTCTTTAATGCGCAGTGCAACTAAACTAAGTTGCATTTCCGAAATATATAGTAAGTAAAGGGTCACAATTTTTTGTCTTGCGTATTAATATATACATAGGTGTAATATTAAGAAACTGTAATATGCGTACTTACCTTATTGCGTATCATTTCCAGTCTTTGTGTTGTAAACGAACTCACAGTTTCACGTATCCAATTGACGCAATGGAAATAAATATCTAAAACTTTTTTCCTAACATCGGCATCAAAATCATATATCATAGCTTCTGGATCATCGAAAAATGTTGGTAGAAGAATAGCACAGCCCAGCAATGCATTAATTAACTCTAAACTTCCTTCAAAGCGTTGTAAATGTAACACACGTACAATATTAAAGAGTGGCGCCAATACCACGATTGAGGAAGTGGCACTATGGGTATAAATTAGAGAATTACATAATTACATGTGCTTTAAAGCTATTAAAAATATTTAAGGATTGTTTTTTCGAATGTCTGCTATTTTCATAATTTTTATTTTTTTTTTTTTTTCAGAAAAGAAAGGACATGAATCAATAAATAGTTCAAAAACATACTCTGTCTTTGGTTTTAATACTAATTCTGCAATATTAATAGCAATCGATGGCAATTCATTTCCTTCAGAGTTTGCATCTTCCATAGTATTGATGCATTTTTGGCAGGACAACTCTATACCACTGATCCTATAAAGTGTTAAAATATGTCATTATTAATAACATTGCGATTGTGCAAAATTTTTGGAATATTTTTAAAATTTATTGAATTTATATATTTAAGCTAAATCAATTTTTTTTTATTTAAACGGCATCTGGAATGTCATTTAGTTTGCTCTATTAGGAAAAAATATAGCGTGGATAATGTTAAGAAATTAAATTTTTCGGAATGAAAATATGTACATACAAATGTATTATACTAAAAAAAAATTTGTTCTTAACTACTGATTATACGAAACTTAATTCTTTTTTGTCCCTTTCCATATAAAATTTAATGAAAGAGTGCAATTGTAAGCTCTTTAACGTTAGGCAATGAGGTCTTAAGTCAGAAACTGTAGTTTTTCGTAAAACCAAATTGAAAATTGTTTAACAATAGTTTTTCAATACATTTTTCTGGCTTATTGCCTAAAGAATTAATTATTACAAGAGGAAGCAGTTTTGCTAGACTTAAGTCGTTAATATCAAACGAAAGAAAAAAAAACTAGTAAGGGCGTAAGCTTTGGCCTGGCCAAATATAAAATACCCTGCACTGCAGTATTTTGAAAATTTTGCTTATATAGGAGGTGCCACGCCCTCTTGTCCGAGTTCGTCTAGTTTTAGCTCATAGCGTGCATTTATAGTCCTTAGTATTTGAGTGAAATTTAGTTAAATTATTTAAAAAAACTCTATCAGTATAGCAGTTTGAAACTTATATGGGAGGTGCCACGCCCTGTTGTCCGATTTAACCCAGTTTTTGTTTAGAGCTTGCATTTATAGTTCTTAGTATCTGGGTAAAATTTAGTTTGATTATCTCAAAAAACGCTTTCAGTATAGCGATTTGAAGTTTTTGCTTATATGGGAGGTGCCACGCCCTCTTGTCCGAATTCGCCCAGTTTGAGCCAGGGAGCCCAGAGAGCTTGCGCTTACAATTTTAGTATTTATGTGTATTTTGGTTGCATTGTCGTGAAAAATACTCCTAAAGTTGCATTTTGAATATATTTTTTGTATGGGCGGTAGGCGTGACCATTGACCGATTTCGCTCATTTTCAATCCCACGAGCTAATTTTGACGACGGAGAGTATTAAATTTCATTGAATTATCGTGCTGTTTTCCCAAAAAATGTATTTCCACGCACAGCCAGCCACCGAGCCAGACAGGCAGACGGACATGGCTATATCGACTCAGGAGGTGACGCTGATCAAGAGTATATATATACTTTTCTATATCTGCCACGCCTTTTTCTCTGCGTTACAAACGGAAGGAAAAAGTGAATATACTCTGGCTGTAGGGTATAAAAAAAAAAAATTGAGTAAAGCCCAATCAAAAACCCAAAATTCAATTTTTTGACTTAAGACCTTATTGCCTAACGTCAAAGGACTATCCTATATTTTTTTTTAATTTTTGGAGAGCCAAAAACAGCTTAGAACTCCATAACTTCTGAAGTTTGGAAAAATGTTTTTCTTCTATTTTATAAATCGTATATATATCGTATAGTATTATATAATAGAAATGGAGTTTCGAGCTGTTTCTTACCTCTCCAAAAAATTATAAAAAAGATAGGATAGTTTATGAATGATACGACGATATCACCACAAGTAACAACAAATAGTGCTTTCTATTATGAAGTGAATTGAGAAAAAGTAAAATTATAATGAGGAGCTGTACATTAATAATGAGAAAAGGAAATTAATGAGATAATAAAAACTAAAAATCAGAAGGTATAAATTTAATATGAGAACACGTATATGCAAAATCATAAATTCAAATTTCGTTTTTATCAACTCAATTTATAAATGTTAACATTATTCTTACATAATGTTTTTCGGTGTATCTTCGGCAATATAATTAATTTGAAAAGATGACGTCATCAACTCACATAGCCACATTACAAATGGTTTGTCTAACAAGTGTTTGTTAGCACGGTCAATAGGTGAATCTGTACATACTGCGGCTAATTCATCATAAAATAGCGCCAAGGACTCTGCGCAATGCATTGTTGATGAATGAACACGTTCTGAAATTAATTACAAAATTATTTTGAGTTTATTTACTTCTTTATGTCAATGTATGTACTACATTTTCTTTTGATTACAACATTTTAATAAAACAGTTCAAAAACACCCCAAAAAAGACTTTAAACCCTTATTTTGTATTTCGAAACGAGTAAGTGATTGAAAATCACTCAAAAATAACAGCCGATTAAAGCTTTTAATCAAGAACTGGATTCGACTTAAGCGTTCAATCTTAAATAACAAAGATGATAAAGAACTTTCAATTTAGTTTTTAACTTTATAGGTAGGTATACCGAGTTGAAAATCAGGCACTCAACTGTTTCGATATACAGAAAGCGGGGGTTAACCGAAAAGATTTTGGATTTTAGTTTTTTGACAGGAATCGCTAATAATTCCTGTCCATATGCGTCTTGGCTTCGAATTTCATAACTGTAAACAGGTACGCTACGGAGTAACAAAGATATTTTAAAAACTTCTGTTATATTTTTTGTCGGTTAAGTCTTTAATAAAAAAAAGCATTGAATTAAAAAAAAAGGTTTCCATACCAACATATTGCGCTGCAATTTTTCCACGTCCCTCGGGTAAATCACTAATTTGGTTAAATGTGGTATCAGAGTCATCCTTTTCCGTTACAGTCTCCTCAACACGAGCGATGCTGTCAATTAACTGAACGCAACCAATAATACCCTGCTTTTTAACACTATAAAAATATTCCATACTTAATAACTATTTAGAAGAAAAAAAACTATCAAAAGACTTACATAGATGTACGATTTATCATTTGCTTTTTTACTAACATATCAATTTGATCCTGAAGTACAGGACATTCTGTTACATTAGGTGCAGGATATGCTATAAGGCATAATATCTCCATGACTAAACGCGTTTGTGAAAGTGTCATTTCATTTAAGCGATCAAGTAGCGGCTTAAAGTTTAAAGGAAAGTTTTAAAATACTGCTTCATAATGTGATTTGTTTTTATCTCACCATCAACAAAATGCCCCAATTTTGAAATTCTTTTGTATATTTACGTTGTAGATCCTTAAGTAATTCTAAAGCTTGTGTTGTCATATTTGTAGAAGATTTATCGCAAGTTAATTCCAGCAATTTTTTAAATATATTTTTTTGTACCGAATCACCAATTTCAAAAAGAATACTAAAAGCGGAAATTTTAAAAAAATTGTTAAATATGAGCTTTTCAGCTAGAATTTTTACCCATAAGCAGCTCTTGCGAAATCTGATACATTTTTATGTTTCTCATGTAAAAAATTGTGCAATATTTGCATCAGTGTGTTGATATGCAATTCTAGTATTGCACCATATTTTGTTTTTGTCTCGCTGATGATGTCCACTGTTATATGTTCCAGTTTAATGCGGCGACGCAACTTATTCATGGAATTAAATTAGATTGATTAGTTCAAAAGTTTTAAGATGTGTTATTTTGACTTTATTATTAGTCGAACTTTAGTGGTCTCTAAATTTGTCACAATTTTGGTGTTAAAGAAATGCATGAAAAATTTTACATGAATTACATTAATTCATAAAGTTCGAATAAAAATGCATAAGATAAATAAATATATCAGACTGCCCCTTATTACAACTATTTTCTGAGATTGAACTATATCCAACCCTATTTTCTTTGTAACGAACTTCGGTTACTCTCGGTTCTATAGCTGGGATATACTCAGCCAATCCAGGATTCAAGGTCCTCTTCAAGAAAAATGTTAAAGTGAGGTTTATTGATTATTTGTGCTTTTATTTTTGTTTTCAAGTTTTGTGCTTTTATTATTAAGTTTAGTCTTAATTCTAGTAAGCAATGGGTGCAATGTTTGCAAAATGTAGATATGGAAATAATGCTTAACTGAATGTTATCCGTTCTGTTGCTGATGGAAAAGGTTGTAAGCTGAGATAAAGTATTAGATGGCCACGAATGGTACGACTTCTAATAAAAGACAGGATTAGGATATTAGATGGCCACAAATAGTACGACCACAAATGGAATGAAGAGTTGAATTAGGATATTAGCTGGCCACGAATAGTACTAACACAAATTGAAGGAAGATGTAGGATTAAGATATTGGTTGGCCACGAATAGTACTACTACTCATGGTAAGTAGACATAGGATCAGGATATTATTTGGCCACGAATAGTACGACCACTAATGGAAAGTTAGTGTGGGCTTAGGAAATTAGCAGGCCACGAATAGTACGACCAGTAATGAGAAACACGTATAGGGTTAGAAAATTAGTTGGCAACGAATAGTACGACCACTAATGGAAGGAAGATGTAGGATTAAGATATTAGTTGGCCACGATTGGTACGACCTCTAATGAAAATAGCAAAGATGAGTTTTGCTGCTGTGAGTGCTAAGGCTCAACTCACTCCCTACGAAAGAACCTGAGCTATTTATATAAAAATTTGTCTGCTATGCACAATAATTTAGCATCTCTTGCTTGTGATGCTGCTGCTGACCTTGATTCTCCATGTGTGTGCGTGTTGCTAAGGGGAAAATCATATATGTAAGAGTTAAGAACTCTTTTCTTGTTTTCTAATTCGTTCTTTTAATTCATGACTTATTTAAATTAATCATACATAGCGGTCCCGGTAAACGTTGTTCTGTCATTTTTCTGTAGGTGGCGCGATGAGTTTAATTTGAACGAAAACTGATAGAGGTGCAGAGACTTATCATTTAAACTAATTTTTTTTTTATAGCATGCGCAACAACTTCATGTCTGATTCCTGTAATTTTTTGCAAGGCTAATGGTAGACACTATTTATATTTATGTATGTTGATATACAAAATAATAATGCACTTATAATAACATAATCAATATGTATATAAAAACGTATGTTGGGCGAAATATTTCGTCCTGTCATATTATAAACAGGAAATATGGAGATTTGTGAAGATTTTTACAAATTAACATTAATTGAAATAAGGTGTAGTCCAATATATGTATATGATTTAAGCAAATGCATATGTTCAAAAATACTTACCATGTTTTCAATATAAAACGCACGATCTTCTTTAATATATATAAGCAATAATAGTATAACAAAATCTATAGATCTAGCACGACATAAAATATTATTAAATTATTAATGCACAAAATTAATACGGCAATCATGTTTAGTGTGTATAGTCATTAGATTGTATACTAACCTAAATTGGCTTGCAGGTAAGGAAGCAATAGTTTTCTGCCAAATTTCATAGAAACGTTTCGAACGCGTTAATCCTTGATTTATGAAATGAAATAATTCAAGCTGTGATTGTTTATCATTTGATTTTGATTGGCCGCTTGTATTCCAAATCAATATGTCACGTAATGATGTTACAAGCTGTAATTTAAATCAAGAAAATACATACGTAAAACTATTTAAACATAATTAATGACCTACTTGGTGCATACAGTCATCATTGTTCTCATTTAAAATTTTTAGTAAAAATTTTATTAAAAATGGTAACGTCTAAAAAAAAGGAAAGCGTTAATGCAAATACATTTATTGATCTATTAAAAAAGAGAACATTCACATGGCCTCAAAAACAAACAAACTTTTAAATATATCACATTGTGTTTTCAAATTTCCAACACCTACTTATGAATTAACACTTACCCTAGTTGGACATTGGTTTTCCTTAATAAAAGCTATTATTTTACTTCGTAGTTTTCCTTGCATTCTGGTGCTAAGGCACAAATTTGTTAGAGTTTGTATTGTGCTTGTATTAAAAAGATCTTTACTGTTCGGGACATTGTCTCTGTAAAACAAAAAAAAAAAAATTTTCACTTTAGATAGGGAACTGCATCAGTTCTTAAATGATTGACCCAAGAAGATGTCGCTACATTTTTTTTTTTTTTTTTCAATGCCTTTTCTTGCATCATCTTCCTCTTTATGAAACTTAGCATGAAAAATTTGAGCAAGTGCTATTCAACGATCTGTTCAAATATTTATTCCATCGATTTGGATGCTTTTTGTGATATTCCCAAGTTTCACGTTATGTTTAGGAAAGATTATTAAATTTAATTTTTTGAAAATGTGAATGTTTCTATGTCTTGAACGACAGTTTTATATCTTATCAGGAGCAATATTAACTTACAAAAGCAATTGTGTAAATTTATCATGTTTTGAAGTATCTAAAATAAATTCAGCATTAGATATTATATCGCATTTTGCAGCATCGTTACATTTCTCAAAAATATCTTTTATTCGTGTATAAATGAATTCACCATGTGTAAGTACAACGTAGCGTAGCTGCGCCAACATAAGTGGCAAAAGCGGTATGTTCTCACTAATTTGAGGAGGTGAGCTGCAAAAGAAGAAACTAATTTAACAAATTTTAATATACGCTTTTATACACAGAACACAGCAAAACTTAACACTTAAGTTTCTAGTTTGATAGTGTATATGATATCTGCTTAACTTAGACTTAAACCATAACTTACCTTTCACATGCCGCTTTTTCGATTTTCTCCAATAATACCTCTAGTACGTGATCCTTCAAAAAGTCGATAATTAGAAAACTTACAATCATGCTATCCTGTGATTGATAAACACTATTCTCGCCAGGTATGCTTATAGTGCAACCACAAAGCAGTTTTTGTGCTTGTTTAGATTTTGAATTTAAGGCATCACGAAGTCCTGTCTTGAATGTTTCTACATTTTCAGGGTAATTTTGGCTTTTAAGGAAAATTTCGCGTAATTTACTAACAAAGACAACATGGTCACAAGCTAAAAAATAGAAATTATAAAAATTAAAAACTTTAAAAATAAGATATACAGGCATGTCGTGAAATCCGATTGATTTCAATCACTTTTCATTTGGGAGGCTTTTTGATGAAAACGGTGAGTCGAATGATAAAAAGTATAATTATCTCTTTTGTGGAGAATAACAGGTTCTACAAATACTATTGATTTGCATTAACGAAAAAATAAACGTTTAGGAAATATTCTTAAAAAACCGCAAAAAGTCGAAAAATTTGATTTTATCGAATATTTTCTAAACAGTTATTTTTACGGTAATGCAAATCAATAATATTTGTAGAACCTGTTTTTCTCCACAAAAGAGATACTTATACTTTTTATCATTCGACTCACCGTTTTCATCAAAAAGCCTGCCAAATGAAAAGTGATTAAAATCAATCGGATTTTACGACATGCCTGATAAATTATATCATATAATCAATTGTAAAATTGTGAAATTTTCTGGAACTTTTCGAAATAAACTTTTTTGGCGTTTTATCCAGAAATTATGCAAATAACGCCAGAATCGGCCAGTCTTAGAAAAATACAAAAGAGATCCAAGCCGAACTTAGACTAATTGGCTGCATATTTATTTCATAAGTAGGATTAGCCATATATTTTGTAAAGGAGTGTAATGTTTTACGTTTAAACATCTATGTACTACTACTAGACCTACTTACATAAAACAAAATTTTCTGGTTCGTCTAGCTGGACACCAGCTTTCATCAGAACCAATTCAAAATATGTATTTGGTGGACGTTGCGAAATAGTTCGTGATTGTGTGCGACACAACGAGCCAACAAAAGCGCTACGCTGCGAGAGGTAACGTTGAGTCGGTTCCTGGGAAGCTGGAATATTTTCTTCACTGCTAAACATTTCTTCCAAATTTCCTTGCGCTTCAATGGAAGCCTTAGTTGAAACGGTGCTGCTGGACGCATTCTCTTTTTCTTCTACGCGCTAAAATATTGGAAAAAAGCCTTAAGGATTAGTGCATTTGAAGAATATGCCAATTTTAATAGTTCACCGTAATTTTTATTGTAGTATTTTCATCGATCGGATTCAATTGCCGCTTCAGTGATGGAGCTATTTCAATGGTTTTTTTCGCATTTCTATTGAATTTTCGATTTTTAAACATTTTTAATTATTATTTTAGTTATACAAACAACCAAAACAACATTTAAGGCGCAACTTTTCATGTTCAGAACGTATCAAAATTCTAATTTCATGAAAATTTAAATGCAACCGTGATGGTGATGGTAAAAGGCTCTATTAGAGCTGGTTCACTACTAAGTCTGTCGTTTGAACCACCTCTTAATCCCAATAAGTGCTGGTTCACACGACAAACTAAATTGTCGGGCGATAGTACTTTTTGTTGGCAAACGGAGGGACCGCGATAGTACTATTTTTAGGCAGGCGGTGGGTAGCGGTCACTCCGTTTGCCAACAAAAAGTACTATCGCCCGACAGTTTAGTTTGTCGTGTGAACCAGCTCTTAGAGTGACGATAGCAATAGGTCTTGTTTAAGCTATATCAAATTTATTGCAAAACATAAAGCCGGTACACACTTTCGATCAGGTTCGTCTGTCATAAATTAATCAGTTTTAAATGATTGTTCATAGCTTTGGAACTATTGATCATGTTTGAAGATCAAACACCCATTTATGTTGTGACGTCACTCGGTCAGTCAAAAACAAAAATGTTTGCTGTCTGATGTCTGACGAAAAAGAGCGGACAAACACGCAATCAAGAGCAAAACTGACGAATTTAAGCGATAATAAGTATATATCGGCTTTTAGTTTTGAATGGTTGTTCGTTGCCGCCGGACGAAAAAAATCTAAAAATCAGTAAAATCAGTACACATTTTTTTTTTTTTAATATTTAATCGATTTTATTATTGAACAAAGATTTCAATAGGTGCGTTTTTTTCGGCATTCTATCTGGACTTTCTTTAGCACTTTACGATAAATGTATGGGAAAGCAACAACAAATAGCGCTAAGCTAATGCACGTTAAATTAAAGTGGTAAGCTCCGCGGCTAAATATTGTTGCCGTTTGACACCGTTTTTTATTGATTATTAATCGGGTTTTTTTAATCGGTAATTGTGACTTCGCAATTGTTATCGATTGTAAGTTGACATTTGTGTATTGTTGACATTTGTATTTTTTTTTTATTAAAAAATATTAAGTGTAATTGAAAATGGCCAAAATTCGTTCAAAACTTAAGCGTCATACCAAAGGTAAAAGATGGGGACGAGGCCTTTCGTCAACTTCAAATCCAGAGCAGATGAAAGATCGGATGAAGGCAAAGTCGCGTTTCTTTCAACCAAATTTGAATATGGGTAAGAAAATTGCTTTATTCAGTAAAAAAAAAAAAATGCATTAATTTATAAAATATAGTGGCAGGAGATGCAGATGCAACTGGCCTAACATTGGAAGCGGTGCAAAAACATGAACAGCGTCAAATGTACAACGCCGAAGCCACAGTAAATGACATCGCAGGAAGCTTGAAATCTTTCAATATGGATGATGATGCTGATGAGGATATGTCCGAAACACAACACGGGACATTTAAGACTTTCAAAACATTTGCATCCAACCACAGCACTTGTACCAACATGAGCTTTAAAAAATTGCCCGTCGGCTTTAGAGGTTCTTCAGATTTGCATAAGGAAATGTTGGCCATATTAACAGCGCTGACGGAAATAATAAAAGAACGTGGCGGTACAGAATCATCTACAGAATATTTTATTTTATTAATGCAACGAATAGAGGCAAGCACTGAGGAGCAGGATATTATTGCTGGTGTGTTTTTATTGGGTATGGGTATAAAATCAGTGCCAGCACCAGTACTTCGTAAAAGTTTCGGAGAGACTGCACAAACGCTGTTGTCGTTGTTGCAGCGTTTTATGGAGACAATAAATCAATCGGTCATTAAATACATCATTGGCTGCCTGTCAGTGTTGTTGCGTGCACAAGACTATGCGACCTGGAGTTATAGCTCAACTTGGCAGAATATTGATCCGATACTCTCATTTACGACGCATTTAAAACCAAAAGTAAGTAGTTTTTGATTAATTTTTCAATTATGTACTTACTAAATTCTTTTAATATGCATAGATACGCAAAGCAGCACAACATGCAATTGTGTCCATAGTACATGGCAGTTCATTTATGACAACTTCCAACTCTAATGATGAAAATGGTGATGACAATGAGGCATCTGCAGCAACCAGTACTAATGGAAATTAAATAGAAATAAAATCTCATCCTGCTAGCTAATGATGCTGCTAGCATGCACTCTGGTAAATCTTCTACCTCGCGTTATAGTGCTGGTGGCAAGGGTATACATCGACCTGTTGGGACCAGTAATGCAGTTTCGATGAAATCGGATTATACAGCTAAATCGGGCAAATCAGCATATTCAAGTTCACTACTACTACTCATCGAAAAAGGCAAAAGGTGATACGAAAAAAAAGGCAAAGTAGATCCATACACTAACATACCATTGAGTAGAAATTCCTTAAATAAACGGTAAAATGAGTTGAGACTATTCAAAATCATAATCTTAATAATGAATTCTTTTTTAATTTGATATATAGTTCACGTGCCCAAAATTCACGTGCGATTAAAAACGCTGTTAAAAATTCACGCAAAGGAGCATTCAAAGGTGTGAAAAACAAAATACAAAAATCTTATAAAAAAGAAATGATTGCGGGTTTCTTTTTGAAATCTAAAGTTGATATTTTATTGTAAAAAGCTTGTAAAAAAAAAACAGTTTGAAAGCAAGGCGTGTTAAATTAATTACTGTATAAAATAAAGTTCATTATTACTATGTAAACTAAATAATTCATATTTTTTAAAAGTTTATAGTTATTTGGAACGTTAAACACATTAAAAGTATTAAAATAACTTCTGGCTGTAAATGACCTGAGAAAATTGCTGAATACATTTATTTTTGCATACAAAAGTTGAACTCGTCTTTGAATGAATAACACATACAGTTTATTTAAATCGTCAAAGTATTGCTTCTCAATCAGGCCTGTTCTGTAATCCTCGTGCTTTCAATTACTTTTCACTTAGGAGGTTTTTTAGATGAAAATGGTGAGTCACACGATAAAAAGTATTAAAATCTTTTTTGAGGAAAATTACAGATTCTACAAATAACATTGACTTGCATCAACAAAAAAGTAACCGTTTAGGAAACATTCTTAAAAAACTGCAAAAAGTCGAAAAATTCGACTTTACCGAATATTTACTTTTTAATAAATACTAATGAATATTATTTGTAGAACCTGTAATTCTCCACAAAAAAAGATTCTTATACTTTTTATAGTGTGACTCACCATTTTCATCCAAAAAACCTCCTAAGTGAAAAGTAATTGAAACCACGAGGATTACAGAACAGGCCTGAATATTAGTCGTTGTCCACTTATCATCTGGATTGACTCCAGCCATTGCCTCCTCACGAAGATACAATTTATTCTTGTCATCTAATAAAATTATCGTATACGTACGACTGCCATAACTGGCTTCTGGTATATGCACCAGAAGGTTATCCACAATTTGGTGCTCGTCGTTGATGATAAACTATTACCAAAACCAAAGTAGCGACCTTCTTCATATTGATCAAGACGCAGTGGTACATTGCTGCAAAGTGGTCAGACAATTTTTCAACAAATTCATTCATGATACCCTTCTCTTCAAGTAAATTCATAAGTAAATCATATAGACAACCATCGAGCACATCTCCGGCAACAGCAACAGCGTATACTTTATCATTTCACTCGCTTTCAAAAATGCACCTTTCAACAATTTTTTGGTCATTATATTCGCCTTCCTATGGTGTTCCTTGTAGGAAATTGTGGCTTGCTACGCATTTCACCCATTTGGGTTTATCAGCATTTGGATCAATTTCGGGTTCTTCCTCAGTGTCAACTGTATGATTTACGTTGAAACTGACGACAACAACGGCTCTACATCAGCGCCTTGCAATTTAACAGTGAATCCATCCAAAGCAGTTGGCACAGCTTTGGCTTTTTCTGCCTTACGCTCTGCGACAATTCCTTCAGTTAAAAACTCAACCAATTCGCGTTCACCCTTGGTGTGAATGTGATGTTTAATACCACAACCGCAGCTGCACCCTAAGCTTGGCTTTTCAACATTTAAATCCTAATATTGTTGGATTTTTCGACATGTGCCAAATGCTGTAAGGTTGCACTTACCGAATACATTTTTCAGCGAATTTGCCTTGGCACTGGCGGCGATATTGAAAAAACGTAATGTGGCTTTGTTCAAATTATTCATTTTTCTGTATTTTTAGAAAACTATTTAATTTCTTTCAAAGTTAACCAAAAAACAAAAAACCAAAACATAAACAAATGTCAGCTGTTAATAAAGAAGAACATAATTTTCGAAAGTGCTATTCACAATGCAGCGTTTTGTTCGACCACAGTTAGCACATTTAAGCCCACTTTAAGCCCACTTGCCACGAAAACGAACCTAATATATATTTTATCTGAGCTCGGATTTAGTAATTATTAGGGTAAGGGAGGGACTACGTGGTTAATACGTGGTTAATACGTGGGTAATATAGACCACACGGTTATTTTACATCCAATACATAGGATTTACCATTATTCATGTTCAAACTTCAAGCTAATACCTAAAGCTTATAATAGTGAAATTTTACCGTTTGGTGAAGTTGCTGTGAAGTTGTTTTTTAGTAATTAATTTTTTCTAGTGAGTAAACTTGATTATTTCACTTTAAAGACATCGTGTTTTTAAATAAATCATAAATTATATAAAGTAAGTGAATACCATTTATAATTTATTGGCACACATTAGGTCATTAACCACAAGAGTTTTTGATAAAAAACCATTTATATCTCCAACACGTGCTGCGGGTAATAGTGACCACCAACGAAAAAAGCCTCAAAAACAATTGAGGAGTGGCCGTACAAAAGGGCCTAGGTACCATTTCGAGGCAAAAGTAATGTCATACTTTTTACGTGCCTAAAAGTCTGTTATTTGAGTGTTATAATGACATTAATTTCACACGATCAAGAAAATTTTTAGTGAAAACAGAGAATAATTTTATTAATTTCTAACAAAATGCCACCCGTTTCATATTATGACACTACTTTTGCCTCGAAATGGTACTTAGGCCCTTTGGTACGGCCACTCCTCAATTGTATTTATCATCTTTTTTGGATGGAGAATCTAGCTGCGATTTTCATGACGTGTCTGATGGTCATTATTTGTAATTTTTAATCTACAAGGGAAAAGAAGATGAAAAATGGGATTCTTCGGCTGACCGCGAAGCACTGGTATTCAATAAGTTATCGTGATAAAAATAAATGAAATGAAACTTGATCATATCGAGCCCTAACCGCCAAAAAGACTTAACTGACACGATTTCGGATTTTCGTTTTTTGATGAAAACCTTTAATTCGTGTCCATACGCATCTTCTCTACAAATTTCATAACTGTAAAAAGTAACGTTACGGAGTTATAGCAAAAGCAATTAAGACTGAACCGACATTCGAAGTATTTTGTTTATCTTTTTTGTGACTGCGAGTTGTTGGTTAAGTCTTTTTTGCTTTTTGTGTCAAAAATAATTTGCAAAAATGTAATAAAAAGGAAAATTCATTAAAAATTATTGATGAGGGTTAATAGTATAAGTGACCACAAATGTTTTTTGGTACAAAAACTGAAGATCAGATGGGGAATCTGGAAACGAAAAAAAGACTTAACTGACAAAACACTGAAAAATAGCCGTTATATTATCAATAGGTGAATGAAACTAGTTGCATCGCATGTCTAACACAAAACATAGCTTACATACTTAATTTCACTGTAATAGCTATACCAAATGCACAGATATTTAAAAAAAACCTTCTCCTGTAAAATTTACTTTTTGTCAGTTAAGTCTTTTTGGCGGTTAAAGATATAGGCTTGAGTTACATTTGACATTTAAAAATAAAAACTATGTTATTTTGCTTAGGAACTTTTTAATTTCATACAGATTAATATTTCTTTTAGTTTAGTTGTCCTAGTTATAATTGACGCGTTTTTTTTTTATGTTAAAAAATTAGTGTGGTACCAATTGAGTTGGTAGTGAATCTGTGACATTTATATTTTTATTCGAAGCGTTTGAGATGAAAAAGACCTTTTAATGACGCAGTTAATTGTTTTGCAAATTTGCAAACGTGATAAATGAACATTTTGTTAAGTGTTATACTTCAAAACATCACGTGTTTTTTTTTTTTTTTTTTTGGTTTCTATCCTCATAAAATTCTTCATTTT
Source organism: Calliopum simillimum (assembly GCA_951812925.1). Lineage (NCBI taxonomy): Eukaryota > Metazoa > Arthropoda > Insecta > Diptera > Lauxaniidae > Calliopum > Calliopum simillimum. The sequence continues at coordinate 128,416,093 of OX638368.1, forward strand.
GTTTAATACATGTACATATATTTTTTGGTATATGAACAGTTATATTGGCCGATTATATGCCACGCGAGAGTTCATATAATTTTTTTTTTTGCATTAAAATAAAATGGTAAATTTTACCGTTCGTTGGTAATTAAAAAGAAAAAAAAAAAAACTTTTTTAATCAAAAATCACGTGAGAAAAAAGAAAAAAAAAACATCAGTCTTCCGTTCAGGATTTGGTATCGGCCTTCCGGATACGTACGTAAAAAGGACCCAGAGTCTGTGATAGTCCTCTATCGATACTTATGCTGTTCGCAATGTTTTAAGAAACCCAATTTCGATCGAATATAATTTTACAATATTATAGAGAAATTCTTAAGCTTTCAACAAAAGTACCAATATCTACGATCCGATTCAAATTGGCTGAGTTATAGCAACGAAAAGTTAATTTTTATAGTAGTTTTGAGTCGATGGCCCTGTTGCTAGAACTCTTAAATTGATTATTTTATTGTAATTTATTACTATATAATAAAGAAATAATAATAATAATATAGTAGTTTTTTACACTTTTTCGTGTTTAAGCCAAATTAAACACGGTGTTTTTACCAGTAGCTTATACAAATATATATTTTTTGTATTTTAATTCAATAGTGTATTTAATTGCAAATATTTGGAGTTAAATTTTAGCAAAATCGGATCATTTTTTAAAAAGTTATTAAGGTTTTAGTGAAATAAGACCATTTTGATTTTTCATAGAAAAAATTAATTTTTTCAACAAAAATTTAAAAAATAATTCGTGTTTTCTATGAAAATCGAAATGGTCTTGTTTCACTAAAACCTTAATAACTTTTTAAAAAATGATCCAATTTTGCTAAAATTTAACTCCAAATATTTGCAATTAAATACACTATTGAATTAAAATACAAAAAATATATATTTGTATAAGCTACTGGCAAAAAAACCGTGTTTAATTTGGCTAAAACACGAAAAAGTGTAAAACCTACTATAAAAATTAAATTTTCGTTGCTATAACTCAGCCAATATGAATCGGACCTTAGATATTGGTACACTTGTTGGAATTTTCCTCTATAATAGTGTAAAAACATATTCGATCGAAATTGGGTTTCTCAAAATATGTTCGAAAAAATGAAGCTATAACCTAAAAAATCGAAAAGGTCGATTATCTCGAGAACGGCCCCAAGGAAAAAAAAATAAATGCGATTTTCGGACTCAGCGATCTCAAATTAGTTGAGAAAATATGGTCTGCAAAATTTTACATTTTTGCTGTTGTCTAGTGTAATCTGACGTTCTTGGAGTCATGAAAAATTGCCGGATGTGGAAGTGTCATTTTTATATGCAACTTCTGTACCAAATAAACATGTGGGGTAATATTGATTATCTAGTCCATATAACACTACACTTTTTTTTATCTTCATTTTGAGTATTTTCAGTATTGAGTATTTTTTTTTCTTTCTTTATCTTGATGAGATAATTATCTTAAAGTGAATCAGAATAAAGGCAAATTGTTTTCTTTGATGAATGACATAAAACTTATTGCTTTCTTTTAGGTTTTTTGAGTTATATTTAAAAAAGAAAGATTGGTGATCCATATTTCCCTCCCTTACCCTATTCCTTGCTATTGACATAATAGGATTGCATTTACAAAATTTTTCCATCACGTCTCAGTTTTCAGATAAAATGACAAATCCAAAATCATGATTTACAAAAAATAAATTAAAAAATGTTTAGCCGTCAGAATTTAAATAACAAAATGTCAAACGATGAACGATGATATACACACTGGGCTTGAACAGTCGATAGGTGAATGGGGTTTCATTTTTACTAGTTTAGTGGCCTAAAAAATGCAAACCCCGAAATCGTAGCTGCTCATCTCCGCGAAATATCGCAAAAATACATATCCCATATAAAATAAAAAAAAGAAACACAACAAACAAATATAAAAGTATTTATTTTAAATGTAATTTACAATGCTAAATTCGAGTCCGGCCTTGGAATTACTGTATCTTATATGGTTTTTGAGATATCCTAGCGTAAGCTAACAAAAGATACCGTTTTTGCTTTATTTTGAAGCTATATAACTAGAATATAGAGCATTCATACGTAGAATCTAATACAATATCTAAAAGTTATAATCTTTTTCTTTAAAACTTATTTAAATTATGGCGATGTCTTTATTTTTCTTGGAGATATGCTAACCTTAAAAGTTAAAAAAGTGCAAAAAATAAATTTTCTCATTATTTCAGTCTACGATATTTCGGAGAAAAATAAAGCTATTGACATGATTTAAATTAGGTCTTAAAGAAAAAGATTATAACTTTCAGATATTGTATCGGATTCTGCGTATGAATGTTCTACATTCTAGTTATATAGCTTCAAAAAAAGCAAATACGGTATTTTTTGCTTGCTTAGACTAGGATATCTCAAAAACCATATGAGATATAGCAATTCCAAGGCCGGATTTGGATTCAGCATTGCAAAATACATCTAAAATAAATACTTTTATATTTGTTCGTTGTGTTTCTTTTTTTAATTTTATTTTTTATTTTGTATGGGAAATGTATATTTGCGATATTTCGCGGAGATGAGCAGCTACGATTTCGGGGTTTGCATTTTTTGGGCCACTAAACTAGTACAAATGAAACCCCATTCACTGATTTTGTCGACACTTTCATCACACCTATCGACTGTTCAAGCCCAGTGTGTATATAAAAATGAAATGGTGTGTATGGACACGGAAACTACACGGCCGATTTACGCATTTTTTTTTTTTAAATTGTTTGTCATGTATATTCTGTAAAAGGATCTTAAAGGGGTGAGAAGCCGCTGAGGGGGACAGGGGTGCACCTCCCATATACAAAATACACAAAATGCTATATCTCTGCTTCTATACCAGCTATGATTATAAGAGTTGTTGCATGAATGAGTGTATTGTGTCAACCATTGCAAAATTTAGGGGGATTGGAAGTGGCAGAATCGCAGCTTCCATACAAAAACATACCCAAAATGTTGAATCTCTGCACCTATGGCGGCTATTTTCATGAAAGTTGGTGTATGGATTTTTATTGTATCTACCATTCACCACGCAAAACTTAAAAGGGATTGAACAGGGGGCGTTGCAGATCCAAAACAAAAAACAAAATGCGTCTACACACAGAGCGAAGAAAAAACCACGTTCGTGAGTGTTTTAACTCATATTTGTATGGTGCATTGCGAAATCACTCACAAACGTGGTTAAAACTTATTCAACAACGCTGGTTGCCAAGCGCTGTTAAATCATCTTCCATGAAATGTGGCGCCGTAAACTTTGAATATGGTACCCTAGCTTCCTTATAGGGTGCAAAATCTAAAATTTGAATAGCTTCCGCTCTAGGCTTTACTGATATTAAAGGCGAACGACATAGAGTGGTGGGCATCTATCATTAAAATATTAATTTTTAAAATATATTTTACAAGTACATCAAATGAGCATAAACACTTACTAAGCGTTGCCATATTTGAAAATTTATAGGCACGAATTGCACCACATAAAAAAGATGTTAGTAAAAAACATCGACTCGAAATGATCATATTATATTGTATGCCGAGCAAGGATCGGTCTCCAGGTACTGCATAATTAAAACACACAATTTTGTTTTTTTTAGTGCTCTAAGCACATTTTTATATATATATATCTTTTTATTAAACTTTAATTTTGATTAGTTTTCTGTAACATATATTGTATGTATGTACGTGTTTATTACATTTTTATTAAAAAAAAAAATAATTAATAATTATAAGAAAATAGTTTCGAACAAAAATGTTATGAAATAAGAAATATCAAAAAACAAACGCATATGCAACGTTTTATTCTTTTACATAATATATTTAAACGTGCAATTTGCTTATAAAATAAAATATATATGTGTATACATTTTTTTTTTATTCACTTTTAACATTTGTTTTAAATCTTTTTTGTAATTTTTATTTTGTTTATTTTTTATAGTTGTTTGAATCAACTTTACAAATTGTAGGTATATAATATAATTTCTTATATAATTATAGCAAATATATGCTTGTATATATATATAATAAACTTGAAAAAAAAAAAAATTAAGTTACACCACCTGAGAGGAGGCGCACAATAGAAGCGTTAATCCTTCCTCTACTGAATGTGGGTGGTGGGTCTCATTACAAAAAAACACATTTTTTTATGAGTTAAAATATCTATGTCTGCAACACAGTGTTACATTACAACAACAATCAACATTGAATGTATGTATGATTTATTTTTTATATCTCACTTACAAAAAGAATAACAACTTTAGCTGTTTGAAATAGTAACTTAAGTATAGTAGCATTTTAAACTTGACAAAACTTAACATTTAAACAGCATTATGGTTGGCTTATAAAATCTCTCCATGAAATCACCTACAGCTACTTGAAACTATTGTATAGATACGTTACTTAACGATACAACTTAATTAGTTACATCTTTCGCTGAAATCTCCAATTGAAGCTTAAGGTACACCCAGTGTTAGAAATCCTATCATTGAGAACATCGTAATTGTGAACGCGCTGCGATTCAATAATAGGGTAACTTTATTTAGTTATTTGTTTTTTTTTTTTTTGTTTTTTTTTTTTTGCTTTCCGCCAGGTTACACTAAATTTTCAATAGCACTGTCGATAAAAAAGTTTCTTCTCATTTAACGTTTCTTGGTCTAGTTCAACGTTTATGTAGCATTTGTCGTCTATGTAACGCACTTTTCAGTTTTTTCGTTACACGCTCCAAATATTCCAATTCCTCTTTCATTTTAATATTTTTTACCATAAGTTCTTCTTGTTCTACGATTTCAGCTTCTTCCTTATGCTTGTTCTTCAAACGCGATATACGGCTGGCTTCGTTATTCTTTGCACGATCTTCCAAGCGTTTACGTTCAGTTTCGCTTACATGTTCCAACTGTTCTGGATCTGGTTGATCGCTATGCTCTTTCGAAGGGCGGCCACGTCTCCGTTTTTGCGTCTGTTGCCGTAACGCCGAACATGATGTTGTTGAGTTGATTGATATGGCCGGTGAGTTGGGAGAAGAAAAATTGATGTTAAAACTAGTAGGTATCGTATGGTTTGTTGATGATGATGATGGTGTATATGGCGGTTCATCTTCTTCATCTTTACAGATAATGTCATACGATTCATTGCTATCGTCAGAATTGGCGGCTTCGGTAGCGATATTCTGCATGGTTGTGTCATCAGAGCTATCGATAAGTGCTGTCCAGCAGGTGGTGTCGGCGCTAATGTTGAATGGTAATTCGTCAGCAGAGTTGGAGGTATCAAGTAGAAATTTCATAATCTCGTCGGCGGTGACAGTATTAAAAGCAGTATCTATTTGAGGTTGCTGAAAAGTAAGAGAGAAAGATTATTAGTAAACATTAGTTATTTATAATATTAAATGTAAACTTAAATATGAACTTAAACTCAAATTGCGAATGATAATATTCTGATAAATAATTATCTTAAACTTGTATAGGCTTAAGATATGGGAAGAAAAACTTTATATCAATTGAAATAAGCCTATTTCCATCAGAAATAAAGAAAATTGCAAAATAAAACTACACCCGACCAGCGCAAAATCTTACGGAAATGTATTGCATCCCCAAACATGTAGCTTATACATTAGATATGTATGCAATACTAACCTGATCAACAAGTGAATTTATCAAATCTGGTGTATTCAGTGTTTGTGGTATATTACTAATGCTGAATTTTGTATTCAAACTTAATTTACGCCTTTTCTCCTGCATATTGGGTGATGAACTGCGCTGTTGTTGTTTGCGCTTTAAGGGAGTAGCTATAGCTGCTGCTGTCTCGAATGCTAATTCTGGTGCAACAATGGCAACATGTTGAAGATAAGTTGTTTGTTGTTGCATATCTTGCTGTTTGCTACTTTTATATTGTTCATATTCATCATCCGGTTCGATGATTGGTTCGGATTTTTGAAGCTCTTGAGTAAATTTTTGACCCTCTGTGAACATTGGATCATTTTGGGAGCAACTGAAAACTGGGAAGTCATTGCTAATGTGACTAATGTCGATAGCTTCTTCATTAGATAAACAGTAGGCTGCTCCCATATCTTGATCCAGACTGGAATATGTTAAGTCTTCGCTGAGGAAATCATGTTCTATTCCTGGAGCGGTTTGAAATTGTGGTTCTACTTTAAGTTCCAACTCGGGTATATAAGTATTGTTGTTATTGTTGTTGTAAGTGTTGTTGTTGTTGTTGTTGTTGTTGCTGCTGCTGTTGTTGCAGTAATAAAAATCCATGTTGCTGCTGTCGTTCTCCATTTTTTCACCAATCGATGTCATCATGCTGTTGGTGTCTTCAATCAATTCTATATCAAAATCCAAATTTTCAAACGTTTCGTTATCAAGGCAAATAATGTTGTTTCCGTTGTAGTTGTGGTTGTTGTTGTTGTTGTTGTTGTTGTCGTCGTTATTCTCACAGTTATATAGAGTATAGTTGCTATTGTTGGTAAATATGGCTTCTTCCTCTAGTGTTCCTGTTGTTGTTGTTGGTGTTGTTGTTGATGAAGTCTGCGTTGATTGCTGCAGGTATTCTATTTTTATTTTTGTGAAAAATTTATAAAGAAAAATAGAATTAATAAATTTTATCTTAAATAAATATTTCGACATAGGAACATTTACATAACAATGTGGATTATGCATTATTATCGTTGATCGATCCTCTCTCCAAAGTCTCCATTTGTTAATACAGTGTCTATAGGTTTTTCTACGAAATTATTTCGATGTTATTTATATGTCCATGTTCTTATTTTAGGGAATTCATCTTAAAACAAAAGATCTCCGCAACAGTTCTGGTATTGCAGACCTTTTGGCGGTCAAACTTTATCCGATTTATAAATTTTTTTTTAGTCATAGATGTCCAAAAATGTCGTAACCTTTCCCCCCTTAATGTCAACTTAATATGTTTTATGATGGTCGAGATATACCACATCGAAAGAGTTCCGTAGAAAATCTATACAAACATTGTATTAAATTATGTATAATTGAAGGGGTACGTTAGTTAGTATGACATTGTGGCTTGTGTTAATATTTATGTTATGAATTTTCTTAATATAAAGTCAAATAATTGTGCATCAGTTCCAAAAAAATTCAATCTTATCATGGAATTCGAATTTGATTCAAACTAAATCGAATCGAGATTTTGCTAACAAGAATTGGAAATTTTTGCAATCAAACTCAAATCAGCCATATCATCTAATTCAATTTTGTTTGTTTCGATTCTGGATAGCAAAATCTTGATCCGATTTAGTTCGAATCGAAATCGAATTACATGATAAGGGTCGTTATGTAAGTGTTAGCTTTATTTGTGTAAAATACTGTCATGCATAACTTTGTATGTATTATATGATTAGAAGGAAACACGGTTATAATTGACATTCGTGTTAAAGCAAGAGGTGTTCAGTAAAAACATTTTTCAAAGTCTTTTTTTCGTATGAGGTACCTAATATGAACTGATTTAATTATTTCAAACATGAAAAATGTGGGAAAAGTCAAATTATTCCTGAAGCGCAACATATTCAGTCTGCAGAACACGGCTTTCGATTGAGGCCCCACTACTCATGAGCAACTTTTTTGAATGTTATACTCCCAAGAAATTCTTTCTGCTAAATGCTAACCTTTCAAATACATATCTCAAATCGTTACACCTCCCTCAAGTGTTTAACTGAGAGAAAGCCAGGTGTGAAAGGTTTGGGTAAAGAAAATAATGCCTGCGAAAAATTTTATCAATGGCCTTTGCTTTAAAAAAATAACTAATACGAGATTCTGATATTCATCAATAATAACGAAAAAGGTCGTATTTTTGCTTTTAATTATTCATAAAAGTAAACATCAAAAAGTATGCAACAAAATAAATGAAATGTGATAAACATAACCTTTAATCTCGTTACATGACGCAGCACAAAAAAAACTGTTGCATACTTTAGCTTGCAGTCAGCTGGAAATTGTAAAAGAACATAGAATGACGACAGTAAAAAAGAGAGCGTGAAAGAGCGAGTTTGAAATTATTCTACTACTTGCTGTGGTTTGTTGTGAAATTAAAAGAATAGAAATTGAAAGAAGTTAAGAAAAAACAGACCATGTGTAATTTTGAAACAACAAATGTATTTACAAAAGAATTTAGTCCATTTAAGTTGTTAGATAAAAGTTTAAAAAGTATAATATTCAAAAATTTGATATTAATTTATCGATTTTTTTTTTCTTTTTGGTTGGGGTTGGCCGATTTGTAAAGGACTGCAGAAGTTGTGAAAATAAAGAAATATGTACCTATAAACCAATCTCAAAATCTACATGTGATCATTATTTCTTCTGCAGAAAAATCTTGTAGAAATTGTACAAAAATATCTATATTCTCACTGCAACACAAAACATCAAATAAAAACAATTGAAGAGCATAGAATTTTCAAGTTCACTCATTGCTTCTACTTCTCCTTTTTTCCCCACATACTAATACCACAATCGCGCAATATCTCTTTTAATTCAATTCGCCGGTAAATTTTGTCAAGCGAAAATATCTTTTAAGTTCAAATTCAAAACAAAAACATCTGAAGGAAGAGCACGAGAGCAGAATAATTTTCAATTTCTTGTAATTTTCTCAATAAGTATCTCTCTCCCTCTTTAATTGAATTCGCTGGCATCTCTAATGTTGCCAATTATTACAGCGAAAATATCTTTTAGTTCATGTAAACATGTTGAGCTGCACAAGTGCTCAAAGATTCAAAACAAAACTTGATATTAAAATCTCTCAACCAACACGAGGTGACTCATCTGCATCACATTCATTCATATTATAATAAACACAAAGAAAAATGAGAGGGTTACACGCAATCGTGTGTCTGACGTTCGGTAAATTTTTCTAGAAAAACTGACCAACTTTTCGTGTTCAGTCATGTTTTGTTTTGATGCTACATGTTTTTTCTACTTTTATTGGAATTCTCATTCAAAAAGAGCGCAAGAGAGAAATAGCAACGACAGAGAAAATTTATTAATTTTGCAAAGCAATGCTGTCTGTCTCAGCTGTTTTTGCCAAAGTAAAGTAAATCATTTTAAGGGAAAAACCCCTAGGTGGAAAGGCAATTTTCAATTGTGAATTAAATAAAAATACTTTTTTCATTGAAGTACAAGTCAATAAATGACTTACAATTGGAAACAATTGGTTTTTGGTTAAAAAATGTATTTTAAATGTATTTAAAAAAATTTATTTCAACTTTAAGAAACGAAAATTTAGTACCTATAAAATTTTAACTACACTGAGTGCAACCTAAACGTTTTGAATTCGTTTTCTTCTACGTTTCCCCTTTCTCTTTATGCTCTCTCTTCAAAGCAACCCCAAATACTATTTCTATAGAAAAATTTCATTACTTAGGATCAAACTCAACTTTTTCTTAATTTTTTGAATTTTTTCATGTTACTGAAAATTAATTTAGAATTTTCATACAATAGGGCATAATCATTTTTTTCCAGTCGCCAATTTCAAGTGAATTTTTTTTTTGTTTTCTGTAAATAGTCAATTAAAAAAAAATTTTTCCAAGAATCGATAGCAGACCATAATACATATTTTTGTTTAAATTATGTACTTTTGTTTTAAAATATATATATTTTAAATAATATATTTAAATATGAATGAAAATACCTTTGCTCCTAAACGTTTAGTCGGTGTGCTGCGTCTGCTATGAGTGCTTTACAGAAACTAAACATTAACACCGGTTGAACGCATATTTTATCGCTAAATTAATTTGTATCTCATCGAATTTGAGATACAACAAAACCGCACTCAATTTCAAAAGAGAAACTAAAGAAAGAGAAAAATGTAGCATACGGTACATAATATTGTTTCAGTCGGTTTGCCAGATCGCTCTCCACTCTTTTATTCAACTATAAGTTTGCTCTCTTTTGCGAAGCAGTGGGCCAGACATTGACATTTGATTGTCTGTGTTAACAAGTGTCCATGTGTCCATGATAATGGATTAAAAGAAATACCGCAAGTTTTGTTATTGTTTCTATCTCTTTTTTTCGCATATACTTTAATTATTAATGCACAACAAAGATCAATAGCATCTACCTAATGCAAAATAAATGTTACACGAATTTTAAGTATGTTAATTAATGTTAACACTAACAGTGCAGTGGTTTTATGGTTTACTCTTTTCTTGAATTTCTAACTGCATATGTATGTAACATATTTAGAATTATTACTTTGTATTCTATAGTTCTTGTGAAATACAATTTTGACAATATCGAGATAAAAATTTCAAGCTTAAGAAATCGTGAAAAATAGGTGAAAATTGTCTCAATAGAATAGAAACAGAAGTGATTTATTCGAAACAGTTTTAAAGAAAGTGTGTAATGTGATTTTTAAACAAAAACTATCAAAAAGAGCTATAATCTAATATCTATGTGGAGTTTTGATAACACAGAGAAACACATAAAAAAAAAAAAAATGCCTGGGGTCTCATAGTATTTTTCTGATAGGTTATAAAAAATACAAAGACACTTATTTGACCAAATACGTGTATCAGTGATTTTATTCATTTGATGTCACCTCAAAGTTTAAAGCTCGTATTTTATAAAAAATTTTGAGATTTTATGAAAAAAACCATCTTGACGTGAAATGTTGATCATGTTATTATTTTTAATGTAAGCTATGGAACTTGAGAATCTGCTTAGAAGTTTTTTTTATTATCAAAATTGTAAAAATTTCGATATTTCAAAATTAAAAGATGATTTTCTTAATTTTATTTTACGAAATATTTAAAAAAATAAATTAAAAATGGTTTTTGGCTTTTGTTTCTGTGTTCGTTATCAATTTTTTTTTTTTTTACTTATGCGAACTACTATCAAGCTGATTTTCAAATTCTATACCATAAATTAAATAATATTTCAGAATTTCATACAAAATGAGAACTGTAAAATTTGAGGTGGCGTAAAAACAAAAAAAAAAAGCCAAAAGACAAAAGCTAATATTTTTAATGTATTTTTTTTTTTTAAATATTTTGTAAAAAAAAAAAAAAAAATAAGAAAATCACCACAAAGACTTTTAGTTTTGAAATAGCGACATTTTTAGAATTTTGCTTATAAAACAAAAACTACTCGGCAGATTTTCAAGTTCTATAGCTTAAATAAATGCTAAAGACATGAGCAACATTTCATAATAACAAGGTTTTTCATACAATCTCAAAATTTTAAATAAAAAGCGAACTTTGAGGTGCCATAAAACAAAAAAAAACGTATCTTTTTATATTTTATAACATATAAGAAAAATACTACGAGACCAAAGGAATAACATTTTATTTTCTTTTTTGTTGCACTGCGTTATCATCGATTCATTTGTACACAGGAAAAAACAGCGGTTGACTGCGGGATTTTGTAAGTTTTTAATACTACATAAATAGTATTTTGTGAACTTTTAATATGTATCAAAAAAATCAATTTGATCGTTTTTGCGAATTAGTGCAACTTAAATCGCTGAAGAATTCTTTTTGTGTAGATACCAACATTTTCTAAAGAAATTGAAAAAAATAGCTTGCGATCTGTGAAAAATCCAAATTTCCAGAACATTGGTTTTGCTGAATTTCGACGTATTTTGGTTTTCAGATTGTGTATAGTAGAGGGCGATCTATTAGATTGTGTAGAGGTTAGATGTTAATTGATCACAGGCAAAACTGACATGCATATCGTGGTTCCAATGCAATCATGAGTCTCAAAATCAGAATTCTGCATTTTAAAGCTTACATTAACATTAAGTAATTAGTCTATTGATTAGGTCGTAAAAAACATGCTAAAAAAGAAGTAAGACGTTCACGGGATTTTTATTTCAGAAATCGGTCAAGTAGTCATTAAAGATGAAAAAACTCTTGAGTGCTATTTAATTAGTGGGTGGAAATCAGGGGGAGGGGGAGAAATGCACCCTTTACAGTTTTTTTCAAAATACTCTATAACTTTTTTAGGGTCAGCGGTAGGTCAAGACATTGCGCACTATTAAAAAAAAAGTAGATAAAAATTTCCTTTAAAATGACTTATTAAAACATTTCTTAGGTTAAATATTTACCAAAATATGGCTAAAGAAACATGGAAATTTTCTTCATGCAGTCGCAAGATCGGTTTTTACTCAAAATCAAGGCATCTTACGACCGACCGCATAAACAAAATTTCTATGCTTGAGTGGCCGTATTTCGGTAAATTTTACTCTAAAAAAGTTATAGACAAAAGAGTAAAAAAAACAGGAATTTGTTGTTTTCCCATTTTTTTTTTTCTTTTTAGTTTCAAAATTTTTGGTATAAGAAATTTTTTTGAAATTATTTGAATAAGTTATTTCGATGGCAAATTTAATTTTCTACAAAAAGTTTTCTAAAAAAAATATCGAAGTTTTGCTTCGTTCGCTAGATATTTTGATTTCCACCCACTAATTTAATAGGATTCCGCTGTTTTTTTATCTTTAACAATCAATTGACCGATTTTTGTAATGAAAACTCGTGAACTTCCTTTTAAAATTACCTAATCAATAGACTAAATGCTATTTACACTGAAAAGCATAGAATATGACTGGCTGAATTCTGATAATAAAATGGAAGTTTTAAGATTTTGAACTTCAGATATTTCTGCATTAGGGCAACGATATACATATGCGAAATGTTATCAAAAAATTACAATGTTTCAATACTACTTTTTCACTTTATTTCATTTTTACGTACGTGAAGAAGACAAAGCAAATAAATTGAGGAGTGATTTTTCAAATGGGCGTAAAACCATGTTAAACAAATTTTTAGTAATGAGAAAAAACTTTTATGGGCTATTTACAATAACATATTTTTTTTATTGTCTCCTGTATTATATATAGTGAGTTGACCAAAGATTCTAATCCCCTTAACATTTTTGTTGTAACATGTTTGTAGTAATTGCAAAAAGTAAAAAACATTTGGAAATAAGCCCTTTTGTTCTGAAACGTTTGGAAATAAGCCCTTTTGTTTCAAAATCACTCTTATTTCACCATTTGGAAGTTCATTCTGATGTCTGTAGACATGGTATGTAAGCACCTATATAGCCTGGGGCATATAAAAAATATTAAAAGTTTTTTTGGCCACTATTCGAAATACGCTTTTTTTTATCAAACTTTAAAAATTTCTATGAAATTATATGGATATAAGCCCTTTCGTTCTGAAATGCGACTTTTGATCACGATTTTACCTTGGAAAAATGCATTTTTTGTGATGAATTTTGAACTAGAGTATGCATTTTAGAATGGTAATGGCGATGGCATTCTTAGGTATGTTCGACGTTGGAAGTGGTTTTACGCCCTTTTGAAAAATCACTCCTCAATTGTTCCCCTAATTTGCCAAACTAATACACAGATAAAACTTTGATCTGAAAACAATCGAAAACCCAATAATGTTGGGTGCAATTCACAGTTAAGCCATAGTTTGCTTGATATCAAGTCCTAATGGAATTGTGTTAGAATTCAAGAACTTTTGTACTTGTTTATCAGAAAAATAAATATGCCCATTAACTTTTAATTAAATGCCTTTTTTCCTTATTTATCAAAATATTAATAAGTCCATTTTTGCACAATGCAATAAATGTCATTTCATTGTTAAAAATTAATGTACCACAATGTCCATAACGGCATCACAGTACATCGCAAGATCCCATTATAGGATGTCAGTAGTAGTTCCTCAACCACAAATACCCAATTTGTGTGTCGAGCAAAAATTAATTAATCAATAGTTGACATAATCATATTGAGAATCATAAACACATAGATTGGAATATTTGTTCTTCGATAACACAGTGCAACAGCAAAATTAGGGACAAAACTTGGCTATGCTGGGACGATAGCCTAACCATTACTGAGTAAAACCCCCGTTGAGTTTTGCAAACTTGGCTGCATAACTGTTTTCATCGACCTCCAAAGTTTTTGTTAGAGGCTCTTCAGTTTCCGAGCAATAGCTCCTGTACTATTTCAGAAACCAGTATTTTTTTATTTTACTAAAATTGTAGCTAAATGTCCAACAAGTAACTTTTCCTAACATGCCATGTGAAAAATTTCATAAAGTGGGTATTTTGATGTAAAATGTTCGGTATTTTTTAGTTTTTCGACCATTACTTACAATATATCAATTTTTCAAATAACTTACTAATATAAAATTTAACTAGACTGTAAAATGCATAAATTTTTTAAACACTCAATGTGGGATTTGGTCGTTGAATGAAAGTCTTCTACTGTTGAACACCCACGGTCGGCAAAACGCTTTTTTACTCAAAAGTGAGACAACAAACGAAAAAAGTTTATAAGGAATAAAATGCTTAGATTTTTCCGATTTTCAAAATTTTTTGAGACATTTTAAAAATGTAAAAAATTTAAAATAAAATAAAAATTTTAAATGTCTGGAAATTCTGACAAAACTGACTCGTATTTTAAGCATTTTATGCCTTATACACTTTTTTCGTACGATATCCCACTTTTGAGTAAGAAAAGTGTTTTGCCGACAGCGGGCGTTCACCAGCCGAAAATACTCATTTAGTGACCGAGTTCCACCTTGAGTGTTTAGAAAATTCATGCATTTTACAATTTAGTACAATTTTGCATAAAAAAGTTTTTTAGAAAAATTGATATTTTGGTCGAAGAAATCGAACATTTTACATTAAAATACCCACTGTATGAAATTTTTTGACATAGTATGTTTGGAAAAGTTACTTGTTGGACATTTAAGTACAATTTTTGTAAAATAAAATAACGGTTTCTGGAATAGTACAAAAGCTATTGATCGGAAACTGAGTCTCTGACAAAAACTTTAGAGGTTGATAAAAACCGTTATGCAGCTAAGTTTGTAAAACTCATTTTTTTAAAAATTGTTGCACAGTGTAATTAAGCTCAAAAGTGTTTTGATATGAAGCACAAACGGGAACATTTTTTTGATAAACATGTACAAAATTGCATGCATTGAGCACAATTGGCCTTAATTACCAAAATTTATATTATGCATAAATTTGAGCTCGAATTGCGAACAAGTTTAGAATATTTTGGCATGATTTTGTGCTATATTGAGCTCAATTCTGAATATTTCATTTAAGAAAGATTTGGGCTTGATTTTAGAACGTTTTTTCTCCCCGTGGACTATTAAGAAATTACTATGTCTGAATCTTTTCAATATCTTGCAGAATATTCATACATTTTATTTCTGGCTACATTTTTATTTAAAGGTTTGGCGTACGTGATAAATGTAATATTATATTAATACATATCACCTAATCAAAGGTATACTTAGAACTTACAAAAAGTTTATTTTAATACATTCATTTGTCTTACAATCTTCTAATTGTATATAGTACATATTCCCAAAAATTTAACTTTTAAAAGTAGCAAAAGGTATTTGGTCTGTGAAATAACGATAAATGAAATGAATAGAAAGAAATAAGCTGCGCAAGTATCATAATGAATATATTTCATAGCACGCTAATATAGAGCCGACTCTAGTCACTTTACAGTCAGCAAAATTATGATTATTTAGTGATACTAAATGTTCTCAATATTAATTGAATTTGAAAACTCAAGTTTTATTTGTACTTACTTATGTCCACAACTAAAATCTCATACATTAGCCTTCAACATTTAACAAAAAATACCTAGTTTTCTTCTAAATCTTTTATATTGCTTAATATTTTTTAAGCCTACTAACTTAAAATGTATACATATGTATTTTATGATGGCTAAAATGGCGATCGGTCTTAAAATGGCGTCCTTACGAAATCATTGTATATTTGGCTTGCTCTTGTAGCATTACAAGTATGTACATGCATACAAATAAATTAATGTAAAAATTGATTTCTCGTTATTGTCAACATTTGCACACACATGCTTAAATTGATAATGGTTTATCTTTCGGCAATCAACAAACGTCACTTTCTTTTTTTAATGGAGTAACAATTCGCAATTAGTTGCTTTTTACCAAAGGTTAAGAGGAAAAGGAAATTGTTTGATAGCGCTTAAAAAAGTACCCACCCACAAGACCATATGCAGGGGGCTGTCTGGGCTTCTTGTGCTATTTTCAATGAAACAAATAGGAAAAAGCTTATTCCTCATATATTTACTTTTGAAAAATGCTGGTGGACTACATTTTAATAATTAAAGACAAATGACAATTAATAAATAACAGTTTCGTATGCAGTTAACTGTATTTGAATAAAATTGTGAATAGTTTTTTATATTGATTGGTACATGACGCATATTCTATAATTTTTTGTTCTCTTTTGTTTTCATTTATTTTATTTAAATTTTGCTTTTTGCCCCAAAAACAAAAAATTATAAGAACATTTTTCTTAACTATCTATCTGTAGGTGGTTTTGGTTAAGCTTTTTATTTAATCTTAAAACTTATTTTATAATAAAAAATTTGACAAAACATATCAACGCATTGATATTGTTCGGGAAAATCCAGATAGGTACATATAACAAAAAAAAAGTGAGCATTGTAACAAACTGTTATTTTCACTGTAGGTAAAATCCCCAAGTCTCTTAAGTTCCTCTCATTTGGCTCTCATTTAGTAAACCACTCAAGTTGGCGCAACAAAGTTTGTATTCTCACTAATACAGATACAGATTAAGTGATTATGCTGCACAAGTGTTTGTCTCTGTCGCACTTAAGTTTTTGAGAAATTAATTTGAGTATCTTCTCTTTTTCGTTTCAACATGGTAACAATAAAGAATACGTTTCTTGTGCGCTCTTTTCCCATTTTTTTTGGCGATCGAGCCGCTAACGAATTTCACAACAATTGACTGATATTTGAAGATGAAAATTTTATTTTGTGATAAATTTTTTTCTTTTGCAGCAAAAAAAAAAATTAAATTCTTAAAAAGTAAATGAAAGTCGACAATTTAAGTAAGGTGAAGCTAATTCTTCGTAGTTTAAGGGATACCTATGTATGTAAGTACGTAATTTTTTTTTTTTTTCATTGACATATTTATCTACATATGCATATGTTATCTGTATTTTTGGAAATATTGTCGATTCAAGGCGGAAAATTAAGATTTCTTTACTTTAATTTTATTTTTTTTATTTTTCATTTTGAATGGACAACTCTCCAAAACTACAGAGCTTACGAAGAAATAAATTACTGATTCAGATAAAGCGGCTCAAGATCTTAACTCCAAACATCAAAAAATGTAGATGTCTATTTGTCGTTTCAACCCAACGATATGTACATGGGGTATTATTCATCAGACTTACACTTTAAAGATTGATTTTAATTTTATAATTTTTTAATGATTCTCTGTTAAAAATGATCGAGCACGTATTTTTTTAATTTTTCTTTTTGGTGAAAATTAAGAAAGTTATGAATTTTTTAAATTTTCATGGTTTGGGAAAACACTTTTTGTAATTCAATTAGCTCAGAAACTACATATGTATATTAATACAGGGAAAAAGTGATCATAATGTAAAATGTAGATAACTAACTGAGTTTTTTAAATATGTGGAAGAAATGTTTTTTAGCCAAAATTAATGATAGTAAACTTGTAACAAAGTAAACAATTTGATTTTTTTTTTTTTTAAATGTTGGTGTCTTTATTTTCCATAATTTTTTAATATAAATTCTGTATTCAATTCTGTTTAAGTTTCTATTAAGTTCAGAGTGGAGGTCGTATTATTTCTTCAGATATATCGATTTTTCGAACATAAAGTCGCCCAGTTTCATCTAAGAGACAGCGTAATGACGTCCGATTTACTTGATTCAACATAACGATGCCATTTATAAAATAAGAAGCAAATATAAATGTTGAATCAAGTAAATCATTGCTTCTTATTCTATAAATGCCATCGTTATGTTGAATCAAGTAAATCGAACCATATAACGCAGTATCTTAGGTGAAATAGGACGTCTTTATGTCCGAAAAATCGATATATCTCAAGTAGTAATACGACTGCCACTCTAAACTTAACGGATACTTAAACAGAATTAAATTGAGAATATGTATTCAAAAATAAAGGAAAATAAAAAGACAACAAGATTAAAAAATTCAAATTGTTTACTTTGTTATAAGTTTACTATCAAATACATATTTCAAAAATTCAGTTAGTTATCTATATTTTACATTATAATCACTTTTTCCCTGTATCTAATAGTTTCTGAGATAATTGGATTACAAAAAAGTGATTTCCAAACGATAAAAATTTAAAAAATCATAACTGTGCTAATTTTAACCAAAACGAATAATTAAAAAATACGTACTCGATCATTTTTAACAGAGAATCATTAAAGAAAATTTTCAAATTAAAATCAATTTTTAAAGTATAAATCTGACAAATAACACTGTGGAACAAAATTTGGTCGACAAAAGTTTTCTCGGATCTGACGGTGCGGGGTGAAAATATAAGCCAAAATAAAAGACCATTTGGCTCAGTTTGTTCAAGTTGGCTCTAGTTTTCGAGAAAAGGCCGTTTGAATTTTGCACCTTAAAGTATGTGTTTTTTTTTTATTATATCTCGTAAGTTAACTGAGTTTTATAGCATTTGGTGGTGGGATTTTGTTTGTCTCGTCCACATCTACACTTTCACTACCAAATTAGTGCTTTTGGATGCATTTTTGGCAAGTTAGAGCACAAAATTCCCAAAAAAGTGATATTTTTCGCCTTCAATGACATTCGGCTCAATAGAAATCACCCGAGTGGTGGATTTATGCCTTTTAACCTGTAGCCAAGATCCATACGAACACTTTGATATAATATATGTTTCATATGGGCAAAAATATCTCAAGTGAGCCACCTAAGAAATTAAATGTAAAAAAGGCTTTAACAAAATGATGTTTTATAACAACTAGTAAAAATTTTGTAAAAATGTTTTTTTTAAAGATATTTAGCATAGGTTGGGGAATAAAATGGTGTTTTTGATTTATAAAAAAATGTTTAATTTATTATTAAAAATCCCTATTTCAAAAAGGTACATAAAAATGAAGCAACTTCTTCGCCTCTGAGAAAACTATAAAATATAAGTAGGCACTCTACACTTGGCAAGAAACTATATTCCAGAAAAACAAGGCATCCTACGAAAAAAGTGTATATGGCATAAAATGCTTAGAATTATCTAAGGAATACGTGTGAGTTTTTTTGGAACATATCAAATTTTTTTTTCGGACTTTTTGAAAAATTATAAAATAACTCAGAAAATTCTGTAAAAACTCACACATATTCCTTGGATAATTCTAAGCATTTTATGCCATATAAACTTTTTTCATACGATGCCTTGTTTTTCTCTACTGCTGAAAAAAGTCTTGCACGATATCACTATATTGTTAATAACTTTTGAACCAATATCGATTACCCCAATTTTTTTTCTGGAATATAGTTTCTTGTCAAGTGTAGAGTGCCTACTAATATTTTATAGCTTTCTCAGAGGCGAACAAGTTGCTTTATTTTTATGTACCTTTTTGAAATAGGGATTTTTAATAATAAATGAAACATTTTTTTACAAATCAAAAACACCATTTTATTCCCCGACCTATGCTAAATATCTTTAAAAAAAACATTTTTACAAAATTTTTACTATGTAAATGTTATTAAACATCATTTTGTTAAAGCCTTTTTTACATTTAATTTCTTAGGTGGCTCACTTGAGATATTTTTGCCCATATGAAACATATATTATATCAAAGTGTTTGTATGGATCTTGGCTATAGGTTAAAGGGCATAAATCCACCACTCGGGTGATTTCTATTGAGCCGAATGTCATTAAAGGCGAAAAATATCACTTTTTTGGGAATTTTGTGCTCTAACTTGCCAAAAATGCATCCAAAAGCACTAACTTGGTAGTGAAAGTGTAGATGTGGACGAGACAAACAAAATCCCACCACCAAATGCTATAAAACTCAGTTAACTTACGAGATATACAGTCGACGTCCAGTAATACGAATGCTCCGTATTACGAATGTCCAATGATACGAATGCAATATTTCTTCCACACGTGATTCTATAATACGAACAGCGGTAAATTTTACGGTTCGATAATACGAATGAGATTTTTTTCTTAGTAGGCTTTGCTCTTTTGCTAAGCATTATATGCTTAGAATGCATAAAAGAATACGTGGGAAATTTTTCAGAATTTTGGAACGTTTTAAAATGCTTTTATTCTAATATTTGGGGAAAAATTGTTGAAAAATTATAAAACGTTTCGAAAAATCTGAAAAAAAAGATTGAGTTTTTGAAAAGAAGTCTTTCTAAGAAATTTATAAAAATCACCAAAATCAATTTTGCGACCCTTTTTTTTGACAAAAAATACCAGAGCAAAATCCTAGCGCATCGGTAATACAACAATGCAAAATTTTAGCCAAATCGGTCACATCATGTTTTTTAACTGGTACAATTGGCGTGTTTTACTTTAAATTTCTTTTTTTAGTGGCAAAACTCATTAAGTATTTTTTTTTTTGGAAATTGAGCTTAACAGTGTAGTATGTTTAGCTCAGTTTCCATATTTTATCCATCAAAAATTTTTTTGTTTTTTATCAAAATATTGAGGGTATTCCTTAAAATGTGTAAATCCCTCGAAAATCACGTTAACTCGTAATTGTCAAAATCAATACGATTTTTGTCAGTTTTACGAGCTTTCGAAATACCCTAATTGTGTTTACCGTTTCCGTACCATACTACTCAGAAAAAAAATTCATAAATTTCCAATTTTTCATAAACTTTTTTTCGTAAACTGATGTTTTTCTCTCAAAACAAATATTCGAGTTAATGATTTTTGTCTCTAAACCGACGATATGTCTCAATATAAAAGAAAAAAGGACCAAAATTTCGTTGCGATAATACGAATTTTTCGATTTTACGAATGGGCCTGACATTATATAATTCGTATTATTGGACGTCGACTGTAATAAAAAAACCACATACTTTAAGGTGCAAAATTCAAACGGCCTTTTCTCGAAAACTAGAGCCAACTTGAACAAACTGAGCCAAATGGTTTTATATTTTAGCCTATATTTTCACCCCGCACTGTCAGATCTGAGTAAACTTTTGTCGACCAAATTTTGTTCCACAGTGTAATTAATACCTACCCCATGCACATATGAGGGGTATAGAAGCAACGGCAGCAATCTCCGTTTTGTTTAATGAACGTGTTTGAAAGTGTTTGATCACAAGCTACCATCAAATGCAACTATGTATGTACTTAGATGCCACTATCAAACATGTCCATTATTAAAGGAGGGACTGCCGTATTTGATTCTGTATCCCTTTGAACGTGCCATCTTCTTGCATTTGATAATACCTTGTGGTCAAACACTAACAGATAGGCTCAGAAATAAAATGGAGACCTTCGAGGAGGTCTTTGATACAGTAAGAAACAAAACTGTTAACATGTTTGCTATTTTCGACTTAGTTCTGCTATAGCGTCCGTTCTGATTACATGACCTTTCTGTTGGTCCAAAACTGGCCACAGAATCCTTCTACCTCGTCAGGATTTCGAGGTATCCTAACTTAAAAGTGCAAAAAACGATGTTTTTGATGTTTTTCAAATTAAGTTATAGGAAGTAAGGATTTTTTCTGCTCTATTCCTTAAAGTGCACTATAATATTTTGCTCTTCCCTTTCCAAAAAAGTGGTGAATGGTCATCTACGATTTTTCTTTGCAAAGTTACGTTCACTCTAAGATAACATCATGATATACCCAAAATTCATACTAAGAGTAATTTGGGTATTTTTTGGACATATTTTTACAAAAGGATATGTTTATAAACCATATATACCAATTGAACCTTGTTAAGATGGCATAATTCCAATTCTTGCCGCTATAGCCGTTTTGTAAGATTTCGTGATGTCATCTTAGAGTGGCCATTACTTTCCAAGGATAAACCTGAGATAACCATTCACCACTTTTTTGGAAAGGGAAAAAGCAAAATATTCTAGTGCACTTTACGAAATAGAGCAGACAAAATCCTTGCGTCCTGGAACTTAATTTGAAAAACAGCAAAAACATCGTTTTTTGCACTTTACGGTTAGGACACCTCGGAATCCTGACGAGATAGAGAGATTCTGTGGCCAGTTTTGGAATCAGCACAACGAAATTTATTGGAATCGTTTTTTTTAAACTAGAAAAAATTCACGTTCCAGGTGTGTACGCATATCAGATAAAGTGGTGCACAACTGTCAACGTGTTTTCGAAATGGTTTTTTGTTCATTATTTTTTTATAGTGTGAAATTTGGTAAAATTGTTCACATATTTGAATAGAGGAATAGTAAAGCTTCCGTTTGATTCATATTTTCTGTTGGTCATGTAATCAGAACGGACGCTATAGCAGTATTAAATTAAAAATAGCAAACATGTTAACAGTTTTGTTTCTCACTGTTTATCTGTATAGTTTTTCCCGTCAAAATTTTTGCTAAAACATAATCTTTATCTTTCAAGCAATTTTGGATATCCTTTCTATGAAGAAAAAGAAGTTATGAGCAGAGGTAATATGTTTTTTACCAAAATGGGCCTTTAGGAGAATCAAAGTCGCTCCACTGGTTTTTCTGGGATCGAAAAAAAAAAAAAAATAAACTATGCAGATATCGTTTTAAAGAGTCGTTCTAACTTTTGAGACGGTTCGGGATGACTTTTTTTGCTTAATACAAATCAAACCAGTTTATATCTGTGGCATTTTTGCAAAATAATCTAACTCGAAATTGGCAGGGAGAGCTAAGAAACTGTTTAACTGCTTTTCACTAATGTGGCTCAGTTTCGTTGATCCAGTGTTGAATTTCTTCTTTCAATACATTTTTACTAATCTTACCGTAAGCTGCCAAATTGTTTTCTTCATTTGGCTAGCAACACATCACCGCACGAATGGCGCTAAGTTCAAATCTTGCGTAAATTATAGGACACTCTTATATCTCTGGAATTGGGAACCATAGAGATAGCGTATTTTAATTTTACATTTATGACTTAAGTCCTGGAGAATTGTCTTGTCTTGAGTTAGGTTGTTTTGTCAAAAGTCCACAGATATGTACCCATATGAAAGAACTACAAACTTCATTTTTCAATTGATATATCGAAATGATGGAAAGTGGTTAATCGGCTCTAAATATCAAAAAAAAAATATTTTATTTTTTCAGATTTTTATGCTGCGCTTTGATTGGCCCTGTTGAGCCCTGATGAGTCCTTTGGTAAATTTGTTCACCTGTCTGTTAATGGATAAAGCTAATTGCATGAAGTATCATCAGTACCAAATTTTTATATCCAGCTTTATGCGTTTGGCCGTGATCGTAATTTCAACTGACAGACGGACACATTTTTCAAAGGGTCAATCGGGGCTATGCAGGACCAATCAGGGCTCAACAGAGTGAAGCGGCCTCAACAAAAAAATTCGGCATTTTGAGCCGATTCACCACCATCCATCATTGAAATTCGAAATAAGCCATTTAACGGCTACCTCAATACATAAGTGGGACGTTCCACGTCCAACGTGCATTTGTGTGGACGAAAAAAATTTTTTGGATATCAAAACGTTTGTTTTTTTAAAAGCTTTTGAAAGCCGAGTGGCGTCCCACGTATATTTGACTGATTAGAATGTTTCCCCTGAAAATCGGAAAGATGGTATCTAGAAAGTGAGTTGAACTGTTTCACGCAACATGAAGTCATAACATGGTTGTTATTTTATTACGATCTCTAAACTTCTCGAAATGAGTCGTACGTTATTTCAAATTTTTCGTCTTGAACGACCACTAAATAATCTTAAACAAATTTGACAAAAAATTTCATTTCACTTTTTTGGTAGCAGCGTTCATATTTTCAAGTATGATTATGGAATAACCAAAATTAAATTCTTTAATTGTCGAAAACATATGCACCTACTAAAAAGAGTTCTAAACTGAAAAAAAGATATAATAATAACAAAAATAATAAACCAACTGCATCGAGCTCTCAACATCATTCCACTGTTCCGTTCTCTTCATTATACAATAAATGGTTCATTGCACTGTGGTACTCGTTAACAACCATGTAGATATGCCTCACATCTCTTTTGATTTTTATTTTTGGACCGTTCTTCTAAATCAGGCGTAGAAGAACTTGAACGTAAGGCCTAAGTATCAAACCAATAAACTTATGCATAATGGTAAAACCAATATGAGAAGAAAAAAAGTTTATTGCTTAAATCTTTTTGAATACTTCATGAACGAGTTCCCCTACCCCTGGACTAAACTGATATTAAGCGAAAAGTTGCCATTAAATAGGAACATATAGCCGTCATTTTTAACTTTTAATTTTCTGGTGTGTCGAGAACAACAATACCAAAATAATAAACTATAACTGTTTGTATTTTTCATATCTTCAAAACTATAATTTTTGTATAATTTTTAAGTTTCAATTTTCATAATCGCTTGAATAACTTAGGCTTGACAAATACAATACGAAGTAAAGTTTAGTGTAAAAAGTTCAAGAGATATATTATGTACATTTATACAATGTTACCTCTGTTAATGGCAACTTCAACAGCTCTAACTATTTACATCAGTGAAAAAAAGCGTTTATACGTTATGTATTTTTTATAATGAATTTTGTTAATTAGCAAATTATGGATTATGAGGTTTTTCCAGTATGGTCCACACACAACATATACACACATCTCTACACAGTACTCACCATCTATGAATACCGGAACATTTATCTCTTCAACTGTAGCAGTAGGCTGCATTGCTCCACTCATTTCCATGGTTTGGGGGGATTCGTCGGCACTGGTCAACTGAATCCCGGCCATCGATGCCAATGTCATAGGCTTTTGTGGCAATAACTCTTGATTCTTGGTTTGGTTTAATTGATTTTTGTTTTGACTTTGATTCAAATATATAATTTGACAACAATTCTGATAGCGCTGGTCGCTTCCAATCGAGTTGGAGCTGTAATTGCAAGTATTGCTTGAAATGCTTTCCGTTAAATGACGGTAATTCGCTTGGGTATAATAACAATTCGTTGTTTTTGACAATTCCGTATCTTGGTTTGAGTTTTTTACTGAACCTTTCTCTGTTGGTAAACTCTGTTTCACTAATACCGCTATGGGTTCCGACCTTGGTAAAAAGGGTATTCTTATAATGCGTGTTTGGGGTTTCGCTTGTTTTCTTGGTAGGGCTACCAAACGTGTCACTACAGGGCTTGTCGCCGAACTTTTTATCAAGAGATATCTTGGTTGCGCTTGCGACGATAATATTCTTGTTTGTATCGGATACGTTTTCAATGGTTCGTTTGTGTACTCTGTTCTGAATTGCCTTTGCTGTTGCTGCTGCTGCTCTAGTATTTGCGGAGTTATTGGCTCCTGGATCATCAATAGTATTTCCTCGAGATTTTCGGATATTGTTGTCGTTGGTATTGCATTTATTATTGTTGTTGGTTTGTGGCCGGGATTGGCATGATTGGACTTCGACGCTGAATGCCATTTTGAACGGGGCTATTGGCAGCGTTTAAGCAAAGTTTTATATATTTTTTTTTTTTTTTTCAAGAGCAGCAGAGTTACAAATTTAAAATTTGTTCAAAAATCAAGTTTATCAAACAAGTCAGTTCAATTTAGTCAAAACATAAGAGTTGGTTGTTCATGAGTGGAGCAAATGCACGTTTGTGGAAGAAAAAAGTAGATAAAAGAGAAAAAAAAATGTTATTAAGGTATTTTTGGGGGATGGGCTTTACGAAGTTATATAATGCATCTGCAACATAATGTGCCTCAAATGATAGGGAAATGGTGGTGGTGCTTTTCAAATCCTTTTTTCCTTATTATTTTTTTGTTTTTTTTTTCCAATCATTTTTTTTTTGTGGTTCTTCTTTCTTTTCTCCTTTTTTCACGGTTTTTGCTTTAAAATATTTTTTGTGATTGTCGTATTTTTTTTGATTTGATTTGTTTGTGTTTTTTTTTTTAATATTTTGTTTATATTTTTTTTTTTGTGTAGTTTTTTCTTTTTTTTATTTTTTTTTTTTTTTTTGTTTTTTTTTTAAATTTTATTTTTTTTTTTTTTTAAATTTTTTTCTTTTTTTTCTTATATAGTATTTTTTCTTGTTTTTTTTCAAATTGTTTTATTGTTTTTTTTTTCAATTTTTTTCAAAATTTTATCATATTTTTTTTTTCATTTTTTTTTTTTTTTTTCATTTTTTTTTTTTTCATTTTTTTTTTTTTCATTTTTTTTTTTTTTTTGTGGATTTATAGATCATAGGTAGGTGGGATAAAAAAATACATAAAATATCCTGTAAATCTAAGCTTTTTAGCATAGTAGATATACCACCTGTAAGCATATTTTTGGAGAGCTAGTAACTTTTGTTGACATTATTTCGTTATGGAGTTAAGTAAATGATTTTCGGAATGCTACCTTGGAAAGAAAGCATCACGCATTAATAAAATCAAAACGTGTCATATTATCAAATATGACTTAAAGGAGTGTTTCTTGGAATTCCAGAATCCTTATGTTATGTATTTAACTAAATCATCTACCCCAAAACTCAGTGCACCAAAATTTTTAAGTTAGAATACTTTTGATTTAAATACAAAATCCATAAAGTTAAGACAAAATAATTCATAAAAGTTAAAAGCTCTCTGGTATTATTACTTTTTTACTCATTCTTTAAGAAAAATAAATGTGTTTTATTTGTTTTTAAAAAAAACCTAAAATTTTTGTAACAACAAAAACTTAATCGAATAGTGTATTAACAGTTTAGCATAAATCTGTTGTATTTTTAAACTTTAAATTAAATGGTTTAGACTACTATGCTTATTTCAAATAATCGATGTTTATTATAAAAAAAAAACTTTATTAATTTACTTACTTTTAATTCTCCGTTGGATAGGTACAATGAAATTGTAAGGGAACCTCTAAACAAGCTCTGAAAAGAGTCTTAGACGCAACTTCCCCTCAAACTGTAATGATAAACAAATGAAAAAAAAAACGATAATTAATATAAATGTGTAAAATTTAATCATAATAAAAAATAGGTGTATGCATATTGACCAATAAATATTCAGGACAAATAATCCTTTTCTACCAAATGACCATAAGACAAGTGGAGTATGATCAGAAAAATTAATTTTATCCAGGACGAATAAAACTAACGTGTATGCTCGCCCTGATTGGTGACGACTACCTATAGCTGATATTGTTGGGATTTTGATTTTTTTCTGAGAAAAATTTTAATGTATTTGAAGAAGTACGTAAGTACTCTGACGTTCACAATTGATTACCGATAATACAATTCTTCACTTGGCAACATGTTTCAAATTAAATTGTTTTTCTATGCGTATAAGATAAGAATTGCATAAAAATATGATAAAACCAATAGTACATGCGACAGTTGATAAACCTATTATGTATGTATGTACAAACATTGGTAAAGTACCATAATGCAGGATACTTTTAAAACATGTTCCAAAATGTACTATATTGAAACAACAAGAGCAGGCAGACTTGAGTATGCAAATTATGAGTACCGAAAACTGAGGTCAGATTCTTATAAGTAGGACTCCACGCAACAAGTAAGTGGATGTTGCCAGAATCTGCGTTGGTCCATTTTTTATTACCTCCCCCCGCCCTGTCCATCCATGGTTTTCCGTCTTCGGTTTATACAGCTGTTTATGGTGAAACTGGACCTTCTTATGACGAATTTGAACTTGGTATTTTTCTACCGCGTCAGTATTCTGAGTTATCCTAGCTCAAAAGATCCCATTCCACCACGGCAATAAAAATCGACAGCATTGTTGGACCGGACGAGGGGTACGAGATAAAAAAAAAATATTCCCCCGGAGATCCCGGCGACATCTACTTTCTTGTTACCTATAAGATTTTGAGCTCAGTTTTCGGTACTCATATTTTGGATACGTCCGTCTGCCGCTCGCTCTAATTGCTAAATTTTTTCCTTTGGACTTGATATCTAAATTTGTTGAAAAAGTACCAATTTTGTACCGACATGGCTCATTTCGTTCGTAATTGTATTAAGAAAAAAACCAACACTTCAGATATATGCATTTTTTGAAAAAGGTCGTAAAACGATTTTAGAAAAAAAAAAAATAGAGACAATTCAAAACAAAACAAAGTAACGCTGAATCCGAATCTTGCATCAGAATTACTATATCTCATATGAGGAGTGATTTTTCAAAAGGGCGTAAAACCACTTCCAACCTCGAACAAACCTAAGGATGCCATCGCCATTACCATGCTAAAATGCATCCTCTAGTCCAAAATTCATCACAAAAAATGCATTTTTCTAAGATAAAATCGTGATCAAAAGTCGCATTTCAGAACAAAAGGGCTTATTTCCATATAATTTCATAGAAATTTTTAGAATTTGATACAAAAAGACGTATTTTAAATAGTGGCCAAAAAAACTTTTAATATTTTTTATATGTTCCTGGCTATATAGGTGCTTACATACCATGGCTATAGACATCAAAATAAACTTCCAAATGGTGAAATAAGAGTGATTTTGAAACAAAAGGGCTTATTTCCAAACGTTTCAGAACAAAAGGGCTTATTTCCAATGTTTTTACTTTTTGCAATTACTGCAAATATGTTACAACAAAAATGTTAAGGGGATCAGAATCTTTAGTCAGCTCACTATAATACAGGAGACATTAAAAAAAAATATGTTATTGTAAACAGCCCATAAGAGTTTTTTCTCATTGCTGAAAATTTGTTTAACATGGTTTTACGCCCTTTTGAAAAATAACTCCTCATATAATTTCCGAGATATATTACCCCAAATGTTCAAAAACACGATTTTTGAGATTTTATAGAAGACGTTCGAAATTGTTTCGGTCTTTTCATTAAATGCATCATTCAGTGTACTGTTCTTCGTCTTCAAAATGTACTAAAAACTGGTTTTGGGTGATTTTACTATTTTTGTTTTGAATTCTTTCTACTTTTTTTCAAAAATAGTTTTTCGACCTTTTTTCAAAAACTGCATGAAATTGAAGTGTTGATTTTTTTAAAGTTTGATTACCAACAAAATGAGCCATGTCGGATCAAAATCGGTGCTTGTTCAACACAATTACATGATTTTACCTTATTTGTCTGCACTATTCAAGGATTGTTGTTCAGAGTAGCGTTATGTTGCAAAGAGGCATTGTTTCTGTTACGAATAAGGATGTTAAGGAAATAGTTTCAACATAACCGGTGTAAGAACCTAATATTTCAAATTTGATTTTAACTTGTGGAGACCACAAAAATGATGGGATGCTCAGTTCTACGGTTCCTGTGGGCCAATTTTGGCTATTTTTTTTTTTTTAGAATATCCAGAATTTGATTAGTTCCTAAAAAGTCTAAGGTCCACAATCCTCTCCAACTAGAGTTTCCTAAAGTGGCACCATTGCAAAGTTATAAGAAACACACAAAACAAGAAAAGTGGAAAATCAGAGTAAATTCAAATTTTCAAAAATCTTTAAATATTCAATACTTATTTCAAAACTAGAAAATTGGATTTAACTAGTTGTAGGATTGAGGTGACGATATATGAATATATGACTGTTAAAACAATTTGTATGTGGGGTTTAAAAAATCGGCGATTCATATGTAATTAGCCCCAGTAAATTGAAGTAATTACATTAATGGGACTTAACATGCAAGTTGGAAATGCCAACAATAAAACATGGTGACATGTAAATTTATACATATGCATGTATTTAGTTTTTACCTATAAATATGTACGTATGTATGTAAAATAATCAGTATTTATTTTTTATCTAATTGCCGGGAATTTTTTATAATATCAGTAAAAGCTTTTTCAAAAAAACCACTACATTAACAATTCAAAACATCTCCAACAACAATCAGAAAATGAAATAATTACACGATTTTTCATAGAAACAACACCTAAAGATAGTATAAGTAATACCCTGTATGTTTAGTACGTCTTTATTTGTTGTTTGCAATATGGCGGCCATGAAAATGCCAAATGGTAGGTGTAGCAAATGTGATGATGACGATGATAAACGTATACTATAAATATTTATATTGAAACAAAATAAACGAGAGCTTTTTTAATCGCCATAAAACAGCAATCTGGAAAAATAATCAGTAACTACACTTAATGAATATGAAAAAATTTATCTACATTATAGATTATTTGTAAATATATTTAATTGCTTTTTGTGGTAACGTGTGGAAATTTCAAGTGGAAGATAACGTTTATATTAGAGAAAAAAACCCCATTATGATATATATAAAATTATAATTTATATATTATGTAACAATTAATTACATACATGTTCAAAACTAAATTAGCCAAAATTACATGTATACATACATATGTAAGTATGTTCTTTTGAAACGTAATTTATTATGTCAAGTGTTATATTTATAAATTATGACAAAATTACTAAATGCGTATTTAAAAATTTCTAACTTACGTAAAATTCGAGAAATGTGCTCTCTGATGAACTGAAGCTGGGGCGGGGGGTACTTTTGTACCGCCGACGAAACGTCGACCGAAAATTTAACTTTCTCTACTACGCAATTGGTGGTAAATCCAACCACCAAAAATCGAACCGTTTAAAAAAACGCGTTTGTATACAACGATTCAAGCAAAAAATGCAACTTTAAATTGCACTATTTATATAGTATGTATATTTTTTTTTTGAACTTTAACTTATTCTTTTTTACTTTTGCTATAAATTAAATTTTATTTTTTTCTGAACTTTTTTTCCTTCTCTTTTGTCTACACCACTATTTTATATTATTTTTTAATATTAAATTATTTGAACACTTTTTGATATATTCTTTAACACCCTTTTTAAAGGTAGTCAGATATTTTTTCTACAATAGCCTTAAAATTGTGAAATACTTCACATCTATCGCTTTGCTAAACTCAACTTTCAATAAAGTAAAGAAGTTGGTTGAATATTTTGTCGACTCAGAAATTTATTTCGCGTCCAAGTACAAAAGACTTTAGATTCGTTGTGAAATTCGAAAAGTTCATTCATTTACGTTGAAACTTGTTTTGCCGCGCGGCAGCTTTTACTAATCGGCAAAACACACCGATACATACATATACTGTGCAGAGATACATACAATTGTAGATATTTTTTTTTTCATATATGTACCTACCTATAGAGCTTGGTATAGTAGACAGAAAATGTGAAGCGAAAATACGAAAGAAAAAAACATACAAAAATTTCCCACATGGCGGCACAACAATTTCCCATTTTTAAATTAAGTACGTACATATAGTATCTTGCTATGTGCATTTTGTGCGGCCCCGTTATTTTGGAAGACAAATAGTGTTTTATTTTGTGTACCACTAAGTGACCTTTAAATATTTTTCCGACTAGACTATCCCAGGATGACCAAACTACATGGATTTTGCGGGACAATCCCGAAGGCTTTTTTTTTGATCCGTACTGAGAAAAATGAGTGTCACAATTTTTACTCCACTCGATTAGTAAAACATTAAAGTAACTAATACCAAATTTCAAACATAAATAAACTTACGTATGAACTATTTGATGGTTCCGTAAAGTAATATGTACATATTTACAATTAAAATATAGGGAAAAAATAAAGTAACTTTTACTCTAAATTGCCTATACGTAGAGTAAATTATGCTTTCCGCCAGAAAAATGTACCACCATTTTTACTTTATAGTTCTAGTAAAAATATTTATGTTTGGACAGACATTTGCTTAGTATGTATACAAATTTAATACCTCTTCGTCATTTATTTCAGAGGTGTAGAGGTCTAAAAAGTTAGTATAACAAGTAAAAACTAGTAAGGGTGTAAATTTTGGCCTGGCCAAAAAATAAATACCCTACACTGCAGTATTTTGAAAATTTTGCTTATATGGGAGGTGCCACTCCCTCTTGTCCGAGTACACCCAGTTTTTGTTCAGAGCTTGCATTTATAGTTTTTAGTGTCAGAGTGAAATTTTGTTGGATTATCTCAAAAAACTCTTTCAGTATAGCATTTTGAATCTTTTGCTTATATGGGAGGTGCCACGCCCCCTTGTCTGATTTCACCCAATTTTTTCTGAGAGCTTTCATTTATAATTTTTAGTGTCTGAATCAAATTTGGTTCGAATATCTCAAAAAACGCTTTCAGTAAAGCGTTTTGAAGCTTTTGCTTATATGGGAGGTGCCACGCCCTCTTGTGCGAGTACACCCAGTTTTTTTTCAGAGCTTGCATTCATAGTTTTTAGTGTCAGAGTGAAATTTAGTTGGATTATCTCAAAAAACTTTTTCAGTATATCATTTTGAAATTTTTGCTTATATGGGAGGTGCCACGCCCCCTTGTACGATTTCAACCAATTTTTGCTGATAGCTTTCATTTATGACTCTTAGTGTCTGAGTCAAAGTTGGTTCGAATATCTCAAAAAACGCTTTCAGTATAGCTGTTTGAAGCTTTTGCTTATATGGGAGGTGCCACGCCCTCTTGTCCGAATTCGCTCAGTTTTTTATCAGAGCTTGCGCTTACAATTCGTAGTACTTATATGTATTGTGGTTGCATTGTCGTGAAAAATACTTCTAAAATTGCATTTTGAATATAATTTTTGTATGGGCGGTAGGCGTGTCCGTTGACCGATTTTGCTCATTTTCAATCCCCCGAGCTAACTTTGACGACGGAGGCAGTGTACCAAATTTCATTGAATTATCTTGCTCAGTTTTCCCAAAAAGTGTATTTCAACACACAGCCAGCCAGCCAGCCAGCCAGCCAGCCAGCCAGCCCCCCAGCCAGACAGACGGACATGGCTATATCGACTCAGGAGGTGACGCTGATCAAGAATATATATACTTTTCTATACCTGCCACGCCTCCTTCTCTGCGTTACAAACGGAAGGACAAAGTGAATATACCCTGGGTGTAGGGTATAATAATATGTTTCTTTATATCATACGGACGGACCCCGGTTCGAATCCTAGTGATTTGTTTTTTTTGTGTTTGAACTTTACAGTAAGGTAAAAATCACTTAAATTTTTTCAAGAAAATTAGTATACTGTAAGGTAATTCGAAAACTCTGAATTTACTAAAGCAGTAAGGTAAAATTTATTTTATGGGAGTTTTTACTATATTGACTTGAAATTCTAGTAAAATTTACTAGAAATGAAGTACATACATAGTAAGACTTAATTTTTTTCTCCGTGCGGATAGTCCCGGAACAACGTAATTATGTCTCGCATTTGCTCTTATTAGATACATATTTTATTTTTTTATTCCAAATCAAAATTTTCACAACCTTAATGAAAGCGATATTGACGATAGAAAAGGCAATTGATATGCTACGCGCTATACTAATTCCACAAGTCAATATGGGCAGTTGTAAAGGTTTTTTAGAGATATTCAAGCAAAACCTAAACCTAAAAAAAAATTCCGGACAGTAGTAAATATTAATTTGTCACTTTCGATTTTTGTAGTTTTTTAGGCAATTATTCAAGAATGTCCCGCATTGGCATTTTGAAAATTTGGTTACCCTAGCCCATCACATTAATTCGTCTTATTTTGTGCTCGACGACGATTCTGGTGTCATTTGGCAACTACACATTGGTCAAAACTGCAGATCCAATCGGCCACTGATAAATGGTATTAAATCCAGCTAAACCAGCACTCAATTTTCTTCGTAATTTTGGTTAGAACCGCGTGATTGCGTCTTGACCCAAAGTTATACTTTCTCGATTTTGGAACGAGCAGCAACTTGGAACGGACTTTTTTATTTTTGCTTTCCCATACCCTGTTCAGACAACTTTTGTGTAAACTTTCTCGGCGGACACTAATCGGAAAACCAAAAAAATGTGGCCAAAATTCGAAAAATAAAGTTGTTGTTTTTGCACTTTTAACGGTAGGGTGGTTCTTAGGCTGTTGATTTGGTCGTAAAAAACATGCCAAATTGAAAGTAAATGGGTCATTTAAGAAGAAAAAAAGTGCGAAGTGCTATTAAATTATAGGGTCGAAATCGGAGAGGGGGGCAAAATGCACCCTTTACAGTTTTTTGAATATATCCAGCGAACAAAGCAAAACTTCAATATTTTTTATAAAACTTTTTGTAGAGAATTAAATTTACCATCGAAAAATTTGCTTATGGTAAAAATGTTGAAACCAAAAAAAATAATGAAAAATTTCGAATTCTTGTGTTTTTTACTCTATTGCCTATAACTTTTTTAGGGTCACGAAAGAAAGAAAGTTATAAGAAATTTTGTCAAGTTTGTCATATTCGTAATAAATAATCCCAGGAACCAGACTTTTGTGGAAAAAGATGGTGTTTGGCATATTATTTCAACATAAAGAAAACATCAGAACTCTCATATAGTGATTTTGGTGGGAGTAGCTGCAGGTTAGCAGTAATTAGTCAACTATTTTGGATCCGCCATTTTGTTTTTTAAAAAATGTATTTCAAATTCGTAATCAACAACGTCAAAAACCCCTGACAACCGACTTTCAGAAAAATATGAAACAAATTTTTTGGAATAAATTTTAAACTATTTGGAAAAAAATCGGAATTCAATACCAAAAAAGTTTAAAATCAATACTAAAGAGAATCAAAAGTAAGATCAGTGCAAGCTCGAACCAAATACTACTCACTAAAAAATTATACTTTACTTTATAATTTTTTAGTGTGTAGTATTTGCTTTGAGCTTGCACTGACCATCCCTAGTGTATGTACGTAATTTGGTTGCATTACGTCAAACAACAAGTGGGGATGGATAGGTTATACTCTCCATAAGCCACAAGACAGTAGAGGACGTGATAGAGCAAGTATCACCTGGAAAAGGTCGTCGGAGAAGGAAATCCAAGAATCGGGAAATCCGAGACATATAATTTTGATTTTGGGATTCTAGAACTGGTATACAACACTGTGCTCATCTTTTTGACTCATTTATTTTCATCTCTATGCCTTAAATTGTCATTTCATTTCATTTTTCATATTTTTCTGGCTTTGGCAAAATGAGCCAAGACGAACGAATTTAAACTTTAAATTTTAAAATTTATAGAAATGGGTGAAACTTTCAAGCCAAACACAATTTTTTTTTTTTTTGTTTCTGTTAATTAGTGCTTTTTTTTTTTTTGATGGGTGAATTTTTAGCGTGATGAAATTTGTGCAAATATATTCAAATAATTCAGGCTTTCGATGATATGATTCATTTCTACAAACGGTCTGAGCATTTTGGAAGAATTTGATTTAATTTTTATAACGTTTACTTTACAATGGTTTAAAATACTGGGATAATTCTGGCACAAAAGCTTTTACATAAAGCTCATCTATACGTATGTGGTATTTTTAAAAGCTTTACGCAACAGATGTGCATGTGTATGTATTTATTTTAAAGCTTTCAACAAAAGCAAAAAATCAACTGCTTCAATTCTGGGAATCACCAAACGAACGAACGAACGAACGAACGAACGTTGTTGTGGAATTATATCAGCAAACCACTAATAGCTACCATGACTCATCTGATTTCGGTACAAAAACAAATCAACGATAAAAATCATGTCACTTTTTTGTAAGTGAGAAATACAAGCATACATATGTATGTATGTAAGTGCACATATATGTATCTACATAATACATATTATGTATTTAGACTAAGGTTGTTGTTAAATGGCTTTTTTCGAATTTTGAATATGGATGGTGGTTAATCGGCTCAAAATGTCAAAAAATTACTGCTAAATTTTTTCAGATTTTGTGTTGAGCCCTGATTGAACCTTTGGCCTATTTGTCCATCTGTCTGTTAAAATCAAAATTGCGGGTGAAATTTTGAGAGAAATTATGAGTATTATGAGTCTGGTTAGGATTAAAAATGGACGTCATCGGTTAACGTCCACTCCTACTTTCAATATAAACATAGCAAAACATTGCATGGGAGGTAGGCGTGGCCATCAACCGATTACGCCAATTTTAACTGGATCCTCCAGCTAGATAACGATCCGAAAATACATATGTATGTTACGTCAAAAATTGTCAAGGAATCATAATTATTATCTTCTGCCGCACACAATTATAAACCCCTTTATCGTTCTGAAATTTGCCTACGCACATAAGTATTAATTTGTCAACATTTTGTTTGAACTTGTTCGCACTAGGTATTTCTAGTTTTTGTGTGAAATTGGCTTACCCGTGTGCTGCTTTCAAATAAATGTTTTCTTAGAATTTTTATTTATTTGGAGGTGTTAATTTGGACGAAAAAGTTTTCGTTTTAACTGACCATAATGCACATACATACATTCCTTTGTAAGTACACGGAGAGAAATTTGAGCTGAAAACAATCCCAAACCAATAAATTTTGGGTGCGATTTTCAGCTTAGCCATAATTTTCTTGATATCAAGTTATAATGTGATTGTTTATCAAAAAAGTGAATATGCCCATTTGAGCTCAATTTAATTCAAATTTGGATTGTTCATCAAAAATTTATTAAACTCATTTGTGCTTTCTTAACGCAGTCCTTTTGCACTTGCTTATAAAAATAAACATGCCCATTTGTAATTTCTTATTTATCAAAATATGAATATCCCCATTTTTGTCCAATGCAAGAAATGTCATTTCATTTTCAAAAATAAATGTACCAAAATGTCCAAAGACACCTAGTACATCGTAACACCCCACTATGGGATGTCAGTAGTATTAACTCTATTATATGTAAATATTGTAGGCAAAATCAAACACTTTCGTTGATGTTTCACGTTCCAAGTTCTAGATAAAACTGTTTTATTTAAATAGAATGCCGTGTTAGGTCACAATGGTTTTTAACATGATCAGTTTACAATATTAACATGATGAGTTCACAATGTTATATGAAACTTAAATAAACTTATCTGATAAACTATAACGAGCTTATGCAATGACTATAATGAACTTAATATAACTTAAGACATATTATAACAGTGGGTTATCTTATAAATACTATGCTATATACAGTGTTATATACAGTGAGTAACCTTACATATACTAATATTGCTACAATTCGGCCATCCTGACGCTTAGGATCACCTGATCTTAACATTATTTATCTGCTTTCTTGCGACCATTAAACCAAGGTTTTAAATTTGACACTGCCCAAACCCCACTGTAAGGTATGCGCGACTGTTGAAAACCATCTACGTCCTTCAATAAGTAACGATCATTTCGAAAAACTTTATCGATTTGATATGGCCCTTTGAATCTTGGAATAAGTTTCTTCGAAACACCGACGTGCGAGTCAAAATTTTTTATCATTACGTAATCGCCTAACCTGTATTTTATTGGTTCTTGTCTTTTTTTATCTGTGTAATTTTTATTGTAGTTCTGCAACTTTAATTGCTTTTCTTTCGCTACATCGCGTATATGTTTTAGATCTCTTGTAACATTTTGTTGTTCGTTTTCTATTAAGTTTTCCTTAATTGAATCTAAATTTTTCCCTTTTTGTTCTACACCAAAAAGCATAATACTAGGGTGCTGATTTATTGCTCGATGACACGTGTTATTCATTGTATACTCAACCGCTTGTAAAGTTTTGTCCCACTGTCCCTTTTCTTCGTCTGTTAATTTAGCTATCATCGGACCTAAACTTCTGTTCACCCTTTCCACCTGTCCATTAGCTTGTGGGGAACCCGTTGCTACCTTAATGTGTTGCACATTATTCATTTCTAAAAACTCCGTAAACTCGCTAGAAGTGAAACATGTCCCTTTATCGGACACTAAACACTTTGGCCTGCTATAGGCTCTGAAATAATCTTTTAATGCTACTATAGCTTCTTTTGACTTTGTAGTTTTTGCTGGGTACAGTCTTACAAACTTCGTAAATCCATCTATTATTACTAAGACATGCTTTTTTGTACTTCCTTTGCTTTCTATCGGTCCATAATGATCAATGTGTATGATTTCGAACGGGATATTTCCTTTGGGGATACTGTTTAGATAACCCTCCTGTTTCCCCGACTTAGCCGAAAATGCAATGCATTTTAAACAGTTACTTTTATGTTTTTCAGCTTTTAGACGAATATTTGGAAACCAATAGCTTTTCGATATCAACTCAGTCATTTTATCGACACCTACATGTCCCATCTCGTCATGGTATTTGTACAAAACGTGTTCCTCCATAGCAGCAGGTACACAAAATAAAAGAAGATCGTTTTTCTTTTTGTAAATTATTCCGTTTCGCATTTCATAAAAACTATTTTCTTTCTTTTGTAAATCTTCTCGTAACCTACTTAAATTTGCGTCTTTGCCTTGACAAATTACCAAATTTTCCTCGAATGTATTAGTTTCTATAACTAATATATTTGTATTTCGACTCAACGCGTCAACATGTTGCATTCGTTTTCCTTCACGATGCTCTAAGGTGTAATCATAATTTTGGAGTTCTAAAGCCCACCTTGCTATCCTTGGATTTAGTTCTTTTTTATTCAACGTCATAGTCAGTGAATTACAGTCAGTTATGATTTTAAACTTTTTTCCTTGCAAATACACTCTAAATCTTTTCAAAGCGTTGATTATAGCTAATGTCTCTAATTCGTAGCTATGATATTTCGATTCAGTGTCTGTTGTTCTCTTAGAAAAATAAAAAATTGGGTGTAGCTTACCATCATCTTTCTTTTGTAGCAAAATCGCTCCGAATCCTATAGCACTAGCGTCACAGTGTAACTCTGTCTCATCGTTTGGCTCATAAATTGCTAAAATCGGAGATTCAACTAACTTTTCCTTAAGCATTTCAAAAGTATTTAGTTCGACTTCATCAAATCGAAACTTTTTATCTTTTCTAGTTAAGTCGTATAAAGGTTTTGCCAATATCGAAAAATCTTTTATAAATCTTCTAAAGTATGAACACAATCCCAAGAAACTTTGGACTTCATGTACTTTGCTTGGAACAGGAAAATTTTTAATTGCTTCTATTCCTTTTTCATCCGCCTTAATTCCATCTTTCGAGATTGTGTACCCCAAATACTTCACGCTTGTACTTAAAAATTCACACTTATCTAATCTCAACTGCAAATTATTTTCTACCAACCTATTAAAAACTTCTTTAAGTATATTAAAATGTTCTGTCATGTCTTTAGTTGCAATCATAATATCGTCTAAATATATTATAACTTTTTCTTCTCTAACCATATCTGCAAACACTTTATTAATAAATCGTTGAAAAACGGATGGGGCATTTCTAAGCCCAAATGGCATCCTTAAAAATTCAAATTGTCCCAAGGGTGTAACGAAAGAAGTGTACTTAACTGATTCCTTGTCCATAAAGACATGAAAGAAACCATTTTTTAAGTCTAATTTCGTAAAATAAATTTTATTTGCCAACCTGTCTAATAGATCGTCTATCAACGGTATAGGGTAATTATCTTTTGCTGTTATTTTATTTAAAGATCGATAATCTACACACATTCTTAGTTCTCCCGTTTTTTTCTTAACCAAAACAATTGGTGATACGAACTCCGATTCACTGGGTTGTATATAGCCCTTCTTAAGATATTCATCTAAAGTTGCTTGTAAATTGTTTTTTTCAGTGTACGACAACCTTCTAGGGGGGCAGCTAAATGGCTTAGGATTTTCTAAAACAAGTTTCATTTCACTTCTTACCTTTGGTTCATTTGGTCTTACAGGTTTCACATAGCATTTTTCAAAAAGTTCGTTGAAAAAGTTTTTGTACTTCAAAGATATTTCATCATTAAATATATACGTAACATTTTCATTATCAGTGACATCTATGTCTAAAATTTGTTTGTCAAAACTTTCATCGTTTAAATGCAAGATTGCATCATTGCTATTACTTCTATATATACATTCTTTAGACTCAACTACATTAGTTATCAAAATTTTCGAACCAGTAACTTTTAAAAAATCTCTACCAAGAACAACTGAGTGTGTCATAGACTCGTCTGCCACCACAATTAAGTTTAAACATAATTTTTCACTATTTAACCAAACGTTTATTTTACCAAAAGTTTTTAAAATACTTTTATTTAAACCAAAATATATTTCATTTGTAAGCTGCTTTAATTTAATTTCTTTCGGCACAGCTGACCGTTTAATAAAACTTATTGGGCTGCCGGAGTCTATGAGGCATTCTGTAAATAAATCAAAATTTGTTTCATCTACTATAGTTAATTTATAAAACCTTACATAATTATTTTCTTGCTGTCTGTTGAACCGCTTTTTATTTTGTGGACACTCTGCAACTCTGTGTCCTTCATTACCGCACCCGTAGCACGAACCTGGAGCACGTCTTGCCTTCTTACAATCGGCTGCATAGTGACCAAAACAATTACAGTTGAAACACCTTGCATCTGCTTTTGGAACATTAGGCACCTTCAGTACTGCCGCATTCTGTGCTTTCAACGCAACTTTGTTAAACGCTTCTAAAATTTGTCCCTTGTCCGTAAAGCGCTGAATTTTAGCTTGCGTTTTCAGCTGCTCATCAGGAATACCTTCTATTAAATAGTCGACCATCTCAACTTCCTCCAGTAAAATATTGCTAGCAAGCATGCACTTTTCAGTAAAATATTTTGCAAACGGCTCGCCAAACTTCCATTGCCTTGCTTCGAACTTTTGACGTTGTACCAGCTTTGTTTCTTTTCTGTCAAACAATGCTGCCATTTGTAGCAATAGTTGATCTACACTCTCACTGACAAAATTTGGTTTTGATTGCAGCCAAACTTGAGCATTGCCAGTTAATTTTATAGCTAACAAAGCGCGAACTTCGTTGTCAGTCATTTTAAATACATCTCGCATTGACTGTAGTTGCGACAGCCAAGTTTGAAAATTTTCGCCACCACCATAATCTTTTATAAATTCTTTGAGTATGCTGAACGGAAATTTGCCACACTCGTTGCTACTTCTGCTGTCAAAACATTCTGCTTTCTCTTTCATCAGTCTATTCTCTTCTAGGATAATCGCTCTTTCTCTTTGTAACAACTCAATTTCTTTTTTCAAAAGTTCTGCTCTTTCGTTATGTCTAATTGGAATTACTGCTGCTGCTTCGTTTTGTTCACCGATTTCGTCATCAACTGCATTTTCGTTGTCGTCGTCATTTGTCTCTTCATTCGTCTGATCGTTTGCCGCATCGTTCGTATTTTCGGCGTCATGGCCTGCTGCGATTTCTTTTTGGGTTTTCTTTTCGTTTGTCGTTATGCATAAATTTTTTACAAAATGATTTGCTGCTTCTAAACCTTCATTCGACTTCTCATTTGTACTATCATTTGAACTTTCATTTGTAATATTTTTGATTGCTCCATCACTTTGATGTATGCCAGAAAGTTCTGGACATTCTCCTCTTTCCTCTGGTGTGACGTCATTAAGGCGCACAGCCAAGGCGTTCTTTGAGCCACTGGATTGTAGCCCGAGACTTCTGCACCACTCGCGTAGCTGTTGTATGGAATAATTTCCACTGAAAACGTCACTCATTTTTATATTTTTATAATTTTATCTAGCGAAAAAGAAAAAAAAACCGAATTTTATGTTGATCCCACTTCTGAAATATTGTAGGCAAAATCAAACACTTTCGTTGATGTTTCACGTTCCAAGTTCTAGATAAAACTGTTTTATTTAAATAGAATGCCGTGTTAGGTCACAATGGTTTTTAACATGATCAGTTTACAATATTAACATGATGAGTTCACAATGTTATATGAAACTTAAATAAACTTATCTGATAAACTATAACGAGCTTATGCAATGACTATAATGAACTTAATATAACTTAAGACATATTATAACAGTGGGTTATCTTATAAATACTATGCTATATACAGTGTTATATACAGTGAGTAACCTTACATATACTAATATTGCTACAATACCCAACTCGGCTATCGAGCAGGAATTATTGAAGCAAAAAAATTTAATTATTTGATAATAATTTGAGTTAATCAAAAAATGGGCTTATATTTTTTTTTTTTTTGCTAAACAAGTACAAAATGGCATGCGTTATCAAAATTTATATTATGCCCACATTTGAGCTTGAATTGCGAACAAGTTTGTAGTATTTTAGGATGATTTTGTGCTATATTGCTTGATTCTGAATATTTCATTTAAGAACGACTTGAGGAAGATTTTAGAACATTTTTTTCTCACCGTGTATGTATGATAAAATAGCAACAATTTTCAACAGAGGTGAAACTCTTAGTGATACAAGCTCGAATTAATTAAAACTAATTTACGTATGTACATATCTACATAAAGTGTATTTCTAAGCCTAATTTTGTCACAAAAATATGTACAGCCGTGTTCACGATTTTGAACATTTGGGCTTTAAAGCAAATATTTCCAATCAATTGTGAGTAGTCATATATCTCATTCCCACTTGTCTGGTTAAGGCGATTTGGTTAGTTTATGTCTAGTTAAGAACACATCAGAAGAGAGAAAGTTTAGTAAGATTTTAATAAACAAGATAAAACACCTTAAAAAATTGTGAGTTTATGAAATTCCTAGAGGAAAATTATGATTTTTTTTTTATATTGTACATATAGTAGCTGACAAAACTGTATACATAAGTTAAACTTTTTATTAATTTGGTGTAATTTTTTATTGGAGATAACCAAGTAATTATTTTTACAGCTTGAGCTATCTTCTACTTATACAGGGTATATTCGATAAGGTTATGAAGCTTCTGGTAGGTGATAGAGGAGGCCTAGACTAACAAAAAATTTAGGATTTGTAGGGTTAAAACTGATATTCTGACTTGTTTTACAAAAAAAAAAAATTGGGTCACAATAACGGTTTAGAGAAGACTTTTTTAAAGCACACTTTTAGCTAATTGTATGAGCTTACTCAGAGTGAAAAGTAAAAAGTTTAAAAAGATTTCGCAAAGTTCTTTAAAATTTTTAATTTTTTTTCCTATTTTTATGTCATTACGAAAACTTGGAATATGTTTTGTTCGTACGACTAAATTTTCGTACGAAGTCGTATTCAATGTAACCTTAGCCTAACTCAGTTGTCATTAGGGGAACTGAAGTAATGAAGGATAATAGCTTTTATAGCGAAACAAACATTTAACTGGATAAATTTTGCCAATCTAAATAATTTTTTGCAACACTCGTTGCGAAAAATAGAAGCTTGACATATATAGCAATAATTTACCCCATACACATGATTTCATTCATGCCTACTGTGGCCGTGGCCTTGCAAGTTGTTTTTTATTTTATTTTAAGTATCTACTCACCATTCATCATATTGCCGCGCATCATGTTGCCGCAACAAATTGATGATGTTCGCCGCTGTACAATAGTCGTACCCTTAAATACTTTGCTGTTTGACTTCTTAAACTTCTTCAATAACAAAATGTTCTTTCGCTTAAAAATTTGCAACATAAAATGTTGTTGTTGGTGCTTGTGGATATGCCAACAACAACATAAAATGCAAGAATTTTGCATAAAATTCCCTACGCGCTTATAGTTTTGATGATGTCGTTGATGTTGCCAACAATTAAGCAAATGTTGCATATCACCAATACTGCGTTCACAGATGACGTAAGAGTTTAAATACTCGTAAAGGTACTTATTAGTTTGTTTGACTATTGTTATTGTTGTTGCTGGTGTTTTGGTTGCTTCAAGGGCAGTACCAGCAAACA
The DNA here is from genome assembly GCA_951812925.1 of Calliopum simillimum. Taxonomy (NCBI): domain Eukaryota; kingdom Metazoa; phylum Arthropoda; class Insecta; order Diptera; family Lauxaniidae; genus Calliopum; species Calliopum simillimum. Next base: position 128,459,598 of record OX638368.1, read on the forward strand.
TATTAAAATGGGGGAACACACGCGCCTGTGAACAAATTGTCACTTTCACTAAAAGTATGCAACGATTGCTTTTTACTTTTTAGTGTTTAATCGTATCTAGATAACTTCAATATCTGAGATACTATAAAGTTAATTCACTGCATTAATTTGTTCGTATTTAAATTTGCGTTTAACGCAATAGTATCTTTAAGTTTTTTTTTTTTACTTTCTTAATGAATATTTCACAAAATCTTTTCACAATTATTTACTGTGCTATAAAAATGAAATCTTTATATCTGTGTTCACAAGCTTTCGATGCCATTAAGATTGTTACTTTTTTTTTTTGAAAAATATTTTCAATATTAAGAATTGATTTAATTTCGCTCAGTGTATTTTTGTACAATGGACTATATACCGACACTTATCAGATGATTTATTATTTATGATATCATAATTTTATAACCAAAGTGGTTGTTTGATGACTTTTGACGATAGACGCGAGAAAAAATGCTTTATTTTTCTTTTATCTAAACGTTTCAGCTGATTTTATTTGACTTTCTTTACTCTTTTTTTGACTTCAATTTCATTCGCACACGTTGACCGTAAATGTCTGACTATAAGTTCAGCTACGAGTGAAGAACTGCCACAAACTTGACTTTTTTTCTGTTTCTGTTTCTGCGAGAGCATTTGCTGTCGTCAGTTACAAACCACCCCTGTGTGCCCACCAATTGTGCCGTTGCTGTTAGCACATAAGCACACATGAAAGATTAAAATTTTAAACAAGAGAGGAAAAGAGAATAGTGGCATTATTTATTCTCAGTGCTTTGCTTTTCTGATGAGTCATACACTTCTCAGTCATACAACACATTTAGTGCTGGCAAATTAGGTAAAGTAAAATAAGGTTTTAATATCTAATTTCGTTGAACAAGTAACGATTTTGATCCGACATGGCTCATTTTGTTAGTAACTTATTCATATTTCTTATTTATTTCTTTATTTCATTATTTGTTTGTTTCTTTGTTCTTATTTTTTCGAAAACGGCTACAGCGATTTTAATGAAACTTGGAATAGTGTTAGATATTAACATACAATGAAGAATGAGCTAGGTTTGAACTTTGTAAATGATTTAGTCATAACTCGCAAACCATGCAAGGTATTTGTAATTGATACGGCTTTATAATAACTTGTAACAGACAAAAAGTGGGCGAAATCAAGGAAATGCCACGCCCACTTTTTAGCCCTTGAAAATTTTGATTCAATATTACTCGAAAACGACTCCAACAATTTAAATGAAAATTTACGAGATGTTACTTTACAAACAAGGATATGTAATACGCCGTCATATTGGAAAAAATCGTTGAAGGGTGTGGCACCGCCCACAAAAATATAAATTGGTATGGAAAGAAAACTAACAAAGAAAACATTCTGAAATTAACTGTGTGGAGCCTAATTGCTATAGGGTATCTCTGTTCTGAAAGTGGGTGAAATATCACCATTGCACGTGGAACTTCCCATACAAGCAAAATACGTTAAATGCTATTTCTCGCAAATGTTCCAAGATATTTTAATGAAATTTGGTATGTAGATACTACTTATCAATGCCTTGTAATAACTGAAAAGTGGGCGGTATCGAAGAAGTACCACGCCCCCTTTTTAATCATTGACAATTTTGATTCAATATTACTTAAAAAGGCTCCAATAATTATAATGAAAATGTGAGAGATTGTACCCCTGAAAATAAGTAATAATATGCGATATGCGTTATTTAAAAAAAAATCGTTGAAGGTCGTGGCACCGCCCACAAAAATATAATACGTTATAAAAAGAAAACTACTAAAGCAATCTTTCTGAATTTAACTGGAGTCTACTTGCTATTAGGCACCTACGAACTGAAAGTAGGCAAAATATCGCCTGTGGGCGTGGAACCTCCCATGCAAGTAAAACACATTAAATGCCATTTTTCGCAAGTGGTACAACATATTTCGATGAAATTTGATATGCGGATCTGGATCATTAGTATCTATAGTATAACGAAAAGTTGGCTTTGTTCAATAATTGCCACGCCCACTTTTTACCAAAATGTAAAATTTCGTTAATAACTCAGGCACAAAAAAAATGGAATGAACTTTTTAATTCTTATATGCAGCCTTATGAACTATTTGACGCTGAATCCATCTTCATCAGCAGAACTGTCATTATACCTGCAGGATTTTGAAATATCCTTGCTTGAAGTTGAAGAAAACGCTGCGTTTAGTCTTACAGCACAGCTACAAGAAAAGGTGAAATTCTTTTTTATTAATAGCATCGAATAGCGTCCTCTTCCTTATGAAAATTCTATTTCGGATTTTTCCAAAAGAACTTTATTTTCCGTCTTATGATCCTTTGAAAATAAGATATTTCAGCCCGCATACAAAAGACGATATATTTTGGGTGCGTGGCATATCCCATTTATTTATTTTAGGGTATTCTATTTCACCAAAAAAAATTTTGAGTTTTTGATATTTTTCAATACCATTCGATACTTTCCGAGTTTTTTCTTATTATTATTCTCATCCGTTAATTTATCATTTTAAAAGCGTGACCATTGGAGGTGAAAAGGTAAGAGTATCATAACAAAAAATAGCTATGAATAAAAACATAGACTAAAATAATAAGAGCAGATTGATGACCGAGCAGGGATCGATCTCCAGGTACTAGTTACTTATATGAAATAGAGCAGTACATTCAGTTGACAACATGACAAGAGGCGAATGTACCTAACAATTTAGATAAAACAACTTTTATTAATATTAATGGAGAATGCAAATTAATTGTAGGAGAATGTATCCGGATATGAGACATCTCCGGGTATGAGATAGTCGATTTTTTCTATGATGCAAAATTAATATTGCCAATCTGAGTACTGTCGAACTATCCTCTTACTATGACTAAGTTTTTAAATCAACACCGAAGAGAAAAGATCTATTGTTATATCTAAGTTATACACCTCAGGTCGCAACTCGACTGTAAAAAGTTTTTTATGATCTGTTTTAAAGTGTTATATTTTGGATTTAATCAACTGGAAATGGGAAGGGTCATGCGTAAGCGTTTAGTGTTTTATATCTACTTTGTGATTCGATTTGGGTTTGTACAAATATAAATGGTTAAAACATTACTTGTCATATATTCGGGTATGAGACACATCATGTATCCGGGTATGAGACACTTTTTTTTCAAGCCCAAATCGTGTGCAACTGTCAAATATCGACATGTATGTAATGATACATGTGTTTACGTACAGTTACATATGGTGTTTTTATTTCGTATTTTCTTAAAGGTGTTTCATACCCGGATACAAAATTTGTAACAACATGGACATTTTTTCTTTCGAACCAAAATCTAGTGCAACTATCAAATATCAATATTAATGTAACGAAAAATTAATAATAGTTTGTGCTAATACACAGTCATGGGGTTTTTGTTTCATATTTTCTGATTTTCATAGCATTTTTCTAGTACTTAGAAAATTGGCCATAACTTTTGAATGTGATGAAATAACTTTCAACGTCTTTCAGAAGAAAGTTGTGTGCATTTCTTATCTTTTGAACGATATATAAAACGGTTTGACCAGTAAAAAGTTATGGCTCAAAAACAAAACCCGTCTCATACCCGGATACATTCCCTTACTGAATTTGAAATGTTAAATAAAGATGAAAATTAAATAAAATGATTTGCGAATGAAAATAAAAATATAATTGAATATAAAATTAAGTGAAATGTGAACTTTTTATAAAGAAAGATCAAAATTAATTAGCCAAAAAAGGAAAAAAAAATTAAATAAAATAATTAAATTAATTTGTCAATATTCAAGCTTAAATGGTACAATTAATTATCTCACCACTCTGTTAATATACTGTTTAATGTACCTACTGTGTATGGCTGTTCCAGTTTAGCTGAGCACCCAATATAATACCAAGGTACTTAAAATTGTCAACGCACTCAATTCTAAAACACTTAGTACAGCAATTTATATTATTGTTGAAACTTTCATAGTCTTCATTAACACTATCTATACTAAACCGCACAATAAGGCTAGTGATAAAACAGTGAACTAATAAAATCACCAACACTTAAGATTTATGCAGTTTTTCAAAAAGGTCGAAAAACGGAATTTGAAAAAAAAGTAGAAACAATTCAAAACAAAAATAGTCACATTCAATGAACTTGGCTTTGTTTAATGCGAATCTGGCATCAGTTGGCTATATGTTCAAAAATGCAATTCAAAATTCTATACTGAAAATATTATTTGAGATACTCCAACTAAATTCACTCAGACACTAAGAACAGTAAAAGCAAGCTCATAGCAAAAACTAGGCGAACACAAAAAGAGGAGGAGGGACCTCTCATATAAACAAAAGTTTCAAAATGCTTTTCTAAAAACTTTTTTGAGATACTCAAACTAAATTTTACTCAGATACTAAAAACAGTAAAAATAAACTCTTAGCAAAAATTTGGCAAACTCGGACAAGAGGGCATGGCACCTCCCATATAAATAAAATTTTCAGTTTTGAGATAATCCAAATAAATTTCACTCAGGAAACAAAAACAGTAAAGGCAAGCTCTGAGCTAAAGCTATGTGAATTCGGACAAGAGGTCGTTTCTCCTCTCGTATAAGCCAAATTTTCAAAATGCTGCAGTGTAGGTTATTTAAAGTTTGGCCAGGCCAAAGGTAACACCCTTACTACGTGTAGTTGCATTTTAAACAGACTTGGGGGTAATGCACTAAATTTTTTAGTTCATTGAGCTTTTCACTAATATTTAATGAATATTTTGATAGTGAAACTTTTTCCACTACCACTAAATCTTATTAGAGATAGTGAAAATTTTCTCCATTAAATTTAGTGATAGTGGAAATTTTTTCACTATGAAAAAATTCATTTGATGGTAATGAAAAATTTTTCACTATCTAACAATTCATTAAATGATAGTGGAAAGTTTTTCACTATCATTAAAATTTAATGAAAATATCCAATAAAAATTGCACTAAATTTAGTGATAATGAAAATTTGTTTCATTAAATTCAATGAAACAAAATTTATCTATCACTAAATTTAATGAAGCTTCTAATGAAACTTCTAAAGAAAATTTTCATTAAAGTTTCATTAAATTCAATGAAACAAAATTTTACTATCACTAAATTTAATGAAGTTTCTAATGAAACTTCTAAAGAAAATTTTCATTAAAGTTTCATTAAATTCAATGAAACAAAATTTTACTATCACTAAATTTAATGAAGCTTTTAATAAAACTTTTAATAGAATTTTTCATTAAAATCCAAGCTGTTCGTTTACTCCAAGGTTTTGCAAGTTTTTAGCCGAAAAGCTCTCGTTTAAGCATAAAACGTACATGAATGAGAGCTTTTCGGGTAAAAACTTGCAAAATCTTCGAGTAAACGAACATACTGATTAAATTAAATTTATGGAAGGAGATTCATTAAAGTCAAATGCAAACACGACTTTTAGTTTTTGAAGTTCTTCAGACCCAAATAATTTCTGCCCTTTGTCAACTAAATGCTTAAAACAGCTATCGTAAGCTTTTTTAAGTACTAGTAGGATTAATGTTCACGCAATCGTCTCGTACAAGATCTCGAAGGAAAAATTTAAAGATATCAAAATATTTTGACCTAGCACGGCACATTTTGTCTTAATTGAATTAAAATTTCCAATAAAAAAATCACTGAAGTTATTGAAAGTGAACATTTATTCATTGAATTTAATGAAACATTAATGAAGATTTCTATTAAAGTTTCATTAAATTACAGACGAGTGGATTGTCCCCCTCCACCCCTCAATATGGCCGGCGTAGATATTCTGAGATCAGCAACTCTTGACGTTCTGGGCATATCAATTCAAGCTGATCTGAGGTGGACAGATCATGTATTCGATGTGTCGAAAGAAGCGGCCAAGTGCTTAGGTTATCTTAAACGGTGTAAGAAATACTTCACTCCTGTTGATCTTCGGACTGTCTATTTCGCCTATATTAGACCTAAGCTAGAGTACAATTCGCACATCTGGGCCGGGGCTCCAAAAACTACTTTGGAGCTGCTAGACAGAGTTCAACGTCGTGCGATGAAGTTAATTGGGGATGCGGTTGTTGTATCTTCTATTGACTCTCTTGAACACCGTCGTAACGTTGGGTGTGTTACCCTTTTTTATAGATATTATCATGGGATGTGCTCAAGAGAAATTTATGGGCTGGTTCCGTCAGTTCGTATATTTTCTCGCAGCACTCGGGCGTCTCATCAGGCCCATTCCTATTGCGTTGCAACGGTGTTTAACAGAACATCGCACTATCGTGATAATTCGTTCTTTGGTCGCACGATCAAGTTGTGGAATAATCTTCCTGCGAACGTTTTTCCCGACAGCTGTGACATCAGTAGATTCAAGAAAAATGTTCATCAACACTACTCCTCTTTTCCCCCATCCCTCTAACCCATTTCCTTTTCTGCAAATCAACACGGTGCATTGCATTTATAGGGGCTATCCCCTGAGCGTTGGTTTAAGTATAAAAAAAAAAAAAAAAAAAAAAAATTTAGTGATAGTGACAATTTGTTTCATTGGATTTAATGAAACATTAATGAAAATTTTCATTAAAGTTTCATTAAATTTAATGGAGGTGAAAATGTTTCATTAAATTTATTGCAACATTTATTGAAAATTTTCTTTAAAGTTTCATTAAACTGGAACAAATTTTCACTTTCAATAGATTTAGTGATAATGGAAAATTTGCCATTACTACTAAATCAATTTTTTGATAGTGAATGAATTTTCACTATCACTAAATTTAGTGGAAATATTATTTAAAACTTTTAACTAAATTTAGTGATAATGAAAATCTTTTTCATTACCACTTAATGAAGTTTTTGATAGTGAAGGATTTTGCACTAACACTAAATAAATTCCTTGATAGTGAATATTTTTTCACTAGCACTAAGTTTAGTGAAAAATAAAATCTAATGCGAAACCCCCAAGTCTGATTTTAAGGTAAGTTTTTCTCAAAATTGTGAAGTCACAGAGTAAAACTGGAAACGCCATCACGTTTATCATACAAAAATCTTCAAGAAACTTGATTTATGCAAAAGTACCATGACTATTAGAGTGTTTCTAAGTCGCATGAAAAAATTAGAGGTTGTCCGAATTTCAGTACTCAAGCTTCAAAATATATCTTTAGGCCAAAAACCTCTCAAGCCAAAAATTTCACCCAAATCGGCCCATGAGAAAGCATGCCAAAGATATATTCATTGTTATCAGTTTTGACGAACTCAGTATGATGCAAAGTATAAGTAAAGTATAAATCTCAAATTTGTGTGTTGATTCATTGATGTTAACGTGAAAAATTTAAAAATCTGACATTTGTCTACTTTGCTCGGCCGAAACCATATCTTTTTTAAATTTTTCGGCCGCGGCTTTATGCGGAATCGATCGGGCATTCTTATTTACAACGACAATAATATGTCAAAAGTATTTTGTGCCAACGATGCGATCCAGAGAAATTTTTGATTAAAATCACAGCACTATAATTAGGCACGTAACAAAATTTAGAAATAAATAAAAAAAATGGCATATAATGACAAATACTGCTTCATAACTTGGACATTTCTTAACCTGTTTCTACCCCAAATTCTTCTGTAAGGCTAGAGTTGCGTGTTTCAGCAGTCTCCTTAAAAATTTTCAAACTAGGTTTTAACAATATAATTCGTGTCCTCCAAATGGAGCAAAGCCATTATCCATTAATATGTTCAACACGTTTATCTCAAAGGTCAAATTCATCGATTAGAAGTTGATAACCAATGTTCGTTGTGTAAAAACTACAAAAACACTTTAAAAATTTCACCATTTGATTCATTCTTTTTTTTTCGTGTGCATAACCAACACTAAAACAAGATGAAGTTGAACTGTCACGTAAAAATTTGGAGTCATTAGAAAATTTGCATTATCATCGTGTTTTGGCAAATTTGAACAGAACTTTTAACACAAAAATTTAAATATGAAAAAAAAAATAGTTCTCTCGGTACTCAGACAACACAGTCGTCATAGTAGTATGTAACATTTTTTAATGTTTTTCGCTCTTGGCAAGTCACACGACCAAAAAAAAACCAAAAACAAAATAACAAAAAAATTAATATTAGATAAAGCGTTGCTCGTGCCAGCAAACTTACCTAAGCAACAACAACGAATAATAACAATAACAACAATAGGTAACAATGTGTCACAACAATGAAAAAACACTCACTCACTAATCGTAGTCAATTCACGCATTTGTTTAAACTTTAAAATGAAGTTTCGTTGCCCTCACAGCCTTCGTTCGTTGCTGTGCGAATTTGTTGCTTGCGCTTTGCGTACAAAAATACACGCTGCCTTTGGCCGATGAGAATGATGAAAGAAATGGCTGATGCAACATTTGATGTAAAACACATCAGCATTGTTGCAGCAGGCAGCATCTTCACAATTGTTATCTTTTCTGGGTTATTTTTTGCTCTGGGGTTGTAAATTTCAAAGTCTCTTTAAAATACACTGAGAATATTTGTGCATTTTGATAAGAGAGGGTAGGTTTATTTTAAAACTTTGTATTTATTGTTTCAAAATCGAAAGTCAGACATTTTTGTTCGTTTTTACTTGCAATAGTCGAAGTGAAAAAACCGTTTTAATTGAGTAGAAAAAATATGAAACATTAAGGTTTATGATGACTTATAACATTTCTTAAAGTTTATTCAATTTACCAAAAACTTTGCCTTCGGACATTTTTTATGCTGCTAAATTCGCATAGTTAGGTATAGTTTGAAGTTAATCTCTATCGTTTTGTGAAACGGAGAGAAATTATTTCAAATTTATCACTGAATCGTATGCAAAATTTTTAAATTAATGTTCAGAATGGTATATCCGCCATATATATAAATTTCCTTCAAAATGATATGTTGAAAGAATTATTATGAATTTTTGACGTATCACAAGACAAGATCAAAGATAACCCTCAATTTTTATTTTTTTTTTTACGGGTATATGTATTTTAAAATTAATATTAGTTATACCATTTCTTCAACCTACAGTTCTATAAAAAAGCTGAAATTATTGAACCGTAAAAATAGTAAAAAAAGTTTGTTCCTACTCGGAAAAAACTAAGCCGAAAAAATTCATTGGAAATCTCAGTCATTTTTACTGATTTTTTCTGTAACTGTGCTCCCGTAAAGAAAACATGAATTTTTACTGATTATGTACAGTAATTTTTTTTTTTTTAAATATAAAACAAAAACAAAGTTTTATGTTGATGGTGTCGAACTTTAGACCTTTGTGTTTGCATGCGACGCTCTAACCACTGAACTACTGTTGCACTTTCGTTTCTATAGCTTTTTATTTTATTTAAATTATTTTTCAATAAAATTTTTTGCAATTTCAATCAGTAATAATTGATAATAATTTTAGGCAAATTTTGCAGAGCTGACTGGTGTTTTTTCATGTGCGCACTTTTTACTTTTCCATTCAACATTTTTTACTGTTTGTCTCTGTACCTTTTGAAGTTTAAATATACGGTACCATTATTTTTTCATGAGAATTCAGTAAAATAATTGAATTAATGGAACTAACAGTAATTTTTTCATGAGATTATTATGACTTCGTGCTGTTTGAAAATCAATTTTTGCAGATCATTTGTTTGCTTGTAGACTGCAAATATGTAGTTGCAATAGCTAAAAGTTGAAAAAATTTAAATAATTTTTGTATTTTTCATGCATTTTTTTGTTTTTATTAGTAAATTAAATTTCTCAATTAAAATTTTAAGTTTTTTCTGCTCAGAGTTTTTGTAGGTGTGAAGTAAAATAAATTTTTTCGAATCATACAGAGCAATGAGATTTTATGAAACGGTAAAGGAATAACTGTTTCAGGTACAACCAAATTTTAAAAATTTTTTGGCACTGAAGACAAAAAAAAAAAAATGAAGAATCCAACTTGCAACTACTTAGTTATTAGCAAACCAAGACCACAGCAGTCTTGGAGATTTAATCTTGGTCTTAATTTTGATATTGAGGCTTGGTCTTGGTCTCGAAAAAATTTCTAAAGAGTGTTGAGTTCACAAAATTTTTCAACCTTATTTTTTCAAACCAATAGGGCTCTGAAGATGCCAAAGTTTGTGTTGAGGGATTGTTTTATGCTCGAAAGGGAGATCGAAACCATAGCAGTCTTTATCTTCATTCTGATATTTTATCAGCGCCGTGGTCGTAGTCTCGAAAAAATACCAAGACTAATTTTGTTCATCACCACTCAGCACCACGAAAATATTTAGTAGAAAGCTGATCAAAATTCGAAAAATAAAGTTGTTGTTTTGGCACTTTTAAGAACTGTTGGTAATGCAAGAGTATGATATCGTTCGCTTCAGAGGTCTGAAAAATCTCTGTGCCTAAAAAACCCTTCTCATTAGAATTTAAAGTTCATCTATTCCTGCGAAGAACTTTTTTTTTTAATATAAAGCGTCTCAATGAATAAGTGCAAAAAATAACTTCGGTTTATCTTTTTATAATGTAACAAAATGAAGTCTCTCAGTGAAGGTTTATTTAATATGTTTCTCAGGTCCAAAGCGTTTTATCTCGTTAACAGTTTGTTTAAATGGGCAACTATTTCATGAAAATATTTGCATAAAAAAAATTGTTGAAGTGATTTTTAATATGATAAATGTTACAACATCCGCGTCCATCCGTCTGATTTCCACATGCACCTTATTTAGGGTACATTTTGCTACAAACCTGTTAAAAAGTTAGCTGCCCCGAGGTGCCCCTCAGAAAGTTATTAGGACTTTAGTAAAGTATTTCATTTTCATAATAAATGACCTCAGAAACAAAACTTTTGTAGATAAGATGATGTTCGGCATATTCTGACCGAAATTTTGGATGTGACAAAAATGAATTTTATATTTTTAATCAGCGACTTCAAAAACCCCAATATGTGGATCCGACAATTTGTATTTCGAAAAATAGATTTCAGAATCGTTATAAGCAATATCAAAAACTCCCATACACCGTTTTGGTGGTAATAAATGCAGTTTAGCAGCATTTGGTTCACCATTTTGGATTCGACATTTTGTTTTTTTGAAAATAAATTTCAGATTCGTAGTCAGCATCATCACAAACCTCAAAATACCGACTTTTATGAGAATTGATCTGGTTTAGCATTATTTGTCCACCATTGTGGATCCGGCATTTTCTTATTTTTTTTTTTTTTAAATGGATTTCGGATTCGTAATCAGCACCATCAAAAACCCTTTATTACGGATTTTCAGATTTTTGGCCAGCTTTTTCGATATTCCTACCATTGTCCAACGGCAGCTGAGTAAAATTGTACCAAAATTGTTCAAAACTGTTAGAAATAAAATTTTGCAAGTGAAGAGTATATTGTGCAAGTTTCTAATGACGTGAAAAGTCAAATCTTTTGTAGCTTATGAACTAAAATCTAATTAAACTTAGTTGAAATTCAATTGGCCTATGCTCCTCCTAAATTAAATTTTTGGTGTATAGGACATACCACGGTACAGGCATTTTTACCATTCCATTTTACCATATTGTAAGCTGGAAAAACGAAAATACGTGCTTTTTGCAATTTTTCGACTTTTTAGGTTAGGATATTTCGGAAAAAGATATTGATATACATAATTCAAAAAACGTTTTTCAGACAAGGACTCGTATCAAGTTTTATGATCAAACATTACCCTTCAAAAATATCGTCAAAAATTATACTTTTTTTTTTATTTACGCAATAGGGCGATTTCAAGATCAACTAGTACACCAAAAATAACTATTTTTGTTTCTGCTAGATATTGTGTTTTTAAGATCTGTGATATTAAAAAAAATCAAAAAGAACAAAAGTAAAAATTGAACATCTCCTAAAGGGTAATAATAAGTTGTTCCCTGCACGGTATAGCTTCAATTTCACAATTTTTTTAAACTTATAGCTGTTATTTATGGCATACTTATACTAAGTACATGATTGAAATTGAAAGCTTGAGTTAAACTTAAGTTAAACCGCCACTGATCATAAAAATCTCAAATTTTCAATCACTTTTTTCTATCTGTTTTGCTAAAAAGTTTCTTTACGATCTTACACTCTCCACTCATTCATGCTCTTTGGAATTTTTTTGCCTTCATAGCAAAAAATAAAGCATAAGCCATCCAGCTGAGTGTTGACTTTCGTTATCTCGCAGTTCCAATCTTCTATTAATTTTAACAATAAGAATGCAACTTTTTCTTTTTCTTTTTTACAGATCAAAGTGAATGTACAGCTAAGAAATGGATTTTTTTTTTATAAACAAAAAAAAAAAAACACATTACCTAAACAGGCCAATCAAGACTTAAAACTAGCTTGGAACGATCAAGTCAAGTCAGTATTTGCCGGGCAATTGATGTAGAAGCAACATACATAACGACAATTGTGTTTTAAATAAAAATATTTCTTTTATTCTGTGAACTCTGTACTATCTACGTTCACTTTAAGAGTCCGAAAATAATGGCATTGCTGATTTTGTTTTATGTGGGTGTACTATTCGTTTCAACACTGACCGCTGCTTCCGAAGAATCGGGAAATAAAAATGTGCTTATACTATTGGCTGATGATGCTGCCTTTGAAATGGGTGCTTATCTGAATAAATTTTGTCAAACTCCAAGCTTAGATGCTCTTGCGAAACAGGGTCTCATTTTTAATTATGCCTTCACTTCGGTCAGCAGCTGCTCACCGAGTCGCGCACAATTGTTAACTGGTCAGGCGAGTCATACCAATGGTATGTATGGATTACATCAAGGTGTACATAACTTTAACGTATTACCTGAGGTACAAGCACTACCGAATGTGTTACGACAGAAATCGAACGGACGCATTTTCAGTGGCATCATCGGTAAGAAACACGTTGGAGCCAGTGCGAATTTCCGTTTTGATTACGAACAAACCGAAGAGCAGCATTCGATTAATCAAATTGGACGCAATATCAGCAATATCAAGCGGTTTACTGCAGATTTTCTAGCACAAGCAAAGCGTGAAGAACGTCCATTCTTTTTGTTAGTTGCATTTCATGATCCACATCGTTGTGGTCACATTACACCACAGTATGGTGAATTCTGTGAACGCTGGGGTTCCGGGGAACAAGGTATGGGCACAATTCCAGATTGGAAACCAATTTACTATGATTGGCGTAATTTGCAAGTTCCATCATATCTACCGGATACTGATATCGTCAAACAAGAGCTGGCCGCACAGTATATGACCATTTCTAGACTGGATCAGGGCGTAGGTTTGGTGTTGAAAGAACTGAAAGCACAAGGATTTGCAGAAAATACATTGGTAATTTACACATCCGACAATGGACCACCATTCCCAGGTGGACGTACAAACCTCTATGATCATGGCATACGCGAACCTTTGATTATGTCATCGCCTGAAAAGTCAGCACGCCGTCATGAAACAACTGCAGCAATGTCAAGTCTGTTAGATATATATCCAACAGTTTTGGATTCGTTTAATCTACTCGAGCGAAATATGACTACTATGACGGGAAAATCTTTGTTGTCTCTATTGAAAGCGGAACCAAAACCCAATGAAGATGATCACATATTTGGGAGTCAGAATTTCCATGAAATCACCATGAACTATCCAATGCGCATGATACGTACACGTCGCTATAAGCTCGTACACAACTTAAACTACTGGTCCTATTTCCCCATTGATCAGGATCTCTATACTTCACCTACATTTCAGCAAATACTCAATGCAACCATGAATAAGACACCGTTGCCATGGTACAATTCTTTACTGCGTTATTATCAACGTCCGGAATGGGAACTTTATGATTTAAAGATTGATTCAATGGAACAATACAATGTAGTTGATAAAAGCAAATACAAAGACATTGTTAAGGATTTGCGTCAACGTTTATATCAATGGCAAGTAGATACCGAAGATCCTTGGCGTTGCGCACCGCATGCCGTTCTACAGTCGCAGGGAGTTTTTAAAAAGCAACCGGTTTGTTTGACACTCGGACATGAAGTTTTGCATCGTCCTCTTACGCAATATGAGCGCTATGTCTTATAAGAAATTTTTTCTATATATGTATCTGGTTATTAGCAATAAGTTTCATTTTTATTGAAATAAGATTGATGATTATATAAGTATTTTTAGTCAAGTTACAAATTATGGCTATTTTGTGTTTGGTATTTTCATTATATAAAAAATAAAGAAAAAATTAGAATGCCTTCCATTTGACCTATCATTGACGTATAGCTACCTACCTATGTATATTCCTATTAAGGTAATGGTAAAGTTTGGCACATCATTTGATAAATATTTATTGCAAATGTACTACATTTATAGTAATATATGCACAATAAAATTGTAATGATATACATACATACAAATAGTACTTATCTTATCGGTGTCTAATCATATCGTATAGTAGGTAAATACGTGTACTGTTATTTTAATCACTTAAATTGTTTGTTTGCTTATTTCACTTCAGTCCTACACCGTTAAAATTTTAGTTTAATTTTAAAACCAAAAAGTATTTATATCGAACAATGCAAAAAAAAAAAAATATTAATTTTAAACTATTTTGGAATAAATTTCATACTTTTCTGGTATAAATTTCAAATCTTTTTGGAAAAATATCCTTATTAGGGTGGTTTTTTGGAATGGCGCTCCCCATTTTGTTTCAAAATTTGAACTGTTAAACTTTTTATATGGATTTTGAGCCACTAAATTCGAATCTGCAGTTTATTTATCTGTCAGTTCTGAAGATATTGTCTCTTCAAGGTAGAAAATAAAGATACGAAATCGAATGGCCAATATATCTTAAAATACGGAACTTATCGGAAATAAATTGGAGATTCGAATTTAGGGGCTCAAAATCCATATAAAAAGTTGAAAAGATTTCTCAAAGTTCTGTCCTTTAAGGTAGATTTTTTAAATTTTTTTCCTACTTTTTGACTTAAGCGGCCATTTTAGTATGAAAATGGTCCTATTAACATAAAAAAAAAAAAAATGCTTTTCAAGAAAAATCAGTTTGAAGGCTGCGCTAGAAAAAAGGAAGCGAGCTCATTATATGCAGCGCAACATGCGAGTAACGTATGTATTGTTACATAAAAGTATTTTTTTCTGATCCCAAATCAAAAAATTGGTGTTACAAATGTACTTCCGAATTAAAGGAAATTTAACGAGAATTCCTGTAAAAAAAATGAAATTTTTCTTCTTTTCTTTCGTAGGGGAGAATGGGCAGTTGTGAGACGGACTTACATTTTGAACTTGAACTACTCCAAAATCACAATATTCTGCATATCTGAAAGCTTTTAACTCTAGTTCGGCACTAATGGTAGGTATTAGTTCATTGTTTTCATCGAAAATAATCGTTTTTGTCAGAATTTAAACTACTTGAAAAAAGCATTTCGAAAATTTTGGGGAGTTATGAGACTCTACTTAAAAACAATAAAAATGACGTAGTTGAATGGAGTTGTTTCTGTTCAACATTTTCGGCATTGCACCTTTGTAGATGATTAAGAAGTCTTCTTCTTTAGTATCCAATGAATTTAAAATCATTACGGTGTTTCTTCGGCGTCATTTCGGCTGTTTTCTGTTTACTCTTCTCTTGTTTTTTCGCTTGCTTCAAACGCTTGATCTCGGCTTTTTGACGTAGAGTGTCAACATTCTCTGGCGATCTCAAAATTGGATTGGATTTTTTTCACCAGAGAACTACGTTTGAGAAGACTGACCTCTCTCAATACACTATGAATGGATGCACCTGCACGGAAAAAACTAAACCGTAAAAATTCATTGAAAATCCCAGTTATTTTTACTGATATTTTCAGTAACTGTGCGCCCGTAATAAACCGTATTTTTTACTGACTACACACAGTAAATTTTTTAAAAAATATAAAAATAAAAAAAAAATCATCTTGATTGGTGTCGAACTTAAGACCTTTGTGTTTCTAGGCGACGCTTTAACCACTGAGCTACCGTAGCACTTTAATTTCTTTAGCTTATTATTTTATTTAAATTATATTTCAATAAAATTTTTTACAATCTCAACCAGTAATAATTGAAATGTATTCTAAGCAAATATTGCAGAGCCCACTAGCATTTTTCATGCGACAAATTTTTACTTCTATATTCAATAGTTTTCACTGTTTGTATCTATACTTTTTAAAGTTTAAGCCGTATGTTTTACTTTTGAGACATTACTTTTTCATGAGAATTCAGTAAAGTTATTGAATTACTGGAACAAACCGTAATTTTTGACGAGATTATTATCACTTTGTGCTATTTGAAAAACAATTTTTACGGATCATTTTTTGATGTGCTTGCACAGATGATGTGCTGACCACTGCTGTGCAATGATTTTCCCTACTCAAATCATAAAACGTCAACAAAATAGTGTCTCACAACTCCCAAATCGTATCAAAATCGGCGAATAGTTATTAGCGCATTGTATGTTCATGCAAAAATGAAAGTGTGTGTCGAAACATCCGGATGGCGCTGTCTCACAACTCCTCATTCTCCCCTACAAGAAAAAACTAGTAAGGGTGTAACCTTTGGCTTGGCCAAACATTAAATACCCTACACTGCAGTATTTTTAAAATTTTACTCATATGGGAGGTGCCACGCCCTCTTGTCCTAGTTCACCCAGTTTTTGCTCAGAGCTTGCATTTATAGTTTTTAGTATCTGAGTGAAATTTGTCTGTATTATCTCAAAACACTCTTTCAGTATAGCATTTTGAAACATTTGCTTATATGGGAGGTGCCATACCCCCTTTTCCGATTCCACCCAATTTTTGTTGAGACCATTCATTTATAGTTGTTAGTATTTGAGTAAAATTTGGTTCGAATAACTCAAAAAACGCTTTCAGTATAGCGTTTTGAAGCTTTTGCTTATATGGGAGGTGCCACGCCCTCTTGTTCGATTTCGTTCAGTTTTTTCAGAGCTTGCGCTTACAATCCTTAGTATTTAAGCGTATTTTGGTTGCATTGTCGTGAAAAATACTCTTAAAATTGCATTTTGAATATATTTTTTGTATGGGCGATAGGCGTGTCCGTTTATCGATTTTTCTCATTTTCAATCCCACGAGCTAACTTTGACGACGGAGACAGTGTACCAAATTTCATTGAATTATCTTGCTCGGTTTTTCCAAAAAGTGTATTTTAACACACGGCCAGCCACCCAGCCAGCCAGCCAGCCAGCCAGACAGACGGACATGGCTATATCGACTCAGGAGGTGACGCTGATCAAGAATATATATACTTTTCTATATCTGCCACGCCTCCTTCTCTGCATTACAAACGGAAGGACAAAGTGAATATACCCTGGGTGTAGGGTATAAAAAGAAGGTAATAAACAAAAACAAATGTGCCCCGTTCAGAAAAAAACATTTCTTCCAAGAACTAAATTGCATTTCCTATAAGTATGCAACGTTATTTATTCAAACACTGTTGACAGTGGTGGATAGTTTCTTATATCTTGAGAGCCAATATTTCTTGGCATTTTTAATTTAAAAATGAAGTTTGCATTTTATCCAATCAGTCAATTCTGAAATATTAAGTTATGTAAGTTACCACAATCTGTAGCCGAGTGTTTCTGTCTGACTGAAAAGCGGGAGTAGCGACAATAGATATGTTTATTTTATATAAATTTGATCATGTTTAAAAACTGTAGGCATTATCATACACTCACGGTCAAAAAAAAAACCTATTTTAATTTTGTAAAATATTTTAAAATTGTTGTGTAAATCAATATTTATCTTGATTTAACTACCCTAAGTTAAATTTTATTAAATTTAACATTATCAAGTTTAATATTATTAATTATATTTGGGTTTTTCTGGCACACTTTTCATTTTAAAATGGCCTTAACATTCAGAATCATCTTGACTTTTGCTAAGTGCCCGCTTAATCGGTCGATACTTGGCTTGTTATTGCCCCCTAGACCACCACATATGGAGTGCTTTGTATACTTTGAAAGCTATTTTTTTTCATTTTTTTTGCGGCGTACCGCGCATCTCAAATCGGAACTGATGAGATTTCTTTTGCTCCCATCATAGAATATGACTTCAGTCCAATCCTTATACACCTAATTATTTGATTCTTTTCACCAGTTTAATGAGAAAGACCGCATTTTGTGTGTGAAAATCGGTTTTTTCGCAGGACTGCGGTCAAAAAAGTTATTTTCTCTCAAGCGGCGCTGTACAGTTGAGGTGCTTATTTTATATTTTGGTTATCCTTTACCTCAGCAGCAATTTAGGAACCAGTTTAAAGCCGATCGCGCAGGGCTATTTTTACTACACCTCTGTCTTCCCTCTCAGATGGTTTTTCTTAGACGGCCACTTCCAGAGCGACGCAATAAACTCTCAGTTTCCAAAAATCTTTTCAAAATTGTCATACGCAAGACTTACTTACCATATCAAATTTTATGCAATATATTCACATTCCTTAAATTTTGCTGCTTGTATGCAGTGATATCAATTTTTTGGTTTTCGGTCGAAACCCTTTTTTGAAATATCGTTGTTTTAACACCAACAGATATGAAGTAAATGCATTATTTGACAACAATTTTTACTTATTAGTCATACTACATATTAACAATCATAAAAAAGGGCGAAGAACCAACCATTTTAGCAAAAAATCCTTGTCGGCTTTTTTTATATATATTAAAAATCTTAAATATATATTCTAAGTTAATTATGTCTACATATGTTTAAACCAAACTGCCTAAAATATTTGTTCCTGATTGCGGAGGCAATACAAAACGTTCGCTGGCAAAATTAAAATCAATTGGATTGGAAAATTGAAGTAGTGGCTGGTTAGTGAAAAATCCTTGTTGAATATTCGTTCTTCTTGGATTTAAATTTCCTAACGCACCATCATTAATTATCTTATAGACAACATGTGGTTGCCAAACAGGTAGATCCGTACGACGCACAGGATTAATAGAAAACGGCGGACTTGATGTATAACTCAAATAATTTAAAGGGTCCATATTTGCAAATGTCGGAATACTGTTTGCATTATGCTGTGTCGTGACGAAAGGTACATTTGGCCAATTCAGCGCGAATGGGCTGCTCTCAATGAATGGGCGTTGACTTGGGGGCTTCCTAAAGGGTTCTAAATAGAATTTTAAAAACAAATATAAGAAAATGCCTCATACATAAGTAATAAGGTGGTACTTACTTATTTTAAATGTTGCTTTGATTTTTGATGTCAGCAGTTTCTTTTTCATGGGTGGTCTTGATCGCTTCGATTCACACAACTCAGCTGTAATTAATAAAATAATCGTAATCAATTTAAGTTGATTAATAAAAACTTTATTGCGAAAGATAAGCATTTTCTTTTATATAAACGGAGTTTGTTTTTTTTTTATTTATATTATGCAACTTTTATTTTTAAATAAATTTTTGCACAACTGCACTTAAGCAAGGTTTTTCACTAATTGATTATACCATTCATCTTCAGTCAGGTACTTACCTTGAATTTATACTGCATAGATCTTGTTGCCAAATAAACAATCACACGATTGACAAAATATTTGTAATTCAAATCGCATTAAAGCTTGTTGTAACAAATTTTTGTTGTAAATATTTGAAATTTTCCTCAAGACTTAAGTGGGCGTGTCAGAGTGTTTTTTTTATTGTTATTCCAAGCACATAATGACAGAAAAATTTTTAATTACTCTCTCTTTATTTTGTACCTACTGAAATGCACCTTTAATCAGCAATGTGTAGGTATATGACGAATTTTATCTAGAGCTGAATATTTTTGAATGGGACTGGTTTGCTGCCAATAAAGTTGTAAAAAGCTCTTAAAAAACCAAATGGTGTCGGGTTTGGCCTGGAATGGCTCCACTCGAGTTGTAAAGAAATTAAAGTAATAAACATTAAAATTTGAACATAACACTGATGGTTCCGTTAAAGTAATATTTACAAATGAAACATAGTAGTACTATATTTACTCTAAATTACGTACATGTTCCTATAAGTAGAGTAAATTATGCTTTCCACCAGAAAAATATATAATCATTTTTACTTTTTAATTCTAGAATTTGACACCTCTTCATTATACTGGGTGTATTGCATAAGGTTGCGAATCTTCTTTCAGGTGATAGAGGAGGCCTGGACTGACTGAGGGTCTAAAATGTACCCCTGAGAAGTTATAGGATTAAAACTGATTTTCTGACTTTTTTTCCGAAAAATATTTTCTTGGATCACCCTAACGTTTTAGAGAAAACATTTCTATGGCGAAGTTTTAGTTAATTGTAAAAGCTTTCAGATAGTGTACCATATATGGTTTTCAAGGTTTAAAATGATTTCGCAAAGTTCTGGAGCTTTAAAGTTGATATTTTAATTTTTTTCCCCTATTTTTTGGCTTTGGCAGCCATTTTAGTATGAAAAGGTCCTATCAACATACCCTTTTATAATTTGTTTTGAAAACCTCATTAAATTTCCTTTAATTCGATAGTACATTTGTCATACCAATTTTTTTGATTGAGGTCAGAAAAAATACTTTTCCGTTTGAAGGCTCCAGTAGATAAAGAGCAAGCGCGCACATCATATGCAGCGCAACGCATGCGAGTAACCCGTGTGCTACATAGAAAAGTATTTTTTTCTGACCTCAAATTAAAAAATTGGTATAACAAGTTTACCATCGAATTAAAGGAAATTTAACGAAACTTTCAAAAAAAAATTATAAAAGGGTATATTAATGAGACCTTTTTCATACTTAAATGGCCGCCAAAGTCAAAAAATGGCGAAAAAAATTAAAACATCAATTTTAAAGGTCCAGAACTTTATGAAATCCTTTCAAACTCTAAAAACCATATACACTATCTAAAAGCTCATACAATTAGCTAAAACTTCGCCATAGAAATATTTTCTCTAAATCATTAGGGTAATCCAAGAAAATTTTTTTTTTCTGAAACAAGTCAGAAAATCATTTTTAACCCTAAAACTCCTCAGGGGTACATTTTAGACCCCCCTCTATGCGAAATTTTTTTTTAATCGAGGCCTTCTCTATCACCTTCCAGAAGCTTCGTAACCTTATGTTATACACCCTGTATACGTCAGTGGTGTAGAAGTTAAACAAATTTGTAATTGTATGCAAATATAATATTTTTTTTTTCTATCTATCACATGAACAGATCCCGGTTCGAATCCTAGGGTAGTCAGCTTTTTATTTTTGTTTGCATTTTACTGTAAGGTAAATATCACTTAAATATAAAAAAAAAAACACTATTGTATGTAGGTACTGTAAGATTATTCGAGAACTCTGAATTTACTAAACTGTAAGGTACAATTTACTTTATGGGGGAGTTGTCACTATTTTGACTTGAAACGCGAGTAAAATTTACTAGAAATAAAGAATAGTATAAATTTTTTTTTTTTCTCCGAGCCGTCACAAAATCACACAATATTTAAATTTTATTCTTATCTTTTATCAAGTCTTTTAATTCCTTATCTCATTACATTATTATATAAATGTCTTTTCAATCAAATAAATACTTATAATATGAATGCATATAAGTATGTATACCCAACGGGAAGAAATGAAACTGCTTCCAAAAAGAGCGCAATAGAAGCACATCTCTGGTAGCATACAAAATTATTCAAATTCTTTTTTTTTTATGGCTTATAAAAGTTAATAAGTCTACCAAAAGTTGGAGAAAAAAGTAATTTTTGTCAAAAGGAACTTAAAATTTTGAAAAACAAATGTGTGCTCCCACGAAAGCGTATTTGAAGCGTATTTGATGTGCTTCTGAAGATGTGCATCTCCGCTAGGACATGCTGTGTTTAAAAAGATAAGCAGTGAGAACAGCACTGGAAGCAGCTTCTTGCTTCTCTAGAAGCGCAACTGAAGTCGTTTCATTGCGCTTCCGTTTCCCGTTGGGTACTTATAAATATTCTTATATGCCTCTTAAGTTCAATAATATCCTGATAATCCGGAATCGGAATAGAGCGGATTAAAATTGTTTGGTAAAATAAAAATTTCTTCAGGACGTCCATTAAAAATGAAAGGACGCTTAAGTGCCGTCATTTTTGAATCTTGTTGCGATGTCTGCATATTGGCTGAAATACCGCCATAAGCTGACTGCGGCGCCAAATAACTACTACCACCACTATGCGATGAAGTTCCTGATAGTGGCCTATACGGATTTGTTGGCAACATTGCTGGACGTAAGCCAAACTGATTAAAGCCAGTGGAAAATTGTAATGGACTTTGTATATCATTCGGTGATGCACCCATTTGATAGATGTTCGATGGCTTACCATTAGCCAAAAAATTCACAGGTAAATTATATATCGAACTGTAGTGCGAAAATGTAGGGAACGGACTGAAGGGCAATATTGAAGGAAATCCAGCAGCTGAAGTTGGTGAAGATGCTGGTGTAAAACCTAAGTTTGGCATAAACATATACGGTGGTGGTGGTGGTGCCGGCAAGCGCATATAGTAAATGGGTGAATTGCGTTGGTATCCACTGTTTGCTGAGTTTACTGAAGGTCGACGTGCACGTGACATGGTCTCTTCAATATCATTATTTGCTCCAGTAAATCCGGAGTTATCTGCAGTTGAATAAAACATATCAGCTGGTGTTATATACAATGGAAATGGAACAAAAATCGGTTGTGGGTAGCCGAAAAATGGTAGAAATTTGGGTGTATGCATCATTGAAGGTAATAAGCTCTCAAAGGGATGTTGCATTTGCATTAATGGTGGTGGTGGTGGTGGTGCCATTGCTTGAGCTTGTTGGTTA
The DNA here is from genome assembly GCA_951812925.1 of Calliopum simillimum. Taxonomy (NCBI): domain Eukaryota; kingdom Metazoa; phylum Arthropoda; class Insecta; order Diptera; family Lauxaniidae; genus Calliopum; species Calliopum simillimum. The sequence continues at coordinate 128,482,368 of OX638368.1, forward strand.
TTCTGTTGATATATCAGATTCCAGGGGAAGTTCTGTGGTAGACCCATCGATGGTAAGCGCTGTTGCTCGTGCTTAAGTTCATTTAATATTTGATATGGATCGTTAAGATCATCCTCGATGTTGCTATTCAAGTTTTCTGTTTTTATTGCATCCTGCATGGATGTGTCTTTCTCGTGGACATACTGTGCTTGCTGTTGTGGTTGTTGCTGTTGTATTTGTTGTTGTTGTTGCTGATGATGCTGCACAGCTTGATGTTGCTGCTGCAATGGATGTTGTTGCTGCTGTTGATGATGTTGTGATGGATTTTTAAGCTGCGATAAATTGACAGCATTCGTCTGTAAAATTTGCTGGATCATTGCAAGCAGCATGAGAATCTGCGATATATTTGAAAACATCTTTGAAACAAACATTTTGTGACATGTACGCAGAATATTGTTCTCTGGAATTAGAAGTATTCTGGAAATGAAAGCCAACAACAAAAAAGATTAATAATAAATTTACTTTATTCGTACATCTTAATACTCGTATAAATAAGTAAACTTGTTAATCTGATGTAAAATTTATTGAGTGCAAGCGCATTCTGAGTAAGACAAAGTATTTTTGATCCAAGAGGCCGCATGCAAAAGTATTTTAGTCCAACATTCAATAGGTGTGTTGCTTTTGATAAATAAACAGGGTGTAAATGAAAAGGTTACGAAGCTTCTGGGAGGTGATAGAGGAAGCCTAGATTAACAAAAAATTTAACTCGGGGAGGGTCTAAAATGTACCCCTGAGGAGTTATAGGGAAAAAACTGATTTTCTGACTTGTTTTTCAAAAAAATATTCTTGGGTCAACCTAAAGTTTTAGAGAAAATTTTCTCATACAAAAATTTTAGCTAATTGTGTGAGCTTTCAAGAAGTGTATTTGGTTCATAGGGCTTAAAGCAACTGCGCGAGAGACTTCGTGGCATGTTGTTCGTTTAGCTGTATTTGCAATAATAGCTTGTGTGTGGGATTTTTAAAAAAAATTTTCAAATGTAAACGACTGACTTTTGTTTTGCATATACTTTGAGAGGCAGCAGAGCGCTGATTATTTGATACAATTTTATAGTGCATATATCAAAACAAACAGAATTGAATGTGATTTCGTTTTCGAATGAACACGAGCGCAAGTGAACATGTTTACTCGTTTCGTGGCATTTTTACTCGGTATACACCGAAAGGGAGATATGGCACCCCACTGCTGCTGGTGATATGCTTCTGATGCCATATCTCCCTTTGCGTGTTATAAGATATTTGAGAGTACAAATATTGTTACTTAGTGCTAAACCTTTGTGTTTCGGTTTTCAATACTTTGTTGAACATAAACTTGATTGTACTTTGGATGTGAAGGGCCAACAACCAGCATCTGCAATAACACGGGCAAAGCATTCTAGAATCAATCACATTCAGCTGTTGTGTGAGGCTTGAACCAAAGCAGCAAGTGTTTCAACGGTACTTCTGGATTTTCATCTACTGGGATTTACCCTTTCAGTCCAAATAAAATTCCAGATCACGAATATTTACAGGGTTGCCTTGAGAAAAATCAAGGGCAAAATATGGCTGAAGTGCTTCAAGGTGCCACAGAGCTGCAGAGTTTAAGTCAGGTAGTCAGGTGATTGTGTTCTCATTTTTATTTGATTAATTTGAGGTTTTCTCTAGGGTATGCTAGAAAAGCCTGAAAATGTCTTAAAAGAAATAGCGCCTGTACCAACGACATCGAAAAATTCTAAGCCAAGCACAAGAAAACACCCGTAGTCTCGGGTGATTTAGCACTTTAGAGCATTTTGCTATAATGAAGAAAAAACATATTTGCAATCATTTTCATTCTAGTTGATGCACTTTTTTTTGTTTTAAATTAGTAAAAGAATAAATTTGTGTTTAGTTTTTTTTTTAAATTTCTTTTAATTATGCTTTTATATCAGTTTAACGAAAAGGGTGCCATATCTCCCGCGCTTACCCTATCTACAGGAGTTTTCAAACGGATTGTTATTGAAAAATTTTTTTTCAAAAAATTGTTTTGTCAAATGTACTACCGAATTAATGAAAATTCAACGGGAATTCAAACTAGTAAGGGTGGTATCTTTGGCCTGGCCAAAAAGTAAATACCATACACTGCACTTCAAGTATATTATTAAACACTTAGGGCCTGTGCCAAATCGAAACTTTTACCTTAAGCAAATAGGGGTGAAAAAAAATGTAACTCTGGTGACTAAAATTTCAATTTTTGCTGTGCCAAATGGATTACAATTTCTGACAGGTTAAATTTTTGACGTTTCAGAAACGAACTTTTTTTACTTTTGTTTTGCACACTTTTAAGCAATCGCAGAAAATAAATACGTCAAAAAAACTTAAAATCTAATTAAAATGAATATGCTGAGGGACCTGAGTCAGCAAATGATACAATTTTGGAGGTCATTATTAATGAAAGAAGCCTGATTCAAGGTGTCAAATAAAGTTTGTTTTGTGGAACTATTAAAAATAAAAAAACTGGCCATCTATCGATAATTTTTTTATTCTTTATTAAAGTACACCATTACGGGAGTTTATTCCCTAAAAATAATATTGGCCAAATGTACGCCCTAGCGGTTACGGTATTAATTTATTCACACGCTGAAATTTTTTATATGACGGCTCCGCAGGTAGACTCTGTGATGACTGCCATTTCGTGATGGATATTTCCTATAAAATGCACCAGAGAAGTTAGTCTTTTAGAGTAACCTTTAGGTTTGAGATAGCCCTATAGGTAAAAATCCATAGGCGTTACATCCAGACTACACTTATCTCTCCGAATTGACTGTAACTGCCAGTTCAGCGTAAGGCATCTTTTTCCTAAAACTCAACTTCTACAGTGCAGTGTGAAACTTCGATAACGGTCGAGCACGTATTGCTCAATTGTCCTTTGTCGAAATGTAACCAGCAACTAAATACAATACTTGATTGCAGCAAAATCCAAACTATAGGGAATAGTCATAAACACCCTCATGAAGCACAACTTGTTGGAAGTCTGCACTATTCCATATTTTATAAATTTACTTTGTAGGATGTGTATACTAGGGCTGTTCAAAAAAAAAAAATTTTTCGAATTTCCAAGATATACTTTGGCATCACGATCTACATCATGACAGAATATCCCAAAAAATTTTTCAGATTTTTAAATTCATATTTAAAGGTGGCTCAAAGCAGAAATATATTTTTATTTTTTTCTTTTTAGCATTAATTACAAAATGTTGTCAAACAATTTGAAAAATTTGTTTTAGAGTTATTTAAAAACATTCATTTTGTTTGTTTTTTAATGAACTTTAAAACCTACGTTGTAATTTTGACAAAAAAAAATTTTACACTTCTTAAAAAACGAAAAACTCCCCTAAGAAGGCGAAATTTTACGGTTTTTCAAAGAAAAAAGTCATCGTGCTTTAAACGAAATGAACATTTTTTAATTTACAAGATCTCATTCAAAAGAGCTCTTAAAAACCTTCAAGACAAGACATGTTAAGACTTTTTTGGGCCAGCAGGCTCGATGACATAACGTTTGAAATATAGTAATGCAGCCCTGTGAAAGGCAAAACGCTTTTTACTCAAGAAGGAGGCATCGTACAAAAAAGTGCCCATGGCATAAAATGCTTAAAATCATCCAAGAAACAAGTGTAAATTGTTTTTTTTTTTTTTTACTTAATTTTAGAAAAAAAAATTTTTTAACGTCATTTTTAATAAACTTTCCAAAAAAAAAAAAAACAATTCACACTTGTTCCTTGGATGATTCTAAGCATTTTATGCCATGGGCACTTTTTTGTAAGATGCCTCCCTCTTGAGTAAAAAGCGTTTTGCCTTTCACAGGGCTGCATTACTATATTTCAAACGTTATGTCATCGAGCCTGCTGGCCCAAAAAAGTCTTAACATGTCTTGTCTTGAAGTTTTTTAAGAGCTCTTTTGAATGAGATCTTGTAAATTAAAAAATGTTCATTTCGTTTAAAGCACGATGACTTTTTTCTTTGAAAAACCGTAAAATTTCGCCTTCTTAGGGCAGTTTTTCGTTTTTTAAGAAGTGTAAAATTTTTTTTTGTCAAAATTACAACGTAGATTTTAAAGTTCATTAAAAAACAAACAAAATGAATGTTTTTAAGTTACTCTAAAACAAATTTTTCAAATTGTTTGACAACATTTTATAATTAATGCTAAAAAAAAAATAACAAAAATATATTTCTGCTTTGAGCCACCTTTAAATATGAATTTAAAAATCTGAAAATTTTTTTGGGATATTCTGTCATGATGTAGATCGTGATGCCAAAGTATATCTTGGAAATTCGAAAAATTTTTTTTTTTTGAACAGCCCTAGTGTATACGTAACAATAAATAAATATTTTTCAAACAAATAAAAATTTTTAATTTGATGTTTGTTTTCAATTTCGATTGTCAAAATTTTCAGTAGCCCCTGGGCTAGTACAAATTTTGACACAACAATTTTACCTCATATGCTTCAAAATTTGTATTTGGAACGTCAGAATTTATATAGGTGAGGGAAATGTTTTCGATTGGCACAGGCCCTTAGTTGATAAATACTACGCAATATTCTTGTACATACAAATTTTTATCAAAATAAATTGTTTTACTCTTCCGCAACTCCTAGGAGTGTATAAGAACAAATTGCTTGTATGGGAAGTGCCACGCCCCCGTCTTCGAGCTTACCTAGATTATGCGTAGAGCTTGCATTTACTGTTCTGAGAGTAATATTCGGTTTGGTTTTCATAAAAAAATCTTTCAGTACAGCATATTGGAACTTTCTCTTATATGGGAGGTGCCACGCCCTATAGTCCTACTTCGCCTACTTTTTGAACATAGTTTGCAATTAATGTTTTTAGTGCTTAGGTGAAATTTAGTTGGATTATCCCAAAAAACACCTTCAGTATATCATTTTGAAACTTTTGCTCATATGGGACGTGCCACGCCCTCTTGTTCGAGTTCGCCTAGCTTTCGCTCAGAGTTTGTACTTACTATTCCTAGTATTTATGTGTATTTTTCTTCTGTTATTGCAAATAATTCTCTAATTATTGCATTTTGAATATATTTTTTATATGGGCGGTAGGCGTGTCTGTTGACCGATTTCGGTCATTTTCAATCCCTCAAACTAACTTTTACGTCGGAGACAGAATACCGAATTTCATTGAATTACATTGCACATTTTTCCCAGAAAATGTATTTCCACGCACACCCAGCCAGCCACCTAGCCACCCAGCCAGCCAGCCAGACAGACGGACATGGCTATATCGACTCAGGGGATGACGCTGATCAAGAATATATACACTTTTCCATACCTGCCACGCCTCCTTCTCTGCGTTACAAACGGAAGGACAAAGTGAATATACCCTGATTGTAGGGTATAAAAAAAAATACATAAAAGGGTCCTCTTTTTTATACTAAAATGACCACTAAAGTCAAAAAGTACGATAAAAATTTAAAATATAAATTTTAAAGTTCCAAAATCATTTTAAACCCTATATTCCAATTACATTGTCACAAAGTTCATACACTTAACTAAAAGTTACTATTTCTATTTACACTCACTTATTTGGCAATATCTTATCTATTGATAACAGATACTAACTTTTTGCTGCTATTTTGATAGAATTCCTCAAGTACCTGACTTTGTCTATAAATAGACCAATGGAATGGAAATAAGCGCATTTTCACACTTTTTTCAAGTGCTTCAATCTTATGTTCGCTTTATTAGCCTACATTATAAAATTAATTTCTTTTTGCTAATGTACAAATGATGAAAATAAGAAAGAAACATCCAATAAGATCTACGATCTGTTGTATTGATGGGCTCAACTATTAGCAGGAACATGTTCAGAAACCCGTAAGTACGGTTCTCGCGCAGCATGTATGCAATGTTAATGCACTTTCCATTGATTGAATGTTCTGAAATCTATCTGTTCATTTGAATGTAGCTCTCTCATTCAATTCATTCAATACGTATGTAATACAGTAATGCGCTAGTGATTTACAGTGGCGAGCAAAATTAGATTACCTGCTTAATAAACTGCTCATAAAATCGTTAAAATCGTGGGAAAAGATCATACAAAGAAAATGTAACTAAAATTTTCCGCTCGAAAAAATCTTCAAATCTGCCCTTTCTTTCGAATTAGCCTTGCCTTGTTGTACTTGGATTTTATGTGAAACTTGGTTGCTTGGGTAGTTTGAAGTTTTTGAACTACACATTTTTTCGGTAATGGAGCCTTATCTTTCTATTACTATTGGTAAATTAAGATTGCTCGATTTCACCCATTTTAAGTCCCACAACCAACCTTTAATGGCGTAAATAGTAGTAAATTTCATCATTTTATCTTTTCTCGTTTTGCCATAGTTTTCACGAACGGACAAATTAATAGACAAACAGATCTTCTCTCAAAAATGTTGTAGACAATATATAAAATTTTTCATTAAAATTTTTTTGATTTTAAGAACAATTCATTAAACGTAAGAATATATTTTTAAGGAGAATTTTTTTTTAAGCATCGGTTTTAAATTTTAAGATTTTTTTTTGTAGTTGTATATATGAATGTTTCATATGAAAAATTGTATTCGTATGTAATATGTTTTTTTGTTTTTTATTAGGAAAAAGACATTTTTCATTAATATTTTGCTCTTTTTTCTCAAGTGTTCTATTCTAACACTGATTGTCCTTTAGAAAATATTGGTTCTAGTTTCCTCAGTACAACTCTCTCGTTGCACACGAACGTCCCCATTGTTCACGTTTTGAGAGAAACTTACTTGAAATATTTAACCCTTTCGGTCGTTTGTAGCCATATGGCAACACAACTTTTAGCGCCTCTGTGTAGCCATGGAGACTTTGTTTAGAAAATATTTTTTTAATTATTATTGTTCTTTAGAGCCTTAAGAACACCTAAAAATTTTTATTTTGAAGCCCACATTTCGAAAATACCACTTTTTAAGTGAAGCATTTTTCAAATTCAAATTTTTTGCTGTATGAGAGACTTTGTTTTTTCAATTACACAGCGCAATACTAAAAATGTCCCTGGGGTCTCATAAAGTTTTTCTGATAGGTTATGAAAAATAAAAAGACACGTATTTTACCGAATTTGTGTATCAGTGATTTTTTTCATTTTATGGCTCCTCAAAGCTTAAAGTTCGCGTTTTATACGAAATTTTGAGATTTTATGAAAAAAACAACTCTGTATGAAATGTGGCTTTTGTCCTTATCTTTAATTTAAGTTATAGCACTTGAGAATCCGCCTTGTAGTTTTTGTTTAATAAGCAAAACTGTAAAAATTTTGCTATTTCAATATAAGAAGACTTTGTGATAATTTCCTTGTTTTTATTTTCCGAAATATTGTACATATTTGTAAAAATAAATATATTGAAAATGTTTTTGCTTATAAAACAAAAACTACGTAGCGCATTTCCAAGTTCCATAGCTTAAATTGAAGCTAGGGACATGAGCACCATTTCATACTAAGATGGTTTTTTCATAAAATCTCAAAATTTGATACAAAATGCGAATTTTAACCTTTGAGGAGCAATAAAATGAAAAAAGTCACTGATACACAAATTCGGTAAAATACGTGTCTTTTTATTTTTCATAACCTATCAGAAAAACTTTGAGACCCCAGGGACAAAAATTTTTTTTCATTTTGTTGCACTGCGTTATTTGAAAAAAATTTACATTAGACAAAATGAATTAAATATTATAATTAATAAAGAAAACAGACCTTCACAATCCTGTAAATATTAAAAATTTTCAAAATACACAGATAGACTTCATCGATTTTTTGAATTTCGCATTTAGCTATACTCGTATGGCTACAATTGTGTTTAATGGTGTAAAAAGTTACAATTATGATAATTTTTTTTTTTTTTTGGTTTTTTTTTTTTTTTTTGTTGAATTTTGACTTTTTATGTATTAAATGAGTATATATATAGTCAGATATATAAGGAAGATAGAAAATTCCTATATTGAAGAAATTTTCAACAATTTTGGGAACATTTTTAGATGCGTATATCTTACCTAAAAAGTTCAGATTAACAATATTCATTGATTAGAGGATTTATTGATTAGAAGTTTTTGAAGAAAACAATACTCTCTTGATTGAAGAATTACCTAGAATAGACCAACATAAAATAAATGTCGAAATATTAATCAAAACTTGGACCATTTGCACTATCTCAAATAATGCTCTCAATATTGTGTTTGGAATAAATGCGTTGTATAGGAAGTAGGCATGGTAATCACCAAATTAAGCTCAAAATCAGCCACTTGCTCCTTTTTTGACAACATTGGCACAAAATTTCTTCGAGTTGTCTTTAGGCGTTTTCCCGTAATCGTGATTTCCACAAACGGAAAGGTGGTCAGACATACAGATAGATGGACATATGGACAGACGAACGGATAAATGGACAGACCGACATAGCTTTATCGACTTATGAGGTAACTCTGATCAATAACGTACATATATACTTTTCCACATCTGCCACGCCTCCTTTGTAGCTCACACAAACAGAAGTACAAAGTGAATATACCCCGGGTCTAGTGTACAAAATAGTGAATTTTTACTTTATATTCAGTACGAAATTTATTTTTAGTTTATTTTTAAATAAGTCTATAAATATATTTCATTATCTACATGCACTTTAAACCAAAATAAAACTAAAAATAAAAATTTATGAAATTATTTTTCTTAAATTTTTTCGAACCACTTCGAGCATTTGTTGCCACATGGCAACATTACAAAAAAATTGTTTGAAAACTTTTGATGATTAGGCATTATATGACCATAATTAACAAAAAAAAAAACAAAGATTTGGATTTTTAGGATGAGAAACAAAAAAGATGGACCGAAAGGTTTAAGTTTGACAATATCAGCAAGGAAGTTTAGTTATTGTTTTAGGCTTTAAGTGTGTATTGGATGTATTTTCATCAATAAATGTCATGGTAGTTGACAGTTTTTAAAAAAGCCTTGGACCTAAGCTAATTGATCGGCGAGTCCTTTTCGACGGGCAACCAATAAGCCATAATCGCCTTTCAATATAATATTATTGTAATTATTATTATTATTTACGTAGTTTATGTATTTATTTACAACCAGTGTTTGTTTAATTAATTGTTTTTTTCTAAATAGATTTTTTTGTGTTACAATTTTTGTTTATGATTAATTTTTATTGGAAAAAATGTAATATTTAATAGTTCCTTCATAATTTATTGCCTATATAAAATGTATTCTCTTTTATTTTTGCTTTTAGTAAAATACTAATAACTTTTGAAGGCAAAACTCCATAAAATATTCAAAAAATATCTTCAACAGAGAATTTTTAAAGGATTCTTAAAGTTTTGATACTTAATATTTTCTTTAGCTATGTCAATTATTGCGCGGCGTTAAATTTACTTCCTATTTACTTACTACAAAAAAAAAAATTTGAGTAAAACGCTGTTGGTTTCCAGTAAAGTAGGGTAAGAGAGGAAAATATGGACTACGTGGGTAATATGGACCACACGGTTATTTTCCACTGCGTACATAGGATTTACCGTTATTCATGTTCAAACTTAATGCTAATACCTAAAGCTTATAATAGTGCAATTTTAGCGTTCGGTGAAGTCGCATGTTTCTGTAAAGTTGATTTTTCTAAAAAAAAGATCAGTGATAATTTTTTCTAGTGAGTATATTTCATTATTTCACTTTAAAGACATCGCGTTTTTAAATAAATGGTTAATTATATAAAGTCAGTGAATACTATTTATTATTCATGAGCACAAATTAGTTCATTAACCACGAGACTTTTTGATAAAAAACCACTTATTTCAGCAATACATGCTGTGGGTAATATGGACCACCAAAGAAAAAAGCCTCAAAAACAAATGTATTTATCATCTTTTTCAGATAGGGAATCTAGCTGCAGATTTCATAACGATTCTGATGGTCATTATTTGTAATTCGTTAACTACAAATTAAAAAAAGATGAAAAATGCATATAATGTAATACCCTTTACTCAGAAGATCGCAGTGGCGAATTTTGGGTTAAATGTGTAATCTTACGTTCTTGGAGTCATGAAAAATGTGCTGGATGTGGAAGTGACATTTATATATGCCACTTCTGTACCAAATAAACATGTGGGGCAATATGGACTATATAGTCCATATAACACTACACATTTTTTTATCTTCATTTTGAGTACTTTCAGTTTTTTAATTTTTTTTCTTTATCCTGATGAGATATTTATCTAAAAGTGAATCAGAATAAAGGTAAATTGTTTCCTTTAATGAATGGCATAAAATTAATTGTTTTGTTTTATGTATTTTGGGTTTTATTTAAAAAAGAAAGATTGGTGGTCCATATTTCCCTCCTTTACCCTACTAATAACTTCCCACAGAGGACTCATAGAAAAATTTTGAAAAATACATTAGATTGGGCATACTCCAAAGGTTATTTAACTAGCAGTGTTCTATTTTTTAGCTCACTCAAAAATTTATACAGCAACGTTGACTTTAACTCTATTTTATTCAATATTTACTTTTTGTCACTTTTACCCATTTCAATTCAAATTCATAAACGTTATGAAAAATTTATTTTACTTTTATTCAGTGAAAATTTTTGTATCTTGCAAGCTAGGGTTTATTAATGCTTAAGTTTTCTTCAAGTCAAAATATGATCATATGTATAAGCACAGTTCACAAATATACATATATGTATGAATATATTCATAAATGTTTGTAATTCACTCACAATTTAAAAAAGGATATATTTTCATTTAATTTACATATATATTTGCACAAAATTTTGCTACCTTTAAAAACTTGGAAGGATCACAACGATTTTTTTCACTTTCGGCAAAATAAGATTTTGTTACTGTTTCGTTACACTTTCTATGAACGCGATCAAGGGAGCTTCTTACTTGTGCTCTGAACAACAGGCGAAATTAAAATGACTTTCAGTTTGCATCGTGATTATTCTTTATATGGAGTACAACGATAGAATACTCGTGCACAGTTTAAGGTTGCAGAGTGACAGAGCAGGCGCACATGCGCAAATGGTACTGCGTAAAGAAAAGAACAAATTCTTTTTTTTTATTCTTAAGCCGTCAACACATGAACGTAATAGCCATTATGCAGCCAGCCTCATTATGTAAAATAATGACTACCAGTTACCAGAAGAAATTAAACGCAAAGGGAAGCAACCATGTGGAATAATGAAAGTTCTTAATTGGTAGTTTCCTTCTCATAAAATTAATATTTAAAACAAACACTTTTCTTATTGATTTTGGATTTCTTTATATTTTAAAATATTTCCAAAAACAAAAAAAATTCTTAATTAGACAGAGTGCTGTGGAGGTTCTTGAGTGTATAAAATACATATGTGAAATGTGACTTGGTAAATGAATTAATTATCTGATACGTACCTTAAGGTCTAAGTCAGTGATCGGCATTCTATAGCACAATTGTGCAGTCAACAATCCATCTTTCTCTTTCTATCCTTTCCATCTTCTATCTATATTCTCGCAAACATAAATTCTGGTCTAAGGACATTCATATTGAGAGCAATCAATTAACTCGAGACATATGACTCAGCTACCGCTCTTTAGTTTATAAAATGGACTTGTCTTGTTTTGATGATAACCTTGTTCAAAATACTCCGTTCTGATAGTACCTCAATGAAAATGTTTTGTTTTGTTATAAATTATTAACTATTGAGGTCTGAATTCAAAACGGTTTTGCTTTAACGTAGGGTACTATTTATGTTTCTGGAACTGGCAACACTAATTTCAATAGCTCAAAAAAAGGCTCGCCAAATTGATTTTCTTAACTCACTGTTAGCAAAACAAATAGCACTTGTACATCAGAACGTTGTAAGTACGTTTATGCTAAAAAATGTCAAACTTTATTATGACACCAGACTTAAACTATTCACATTAGTGTTGCCAGTTCCTGAAATATAAATGGTATCCCTCGTATTTTACTGAAATCTCATGAAAAAATAGTGGCTTGAGAGTAAAATATACGATTTAAACTCCTAAAAGTACAGAGACAAAAAGTAAAAAATGTTAAAACGGAAAGTAAATGTTGGAACAGTAAAAAATAATATTGAGCTTCGCAATATTTGCCTAGGATACCCTTCAATTATTACGGAGTAGCATTGTAAAAAAAATTTATTGAAAAAAAAAATTTTAATTAAGGGCCGATTTTACAATGTTCAGTTAAGACTTAACTGAAACTTTAACTGGCACTTTGACATTAAATTTCTTACAAAATTTTTATTTATCTGGAAGTTAAATCTTTACAGGATATTGTGAGAACGGCCCTAAGTAAAATAATGGGTGCTATTATTGATTCCGTTCGATAAAGAAATTTTCGCGGAAAGAAATATCGTTCGATATGAAAACTACTATTCTTGATTCCGACGGAAGAGGAATATCGAACGAGAATATTGGGAACCCTGATATAAGAACATCTCTAACATTTTGACAGATGACAAAGGATAAAAAAAATTAGAAGTGTCAACAAAGAAAAGTTCTGAATTTTTGATATTTTTTTGTAAAAAGCATGTGGATAAAATAGCTTTTCCAGTGCGATTTAAGGATTAATTATCTATAAATTTTAGAGTTCGGTGAAGACGCGTGTTGTGTTTTGTAAAAAAGTGTCGATAATTATTTTTTTCAAGTGATTACATTTCATCGTTTGATCATTTGATCACCGCAGTGAGGGTTGGATGTGAAAGTGACTTCTTCTATATGAGTTGTATATCTTATCAGAATAAAGATGAATTGTTTCTTTTATTTAATAAAATAAAATGTTTTGTTTTATGAATTTTTAGTTTTATTTTAAAAATAAATTTTGTAATTTTTTATTTAACCGACTATTGTATAGTAGTAAAGTGTTTAAAATTTATATTAAATATTTAGCTTCCTTCCCCTATCAATAAAAACAGCAAAATTAACAAAAAAGCATACATTTTTAACTTTTTTTTGTCGTTCCGTCACAAAAATTTCACGGAAGGAAAATACTGAAATATATCTATCCATCGGAATCAAGAATGCACAAAAATTAACGTCACTCCGATGTCAGGGATGTTAAATTTATCATATTATATGCGGAAACAATAATGCCAAATTTTTCTGTTTTGCGGAACAGTGATGACAGATGTATCTAATTTTCGGAATCAATAATAGCAAAATTTGCTTCCGCGCGGAAAATGCTTTTTGACGGAATCAAGAATAGCACCCAATAAGTAATAGAAAGGAAGGTACCACAGTAGCTCAGTGGTCGGTGGTTAAAACATCGCCAAAAACACAAAGGTCTTAAGTTCGAAACTCGCGCTGTAAAATGATGCTGCTCAATGAGTGCAATGACTTGTTTACATAATTCAGGATAGTTTAATTTTGTTCTGTAATACTTTCGCTAGTAACATCACTTATCTAATGATAATAAAAAAATTGTTGTACATCCAACACGTTCCATTAGCTACACCAGAGCACACATGCTTCAAGCAAAAATTCGTACAACGCTCTATTTATAGTATAGTAACAACTATTACTATTAAAAGAAGTTAAGAAGCGAATGGAAAAAAATCACAATTTTACTGTCACTTAGGACAACATTTTACGTGCACAAGGACGACGTGCCGCTACTAATTGCAATTGCAACTATGTAAACGCAGGCGCAGAGTAGAAATATTTCCCTTGGCTTTTCAGACAACATTGAAACAGAACATGGGCGCATGCGCGTATAATCATAGACGTGGCGCATCTGAGAACAAAGCGTTTTGCGCGTTTGTTTACCTTGTTTTGTTAAGTTGTGTCACCATCACCACACCAAGTGCTAGCGCTAGCGTATCTAATTATTACCGCGCATCGTTTCTCACCTACGCTGACGGGCTGACGGTTGCACATGCGAAACAGCAACTTTAATTAAATCGGGATACGCATGCGAAAAGCTTTAATTAGCAACAATGCAGCTAATAAAATAACAACAGAAATTACATAAATCAAAGCAACTAGTAAATACTTAAGGTTATGAGCTTCTTTCTTATGGCATTTGTTGGATTGCATGTTCTACAGAAATAAAAATTAAAACCAAAAAATTTTTCTTCATTAGCTGTTTAATAAGAATGCTCTTATAAAAAGCATTTTCTTAATATTGTTGTATTTTATTACTAATTTGTCTTAACATAACTGAAATTCCTTGCAATGAAAAATTCCAGCATTAGCTTCCCAACGAGTATGTAATGTGAAAACCCACGGATTAACGTTGAGTCAATGGAATACTCACAGACGGGATGATTGTTGCCACTGCTTCTCTTCACTTCCTATTGGCATTGGCGTGAAATAAGTATTACTTTTTTATGGCGTCACAGGGTTGGCGTGTTTTTAAAATCGAGTGTCAGCGAAAGTCAATTGTGGGTGTCTGTCGTACCTGAATTTACAATTTTTCCAAATAAAAATTTATGTAATTTGTTAGAAGTGCTTAACCCTCTGAGTTTCCGCTTAGTTTGCAGCTTAATTTTTTGAAAAAGTTTTAAATATCTCATATAAATTATCTGATAACTATTTTGCTGGCTTGTTTTGTGACAACAGACATAGTAAACATGTCGTATGAGTAATATTTTATACACTGCAGACGTTGTTTATTGGAAATACGGCAAACAACTAATTTTTTTAAAAAATCACTAATTGCCATTCTTCAACATATAAGTATGACATGAATATGATATGTTCATTTGTGTTATTCATCATTATAAATCAGGGATTATAGTTATTATTATAAAAATTCGCTTATAATTGGTTACCGTTATACCGGTACATATTTGTGGACTGTGGACAAAACATCCTTAGTCGAGATAAGACAATTCTCCAGGATTTTAGTAATAAATAAAAAATTTAAATACGCTCCTATTGGTATAATCACCATGCAGTGTTGCCAGGAAGCTTCTCCTATTTTCCCCCAGATTGCACGAGATTTCCCCTAAATTTTGGTTTTTTGACGAAATTTCCCCTAAATGGAAAATGTTATATTTTGTAGCCAAAAAAAAAAAAAAAATTACAAATTTCAAAACAAAATTAATATTTTTCATAACGAAATTTCCCCCAAAATCTTGACTTTTGACAAAATTTCCCCTAAATATGGAACATTAATATTTTGGTAACAAAAAAAAAAAATTTACAAATTTCAAAATGAAGTGAATGTTGTTTCAATATAGGTATTTTATAAATATAGATATTTTTGTTAACTTGTACTAAAATGTAATTTTATATATTTTAAAATAAGGTTTTCTTAACATTTGCATCTACAACTCTGACAAAATATAAACTAAAGTTTCATCTACATCAGCATTGTACATGTCCGTGGTGCAAAACTTTTTAGCATACTTTTCGAGCTCGAATGATATCTCATTCGACAAATTATCCTTAACCCGGAGAATGGCTTCCGCAGTCTCTACCGCTAATAGATTCCTTAGTTTACTTTTTATGATATTCATTATGGAAAACAATCTTTCTACACTGGCATTTAAAAATGGTAAACTCAATAATAAAATAGCAAATCAAGATGAATTTCGTTCGCATAAATCCCATAAAAGTATCCCCTAGATTTCCCCTAGACCTTTTTAAAATCCCCTGAACAAATCCACTAAATAATGTATCCCCTAGATTGCCCCCTAGACCTTTTAAAATCCCCTAAATCTAGGGGGAAATCCCCTAAACTGGCAACACTGTCAACATGTCTCTATGATTTCTTGTTCCGGAGATATAAGGGTGTCCCATAGTTCACGCAAGATTTGAACTTGGCGCCTTTCGTGCGGAGAAGTGTTATGAACCAAGAGATAATATTAATAAAAAATAATTTGACAGCTGACACTTTAAGATTAGTAAAAATGGATGGAAAGAGTTGATCAGTTTTTAGGCTCTCCTGAAAAGTTGACAATTTCGAGTTAGGTTGTTTTGTCAAAAGTCCACAGATATGATACGGTTAACGGTTTTATTTCGGTTTTGTTTTTTTATAAACTTCTGTAATGATTCAGTTAACCGATATTTATTTGTATCTGTGTTGGAAAACCCCTAGGATTCTACATTCGAGTTCTGGGAAAGACATGGCAGTTGATTCCATTTTTTTATTTTTTTTTTTTTTGTGCCTGAGTTATTAACTAAAACTTTTATTTTGGTAAAAAGCTCAATTTTCGTCATGCTTTAAATACTTATGATCCAAATCCGCATACCAAATTTCATCAAAATATGTTGTACCATTTACTGTGTTTTACTTTTGTAGGAGGTTTCACACTCACCGGCGCACTATGGTTTTTTTTTGGACAAAAAAGTGTACACAAAAATAATTCACTACAAGGACATATGTTCTTATATATATTCACCTATCTTAAAAGATGCCCGCTTTTTCCAGCACCTGATCCACAAAATATTGACACGGGTCGAAATCTCTTAAAATTTGAAAAATCGATTTTTCTGTTTAAAAATGTTAGTCGCATTAAACGCAGGAGTGATATATGAATAAATTTATGTGCATTCAATCAAATCAAATAAGATTAAATCAACTCAAAGTGAAAATGGGCGGTGCCACGCCCCAAAAACAAATTCGTAGTATTCGTCATATCTCCGAAACTATTAAACGCAGAGAGATAAGATTCGGTATGTGTGTAACAAGCACAAAAAGAAATAACATCCACTGAAAAAATGGGCGATACCACGCCCTATAAATATAAAACTTATCATATCTCCGAAACTATTTGAGCTATAGGGATGAATTTTGGCATATATATAAAGGGTAGTGAGTCAAATAACATTTGCTGAAAAAAAGGGCGGTATTACACCCAACAATGATTTAATTGACACTATGTTCTATAAGAAACAACTTTATTCATGTAGCTCTGCCTGTGGGCATGGCACCACATATTTTTTCAGCAGACATTATTTGTCGTGATGACTTTTGTATATAAACCGAATTTCATCAACATGGGTCAAATAGTTTTGGAGATATGATGTGTTTTTTATTTTTGGGGCGTGGCACCGCCCATTTTTCTAGTAAATATTATTTCTTTCTGTGCCTATTACAAACGTACCGAATCTTATCTATCTGCTTTTAATAGTTTCGGAGATGTGACGAATTTGCTTTTGGGGCGTGGCACCGCCCATTTTCACTTTTAGTTGATTTCATCTTAATTGATTTGATTGAATGCAAATAAATTTATTCATTTATCACTCCTGCGTTTAATGCGACTAACATTTTTAAACAGAAAAATCGATTTTTTCAAAATTCAACAGATTTCGACCCGTGTCAATATTTTGTGCATCAGATGCTGGAAAAAGCGGGCAACTTTTCAAATAGGTGAATATATAACCTTTAACTTCGCGTTTAAATTTTTTAAAGAAAATGTGTCCTTATAGTGAATTATTTTTGTGTACGCTTTTTTGTCAAAAAAAAAAAACCGTAGTGCGGCGATATTTTGCCCACTTTTAGGTCATAAGTATCTAATAGCAAGTAGACTCCCTACAGTTAAATTCAGAGAGATTGCTTTAGTAGTTTTCTTTTTATACCGTTTTATATTTTAGTAGGCAGTGCCACGCCCTTCAATGAGTTTTCCTAATATAACAGCATATCACATATTAATTCTTATTTGCAGTGGTAACATCTCCTAAATTTTCATTAAAATTGTTGCAGTGGCTTTCTAGTTAATTGAATCAAAATCAAAGCTTAAATAGAGGGCGTGGCACTTTTCGAGGCCTGCGTAAACTTTTTTTCATACAAATTTATAAATTTTGTTTACGAAACTCTGAAGTTTTCGAGGCTTATGGGCTTTTCGAAGCTTTCACATGTTTAAAGGAATCATTGATGGGATTCCTGAAAACGTGTAAAAGCCTCGGAAACCTCGTAAACTCGTTAAACTGTCAATTTTCGTATTGATTTTGACAACATTTACGAGTTTACGAGGTTTTCGAGGCTTTAAAACGTTTTCAGGAATCCCCTCATTAGTTATAGTACGAGATCCGGCAGTAAAAAAACGTATGTATCGAGTTTTTAGTTAAAATCTAGTTTTTACGTATACTTATGAATGGGAGAATATATATTGGTCGGGTTGCCTATCAAAATGTGGCCGCTAGTATTTTCAAGTTGCGATAACTGATGAACCGTGGGTCGCACGTGGAAAAGTGCATTGATCTTTTTTATGAAGAGTCATATGCTCTACAAGTAATTTACATTTTAATTAAAAAGAAATTTACCGTTTAAGGATTATTTATTAAAAACCGATTTTTTTTACGCAATAAATAATAAACGGAAAAAAAATCAGTTTTTAATAAATAACTCCTAAACGGTAATTTTTTTTTACATATAATAAAAAATAATTGTAGAACATATGACTCTTCATAAAAAAGATTTGGACACTTTTCCTCGTGCGACCAACGGTTCGTCAGTTATCGCAACTTAAAAATACTAGCGGCCACATTTTGATAGGCAACCCGACCAATATATATTCTCCCATTCATAAGTATACGTAAAAACTAGATTTTAACTAAAAACTCGATACATACATTTTTTTACTGCCGGATCTTAGACTATTAACAAAAAATTTAAATAAGAACGTAATTAATAATAAATTTTTTTTAGTTAAATTTATTTAGTAGCGCACGTTTCAAAACTACCACGAATGACCAAAACTCCATATCTTGGTTGCAACGTTCTTAAAATAACCACGTTTCTGCCACTTTTTACAATGTTGTTTTGTACGTATATTTGCATCATCTTGCGCTTACATTTTTAGTTCAAATTGAAATTGATCTTGTTATATGTGGGTATGTTTATGAGACCAGCTAATGAGCAAAAAGTGCAAGTTTTCATCATCTAGTGGATACGCACCCACCATCTCTATTGCAGACTTACACCAAAACCAAATGCCCCTAGGAAAGCTACTCAAATGAGGATGAAAAGGACACACTTACGGGAAGCTGTTCTAAGTAGTTTGTAAACCAAAGTTTAAGTCAAATCCACATATTTTTCTTTTCTTCTTTTTTCATTTAACGTCCCAATGCTGGATCAATATAGATTTTATTATCATGGCCTCATGTTGTTTTATTGGGTTGATTAATTAAATATAATTGGTAAGCGAACTTTATACCATTTATTTGAGGGGCTAATGAAGTAAATTTTAATCCTTTTCCTTGTTTTTTTGTTTTATTTGTTAAGTTTTACGTTTATGACGTTCTCGTATTTTAGTCATAAAAGTGCTTTTCACTAATTATGTTTAATTACGTGTGTGTTGTAGTTTTCATTTAATGAAATTGATGCTTAACTTTGCAAAATTATTACAATTGCATGTCGTAAAAGCCAATAACATCTTTTATAGCATGAAACAAAATTCTCATCATTTTTACTTAACTCATATTTTATACCCTACACTCAGAATATAATCTTTTCGCCCTTTTATTTCTAACGCATAAAAAATAACCCAACAAACAAAAACGTTTGGAAAATAACTTATTATACGCTTACGTAGGCTGCTAGATATATTTCTGGCCTAGGCAACACTAAGTGTTGCTAGGTGCAATCTGACATTGCCATTGGAAAGTTTGACATTTTTTAGCATAAACGTACTCAGAACGTTTTAACGTACGACCATCATTTGTGTTGTTTACAGTGACTTGAAAAAATCATTTTGGCAAAAAAATGGAATTAACTCGTAAACATTTTCGTGCGATCATTTTTCACAACTTTCGACGTGGATTATCACGACAAGAGTGCATCAATGAACTTAAATCTTTGTATGACGATGAAGCACTATCCTATAGCACTGTGAAAAACTGGTTTCATGAATTCAATCGTGGCCGACGCTCGCTCAAAGACGAATTCCGTGAAGGTCGTCCAAAAACGGCCGTTGTGCCTGAGAACATTGATGCCGTGCGTGAACTGATAATGCAAGATCATCATGTGACACACTGTGAGATAGAGGCATCTTTGAGCATCAGTTCCACTACAATACATTCGATATTGCATGAACACCTGGCCGTAAAAATGGTTTTTTCTCGTTGGATCCCGCACAATTTGACAATCGCTCAAAAAAAGGCTCGTGTCGATTGATGCAAAGAAATGTTGAAAAAATACGATCGCGGTGCTTCAAAAGACGTTTATAAGATCGTTACAGGTGACGAAGCATGGATCTATGCGTATGAGCCCGAAACAAAACAGCAGTCGACCGTGTGAGTCTTCGAAAACGAGCCAAATCCAACGAAAGTTGTTAATGGGAAAAGCACTTCGAAGCAAATGGTCGCCTGTTTCTTCGGCAAAACTGGTCATGTGGCGACTGTTCCGCCTGAGCAACGTAGGACGGTCAATTCTGAGTAGTACACCATAATTTGTTTGCCTGAAGTCATCGGAGAAATTCGAAAAACGAGCAAGAGAAGACGAATCATTGTTCACCATGACAATGTGATTTCTCACACATCGGCTCAAACCAGCGCCTTTTTGACCGGCCAAAACGTCGAATTGATGGGTCATCGGCCGTACAGCCCTGACTTGGCACCCAATGACTTCTTTTTTTTCCCGAACATCAAGAAAAAAATGCGTGGTCAACGATTTTCGTCGCCAGAAGATGCTGCTGAAGCGTTCAAAAACCATGTTTTGGAGGTGTCTCAATCGGAGTGGGAAAAGTGCTTTGAAAATTGGTTTGAGCGCATGCAAAAGTGTATAAATCATGCTGGAGAATACTTTGAAACACAATAAAACCATAATTAAATTGTGAATTTTAATTGTTTTTAATCGATATTGGACCCTTCATAGTAAGCTTGTGAAAATAATTTGGTACAAGCTTATTATAAATGTTTTTATGAAATAATTTCCAAATGCTTTTATTCAATATTTTTAAATTGTTTTTTACAATTTTCTATTTTGTTAGTGTTTATTAAGTTCATTAAACAACATTTTTATATTTAACTAAAAATAAATAAAAAATCATGTTTGCTGAGGGTCGAACCCATGACTTACAAGTAATGAGCCGACAATCTTATCAACTGACCTAACGGGCCAGTTATGATTCAAATGCCTTGTGTTTTACTTATGTACTTCGATAAGTCATTAAAAAAATAATTTAAAAAATTTTTTCAATGTTTGGAAAACGATTACTAAAACTTTTGAAAATAAATATTTTCTAATTGTTGACATAAACATTGCATATCAATTGTAAAAATTCCAAAAAAAAACATTTTCCAAACGTTTGAAAATTGCTTGTTTGGAAATTAACTAAGTTATAAAATTGTTTGTTGGGAATTTATTAATTTTTTAGATTTTTCTATGTAAAAATTTTGTTGACGCTTTCCAGCTCAAATTTGTCGAAATTTGCAGTAGATTTCTCAGATTTTTATAAAAATTCGCAGAGCTGTGCTCAGTATGGAGACCTCTCATTATTAATTTTGCGGAAAAAAATTTTTTTTACAAGTTATGGGCATGAAACTTCAGAGTGTCAAAATAGTGTTTTTGCGAAAAATTGATCCATTTTTTTTTAAGTTCCGCCATTTTGTCAAAAATAAATTTTTTTTAATTTTGTTTTCGGATTCTTGTAGCTTTTTAAATGTTTTTATACCCTACACCCAGGGTATATTCACTTTGTCCTTCCGTTTGTAACGCAAAGAAGGAGGTGTGGCAGGTATAAAAAAGTATATATATTCTTAATCAGCGTCACCTCCTGAGTCGATGTAGCCATGTCCGTCTGTCCGTCTGTGGAAATATTTTTTACGGGAAAACTACGAAAGATAATAATGAAATTTGGTACAGTGGATTTGCCGTAAAAGTTAGCTCGAGGGATTAAAAATGAGCGAAATCGGTCAACGGAAACGCCTACCACCCTTATAAAAAATATATTCAAAATGCAACTTTTAGAGTATTTTTCACGAAAATGCAACCACGATAAACATAAATACTAAGAATAGTTAGCGCAAGCTCTGGGCAAAAACTAAGCGAATTCGGACAAGAGGGCGTGGCACCTCCCATACTGAAAGAGTTTTTTGAGATAATCCAACTAAATTCCACTCAAATACTAAGAACTATAAACGCAAGCTCTGCGAAAAAACTGGATGATCTCAGACAAGAGGGCGTGGCACCTTCGATATAAGCAAATTTGCAAGACGCTATACTCAAAACGTTTTTTAACACAATCTAACTAAATTGCGCACAGATACTAAGAACTATAAATTCAAGCTCTGAGCAAAAACTTGGTAAACTTAGACAAGAGGGCCTGGCACCTTCCATATAGGCAAAATTTTCAAAATACTGCAGTGTAGGGTATTTAATGTTTGGCCAGGCCAAAGGTAACACCCTTACTAGTTTTGATTTCCATTTTTCAATTTTGAAAAATTTATACTGAGCACTTAGAGCAGCTCTGGGAATTTCATTTAAAATCTGAGAACCCAACTGCAAATTTCGAAAAAATTGAGCTGGAAATCATCATGTACACATCTGTGGCATTTCTACAATACAACCTAACTTAAAATTGGCAACCAGTCAGGAGAACTAAAAAATTGCTTAACTGTTTCTCAATAATGAGGCTAAATTTCGTTGATGCAGAATCTCCTCCCTCATTTCATTTGTACCAGTCCTAAGCTGTCAGCTATCAAACTCAAATTCAAATATTGCGTGAATTATGGGACACCTTTATATCTGTGGAACTTAAATTCATAGAGACATGACGATTACACCAAAAAAAGCGTATTTAAACACATTTTATTTTTATAACTTTAATCTTGAAAAATTGTCTTATCTCGAGTTAGGTTGTTTTGTCAGAAGTCCACAGATAAGCATTCAAAAATAACCACTAAAATAAACCACAAATATGACTATGAACTAAATATAAAAAAGATGATATTCCACAAAACTTGTAGGTCCCACGAAACCTCGTAACTCGTAAAAAAAGAGTTTAATGTACAAAATATTCAAATTTCAACGCAAATAAAATAGTGACCCGAATTCAGATTGCGTTTTTCTTACATACATAGTATAAACATAGCAGTGAATTATAAACATATGTAAAAAAAAATTAATCACTGTAGGTCAATATCAATCAAAAAGTAGGTCAACAACAACAGTTGTTCAAACACCTAATAAATAAATCATCAAGTGGTTAAAATTTCATGTAAAATTGATTTGTCTTTAGAAGCTGCAAACAAGTAGCAACAAAATTATTGAAAATATAAAAATACCTACAAAATCAATCGACACTTGAATTAATGTACATATTTTCAATTTGTTTAAATTATAAACAGTGGCTTAAATAAGGTAAACAATTGGTAACAACAGAAGTTAACAGTTAACAAATATGTAAAGCAAAATTTACGCTCGTGCCAAAATTGAAGTGATTCACTTAAGAAGAAAAATACAGGTCGGTAAAGTGAGCTATGCAGGTGTGACGAGTTTCCATATTTTTTGGTTGGGAATTTCGAGCTACTTTCGAGCTAATTTTGAGCTAAAAGCATTTTCCGGAAAACTCCCAATTTTCCCGGAAAATCCCACAAAAACTTTTTTAATGGCTAACTTTATTTTTTTTTTTTTTTTTCTTGACGATATTCTAGATAAAGCTCTTAATAAGGCCAAAAGGGGTATCCAATGGAACTTTACTGAACATCTAGAAGACCTCGACTACGCTGACGACATCTGCCTCTTATCGTCCAAACATTCAGATATGCAAAGCAAAATTGAAGACCTTGTCTTGGAATCACAAAAGGCCGGCCTGAAAATCAACGTATCCAAGACTAAAAGCATGAAGCTAAACGCAAGCAATGACATCACGTTCAAAGCTGGCAGTGATGACATCGGAAACGTCGATAGCTTCACGTATTTAGGCAGCATTATCTCCATGGATGGTGGAGCAAAAGAGGATATTAACTCAAGAATAGCAAAAGCAAAAGGCGCGTTTGTTCAACTGAACAAAATATGGTCTTCATCCGTTATATCCACCGAAACGAGAGTACGCATTTTTGATTCGAATGTGAAATCGGTTTTGTTATATGGGTGCGAAACATGGCTTGTTACTGAACAACTAACGAACAAGCTGCAAGTATTCGTCAACAAATGCTTAAGGCGAATACTAAAGGTTTGGTGGCCTCGCACTATATCAAATGCCGAGCTACATCAAAAATGCAAACAGAAGGCTATAGCAAACGAAATCAAGCTGCGCAAATGGGGATGGATTGGTCACACTCTCCGGAAACCACACAGCGAAGTTTGTCGCCAGGCCCTTGAGTGGAATCCACAAGGCAGTAGAGGACGTGGTAGAACCAAAACCAACTGGAAAAGGTCGTTGGAAAAGGAAATTCAAGAATCGGGAAAATCGTGGCAAGAGATCAAAGCCATCGCAAAGGAACGTGACAAATGGAGAGATTTCATATTGGCCCTATGCTCCTCCTAGGAGTTAAAGGAGAATACATACAACTTTATTTTTTTCAGCCAGACGAATCCGCGGGAATAGTAAGCGATGATATCATTTAACACAGGAATTTCGAGCTACTTTCGAGCTGACCTTGAATGAAGTGTTTTCTTAAATTTCCCCGGAAAATCCCAAAAAATTCGTCACACCTGCATAGCTCAATTTATGCACCTGAAAAATACGTGCATTGCTTTGGTTCACTATAAGAAAAAGACACCATGTAAAGAGTGAGTGCATAAACATTGCAATAATAAAATATAAATCTATATTTTCAGCTATAATTTTGTCGCGAATATAATCGTTGTTTCAATTTTGGAAGTTAAAATTTCTGAAAAAAGGCATAAAAACTATGCCCCTGCGGTCCTTAACCAAAATAAAGTTTTGTTGCAATCACGGAAAATTCGGCATCTGCAGGATTATTCTTTGTAAAAACACTAATTATAGTAATAATTGTAAGCAAAATTTTAGTACCTCATCATCTGAAGCATATACTGCATTTTTACTAATTTTTTTGCTTGAGTGCATTGTAGGGATTTTAAGTTTGAAAAAATAGTTCTGCGTTTTTGCAGACTTAAAATATAAAAGCCGGAAAATCCTAGCCGACTACATTTAGGAGATATTGAATAATAATCAATTTTTTTAACTTTTTTGGCACCTTTTTGAACTGCTACAAAACCAAAATTAATAGACATTGTCAAAGAAACAAAAACAGGAATTTCCTTTCTAATTAATTTGAAACAAAATAAAAGCATTTCAACTAAATTGAAAATTATTGCAAATGTTTTTTTTTTTTTCATTTTAAAAAAATGCTATAGGAAAGTGCTTTATCACAGAGACTATGAGTAATATGGCACCGTAGGTGACTCTTAAGTGATTGTTGCCAGAATTGTTGAATGTTCTCATTTCATGTGACCACAAACGGCACATAACGAGTTGGATCTTATCATCTGGCTTAGTGGTTTATTCATCTTGGAATAAAATATTTTCATCACCTTCATCGAAAAAAGTGTAACTTGTAACCACCTTACGTTTATAAGTCCTATTCTTTGGAAACACTATACGTTGCATTGGTTGTGTTTTCCGCTTCAAGTTTTTCTTCTTCTGCTGGACCGTAAATTTAATTGGAATTCATGCCGTTTATTTTCTTGTGTTCAGCTAAGGGTTTTTCGAAGTAATTCGTACACTTGTGTGTGGCACTTGTATTCTTAGTTTCACGGGGTTTTCTAAAATATTAGAAAAAACCTTCAATTAATCAGGTAAAAATTAACTGAAAGTCCTATCTGACTATAATCCTGCGATTCTGGAGAGACTGTACGTTCAAGCGCTTCATATTTCTGTTCCCAAATATCTTATAACATACATATTATTCGTAGAGCTGTATCACATACACAGAGCGAAGAAAAAACCACGTTCGTGAGTGTTTTAACTACGTTTCGTTGCTGATTTGGATTTAGCAACGCTCCAAGCTCATATTTGTATGGTGCGTTGCAAAATCACTCACAAACGTGGTTGAAACTTATCCAACAACGCTGGTTTGACAATGTTGTTTTCTCTGTGTACTCACCGCTATGCTGCCTCTCGAAATATGTATGAGCAAAACAAAAGTCAATCGTTTACACTCCCAATATTCTTTTAAAAATCACACACAAGTAACTTTTCGAACTAAGTACTTCTAACCGAACTACTTACTCACCACGAAGCCTCCCGCGAGTTATATATCCCGTATCAAACTCCACTACTAACCACATTAATAGGGCTATTCAGGCAACAGTCTTAGAGCTGTCAGCTCACCACAGTCTTAACTAAAACAAAAGTCATAACTAAGATGTTTTGGTTTTCCGGTAGCAGTTAGAAAGCTCTTTTATGTCCTTATAAAGACAAATTTTAAGACCTGCTACCTATGTGGTCTTAGAGCTGTCTTATAGCTATTAGCTGCTTACTGTCAGATTTTTGTTTGTGTGAAAAAGTGAAGAATTAAGAATTTTTGTTTTTGCTTATTTTTGATTGTTTTGTCGAAAAATTATTAAAAACATAATTGTTTATCATAAAACAGCTGCATTAGATTTGGCAGTTGTTAAAGTTTTATCTGCGTTTTTTCCAAATCCGGTTTTAGAATTGCTCCACGTCTGAATTTTGAAATATCCTTCTGTTCATTTGATAGCTCATTTTGAGGCCAAATGATTCTGCTAATAGAAAAGCGTAGAAAAATATTCGTGCGTCCTGTATATAACATCCAAAAATCGTGGTTTTGCACTTTTTTAGCTTTTTAGGTTAAAATTCTTCGGCATATATATAAAAAGAAAATATTGTTTAAAAAATTATCGATATCTGGCTTTCTTCTCACTATATACCTCCAATCAAATAGCGTACCTATCCTTATGCACCACTATGCACACCACTATGCACAAACACAGAAAGAAAAGTAGATAGAATTTATCAAATTTTTTCATTTTGTTGTTTTATAGCTCCTGCAACATTCTCACGTGTGAAGATTTGCTTGTAAACATTCGTTGTGTTGCTCTAACCACTAGCAACATAAATACTGAGGAATGGAAGAAATGTGAAAATGCAGTCTAAACACAGGATCCAAGCATGACGAGGTGGCCGAGTGGTTAAGGCGTTGGACTGCTAATCCAATGTGCTCTGCACGCGTGGGTTCGAATCCCATCCTCGTCGGTAATTTTTTTTCCGTTAATATATTATTTTTTTTTTAAGAATTTTATTTTATGCGAATGATTTAATTACGTATTTAAATTATAAAAACACGTGCCATAAAGAAATATCACCCTGTAGGAAAATCTACTAGTTGTGAAATTAGTTTTTTGTACCACAACTGTTTGACCAATCGATTTATTTGCTTTGAATGAACTGTTTATTTTAACATTATGTTGCCTTAGGACAAGTCAATTGTCCGGCTCTGCACATCTTTCAACTAATATTTTAGCTAGTATCGGGAAATTCTTACCATTCGTACCAACTAAATTTAACTGCAATATGAATCTTGCCGATATTCTTTTATCAATATTACGTAAACATATTACATACTTTGAAAATGTTGTTGTTAGCACAAATAAAAATTTAGCTGATGCGTTATGGCAAATCATAAGCACAAGCAGCATGCAGGGTTGTATAATTTTATAGAATGGATAGACAGACGACAGCGATAATTCGCATCAGCAGTCTTAATTCAAATGTACTTGTGAATTATCCCCATCTCCATGCGCAAAACCACTTCAGATACACGACGAAATCTACTTAACAGATTGCACGAAAATGAGTTAATTGACACAATGCTTCTTTGCAAAGTTTGAGTATGAGAAGGAAACCAAACTGTCAAGGTGGAAATACATTTGTTGAAGCAAGACAAGAAAAGTCAGCAACAAAAACGCTTATGTCGATTTTATACCGGTGCCTTTTACTTATTTTCCAAATCTTTTTCATCTAAGTATGTCGAATAGTTTCAGAGGTATGACGTTATTTGTCTCAGTGCTCCCTTCAAATCTCATCTATGTGCGCCATATCGTTTGAGATATATGTCATATTATGCTTTTGAGGGGCGTGACACAGCGTACTTTTTCAGTACATTATCTCGATGCTCTTTACGTACATACCGGCATTTCTGCAAAAAGGTCCACCGTGAGCCAAAAAATTAAATCATCATATCTCTGAAACTATTTAACGTACATCTATGAAATTTGGTAAATATGCAAAAAGTACCAAGAAAAATAATGTGTACTGGAAAGAAATGGGGGTATCTCGCCCCCACAAAAATCATTTCATCACATCTCCGAAAATATTTATCGCACATGAATGAGATATGATACATGTATTCAAAGCTCCAGGACAAATAATGTTTCTTGGGAAAATGGGCAATGCCTCGCCCCTAAAAAAAGAAATCTATAATTTATGAGATTTGGTACACATGTCAAATGGATGGAGACAAATGACATCCTTTGGAAAAATTGGTGTAACAAGATATGGTGATCCAACATTCAATGGGAAATCCTGGTTTTTTAAAGATTTTCAATTTAAAATTTGTATGGTGGAAAAAATTTCACGTTCATATTGTCACGTATCGATTCAGATTATGATAAAAACAAAGAAAAGTATAGAAGATTGATGAATCAAACAAAATATATTATAAAGTAACATTATTGCATAAGGTTCTAGGATTAGTCGCACTAAAAAATTCTGACTTTTTTCGCTGAATTCTGACATTCTTTGAATAGGCACGAAAACTACTTCTATTTTTGTCATGTTCGTTCTGCGTCTTTTTTTGCGTGTATCTGAGAACCAGGACTTCGCCTGCTATTAACGTGGGCACTAATTGTAGTGCTGCTTAAGAGCTAAAATGTAAAGTAAAAACTAAAATGAAAATTTGTTTATTTCCACTTTTTTTGCACTTTAAATGTGTACGAAGGTCATATTAGTCACCTATGAAGTGCCCATATGCACCAAATTTCATCCCTGTGCGTCAAATAGTTTCTGAGATATATTTAATTTTGTTATTTAGGGGCGTGGCATCGCTAATTTTTCTAGCCTATAACCTTCCCCTGATCTAAGCTTACACATATCGCAATTACTTGTAAATATAAAGCAAAGAAAAACATACAAGCTGCTAAGCTTTCTTGTTTGCCAAAAAAGGCTGGAATTTTGTCAAAACTATAGTAAACCCCTTAAAGAAAATTATTATATACATAATAGAATAAACAAACTCCGATATGTGAAACCTGCGGGGTGAAATTCTGCATTTGAAATACCTGTCTCAGAATATTTTGCCTTTTTTTTTCTCACACGGGACGGACAAATTACCTGTATTTTATTTTGTATTTAGTATATTGTAGCACATTGAAATTTTTCACTGAAAACGAATCTCTTTCTCAACTGTGCAAAAATCGTCCGATTTAGTTTCTGTCTGCCACAGTTAAATACTCCCAAATAATAAATTGATACATGATATAAAAACTTAAATTTTTAATTAAATTTTTTATTTGACCTTCAATTTGACCTTCATCGTAGGTCACTTTCTAAATTAGTCACTCAATTCGAATAATTTATAATTTTTAAATATTGAATCTGGCGCTAACACACTGTAAACATTTTCTTAGATATAAAGATCTTCGCTTTTTTTAGATTAATATTGAAAAAATAATTTTTTTATAAAAGTATGAAAAATTTCGACTAAATATAAAAACCTACGACGAGGATGGGATTCGAACCCACGCGTGCAGAGCACATTGGATTAGCAGTCCAACGCCTTAACCACTCGGCCACCTCGTCATGATGACGGCGCAGCAAATGCGTAATTTAAATGTACGTGTATATCATTGAAATGAAAATTTTGAGTGACTGACTCCATTTGCAGTGTTGCC
Source organism: Calliopum simillimum (assembly GCA_951812925.1). Taxonomy (NCBI): domain Eukaryota; kingdom Metazoa; phylum Arthropoda; class Insecta; order Diptera; family Lauxaniidae; genus Calliopum; species Calliopum simillimum. The sequence goes on from OX638368.1 coordinate 128,512,176, forward strand.
ATAATTAAATATATTTTGATTATGTTAACTTATAGAATTGTAACCGAAACACATTCCGGTTGCGATTATGATGACGTTATACTCATAACATGATTAAAGCCTAAGATACAATTGTGCGAGAGCGAGATGCGAGTGCGAGTGCGATGCTGGCAGCGCAACCCAATATACAATAATGCGAGACACGTCTGAGTTGCTAATGTCAAAATACAAGGAAAACGAAAAAATGTATGTGAAAATAAAAAAAACAATTCGAAAAAAAAATTTTTTTTTTTATTTTTGTTTTATTTTCTTTATATTTTCACTTTTCAATGCACAAATAATTTTGTTTTTACAATCAACAAAAAATTGACAGCTACAAATTTATGCTCTCGCACATCAATTTTCATTTTTTCAAAAAATGTTGCGTGCGTGATATCTCTCGCATCTCGCAGACGCAGTATTGTAAATTGCCCCATTTGTCTACGTGTATTCATGATTTAATAACAATGGTTATGGCAAGTTGTCAAAATAAACAAAAATGGAACCCTGATCTTGGCTTACTATCTGTCAAAAGACTAGAAAATTTTGACATTTTCGTAGTTTAAGAAGAAGCAGCATTTGTAATTCAACCATGCGTGTATTGAATATTTTTTTGACAGCTAGAGCGTCGCGCACGCACGCTTCTCGCACAATTGGGCTTAAAGGCGACAGTACATACAGGGCAGCGCGCGCACTATAGGCTTTGACAGTTGATTTAAAAACATAGCTCCTTATGGAGAGTGATACATACAGAAAAGCGAACAACCCACGCGCTGCGTTCAATGCGTAGAGTTGACCAACTTTCAACTTTTTGAACGCATCATTTGCGTTTGACATTTCGTTTCTTTTGTTTGTTTATTTATAAATAATTTTGGCAGTTGAAAAAATAAATTAAAAAAGAAAAAAAATCAAAACTAAGGAAAAACGTATAAGCGAAGTGCAGGAGCAAGTCTGCCTATATAATAAAGGCCATTCTGAGTGTATTTGAAAACGCGTTTACGCGTTCTATGTTACGGCACAAGCATCACTCGCGTGCGTTGTGATGCGTATGATGCGCGCGCTACACGCGCGTTGGTTTTTTTGTCGTAAATATAACGATACAAAACATGTCTGATAGTATCTGAATTTATATAAGTAAATTGAGCCAGCAACAAATTAAATTAAAATTTTTATTTACTAGGTAATAATTGAAGAGTGAGTGGAAGTACCAATAGGCACTTAGTGGTAAAATTAGATTTTCATCGATTTTTACTTAAAAATGTTTTATGTTCTATTGCCAATGACAAAACAAAATATTAAAAACAATTGGCGCCAGCCCTTGTGCGTAACACAATTTTTGTTTGTATTTTTTGATTAACCCAAAACTAACAAAATGAGAATTATAGCCTTTTCCACTGGAGACTTATGAGGTGATTTAGCCGTAACTCAACTCACTCTTCATGTATTAAACGTCAAATAAATCTGAAAACAGCCGTAAATCACCTCATAAATCTCCGTGCTTCCACCGGAGATTCATGAGGTGATTTAGCCGAATGAACGTTTAATTTGATTTGTATGTATTTTCCTAGGAGGAGAATAGGGCCAAATTTGATTTGAAAAAAGATTAGTTTGATTTGATAAAATATCAATATGAGTGGAAAATTTTCGGCTTTCGAAAGCCAAGTGGTGTTTAAAAAAATTTCAATATGCTGACGTTGTAACACACCCCGAAAGAGGGCTTCACATTTTGGCGTAAATTTCATCACTTGGCCGTTTTCGGGGTTGCTGATCATGAATCTGAAGTCAGAATTTGAAAATTATTAAATCCAAGATGGCGGACTCAAAAAATTAGGAAAATCTAAATTTCAACACGAAGTAGACTGTTGATGTTGCCGTACTACACTGAATATTAGCTGTGTTCAATAAGATTTTAACATAGTGGCACCACATTTTTACCAATTGTCTTGGCAAGCGAAGGGAAGCGGTGCGGAAATGAAAAGCAGAATAAAGTAAAACAAAATAAGAAGAAGGAGATAACACACAAACTCGTTTTAGACGAACAGTGATAACTACGTGTTAACACACTGCCGCACACTGGTTCAAAATCCTAAAAAGTTGGCCAAAAGTCGAAAAAAATGTTTTTTTAAATTAACTTTTTATGGACCGTATTGTCTAACAGATAGACCTCAAAAAATGTGTAAGAAAGATCCAGGTATTCCTACAATGCTCTTGGGATCTCTCCACAAGTACGCTTCTCAGACGAAAAATTCTGTGAATTAAAAGAACAAATTTAATGGTCACTGTAAAAATTGCGTGGTTACTGTAAAACTGAACCGATTTTAATGTTAGAATGTGGAATCTCTTCGTAACAGAAAATACTATCGAACCTTTATATTCAAAACTTGCAATAATTTATACTTTTGCGGTAATTGTGATTAACTTAAAATCAAATTATTTCACAAAATCAGTTTGCAACGGTTATGAAAAAAGCCCAGAACTAATTTATACCAAGATTGAAACCTGCTCTAACACATATAAAAAAATTGAGGAGCCTTTTTTTGCCCTTTTTGTGTGACGTGGTTTTTTCTGAACCAACCAGAGGAAAATTTAACTCATATTGCTTGTCTAGTGTCAATATGTAATGCTCGCCCGAAATGATAAAATTTTTATATTATTATACAGCTTATACTCCATGATAAAGGCATCTAAGACCCATTCTTATGTAGATCAATTTAACGTTGCACACAACTCAATCAAAGTTAAGGCTTTGAAATAAATTGTTAAATTAGATATAAAAATGGTGCAAGTGTTGTTTTTTGCCATTTCGAATCCGCCATTTTGTTTTAAAAAAATCTAATATCAGATTCGTAATTAGTGACATCAAAAACCCCCGAGTAAATTTTTTTTGTTGGATTTGAATGAATATTTATGCAAATCGTCCGCCATTTTGAATCCGCCATTTTCTTTTTAAAAAATCTAACATGAAATTCGTAATCAGCGACTTCAAAAACCCCCAGGAAAAAAATTTCTTCTCGAAACTTTAATGATTTCGACTTTTAGCCTGCTTTCAGGGATTTTGAACCAGTGTGTGCCATCTAAAACACAGCTAGAATTAATTGTCGTCTATGTGTTCACATTTGCTTAAATTGAACTTTAATTTTTTCACAGATTATGTTAGTAAAGACTCTGAAGAATAACACAGGTTTAAAAAAAAAAAAAATGTCATGGCGTTTTGATCAGACTATGTGTTTCCTAGGGACTTTGACGTCCTGAATCCGAATCCGCGGTCCATTTTTTTTCCAGAACGTCTGAGAAAAAAGATTTCAAGGTCATATGGGAGTCAAAAATGGGTTCGTGTGTTGTTTAATGATAAATTCGCTAAAATTCGGAAACTAATTTTTTATCATTGAATTCTTAGTCCTTTCAAAAATATGTGATCAAAAAGGGTATCTCGGATCTAGTTTCGGAGATATAGCCATTGGAAGATCCGGATATAACTTCTATAAAAACCGCTATAAGTTAGGAACCCCTGAATGGATTCAAAAAATATTGGTGTCATATGAAAGGTGTTTTGACAACCTATAAAATTAAATTCATAGTTTTGGAGATATGACTTTTTTGAAATTTTGAGAAATTTTTCAATTACAACAACAAATACATCAACAACATCAGCAACAACAACAACAAAAACAACAAAATACCTTTCATATGACATCAATATTTTTCAAATCCATCCAGTGGTTCCCAACGTATAGCGGTTTTCATAGAAGATATATCTGGATCTTCCGATGGCTATATCTCCGAAATTAGGTCCGAGAGACCGTTTTTGATCACATATTCTTTTTAAGGACTGCGAATTCTATGATAAAAAATTAGTTTCAGAGTTTTAGCGAATTTATCACTTAACGACACATGACCATTTTGACCTCCATATGACCTGAAATCTTTTTTCTTAGACGTTCTGGAAAAAAAACGGACCCCGGATTCGGATTCAGGACGTCAAAGTCCCTAAGAAACACATTATCTGATCAAAACGCCATGACATTTTTTTGTAAACCTGTGTTATCAAAAAAAAAAAAAAAAAAAGAATATCGGCAAGATTCATAATGCAGTTGTATTTAATTTTGCAAAAGCGTTTGAATTGGAAGGTGTCGATAAATGCCTGTGTCAGGTTCTGCAAGTTGCAAAAGAAGCAGTTCCACACTTTTTGCGTCGAAAAAAAAATTCTAAGTTATAGTTTAACATATCTATGGACTTTTGACCAAACAACCTAAGACGAGATAAGACAATTCTCCAGGGGTTTAGTCCTAAATATAAAATTTAAATACGCTTCTATTGTTTTAAACGCCATGTCTCCATGATTTCTTGTTCCAGAGATATAAGGGTGTCCCATAGTTCACGCAAGATTTGAACTCCATTCGTGCGGTGAAGTGTTATGAATCAAAAGAAAAAATAATTTGACAGCTGGCACTTTAAAATTGGTAAAAATGGAAAGAGGAGATTTAACTTTGCATCAACGAAACTGAGCCACATTATTGAAAAGTAGTTAATCAGTTTTTAGGCTCTCCTGAAAAGTTGCCAATTTCGAGTTAGGTTGTTTTGTCAAAAGTCCACAGATATGTAAATAAAATACATTTTAAATATTCCAGTAATTTTAAAAAAATTCTTTGTTATAAAATAATCAACAAGTTTTAAATTGTTTTAAAAACAATAATTCTGACATTAACTACCCAGAACTGGCTTAAAAAGAAATTTCCCGATATTAGTTTCAAAAGTAGTTGAAAGATATGAAGAGCCGGGCAATTACCTTGTACCTAGGCAAGTTAATGTTAAAATAAAAAGTTCATTCAAAGCAAATAAATCGATTGTCCAATCAGTTGTGGCGTAGAAAAAACTAGTTTCACAACTAGCTTTTAATTAATTAATTTTCCTACGTGTGCCATTAAATTAATTTAATCATTCTCATAAAAGAATATTCTTTGAAAAAAAAAATTATGACAATTTTAATAAAAAAAAAATAAGAAAAAAAAATAACAAAAACTTTCGACGAGGATGGGATTCGAACCCACGCGTGCAGAGCACATTGGATTAGCAGTCCAACGCCTTAACCACTCGGCCACCTCGTCATGTTTGGATGTTGTGTTCAGACTGCTTTTTCACATTTCTTCTTTTTCTCAGTAATAATGTTGCTAGTGATTAAAGAAACACAACTAATGTTTATAAGCAATTCTTACCACACGAGAATGTTGCAGGAGCTAAAGCACAACTAAATTGAAAAATTTGGATAAATTCTACTTTTCTTTCTGTGTTTTTGTTCATAGGTAGTGGTGCATATTTTTGATGATACCGCATCTTTTTGGAGGCAGAAAGACAGAAATCAATAGCATATCGGTACACTGAAACGTTGTAGAAGATACCATTTTGTATCTTGTTGTCAGCTATTCTACACTGTTGTACCGACATCTCTTTGAATTTAAATGTTCAACATAGTGTGGTGAATTAAGTGTCGATAATATTGTTTCCTTATTGTTGTCGTTTATTGTGTAATTCCATAATTCAGCTTTTGAATCGATAAAAAAACACATATCGTCGGCTTAATGAGAAAAGTTGCTCAGTCCGTTTTATAGCAAAAATAATGTCATACACATTGTAGAATAATCGGTTATTGGATAAGTATGATTTTTTCTACTAAATGCCATCAATTCTACATTACCAAGTAAACTTTTCCTCGATTTCGCTCATTTTCGATCCCACGAGTTAACTTTGGCAACGAAGGCAGTGTGTCAAATTCTATCGAATTACAAAAAGTGGGCCTATTTTCAAGAAAGGTTTGCTTGAGCGCATTATTTTAAAAAATAATAATAAAATTAAAATTTACCCTCAAAAAATATCCAAAATGAACCTATATGTGTACAGGGTGAATTAAAAGTTATTTATATGCAAATCTAACAAAATTTGATTTTGGTAGCGGTCCTATGAAATATCACAACAAATAGGTAGTCGACGTCCAGCAATACGAATGCTCCGTATTACGAATGTCCAATAATACGAATGCAATATTTCTTCCACATGTGATTCTATAATACGAACAACAGTAAATTTTACGGTTCGATAATACGAATGAGATTTTTTTCATAGTAGGCTTTGCATTTTTTGCTAAGCATTAAATGCTAAGAATGGATGATAGAATACGTGAGAATTTTTTCAGAATTTTTAGAACGTTTTGAAATGCTTTTTTCTTAATATTTGGACTTAGAAAAATTGTTGAAAAATCATGAAATGGTACGAAAAATCTAAAAAAAAGTTTGCATTTTTAATAAGCAGTTTTTCTTTCTTAAAAACAAAAAATAATACCAGAGCAATATCCTCGCCTAAATATAATGCCAGGCATCGGTAATACAACAATGCCAAATTTTAGCCAAATCGGTCACATCATGCTTTTTTAACTGGTAGAATTGGCGTGTTTTACTTCAAATTTCTTCTTTTAGTGGCAAAACTCATTGTGTTTTTTTTTTTTTTTTTTGAAATTGAGCTTAACAGAAAATTTCGATGCGCATCCCCAAGATGCAATAGCGATGCGCGTCCTTCTCGTATCTAAAGAGCTGATTTGTGTGCGCATATTTTCTGCGCTATAGGTAGCGAGAGCGAAGCGCATCCAAAGAGCATTTCTGAATGCGAGAGCGATGCGCATTCAAAGAGCATTTATGGTAGCGAGAGCGATGCGCATCCAAAAAGCATTTCTGGATACGAGAGCGATGCGCATCCAAAGATCATTTCTGGTAGCGAGAACGAAGCACTTTCAATAAGTCGTCTTCGTAAGAGCGCGATGATAGAGCAGTGGTCTAGCGACTGGCACTGCGATTGAGAGTTGTAGCAACCGTGAGGTCCTCGGTTCAACTCCGGCCCAGACCTAACACAAAAGTTTTCAACTTGCAATTTTTCAGTTAGAATTAATTCAGTAAAATAAAAATAATTATAATTACATCAAAAAAAAAATAATAGTCTGATGTGTCTTTGTGACGAAAGACGTAAAAATTTCAATTAAAAATTAATTTTTTTAAATATTTTCATTGTCATCCAAAAAGCATCCAAAGAGCATTTCTGAATGCGAAAGCGATGCGCTTCCAATGAGCATTTCTGGTAGCGAGAGCGATGCGCATCCAAACAGCATTTCTGGATGCGAGAGCGATGCGCATCCAAAGAGCATTTCTGGTAGCGAGAGCGAAGCGCTTCGTTCCAATGACATGCCAATGTTAATTTCAGCGCTTTTGGCAACGAGAGAGATGCGCTTCACTGCTGCTTTAGAGCGCTTCAGAAGCGCTATTGATGCGCTCCATTCCCCATTGGGATACGACACTACATATTTTTTTACTATCAAATTTTTTTTTTTTTTTTATGAAAGTATTGTATTTTCCGTTTTTTTACCATGTTTCTCAGAAGAAAAATTCATAAATTTCCTATTTATCTTACAATCTTTTCAGTAAACTTTGTTTTCTCTCAAATAAAATATTCTTGTTAATAAGTTTTATCTTTAAACCGACGATATGTCTCAATATAAAAGAAAAAAGGAACAAAATTTCGTTCCGATAATACGAATTTTTCGATTTTACGAATAGGCCTGACATTATATAATTCGTATTATTGGACGTCGACTGATATATAAAAAACGGTACTTTTTGAAGATAAGCTTTATAAAATTACAAGGTCGCTAAACTTTTTTGGAGACACATTTTTGCAACAAATCTCAAGAAGTCAAAAAAAAATTATGTTTTTTTTTTTTAATTTAGCTCAAGATATCTCAATAACCAGACATGATGGAGCAATTTTGTGGTTTGTTGTGTTTTTTTAAATATGAGAAAACTCACTTTTCTAATAAAATTTATAAAAAATACTAATGAGATCTCCTGAACGAAATCAGGTAGAATCCGGTTTGCATTTTTTTATTCCACAAACATGGAGAAACTTTATGCATTGATTGTATTTCCGGATATGGAAGAGTAAAGATCAGCACAACCACTAAAAAGATATCAATGGACCAAACGAATAGTCAAAGTGGAAGTCGGCTTTGATCCAGTTTTTTTTGAAAATTTGAACCATTGAGAAAGAAATAAGCTCAACTAAAAACTTTTTGTAAAAATGCAATATCTCGCGAAAAGAATCATTTAGAATTTTAACTCAAACAGACTTTTCATCTATAATTGACTTCGAACACCGTCCTATCTTCAGTTTTTCTCATAATTTTTTGTGATACCTAAAATTCACCCTGCCCGCCGTGGAATAAGATTTTCTTATTAACAACCATTTTTAAATAACCTGGTGTAAAGTTATGAATACGAATTTTTATTCGATTTTATTTTGGGTGATCTCCCCTATCACACATATTGTTTTTTTTTCTGCTCTTTATCCTCTATATCTTGCGTTGGCCTTATATATCACTTTCAATTTCATTAGTTTTTAGCTGCTACATAGGTATTATTACATTTATTATACCTTTGCAAATTATGCTAACTTATCTACTGTTATCCACAATGTAACAAAAAATTAAAAGAAATATTTTATTTTACTTTCCTGACATGTTAATTTGTTAATGAACTGTGAATTTTTCACTTCAACCTGTCTAATGCATCTGTTTAAAGTGATTAACTACGTATGCCGATATGACTTGAAATCACTGGTTTGGTTGCTAATGTGGCAAGTATTTAAGCCAGATATGAAAAGATCTTTGCTGACATGCAACATAACAAAGTATGTAGTTTCAGTTATGAGCAAAAAATAAATAAATTGTAGTACCCCGTTAATGAAATGGCCGAGTTAATTGTTATTTGATAATAATTGTATGGCGCTTAGAAAAAGGTAGAGGAAGGAAGCATTCTTTAAAAATTACCTAAGAAACGTATTCATTCAAATATTTAGAAAAAATTTGTACGTAAAAAATGTATTCTTATAGAAATAAAAAAAGACCTCAACGACAACAGAATTCAATTCCTATAAGTTGCATGTAATGTACTTCTGTACGGCCATAAAATGTGGGTTTATAAAAATTGCATTCGACTAATTCCGAAAATTAAGTAGCCCTAGACCATTTTCAAAATCGAATTATTAATCAAATGCCGACAATACGAGATGCTCCAACGATCAATGGAATTCTGCCGTTGAAGAGTCCATCTCTTTTCCCTTCTTGTTTAACCAGATGTTCAACTGAAGTATAAGCCGCACTATCCAGCGCTATCAGTCTTGCCAGCTTTGTAAAGAGTGAGCCCTGACATCTTGTGCTGTCCAGTGAACTACTTCTGCATCCACAGTCCTTGACGCTCCAGGACCAGCAAATCTAATGGCATCGTTCCGCTAATTACCAGCATCGCAACCTGTCAAGATCAGAGACAATGCGCGAGTATTATCTATATTGGTACTATAGGTAGTTATTAACAAAAATCTTTTCAGATATAAATACATATCAATGATCATCGAACACGAGACTGCCGTATTGACAAATCAGAGAAATGTCCGAAGCCACACTCTGAGATAACGTTAAATGGTTTAGCTATACGTAATTACTCATCGAAATTCATCATCGATAATTACAGTTGATTAAACCAATCAATATCATCTGGGGCTTATTTGTCGGTGTTATTCTGAGCTTGTGTTTTTTTTTTTTACTTCTGTTGATAATGAAAATATCATGAGATTTATATAAATTTTTCTTTTAATTGTAAACTTTCAATTGAAGAATTAAAAACTTTTCATTGGCATAACTTTCAAGTGGAAATTCTTGAGCAGCAATTTGTAAGATTCACTCAATTAAACAGTACATAATTGGATCATCCAGTTCGATAATAAAAATCGCAACAAACAAAGTTAGTGTAATAAATATCTGCAAAAGAAAGTACTTATTTAGCAAATTTTACTACTAGTTGCTAAATACTTAAAAGTCGAAATTTCAATGCAAAAGCCATAAAATCGTCAAAACCGATGAAGACTTCACATATTACATTTTAATTACACTTTTTTTATGAAGTGTAACAATACTGCAATGGTTTTGACGATTTTATGGCTTTCGGAATGAAATTACGACTTTTTATTATTCAGCAACTACACGGAGAAAAATCCGCGTCATATTTTTTACTCCACTCGGGAAGTCAAAAAATTAGAGTAATCAATACTAAATTTCAAACATAAATTACCTTACGTATGAAGAAGTATTTACAAATAAATTGTAGTTAAATAATGAAGTAATATTTACTCCGAATTGCCTACATTTGACCGTATGTAGAATAAATTATACTTTTAGAAAAAAAAGTGTGACCATTTTGAATTTATAATTCTATTAAAAATTATTTAAATTTTTTACGCACAAAAATGAGTGTCATAATTTTTGCTCCACTCGAGTTAGGTAAATATCATAAAAATATGTAAGCATTTTGACTTTTATAATTTAAGTACTTAACAATTTCCATATTTAGACAGATATTTGCTTTATAAACAAATTTTATACCTCTTCATCATATGCGTCAGTAGCATCTGCCTATCACTCGAAAGGGCCAGGTTCATACCCTAGTGCCGGTCAGTTTTTTTATTTTTTTTTTTTTTTTTGTTTTTTCTTTTTTTTTTTTTAACTTTTCTTTAAGGTAAATATCACAACAATTTTTTCAAAAAAATTACTAGCAAGCATACGTTCTGAATTGACAAAAACAGCAAGGTGAAACTTACTTCGGTGTGGAGTTGTCATTATTCTGACTTGAAATTCTGGTAAAATTTATGAGAAATAAAGCAGTAAGTACTATTTTTCTTCTCCGTGTAGTAGTAAAATTGTATAGTAAATATTTCTGTGGTGCATAATGACTCCATATTCCCACTTTTTAGGTATAATTTTTGTACTTTTTTAAAAAAAGGGTAAAATGACCCATATGTGGTTAAAGTTATCCCAGTTTGCTAAGCGGACCCATTTCGAATCCGTAACGGGTTCCCTTTCTCGTATATTTTATCCGTAGCGGAATCCGTTAACGATCCAGTATGAATCATAAACTAATTCAAAACGGATTTAATAATGTTAATGCTATTTATAAAAAAAAAAAAAAAATTGAAGCGGGGCATTAATTTACAAAACATTAGACAACTAGACTATTGACCTATATCATATAGAGTAGAAGACTTATCTGATGTTGAGGTATAAAGTTTATACATTAAACAAATTTCTGTTGTATTTTTATTATAAGCATTAACATTATTAAAAGCGAATCCGCTTTGAATTCGTATTTAAGTACGCTTAGGGACTTACCCGGCTTCGAATCCTACCATGGGCGGATTGCAAAATTTTTTTTTTTTTTTCTTATTATTTTTTATTTTTTTTTTCCCTAATACACGTAAGCGCTTCAAAATGTTTTTTTTTTTTTAAAAAACACAGCATTAAGGTTATTAAATTCGTTTTTGATGTACGTTACGGATTAGAAACGAATTCGCATCCGTTCTTGTGCACATTGGGTATCATTTTTAACAACTTTTTATATAAATCAACCAATGTTGGCAATGGCGTCTTTCGTGCATTTTTTGAAGTTTTTTTGGGTTACGATATTTCGGAGAAAAATAAAAATATCAATATGAGTCGAAATGAGTTTTGAAAAAAATGAATAGTTCTTTTAAAAATTTTATAGAGTTTTATGACAAACAATTACTTACTCCTGTTGTATAACCTCAAAAGTGGTGAAAAAACTGTACATGTCAAAATTTCAGGTTAGAATATCTCAAAATCCAGAAGTAATAGAGCAATTTGAAGAGGGAATTCAGATTTAACATCAAAAAATACATTAGAACTGACTATTTTTGTTTCTATGTATATATTGATCATTATTTTTTTAGTACGCAAAAATTAAATTTGTTAACAGAAAGTCCAAAAATTAAGTAAAAAATGCAATATCTCGTAAACGATATTAGTTAGAGTTTTCCAGTTTACAGTTTTTTAACCTACAAATAAGCAGAAAACTTTCTGTACACTAATTTTTTGTATCCTTTTTATTAAAATTTTTTTTTTATAGTTATAGCCCCGTGCTAAAAAATGGGTTTTTCGGCCCTAGTTTGAAAAAGTGCCGTTCACTTTGAAAAAAGGGCTATGTGTGATTCATCTTACAGCCTTTCTACACATTTTCCCGAATAAACATTTTGGGTGCAAGTACTTTTTATTTAAAACACGTGGGGAGAGGTGTGAAGGGTAGTAAGAATTTTTCTTTTTTCCGTAAATATTATATGGGCTACCTCTAAACCTGTGTTTCTCGAGCCCAGCTAAGAAAAAGAAAAATTTTTATCAAAGACATGAAATTTAAATCTCACCATGCCACAAAGATTTTTTTTTTTTTTTTTGCGAAACAGTCTATTATCTTTATGAGTAAACTTGAACTATTTTACGTTCAAGAAACGCACAGAAGTAATTAAAGAATGATTTTTCAACAATTTTCGCAATGAAAGTCATTTGCAGAAAAGTAGTATTTAAGTATGTGTAGTCATGTATGTACACGTTTACTTATAAAAAATGCACTCAAGCCAATAGGCATTAAAAATAAAATAAAGCACCAATTAAAAAAACATAAAAATGCAGTGCATTATATATTTCATATTTGTAATGTTATTATTTTTGCAACATTTTAGCATACTCCCAGCTGATATCCTCTTGTCAAATTTACTCAGGGATAATGTTGTTTGTTAGTTAATTCATTGGACTTCTCGAACTAATTTTCCTATTTATGTTTATGAGCTGTCCATAAAACTCGTAAGGGTCCTAAGGTGGGAGTGGGTTCTATGAAAAACGTTACAAGTGCCGATTTTGAATTCATCTTTGCATATTTCAATTTCAATTTAATTTATTCTAATAATAAGATTATAATCAGAAACTTGCTTTAAGCTAAAACGGCTTTTTAAGGAGCAGTAGCAGGTATGGAAAAGTGTTTATATTCCTGATCAGCCTCACTTCCTGAGTCGATATAGACATGTCCGTTTGTCTGTCTGTCCATCTAGCTGGCTGACTGTGGAAATATTTTTTACGGGAAAACTAAGCAAAATAATTCGATGAAATTTGGTCAAAGTTAGCTCGTCTTATTAAAAATGAGCGAAATCGGTCAACGGACACGCCTACCGCCCATACAAAAAATATATTCAAAATGTAACTATAGTAGTAGCGCAAGCTCTGAGAAAAAACTAGACGAAATCGGACAAGTGGGCGTGGCACCTTTTATATAAGCAAAAGCTTCAAAATGCTATACTGAAAATATTTTTTGTAAAATTCAACCAAATTTCCCTCAGACACAGAGAACAGTTAGTGCAAGATCTGAGCAAAAGCTCTGTGAATTCGGACAAGTTTTTAATTATTGTAAAAAAAAAAAGTTGTCACAAAACGTTTAAGTAAACTTTTTAAAAATCCACATAATTTCGAAAATTTTGTTTAAATCTCACTTTTTTGGTTAAATTTTAGTTTTCGGTCCCCGAAACACTCTGATAAACTTTTTTAAAACTGTACAAAAACTTTTGGGTTGCCATCTGGATTTTTTTTTTTTTTGTTGTTTTGCAATATATGTACATATAAAATAAAAAATAAATATGAAATTTTAGTCTTAAATCGCTTTAATAAACTTTTTAAAAATCCAACATAAATGTTAAGGGTTGCCAGCCGGTTATTTTCGAAAATTTTGCTTTTTTTGACTAAACTGAAATTTTTTGGTTTTTAAACGCTCATTAGAGATGGTTTCCTTTGTTTCAAAAGCCGAACTTTTACATATAAAACTGCAGGAACATGGATATTTAAATTTTTCTGAAAAGTGAAAATTGCTGTCTTTGCAGCTAAATCACTCACGGCATGCCTTCACCCGTTCTAAATCGGACGTCGTAGCACATCAAATTTTATTCCAGATTCTGTTTACTTATCGTTCAAATGATGTATAAAAAAATTTTCACTCGTGACTCCTCGACTAAATTTTGAGATAATCGCTTTTCCAATTGGGGCATTTTCCCATACAAAAAGAAAAAAAAATTTTTTTTTATCTACATTAAACAAAAATTAAAATAATCACAATCGATGGGTTTTGCGATGCTAAACGCGGAAAAGGAAAAGATTGGGACTTTCAAGTATCTAAGCCACATTTGACGAATAAATAGCTTCAAAAAATGGCAAAAAACGACTTTTTTTGGTCTTTAGGTTACGATATCTCATAAACTGTACACGATACAGCAATTTTGAGGTTGGACTCGCGTTTAACATCGCAAAACACATCGATTGTGATTATTTTAATTTTTGTTTAATGTAGTTAAGAAAAAATTTTTTTTCTTTTTGTATGGGAAAATGTCCCAATTGGAAAAGCGATTATCTCAAAATTTAGTCGAGGAGTCACGAGTGAAAATTTTTTTATACATCATTTGAACGATAAGTAAACAGAATCTGGAATAAAATTTGATGTGCTACGACGTCCGATTTAGAATGGATTAAGGCACACCGTGCACTCACTTCTCCTTTTCCATCTCCACCTTTCTCCAACAAATCAAACTTATTCCGAATCAACGTTTTTATTTTCATTACTTTTTTATCTTGCTGACCTTGGTTAACTTACT